>JALIGW010000005.1:29478479-30678479 GCA_023053685.1 Diadophis punctatus similis | reverse complement strand
CTGGAGCTGAACTAGGGCAACAGCTCGCGTGCTGCCAGATATGGCTCCGCATGCCACCTGTGGCACGCGTGCCATAGGTTCGCCATCACGGCTCTATGGCATGGGCCAAGTCATCTGTGGGACCACCTCCCCTGAGCATATCTCTACTATTCTACCAAATTGGACAGCCACATTCCAATTCCCTTCCTTTAAATGTGGCCATGTAGTGGGACCTAGGGAGGTTCCTTTTCTGTGGCATTCCCTGCCCTGTGAAACACTTTTCACCTGGTGGCCTCCACCCTCTTAACCTTCCAGAAATCAGAGCTTGCTATTTGCCCAAGCACTGGAATAGGGTTAAAATTGGACCGTAATGGGATGTGGGAAAGACCTTGGAAGACTGGACAAACAGATGCTGTCAAGGGAACAGTTAGATGAAACAGTCTAACCTGCAGCTGGATAGTGGGCAAGACAAGAGGCTTAGAAGAAACTCTCCCTAGTTTCTTGGGCAATATAGAAGATGCCGGTGGGGAGAGAGAATTGTACTTTCAGACTTGCAAGATTCTGTCAATGTAGCATTACAATAAGGTAGCATTATCTCATTGGGTTATGAGTCCTATCTAGTCTACTCTTCAAGACCTACATGGAGTTGACGAGTTGACAACATATAAACTTTGGATGTTTAGAGATTTGTAGTGGCAGAAAGGTGTGGTCAGGTATAATAATGGCCCTGATACAAACTAGTTTTAGCTATGTTTCGTTTTCCTTTTCTTAACTCTTACTCTTCTTTTCTTTTTTCTTTTTGCATACTATTTCTTATTTATTTTCAAGGCTATGTTGCTCACTTTGAATGAGAACAGCATGATGGGTCCTCCCTAGAGAAACTATAGGAGGGATTATCCTTGCCCTGGAAAAATTCAGAGAAACAGTCCAGCTGATTTTTCTGCCCAGAACTTTGGTGAATATTTTCAAAAGAGTGAAGTCTAGCTGCATCTGTCAACATAGCATAATCTTACATTGGTACAAGGTATTCAGTGTTGACAGTACCAATTCTGCTTTTTCTTTAAACCTGCAGAAATGTCATAAAGCATCTTCTATCCCAGATGTGTTCTATTTTGATTATGTTTCCTACTGCTTCCACTCTCAAAAAGTCAGAAAATGTGACTAATTGGAGCCTCTTCAAATTCAGCCTTTATATTCCTTGGACTGTGATTCTTGTGCTCTACACTTGTCTAGTTTTCTGAATGTAAGAAATGAGAAATGGCTTGTGAAATGGAATGTAAAGCACCTACTATGAATTTTAGGCTGAACACTGCTTAGTCTGTATCACAATTTCATTTCTGAAGAGTAATTGAGAGCACCCACTAATTAGAAAACTTTTTGCAAACTTGCAATGGCTGCTTTGAAATAGAGGAAAAAAACTTATTATAATATTTTTAATTTAAATATTGCAAATTGTAACAATGCCACACTCACATAGCAACAGCACCCTCACAAAGCTAAGCTGTGGGGAAACTAGTCAGAAGAAGATAAATTGCATGAATATCCAATGCAGTAGATCAATCTGGAAAAATTTAAAATACATTCATTAAATTTCAAAAACATAGTTAGCATTTTTTTAAAAGAATTGCAATGGCTTGTGATATTATATATAAAATAAATAGCAATATGTTTGTATTATTATATAACAGAACAATATTACTTTTTTAAAAATCCTATCCTCTGGGAGTATATTATTTGGTGAAGAGAAAAACATTAAAACCTCTTATGTTTAACTGCCTATAAAACACCACATAAAACGTGGAGGAGGGGAATAACCCAAGGAAAAGAATTTTTAAAAAGACTAATATAGAAAGCTCAAGGTTGACTCAGCCTTCCATCCTTCCGAGGTAGGTAAAATGAGGATCCAGATTGTTGGGGGCAATGTAAAATATATACATTGCTTAATGGTGTAAACCGCTTAGAGAGTGCTCGCACTGTGAGGCGGTATATAAATCTCACAAATAAATAAATAAATAAAGTAAAACATCTAATACTTAAACTGTATCTAGGAACAGATACATAAAAGTAGAGAGATGGGAAAAGAGAGAGAGAGAGAGGTGAAGGAAGGAAGGAGGGAGGGAGGGGAAGGGAGAGGTAAGAGAGAGAAATGAGGCTGTCGCAATGAGAAATTCTTCACTTTTTTTTGAATTATCAGTTTATATTAGAATAGAGTCCTGAAGCAACTTTGGTCACACCTGTCAATGTTGTAAGCTTGGAATTGGGGTAGTACATCCATCCTGGCTCTACTTGATCATTTTGATACCATCAACCATGGTACCCTTCTAGGTCAGCTTAGATCGCGAACCTTCTAGATCGCAAACATTTTCGGCACCTTTTCGGTGTGTGCTCATCTGGCCCGCAACCCAGAAGAGGAGCTGCCCAGGGGGCATGCACATGCTGGAAAATGAACTTCCGGTTTCTGGCACATGCATGCGCACTGGGCAGCTAGTCTTCCGGTTACTAGCATGCATGCACACATGATGATCAGCTGGCCAACACGCATGCGCACGCCGGAAAATGGGAGACCAGCTCTTCCAGTTTCTGGCACTGCCACACCCACGAAGGCCAGCTGATTGTCACACACGCATGCATGCCACAAACCCGGCAGAGAAATGAGAAACACCGCACATGCCAGGCGACATGGCTCCTTGTGCCACTTTGGGCACACTTGCCATAGGTTCACCATCACAGGCTTACTGTAAGAAGCAAGTAAGATATTGTGACATTGCAACACAGGCAACATCATCATAGCATGTACGTGATCTTTATGCATTCAAATCTGTCTGCATAATTAATTAATACTAGTTTTTGATTGAGACAAACGATAAGATGGTGCTAAGATCTGCAAAATCTAGTTCCCAATGGTGTTTAACTCTCCACCACATAGGCAAATTATATACCTACTTCATTGCTAACTCTCTTGCATATGGATTAGCATTCTTCAGTCTGTAACTCTTTCAAATGTTTTGGGGCTATAATTTATTATGGTTATGAAATTAGTCCTTCTATGGCTTTATTGGAGGGAAACAAAATGTGCATCTAGATGATTTTGAACAAAAACTTTCCACAATCACAGGTAGCCTTGTCATAATGAGCATTATTGGGAATTGCAATTTGGGGAAAAAAATAGGCTGCCATGGGTTCACCCTTTCTTTGTTTAATAACATGAATGCTATTGTTTCTTCTTTTCTTCTACACATATAGAGATGGAACCTTAACCTTTGCAGTTTTCTTCAAAAACTGCATATTAGAAATAGAAATAGCACTTAGACTTATATACCACTTCACAGTGCTTTACAGCCTCTCTAAGCAGTTTACAGAGTCAGCATATTGCCCCCAACAATCTGGGTCCTCATTTTACCCACCTCGGAAGGATGGAAGGCTGAGTCAACCTTGAGCCTGATGAGATTCAATCTGTCAAACTGCTGGCAGCCAGTGATCAGCAGAAGTAGCCTGCAGTACTGCACTCTAACCACTGCGCCACCGCAGCTCTTATTATAGCAATAGACTTATATACTGCTTCACAGTGCCTTACAGCCCTCTCTAAGTGGTTTACAGAATCAGCATTTTGCCCCAACAATCTGGGTCTTCATTTTACCCACCTTGGAAGGCTGAGTCAACCTTGAACCTGATAAGATTGCAGTCAGCCAGCAGTCAGCAGAAGTAGCCTGAAGTACTGCCACCGTGGCACAGTGGTTAGAGTACAGATAGAATTATAGATAGAATTCTTATGCTTTCTAGTTTAAGAGATGAGTTTAGGGTTTAATGTTAATACTATATTATACAGTGTGAAGCCAATAATATGTTTAGTAGCATATAACCCAAATGTATCGAAGACTTGAGAAAAAAATGGCAATATTTTCTAACCCCTGAGTGCTAAAAAAAAGAACCCCTTCCTTCCAAAATCCCCCAAGATTTCACTGATTTCTAAGATCTAGTAGAAAATTCTGATGAATTGTTTATTATTATTTTAATAGAGTGAGTCCCAACTGACAATGTTTGCCTTGTGAACATTAACAGGAAAATTCTGATCCGGTTAGCAGTGTGGGAGAGAAATACCCGGTCTCTTTCAACATGTCTTCAACTCAAACCTTTTCACACAGATGTCTGCTTTGTATGCTCTTTCCCTTAGGAATGCTAGGGGGGGGGGAAACCTCAACTCACTCCTCAACTATGGTAGTTTGAAGTAATCCTCAGTTAAATGGATAAATTCTGAGTACTCTTTAGTGGATCTTCTTCTCGTAACTATAAGTACAGCTGTATTTTTGTTGTACTTTTACTTGATCCCACTGATAACTGAAGTAAGCCTGTAATACAGGTTGAGTCACCCAAAAAACTGAGCTGCCTTCCTGAAATATATCACCACAAATATAAATGTATGTGTGCAAACAGAGAGAAGATCCTTATTTCTTCTGACACAGCCTTAACTTGTAGCAACTGATCTGGGATGGAAAGAGAAAAGGAAGCTAAATGTAAAAAAAAAAATTATAATTTTGAGAGGGGATGCTAAGGTCTGCAGTTTCCATGGACACCAATATTTTTGTAGCATGGTAAGTTTCTTCTCTTATTAAATATGCATAGCTAAGTTATAGCTAAAGATGCAATGGGAGGGCTTCGATTTTCTTTATGTTGCCCTCAGGGAATTGCTAATGGGAAATAAGATTTCTGAAGGCAATTATGATGCATTTTAACTTCCACACTCCACAGGTGGCTGAACCTTGAGAAAACTAGCAATTTCCTGCATTGAATTGCTCAGAGAGGGGATGGATATGAGCCTTGAACACCACTCTGGGCTGCTGCAATTTTAAGAGCATGTTGTAGCAAGTGCTGTTTTTCCTAAGAACACACAACTGACCTGCCCCACTTTTATTCATGGTTTCTTTTAGAAAACATTATCTTGTGCTGTCTGACACAAGTAGATAAGAGTATCTGAAATTAAAAACTGCCCCTAAAATGCACATGACTCTTTCAATAAATTGTTTTCTCACACCTGTAGGAAATAAGTCTTCATAGTCAAGAATTTGGGATGTTGCAACCTCTCTCTCTCTCTCTCTCTCTCTCTCTCTCTCTCATCTTTTTCTCCTCTTGTGGTTTGGAAAAGTCATACCTTTTCAGGTTTGGTTCCCCACCTGTATCAAAGACAAAAGGGTAATCTTCTTCATGAAGCAGCTGTAAGGGGTGAATACTATAAAGATTAAAAGCACTCTTCAAATTTAGATGGCCATAAAAATGACAAATAGTAGGTTAGCAATTCTAAGAGCTGGCAAGAAGAGTCAGTTGCCTGGCCAGGTGGAACCTCTTCGGATGACTTCATCTCTCCTTCAGAAATAGTTTCTTTTAAAAAGAGAGAAAGGAAATAAGCAGGAAACTGGTAGAAATCATTGAAGCTTCACTGGTGCAGAGAGAAATACATTAGTTAATTTAAAAAGGACAGAGGACTGCTATTGTTCAGCTGCTTACCTAAAGCACAATTGCTGAACCTAGCTCCTCCTCTCTCTCTTTCTCCCCACCAAGAAAATGAAGGGGTGGGTGGGAATCTCTTTAAAGGAAGAGATTAGGAAGATTACATTGTCAGATAATAAAGCATCTTGAGTCCCTACTCTTGTGGAAATATAATAGCATGAAGATGTTCAAAACCATCCTACTGTGATCCAATAAAAATTTATTTTTTGTGAGAAAAAGCTACACTACTAGAAGAATATCGGTTATTAGACGTGGTGGCCACTTTCCACTGAAAAGGGTTATGCACCAAACAATAAGGATTACTTACAAATAGCAATAGCACTTAGACTTATATACCGCTTCATAGTGCTTTACAGCCCTCTCTAAGTGGTTTACAGAGTTCAGCATATTGCCCCCAATAATCTGGGTCCTCATTTTACTGACCTCAGAAGGATGGAAGGCTGAGTCAACCTTGAGCCAGTGAGATTTGAACAGCTGAACTGCTGAACTAGCAGTCAGCTGAAGTAGGTTGCAGTGCTGCTTTTAACCACTGCGCCACCTCGGCTCCTTACCTTAGGAGGTATTCTACTTACCTTAGGACATATTTGCATGCCCAACCCACTTTTTTTTTTAAAGGAGTAGGCAACGTGTTGCCTTCTGGACATTTAACTTTAGTGCTGGTAGTTACAGTTTAACTACTCTAATTTCTGAATTTATGTACTTTAAGACATTTAGGGTACAACACATTATCAACCACTGTCCAATGGAAGCCATTTCTTATGCCTTAAACTAGTTTAGATAAATGACTTACTGCTGGTGGGAAATGAGCCTCTAGATCAGGGCTGTCAAACTCGCAGCCCGTGGGATGGATGCATCACGTGCTGGCCACACCCACGCCCAGTTTAGCGAAGGGGGGGGGAAGTCATGATACATCACGTGATACCGCCATGAAGACGTGAGTTTGACACCCCGCTCTCAGTGGTGGACTGCTTCCAGTTCGGACCAGTTCGGGCAAACCGGTAGTTCTGACAATCATTTGGCCCCGCCCACCCACTCCCGCACTATCCTGTCCTATAATTCAGTCTTTCTGGCTCAGCTGATTCGCGTGGCACAGCTGATTTCCGTGCCTCCGCTGTTCGACTTACTGGGGCTGCCTTAGAAGGTAAGCAGCTGAGCTTCCAATTGAACACTGAAAATATTTTGAACACTGCGCACAAGCACGTTAGGCATGTGCCTGCGCAAAACGCACATGCATGCCCAAAGCGCGCAATCACCGAACCAGTTGTTAAACCGGTTGCAGCCCACCATTGCCTGCTCTAGATGATGCAGGTAAGTAGAACTAGCTTTCCAGGAATTTACAAACATGGAGAAGATAAAAGGCAATGTTTTAGACATAGCTTATGTTCCTCTGTCTGTTTGTCTGCTACAAGCTGCAGTTTTCAATTGGGTTACACTGTCTGTTCTTTTTCTCCAGTTAAGAAATCAGAACATTCACAACATCATTGGTTTATACAGAAAGACACAATATAGGACATTTTTCGTGTATGTATCTGCAATGTGCAGGGTAGAGCTGTAATTGACAACTATGTCTCTTTGCCTTGCAGGCTACTGTCCTGATATCTACTGTATTATGGATTAGGGAGATGGGAAAGAGAGGCGCAATGCATTCACTAGATTTATGTGGCAGTGATAGGTTACCTTTGCTACCATAACTGTGCCAACACACCAAATCCCTTTGAATTAAAAACCAGAAAAGAATTAAAAGTTGTCATTGATGTCAATTACTGTGTTTGAAGGGACAATTTGAGAGAGTGTGTTTCCCTGTGAAGCTTCGCAGTCAGCACCACTGCCATTATTAAAGCCTGTGTATCCAGCTCTTGACTGTGATAAATGTACCATCTAGTCACCTGCTGTATTCTGTCTGAGTTCTGTGTGGCTTGTCAGTATTAATTGCAGGGTTCTTGGGTCAGGGATCACTCATCTCAGATCCTGTCAATACATATTGCAGCCAGCAAAGTGCTAAATCCAGCGATGACAGCTGGCAGAAACTGGAAGTGAATTAAAAACAGCTTTGCCAGGCCTGCAAATTTCATAAGGAAGGAGCAGCCCCTTTCAAAGGGTTGTTGCAGATCACTCTTATCCTGGGCTGATTTCTAGAGAACGTGGGACTTAGCAAAACTATTCTTTAGGATTTCTGTGCTCCTGAACATCATCCGTTGTGATACTTGGGGAGCAAAGCAGCATAGCAAAGAACAGGCACCCTGTGGGTGAAGTGGAAGGAAATGAATCATTTGACATTTTCTTCTGATCATATTAATGCATTTAATTGAACCATTGGAAACTGAACTGTTTCTAGAAAACCGGCCAAGTCAGCATGGGAAGAAGACAGATGGAAATTGGGCATCCTGAAAACATCAGAAACTGTGCTTATTTAAAGCAGTGATTGTTCAGAGTATTTCCGGTGCTAGCTAAAGCTGCAAATAATGATAACTATTGCTGTCCGTTCACATGGGACTGTATATTTGCAGCAAAGCAACTCTTCATTTTTTTATTTCCCCTTTTCTTTGCAATTTTAACTCTGGACTGAATGGTCTTATACAGGAGGAGAAGCTTTAGATGTATATGTTATTATCAGAAATAAGCATTATTTCACTGTTGAAGCAAAGCATGAAATGAACATCTATAATTCTGAATAATTCTACATGCTCAGCCTCTGATGGTTGATAGGATTGGTATATGTTTTACTAAGAAGAAGCCACAGATTCTGCAATGAGCAATGCAAACACTAATGCTGAACCTCTTTGTTATCTCACCCCCCATCTACTCCTGTTTGGGTCATTTGGGCCTTCTGTAGCTCCAGGGTCATGGACAATACATCTGACCTGAAATCTAGTTCCAGCTCCAGTACTATTTCAGCTGGAAGCAAACTGTCAGGGACCAAAATCATGAATTGGGATGGATAAGAACATGTCAGTCTGAAATTAGAAACAATGACAAAGCCATTCATATAGGTTTGGCCCTGAGGGAGATTACTGACCTCTGATGTCCTATTTACTTGTCCCAAATTTTTTTTGTCCTCTGTGCTTCATTTTATCTTTTTTTCAGGTTTGAAGAATTAATCCTATTTTTTTCTGTTTATGCCCTTCAGCTTCATCTGCTGACAAAGCAACTAGCTTTGTGACTTGGATGGATGCAGTTATGCTGAATTCAGCTGGTGCTTCTCATGTTTACTTCTTTCTGTTAGAATGGAAAGTTTTAACAAGTCTTTCCTGGTCTTTGGAGAGTGCTTTGTTTCGAAGAATATCTTCTTCACACTGTATTTTTGAATGAACTTTGTCGTTTCTTTGTTTGAAGATCATAGTTTAGATATGTAAAGTGGCTAGTAGTTTTTTTTTAATGTTCCATGAAACAATTGAATAGTTACATTTTACGTTTTACATTTTAAGGTCTGAGATTCTCCTACCCTACCTTACTAACCATTTCCTGGGTTCTAGTGTCTTGAATTAGCTGAAAACTGGTATCAGTCATACACATTCAAATACTGTATGCCTACAGTAAACGTGCTATAGAAGTGGAGTCATAATACTATATATAAACTTATGGGGTAGTCAACTTTCTCTATACAATATTTTTTCAGATTATCTTAGATTTTATTGAAAGAAATGTTATTATTCCATCAGTGTATTTCAAATAGCACTTTATTATATGTTATCCTTGATTTATGCTGCCTTTTAAGAGATCAATGTTTAATACTTAAGGATTTATCTATTTTATATTTTATATTTTATTTGAAATTTATATAGTGTTTTGTAAGACATACCGTATTTTTCGGAGTATAAGACGCACCGGAGCACCTTAGTTTTGGGGGAGAAAACAAGGAAAAAAGGCCTCTGCCTCCCAGCAATCTGCCAAACAGCAAACAGCAAACAGTACAGATGATATACACTGTTTGCTGTGTATTTCTGTGCATGGGTGCCTGACCCATAGAAATGGTAAAGAATTGGAGAAATGTACATTTATGGCAGCATATTAATCCCAGAAAGTTTTCTTACATGTAATCACACTAACTCCTCCTAATTATTTAAATACATCTACTCCAAACATAACTAAGTCGGGGTTTCTCAGCTGGCTTATTTTAATACTAATACTTAATACTAATACTTAATACTAAAACAGGACATTTCAGATTATACTTTTACAGATCTTTAAAATTGATGTGGCTTTCTGGAAGTATTCTCTGCTATTTAAAAGAAGATACAATAGCACTGGGCCTCTTCAGAGCAAGCATTTATTTTAAAAAGCTTCTTCATTTTGTTAAGTTGTCTAGAACAATAATAAAGCAGTCTTTAAAAAATAAGTCTAATAATTTGAACACTCTACAAACATTTAACAAAATAACATATTAACAGAATCTGTCTCTACCTAGGATAGAACTGACAACCTCCTGATTGTGAGGCAAGAGCTCTAGCTCTGAGCCATAGCAGCTATAGCTTGCATCCATTTGATTTCAGCAGCCTAATATTGCCAGCAGTTTATCACCCAGCATTTTGTCTCATTACAGCCACCGTAGTTAGTTTCATTTTACCACTGGCTTGCAAGCCTCTGTCAGCTGTAGATCGGGAAGCAGTTTATCTCTTCTTGTGCTCTTCTTGTGCTTTGCCCTGTTTGCTGCAAAGAGGTAAATTGCTGGCAGGCAGAGGCCAAAGGGTGGGGGTGGCTGGGTGGGGCTGCATTCGGTGTATAAGACGCACCCAGGTTTTCACCCTCTTTTTGAGGGTAAAAAGGTGCGCCTTATACTCCGAAAAATATGGTATTTTAATAACAAAAAGGTGGAATTGGTCCTTCTTTATATACAATCCCTTTCAAGGCATTTTCAGATCATTTTCAGTGAAGGTGACAGACTTGGTTCTATCCAACTATTTTAAGTAGCCCTTAGGAAATGAAGAAGGAAGAAAGAGCAATTTATTCAGCTATTTATTTCTTCAGCTGTATGGGATGTCAAATGTTTTTCATAATAATATTTTAAACAAATATTTTTAAAATACTTTTCCTACACACTATTAAAGCAAAAATATAAGGGTAAAGGAAAGAACAACATAGTTGCCTCCAAATCATCCAAGAGACAACTTATCATAAATTGTAATAAACCAATGCAGAAAATGGATTACCCAACCTGAAAATAAAAACTTTCAAGAAATAATTAAAAGTACATGATTACCAAAAAGTCTGCTTCTCTCTGATAAATTACTTTTTAGGCTCCTATGCTGCTACGCCTATTTAAAGATTCAATTCAAAAATTAAATTTAAAGAACTGATCTAATTATATCTTTCTCAAATCAAATTTACACCTCCAAAGCTACAGTACATAAAACCTTAGTTTCCCACATCCCATGAGTGTCAGCAATGAGGTCTTTGATTTTATTTTCTGTACTCTGTATCTCTCCCAAATGAGCAATAACCATAGAACTTGTTTCTATTCAAGATAATTCCTACCATTTGTTCTTAGAGCATATTATGTTTGATGTGAACATGAATTTACATTCTATAAGTAATAAATTGTACTTCCTCTCTTCCATTATTTCCTTAGTTTGAGACAGATGATACATTTTGTAATCCATTTTTACATTAGCCAGGCCATCTTTTCACTGCCTTAAAACCCTTCTGAGCAAATGGCATTTTTTTGTAATTCTAGACAAATGTAGATTATGACTTTTGCAGAGTTTGCAGACCATGTAGATGATGGAGTTCAAATAGTTTGGCTAAGTTAAATGCTTCTGCTGCTTTCAACTTTATAGGTATTAATCATCTTGTTTTTGTAATACAAAATACATGGGAATGTTTTCTGCGCAATTCTGCTTGAAATGAATACAAACTTTGCATTTGTTACAGTCTTGATTCAGATCAATTAGATTTTTCTGTGGGAAAAATTCCTGCTGGATTATGCACAAAATCACTAAAGCCATCTCTTAAAGCACCCATATTCTTAGTGTCATCAGCAGAAGAAAGAGCAAGAGAAGCCAATAACAGCTGTCTTATCAAAAGTTATTCCCAAAGAAAGTTCTTAGTATAAACAAACAAGAAATATTATTTGTCAATCTGCAGAAGCCAATAATGCCAAAAGTCCTATGATGATGTAACATTATGGCACATTTATCTGGTATGCTTCTGCATCTTGTGTTTGGCAGTCACAGTAACTTTGTTCTTGGCCATTCTTTTCAGTCTCATACTACTAAATGTAATTTTGTAAGTATAGTGTTAGGCGCCAAGATTTTTTGGATTTATTAAGTTATACTGTGCTAACAATGTACCCAATTTTTACAACTAAGCAACTCCCCAAAAGTTTGTTTCATTAAGGAAATTAGATCCTGTACCTTTTGATCTGCCCAACCACCATGGGCAGCCATATTCATAGGTCTTTATAAACTCCTTGTATAATGCCAGGTATTTTTTTTATATAATTCACCTTGCAAACCAAAACATATTTGGGATGGTTCAGACAGCTAGGAGATAAAAGTACATTTTAACATTCATCTATGTAAAAAGAATCTCTTGTAGAAATGTAGCACAGCAATAAGATATTTCTTTCTGATGCAAGGCTTTATTTGGTCAAGATGAAACACTAAAGAATCATGTCCTCCAGTATGCTAGCTGAAGAAATGAAGTTAATCTGCTGGAGAGTACATTTTATAAAACTCCTTCCCGTTTCACCCATATCAGCACTTTTAACTCAGCCTTCAAACTATTTGATCCACTAAGATAAGTTGAGAGAATAGCCTACTTGACACATTAATTCTTACATAAAAGGAATTTAGGAATGTACACAGCCCGTATCTCCCCTGTGCGACTGCCTTGTTGAATGGAGCCTCTTCATTGTTCAAAGCAACAGAATCCTGACTCCCGGTTAATTGATTGCAAATTGGAAAAGCATTTCCAGAGTTTGCATTTTCATCAGTGAAAGTGATCTAGCCAGCATATTCTTAGAGCCCCCTTCACGCATTCAGGTGACTATCACACAGTTTGTGAGGAAACTGCAATAAAGTAATATTGCTTTCTTGGCTGTTGCCCATTCATTAATCAATAGCACCAAGCCTTGCTTTTCCTCTCCCACCTTCCTTATTATCTGCCAGATTTCCCGTTAGCTAGTTATAACCGACTGAGCATTTTTACAGATATATATTTCTCTATGCTATGCTCTTTCTTTGATTTGTAAGTTCCCTATTGGCCTTAATCAAGCTTATGTTGAGCCTGGCAATCTTGGCAAGTTTGCTCAGCTTTAATGAAAGGTGAACTTTTTCTCCCCAGGCAGCTTCGTCTCTGTTTTTCCAGCTCAAATTCAGACTTTTTCAGGATTATATTGTTTAAAAACACATACACCAACTTTCCATCTTTGTACAATAACCAGAGCTAACATATTTATTTATTTATTTATTTATTTATTAGTGAGATTTATATACCGCCTCATAGTGCAAGCACGCTCTAAGCCAGTGTTTCCCAACCTTGGCAACTTGAAGATGTCTGGACTTCAACTCCCAGAATTCCCCAGCCAGCGAATGCTGGCTGGGGAATTCTGGGAGTTGAAGTCCAGACATCTTCAAGTTGCCAAGGTTGGGAAACACTGCTCTAAGCAGTTTACACCATTAAGCAATGGATATATTTACATTGCCCCCAACAATCTGGATCCTTATTTTACCTACTTCGGAAGGATGGAAGGCTGAGTCAACCCTGAGCCGGTGAGATTTGAACAGCCGAACTCAAATGATCACAGTCAGCTGAAGTAGCCTGCAGTACTGCCCTCTAACCGCTGCGCCACCTCGGCTCAATATTGTCCTCTTTGCTATCATCGCACTTTGTTTAACTTTTCCAAAGTTTCCTCATGCCATTTCTGCAGTGTCCTATTCCACATTAAATAAGGTGCTACAATCAGGAGATGCAAAACAGTTCCCCCGTAGAAGCTGATCTCCATTTAAATATAGTCCTCTGGATCATTTTTATTATTAATCCAACCATCGTGAAGCCTGGTTAATTACAACCAAAATCTTTCACTCACAGGGACTCATGGAATGGGAATCTATCACACTACATAAGGCATCAGGAAATAATTGTTCAATATTTTAACATTAAGATTAAATTGAATGAAGAGTAAGTATGTTAATGCTATTAGCCCAAATAATTAAAATGAAATACTAAATGTTATTCAAGTTTTTTTTTTACATTAGTAGTTCAGGGTGGGACTGTGGAGTCCTTGATGCTCTCTGAATTTGATGGTTTGCTTGAATACATTTCATTTGCCAATTGTGCTTGAACACCATTAGAATTTGAGCATGAGCACTGATTATGTCACCTAGTTGTGTAATGAAACATCCAAATAACCAAGCTCAGACAACGACCCCAAAATTGTTTTTATTTCAATATTACAACAGTGCAGTTAAAATATTCACTGCAACAGCCATACAGAGAAATACAAAGAACAATAGAGAATATTACAGTTAATAAGCAGAAAATTACAAATGGAACAAAACATCAGTGCATGATAATAGAATGCATGTAGCTCAAAAGACATATACATATAATGATCATCTTTGATGTGTTGTTAAATAAGATAAAGCAAGTCTAAACCTATTTCTAAGTAACATAACAAGGATTAAAGAGGAGACTGCAATCTCCATGTTACCTTTTTTGTATGTTTCTGGGAATTTATTACTAGAGATTTTTTGGGTTGAACAAAGTGCTAGGCAGACTTTTGACAGGATATAACAAAAGAACAAAACTTTGCATACATCTTCCTGACTGCTTCTTCTTATGTCTGTTGATTGATTAAAAAATCTGAAAAATCACATATAGGGATTTGGGTCTTAATAACTTAATCCTTTCTCCCCTCCCCCAACAGACTACAAACTGCTAATTTAAATGCAAAATTCTACAATGATACTAATGAGGAGGACCACAATAATGATAACATTGCTTTCAATCAGCAGGTGTTGTGACCTGGGATGCAGAGATGTCATCTTCCCAAAGCAAGGTATATAACAAGTACAATAGTATAAAATAATCAAATTATAATACCCAGAAAGGATAAGCAATAATGCTTCCTAAAGACATAGCGATAAATATAAAGCAGTTTGGAATAAAAAGATCTTCAGATTCTGAATATTGAGCCATCTGTACTTCCTAAGGGGGAGAGCATTTTAAAAAGATCAAGCCACCTTCTTGCCATCTCTTACTTCCTATTGCTTATTTCTCTCTTTTTTTATTCTGCTACCTTATGTTCCTACTTAACAGATTGAAAGCAACAGACTGGATAATAATGTGGTAGAGGACTAAGACTGTAACAAAAGCAAAGCCATAATTAAACCAGAAGCTTCTTGTCTTCCCTGATAATTTGACATTACTAAAGAGATATGCTTGCATTTCAGAGTTTAAACTTTGTGCCTAATTTAGTGACAATTCATCTTTGAATTTTTATACTGTTATTTCTCGTGAAAAATAATGCTTAATTCCTCTGTGTTTAAACTAGAGACTTTGCATGTAATGTTGGAGATCCAGTGTAGTATAATACTAACACATTCAGCCATGGCCACATTGGTTAATCATATTTTCTTGACCCAACATGCTTCACAGGTCATAGGAAGCTCTAGATATGTCAATTTTTTTAGTTTCAAAAGGGGCTATCTAAGCAATATTTTGTTTACAAATGAAATGAAGGACATTCTTCGTTAGCTTGTATTCTTCGTTAAGTTTCCTTTCTTCATATTGGTATGTACAGTGATATTTACAATTTGATAGAGAGTGATTGTCCAGATTTTCAGATATAATTAGATTAGAACCTTTACTGACTCTTCTGTTGCTGTTTCTATATTTTTGTAGTATTCCATCAATTCCTGTAGATTTTTAGTAATAACTCGAGTGCTGATCTAACTACATCTTCTAGTACTAGAGATTCTTGTTAGTACAGATAGTCCTTGACCTATGACAACTGAGATCAGATTTTCTGTTGCTAAGGAAGTCATACCTAATGTTATGACCTTTTTGCTGTAGTTGTTAAGTGAATCGCTGTATTTGTTGAATGAACCATGTGATCATTAAATGAAAAGGCTTCCTTTATTGACTTTGTTTGTCAGAAACTGGCTAGGAAGGTCTCAAATGGCAATTACATAATCCTGGGATGCTGTAACCATTGTAAATATATGCCAGTTGCTAAGCGCCTGAATTTTGTTCACATGAACATGGAAATACTGTGACAGCCATAAGTGTGAGGAACAGTTGTAAATCGCTTTTTATCAGTGCTGTTGTAATTTTGAACAGTTACTAAATCAGGGGTCCTCAAACTTGCCAACTTTAAGACTTGTGGACTTCAATTCTCAGAATTCTCCAGCCAGCTACGCTGCACTAAATGAATGATTGTAAGTCAATGACTACTTTTAGAGAATATATTCTAAGATGTCTTAGCTATTGACATCTCTATTCACAGAATCTCAGTATGCATCTCTCAATTTTGTTTGGTCTACTTTAAATCAGTTATTATCTGTCCTTTAGCACAGTGGCCCCCAACCTTTTGGGCACCAGGGACCGGTTCTGTGGAGAAAGGTTTTTCTGAGGACCAGAGGGGGTGTGGTTTTGTGTGCTGCCTGCATCTCACAGATGGGGCTTTGTTTGTTTGTTGGCATGCCGCGGACCAGTCCCGGTCCACAAATTGGGGACCCCTGCTTTAGCATATCAGTTCAAGATTGAAGCCTCTTTCTGAGTTCAGGGATTGTTTAGATTTCCCCACCCCCAATGTCTGCTTCTATCTTTACAAATGTTGTAATACTGCTTCTTGTCTTTTCTAGCAGCTGTCTGATTTTTTTTTTTTTTTTTTTTTGGTTTAAGGTTTTTCCTGAGATCTTTGCCTTTCTTGGGTTCAGTTTCTTTTCTTGGCAATTTCTACTGTCTGTTCTGACATCCAGTTTGCTTTCTTTGGCAGTCTTTTCTTCAATTCATCCGTAACAACTTTTTTAAAAAAAAAAATTCATTCCCCAGTTCCTCTGCTTCGCTGTCAATGAGGCTAAGTACTTCAAAGTGATTTCTGGCATTCTCCTTGAAAATGGTGAGTATATGCTCAAAAATCATATCATGGAAAGTAGTTGGCTTTGTTCTGCTCTAGCCAGACTTGGAACTTGCACATGAAGAGTTCATGACTTGTTACACAGTCAGCCCTTGCCACATCTTTGCTTTTAGTCCTTAATTAGGAAGTAAGTTCTTCCAACTTCTTGCATGGCAGATAATAATATTCAAAATATAGAAATGAGAATTTTGATAAAGATGTTCTGTCCTTTCATGACGTCCCAAATATTTGTAGCTGACCCTTCTACATTGGTAGAGGTGGCCTCTATGCCCTGAATCAAAACATCGGATTGGCTTCAGATTATACTATAAAGTGACAAATCTGCAAAATGCACTAAACTGGAGAGCAAGTTTTATCTACTGTGTTAAGGCACCAGGCTAGACAGCTGAAGACCATGAGTTTTAATTCTGCCTTAGCTATGAAATTAAGCTGGGGGACCTTGTGCCAGTCACTTTCAGCCCAACTCACCTCACCTTGTTGTTGCTGTGGGGAAAATAAGAGGAGGAAGGTGTGTTGTATATGTTTACCACCTTGAGTTATTTGTAACAATAATAAAGGCAGGATATAAATAAATAACATTTAGATTGCAGAAATGCATGTAGATTAGTCATTAATCCAGTATGTTGTAGTGTTATTTTATAGAAACCTAAAATTACTGAGTCAAACCATGTCATCTATCTAGACAAGAATTGTCAAGAGTAATGAGCCACTGTTCTCTAAGACTTGAGACAGCTGGTTTTTTAAAAAAATCCCATTGGAATCTGAACTTGTGGCCTTCTACAGACAAAATGCATGATGTGCCATTGAGTTATAGTCTTCTATACTCTCTATGTACTCTCTATGTTCATCCAAAGCATTGCACCAATAACCACATTTTTGTGCAATAACCACATTTTTGTACTTCTAAATTTTTCATTCAGCACTATTTGGAAAAATGACAATGAGGCAAGGTCTGTGGAAATTTAGTAGTCCAGATATTGTTGGGCTACTTTTCCATTTCCTATGATCACTGAAAGGCCAACAGTTTCCTATTCATGTAATAATGCCCTGCACTGCGCCAATACCCAAGTTCCTGTTATTCCACAAGGTACAAATTCATGGTGAAAACTTCCATAAACATGAAAACCAAATGTCAGAATATTGAGAACTTTTTATTTTTTTCACCCCCTTATTTTCCCCTTTTTAATTTATCCCCCCCCCACCCCCGTTTTTACATTTTATCTTTTGTGGAAATTTAATAAAGCATATCTACATAAAGAATATTTGGACAGAATATTACATTAAAAGATTGGAATAATCTTAGCATTTTTCTGCAACGTTACTGGTATTAAATCACCAGTCTTCACAACAGATTGATAAGCAGGGTAAAAATGAAAAGCTGGGTAGAAAATCCATAGATGTTAATAATGGCATTAAAGTAAAACCAGAAAGAGATTCATGTTGTCTCTAATTTTATGATAAAGTGGAAATGCCTTACAAAAGACATACACATAGGCCATAAAAGCACAGTTCGTTTTCTGTTCCTCCTAATTATACATATTGGGAACTGTTGGTTGCATAGATTTCACCTTCAATCAATTATCTAAGGCCTATGCATTATCCATACAAACAGGCTTCACAGAAGCACATCATAAAATGTTGTAGCATTTGCAGAAAAGCACAAAGATCACAACAGTAATGATGCATTTTGTAATGCACTAATGAGAGACACTAATAGCAATAGCACTTAGACTTATATACCGCTTCATAGTGCTTTTACAACCCTCTCTAATCAGCATATTGCCCCCAACAATCTGGCTCCTCGTTTTACCCATCTCGGAAGGATGGAAGGCTGAGTCAACCTTGAGCCACTGAATTTGAACTGCTGAACTGCAGCTAGCAGTCAGCTGAAGTAGCCTGCAGTGCTGCACTCTAACCACCTCGGCTCTCTATATCAGAGATACATTTTGTGGCACGTAGCATAGGATACTTAATATAGTTAGAAGGTATTTATTTTTTAGAATTAAATATATTTCATAAAGTAAGCTTATATCTTATTTATATTGATAGAGGTGGCTTGCAGAAACCAAAAATGCAGATAAAAAAACATTAGTATCTTAACAGAACAATTAAAATCAAACAACAATTAAAATCAGTATCTTCAAAACTATAAAATCCAGTTGTTCTAGAGCAGTGATGGCGAACCTTTTTTGGTTCGCGTGCCAAAAGGGGGGGGGGATGCGTGGGATCACATGTGTGCGTGCCCACACCCATAATTCCATGCACCCCTGCGCATGCGCGTATGACCCCCCCACTCCCAGCATGCAATGGCACACCCATTTTTTGCTCTCTCCAGGCTTCTAGGAGTCTGGGGAGGGCGAAAACAGCCTTCCCCACCCCCTCTGGAGGCTGGAAACAGCCTGTTTCCTGACTCCCAGTGGGCCCAGAAGGCCTGAAAATCAGCCGGCCGGTGCGCACATGCACGCCGGACCTGAGCTCGCGTGCCCACTGATATGGCTCTGCGTGCCACTTGTGGCACCCGTGCCATAGGTTCGCCATCACGGTTCTAGAGCAATGAATTCTAAACAGGCCTTGGAGAATTTTCAAGGCTAATATTATGAACAAATATCCAAAAATAATATATATACTGTATTTTTCGGAGTATAAGACACACCTTTTCCCCCTAAAAGAGGCTGAAAATTTGGGTGCGTCTTATACTCCGAATATAGCTTTTTTGAAGCTTTTTTTCAGTCCCAACGAAGCTCTAACGATCTTCACAGCTCTTCACGGCTTGCAGGTTTTTTTCATTGCTACTCCCTCTGAAGAAGGTTTTTTCCCAGCCCTAACAAGGTTCTAACGATCTTCCCTGTTCTTCACGGCTTGCTGGCTTTTTTCATTGCTACTCCCTCTGAAGGTGGTTTTTTTAAGCCCTAACCAGGGGATAAAATAATGTGCTGAAGCTGACCAGACTAAGGATGCTAGCCAGATGAATACCTGGTAGGCAGACTTTTTCCCTATTTTCCTCCTCAAAAACGAAGGTGCATCTTATACTCCGGTGCGTCTTATACTCTGAAAAATATGGTAACCATTTCAAATAAAGACAAGCAGGAAAGGAATTTTTTAAAAAAACTTAAAATTCAAAACAATAAACAACCAAGGATGATATATAGTTACCAAGTTTTCAATCCGGAAAAATTAAATTTATATAACTGTTATTACCAAGATACTTCTAAGCAGAATTTAGCCATCCTTCTAATTCTTCTTATAGACATAAGTAGAAGTAGAAAAGTAGAAAAAATACATTTTCTTGATCCGGCATGTCCAACAATAAGGCATTATTGAGATGGGCTGCCACGAGTCATACAAAAAATATAGAAAACCTGGGGAAATATGACAAATATGGAAAATTTCTGTGCAGGAATATTTTTGTACCTCTCTTTTAGAATCTAAGACAAAAGATATTAAATCTGACAAATGAAATGTTTTCCTGTGACAAACAGACAATATATTTGTGAAGACGGTTGGCTAGAATAATGGTTCAACACTCTAGCCATAATGTTGTTTAAAAAAAACCCTGAAATTTGTATCATATCACGGTGCAAACTTTGCCCTTTTTAAAAAACCATATCATCCACATCCATATGAATAGCAAGCTGTCTATTACAGTATTGTGAACCATATTTCATTACTTGTTCTTCGTGCATTCTACCATAGATGCTCATGGAATTGTTGGGGGAATTGTTCTGTAAGTTGGCATGTAGAACGTGTTGTAATATCTCTGAGGTTGCTTACTCTTATCTTTGTTGAGAAAGCATCCACCGTCTGTGAAAAATTAGGACATTAGTAGGGGATTGTCTGAAAGACTTATTTAAAAATTGGTGATGTGCCATGTATTCATGTAATACAAAGTGTAGCCAATCATCGCACAATCTTTACAGGGAGTTTTGTACAATCTCTGTAAAGCACAGTAAGCTGTAATAAAAAGCAGGCATGGCACAGAAGAGTTTTCACCCAGAAATGCCTTCAAATTACTTACAAAAATGTAAAGCTATAACATTCAAAGTTGAATTTCAGCTTAAGAGCCTTGCCCCAATTTCAATTTTCAAAATTTGAAGGTGTCACAGCACATAAGTGTATATCAAACACATAGTATGCATAGTATAGAAATGTTTGACTGCTGATCAAATACAGATTGATGAAGGGAAGCGAAAAGAAAAAATGGCAGGTATTACATTTTACGCAAGTTAACTTTAACATGTACCAATTCAACTGGAATAAAAACTTGCCTGCAATGAACTATTTAGTGCTTTGTATTTGAGTCTCCAGTTGCCTTATGCCCTTTTCCAGCCACCAGTCCCAAATTACAGCATCTTCTTTTCTGTCAGCTTGTGCAGGTACAAGACTAGGCCTCAGCTTCCATGGATCCTATTAATATTCAAAGTTTATGGCTGCTGGGAAATCTTAAAGCTGAAGAAAAATATGTTATCTCTCTTCCAAGTGGCAGAGAAACAATTAAAGTCTTTTAAAATGCTATAGAGTCTGTCAGCCATGCACTGTTTTGTAGAGAGCCATAAGAATTAAATTAGGCCCAGTTTAAGAAAGATAAGAAATTAATTGAACATTTTAGAAGTCTAGTGGAGGAAAATAACTCTTTCCTCCTAGATGTGAGCATTCCATTAACAGCTTACAATAACATAGCACAATTCTCTTGTTCTCCTTCCACAGAATCATGTACAAGAACTACTCAGGATCAGCTTTGTTGGACCATATTTAGTGTTTGAAGAGTGCGGTATCAACTGGATAGCGTAGTTTCGTCAGGGGTAATAGCAGGGGTGGGTTCCAGTTACCTTTCGCTACGTCCCATTGTGTGATTTTACTTCTGCGTATGCTCAGAAGGATGTTGCAGCCCGAAACACAGCTGAGGAGCTGCTCAGCTGTGTTTCGGACAAAGAAATAAAGGTAGGTATTAACCCTGCGGCTGGTGGGAGTGCTTTTCTTCGAAACAGAGGATGAGGAGAAGCCATCCAAACCCCCAAAAATCGACAAAAATTGTGGGAAAAAGATGGCGGCACACACGGCACAGACTGGACCGGAGCCGTCACACGTAAATTACGTCACCAGCCCGCCGCTACCGGAACGCAGTACTGGTCCGCACCGGTAGGAACTCACCCCTGGGAAATAGGACTTGACATAAACCGAATTCCTTGGGATACATTCTTAAGAGGTGAAGAGTTTGAATATGATGCAGCAGATTTTTTAAATATAGCAGTGCATCTGTCCATAATGACTTTATACTATTTTGACCAAAAAGTAAAACTATAGCAATCAAAAAACAAAAATAGATCTGGGAGGAAACTGGAAAGTCTTCTAATCTAACCCCTGCTCAAGCAGGAGACCCTATATAATTTGGGACAAGTGGCTGTCCGGTCTCTTCTTAAAAACTTCCAGTGATGAAGCACCCACAACTTCTGAAGGTAAACTGTTTCACTGGGTAATTGTTCTCACTGTAAGGAAGTTTCTCCTTCCAGGTTGCTTCTCTCCTTGATTAATTTCCATCCATTGTTTCTTGTCTTGCCTTCTGGACAATACGTTGTCACCCTCTTCTTTGTGGCAGCCCCTAAAACCCCTAGTCCTTGGTTTCTCTAGACTAGTCATACCCAGTTCCTGCAACCGTTCTTCATATGTTTTAGTCTCCAGGCCATTAATCATCCTAGTTGCTCTTCTCCGCACTTTTTCTAAAGTTTCAATATCTTTTTTTGTAATGTAGTGATCAAACTTGGATGCTGTATTATATAGCAATGTGGTTCTATACCATGGTCCTTGTAGAGAATAATCATAGTCCTCAATTATTTATGTGCAGCAGCATGTAAGATTAACTCCTGATATAAATATGAAAAATTTATCTCCTGGTGGCAGGATCCTTACTTGGCTGATCCCTTCTTTTAGTAGCTTATAAGAATGAAATATCTCAGAGTATACTTTATTCTTCAGAAATAGTTTTTGAAGGAACAAGATGAAAATGTGAGCTAATTATGGGAAAGAACTTCAGTATGATTTTGAGGAACCATTATCTCAGTTTGTTGTATACAGGGACACATGCTAAGTAGCTACATATTATATGATTTTTGTCATTCAGAACTAACAGAAAGGATAATCTAAACATCTCTCATAAAGGCAAGCTCTAAGTTAGCCTTCTTCAACCTGGCATTCTTCTGTTGTATTGTTGTTGATTATACTTCAAATCCCATAATTCCCCTTCCAGCTATTATTAGAGAAATTAGTTGGGCTGAAATAATGAACATATTCACACATTTATTTAAGAGGTTATTTTTTATGATAAACAGGCAAATTGCTTCATCCCCCGCCATCACTGGAAGAAATGGTAAAATAGCCAAGGAGAACTGATAATTTATTTCTTGTTTTATAAAGGAGCTGCACTTCTCAAGGGGATATGCACACCATTTTTCAAAGTTTGAGTCAATCTTCTAAAGAAGTTGTCTGTAGATCATGATCAGATTTGTCTAGGGAGTGTATCTATCACAGTGCAACGAAAATCATTCATTTTTCAGATCTGTCAGGGATGGTAGACATCTGTCCTCTAAAGCAATGGAAAAATGATAAGATCCATATACTTTGTGATGAGCAAAGAATGAGATAACATATGGGTGAAAAGAGAAAGAAAAACACCGGGAAAAGAATAGTTTGTATTTAATTTTTTTAAATCAATAAAGAAGTGTTTCCTTACATATGATATATCACACAGCAAGGCAGATTTAGAGATTTAGGATATAGGTAGCCTTCAATTTATGATCAGAATTGAACCCAACATTTCTGTTGCTAAGCAAGATAGTTGTTAAGTGAATTTTGCCCCATTTTATGACCTTTCTTGCCACAGCTATTAAGTGAATCACAGCAGTTGTTAAGTTAGTAATACAATTGTTAAGTGAATCTGGTTTCCCCATTGACTTTGCTTGTGAGAAGGTCGCAAAAGGTGATCACATGACTCCGGAACACTGCAACTGTCATAAATACATGCCAGTTGCCAAGCTTCCAAATTTTAATCACATGACTGCAGAAATTATAAGTGTGAAAAAAATCATGTCACTTTTTTCAGTGCCATTGTAACTTCAAATGGTTATTATAAGTCCAGAGCTACTTGTATGCATTTTTAGAAAAAATATTTCAGAAATCAGTTTAAAAATATCAGACAAAACAATTTAAATCAATACAACAACAACCTCCCATATTTGAAAAAAAAATACAAACACTTAAATTGTGATTAATGGCTAGAGCCAATGGAAGGAAAGGGGAAAATGAGCTATCAAAAGTTCCTTCTTAAACTGCTGTTTTGTTTTACTCCTTTGGTTTATTTTAGGATTTCCCTTCTCTGTATTTATATTCTGAATTTTTTTTCAGATTGAAGAATGTACAGTAACCATATGTTTATAATAAAGTGATCTGTATTTATATATTGGCTCAACTTAATTCTCAGTCTTATGTTTGCCAGAGAAAGCAAAGGAATAGCATCTAACCTATGGTATTTCTTCTTCATTGAGGCCCTTGAGAAATTTGTACACTCCTTTAAACCAACAGGATGGGTTTTTAATTCAAGTACTGCACTGAAATCCAAGATAAATGTTAGTTCCAGTGTCACTAAACACAATTGGTTTGTACATCATTTATCATGGATGTGTAAATAATTTGAAAAAGGAAAAAAGTGAAACATATTTCTTCATGTCTCTGTTATAAACTGTATGTTAAAGGTCATCAGATGATGGCCTTTTTTTACTGACATAAATGCTTCTTCTGTTTTATACTTTAATTTTGCCTGAGTTATTGCAAAATGTTCCCCTTTCTGGCTATCATAAGTGTGTTTTTTGTTTCATGCATGGTTCTCATCTCAGCAGAATTGTGGAATAGAATAGAATAGAATAGAATAGAATAGAATAGAATAGAATAGAATAGAATAGAATAGAATAGAATAGAATTCTTTATTGGCCAAGTGTGATTGGACACACAAGGAATTTGTCTTTGATGCATATGCTCTCAGTGTATATAAAAGAAAAGATACATTTGTCAAGAATCATGAGGTACCACACTTAATGATTGTCATAGGGTACAAATAAGCAATCAGGAAACAATCAATATTGATATAAATTGTAACGATACAAGCAACAAGTTATAAGTGGGAGGAGATGGGTGATAGGAACGATGAGAAGACTAATAGCAATAGTAATGCAGCCTTAGTGAATAGTTAGACAGTGGTGAGGGAATTATTTGTTTAGCAGAGTGATGGCATTCGGGGAAAAACTGTTCTTGTGTCTAGTTGTCTTGGTGTGCAGTGCTCTATAGCGTCGTTTTGAGGGTAGGAGTTGAAACAATTTATGTCCAGAATGCGAGGGGTCAGTAAATATTTTCACGGCTCTCTTTTTGACTTGGGCAGTATACAGGTCCTCAATGGAAGGCAGGTTGGCAGTAATTGTTTTTTCTGCAGTTCTGATTATCCTCTGAAGTCTGTTTCTGTCTTGTTGGGTTGCAGAACCAAACCAGACAGTTATAGAGGTGCAGATGACAGACTCAATGATTCCTCTGTAGAACTGTATCAGCAGCTCCTTGGGCAGTTTGAGCTTCCTGAGTTGGCGCAGAAAGAACATTCTTTGTTGTGCTTTTTTGATGATGTTTTTGATGTTGGGTGACCATTTTAGGTCTTGAGATATGATAGAACCTAGAAATTTGAAGGTCTCTACTGTTGATACTGTGTTGTCTACTATTGTAAGAGGTGGTAGAATGGGAGGATTTCTCCTAAAGTCTACTACCATTTCTACAGTTTTGAGTGTGTTCAGTTCCAGATTGTTCTAGTTGCACCACGAGGCTAGTTGTTCAACCTCCCGTCTGATGAGGAAAATATATGTGCCTTTAAGATTCATTCAATCAGGTTGACTTTCATTAAAATATGTCTACTTATATTTCTTCTAGGATGCTATATGCTAAATTATCATTAGCTCAAAATTGTTCACATTAACTGGCAGGGTTTCAGACAAGTATTAGGTATTCTTGTATTCTTACTTCATTCTTGAATTTCTCTTCAAGGGTGCAGAAAATGCGATTATTTGTTTAGATTCAAATCATCACAACTGAAAATCTGTGATCTATTCTAGAAAAGAAAAACAATATGCATGTGTAAGCACATGTAAACTTTTATTGGGAAAAAAAACACCTTTTGAATATCTATTAAGTAACATTGCCTGAAGATTAACCTGCAGGCGGGGGGAGTTTGAGACGACTTTATATCTGATGTCTCCCCCATATATGTATGCTGTTTATATGTTTTTTTTAATTGTTTTTAAATTGCCTTTTAATGATTTGTTTGGAGTTTCATAAAATGTTGTATGCCGCCCTGAGTCCTGAGGGAGTAGGGTGGCATAGAAAAACTGCCAAATAAATAAATAAATAAATAAATAAATAAATAAATAAATAAATAAATAAATAAATAAATAAATAAATAAATAAATAAATAAATAAATAAATAAATAAATAAACAAACAAACAAACAAACAAACAAACAAACAAACAAACAAACAAACAAACAAACAAACTCTTCTGGCTATTTCTCAAAACATAATCCTGCATTTGACTAATTTATGTCTGAATAAATTGGGCAGCGATACATTCTCCCCCCCCTGTAAGACTGAAGAGTAAACCTAATATCATGCAGTACAATATTGCCACATGGGCTTTTAACTACATTCATCAGAATCTTGCTTTTTATGTTACTCCATACATTGTTGTTGGCTAATACATCCATCAAAATCTGGAATGCTCTCCAGATCTGTACAATAGCTGCTATTTTGTAATAGGCCATAAAAGTTTATACTTTTTAATTAAATTTACTAATCTGAACAGGCAATCCCAGATTAATTTTTTTTTGCTGCTATCAAGCTGATATATCTGGAATCAGAAAATGCAAATTAGTTTGACCAACTATTCCATGATTTTCAGTTTTAATTGCTATTCTCTAAAGGCTGGCACTTTAAGTACACACAGCAATAAACAGAACTTTTTTCACCTTTAAATCTTCAGACAATTTAGTCTTTTGTGATTACTGAGAAACTCGCCATACTGGCAACTGAAACAGATGAGTTTAATAAAACCTTGCTTTCCAAAGGAGTGTAGTAACTTTGTATACCAGCGACTTTGTATACCAGCGACCAGAATTGTGTCTGATTGATATTGATGTTAAACCTATCCTTACTTTAAAAGAGACAGAGGAAAGTGGAGGAAAATAAAAGTTTTTCCACCAGAATCTGGTAAAACAATCTCCTAGATTTTGAATTTGTGAATGTTATCTGAATAAGGTTGACTCAGTCTTCCATCCTTCTGAGGTAGGTAAAATGAGGATCCAGATTGTTGGGGGCAATATAAATATACATTGCTTACTGGTGTAAACCCTTAGAGAGTGCTTGCACTTAAGGCGGTATATACCGTAAGTCTCACAAATAAATAAAATAAATAAATAAATATCTCGTTTTTCCTGTAATGGCACACATGATAATACCTCTCATCAGGGATATTATGAGGAATTAAGAATACATATTACTTTGGACAACTTTCTAAAGACTTCAATACCAGAATAACAAAGAGGAATAACACTGATGTGAAGCACGAGCGCCATTTTAATGAAAGAAAGAAGGGTGCAACACTCGGGGTAAAGCCTTTGAATCTTTTCCTTTGAATTTTGGTTGGATTGTAAAAATGATAACAAGTGGAAACAGAGACATGGAATGGATATATCAATGGATATATTAAAGACATTATAAATGAACAGTGTATGGAAATGAAAGAAATACTTGAAGATATGGACTGCATAGAACTAAAACTGGAGAATATAATACAAAGAATAACAAGTGCAGACCAGATAAATGAGGAAAATATGGAGGATTCTGGAAGAGTGGAAGAAACAGAAGAACCAGAGGAAAAAACAAGAAAGAAAATACAACAAAGGGATGATGGAAACACCGAGGATGAAAAAGGGATTAGAGCAGAAGGGGAAGATCATGGCTGGCAGGGAAAAGATAAGGGAGAAAAAGAAAACCAGAAAGGGAAAAGAAGATAAAGCTAGAAAAGATGAAAGCAAAATAAAACAACAAAGGGGGAAAAAGAGAGGAGAGAAAGATAGAGAGTATAGCAAAAAAAAAAATGGATTTAAGAATAGAAATGAGAGAGTTGAAAGAAATTTGGGGAAGGCAGCCAAAAAAGAGAAAGAAAAGAGGATTAAAAATATGGAACAGGGTAAAAGATAAGGGATAAAAAAGAATAAGAATGTATATGTTAAATTAGTATAATAGAATTAAATAATTTTGAATAAATAGTTTATTGTGGTGATAAGAAATAAATAATAATAATAACATTTTTGAATATAAGATGTGAATATAGAAGAGTTACAATATAGAAAAAATAACTTGTATTAAACTTGTATGAATTAGTATGCAGAAATGAAATTATAAAATAACATAATAAAATATGAAAACTGGTAACTTTGAAACATGTTTTGTATGGGATATAAAAGATAAAAATTAGTTTTGAAATGATTGTTAGAAATGTGATAAAGTGATAGAATTAATTGTTAAGAAGATAAAATTAGCTTATATTAAAGAGTAAGAATGATATGGAAAACATTATAATTATTGTTTAGAAAAGAGGTGAAGTAAAATATAATAATATTAGAAATGTATGTGTACTAGAAATGTACAAGGTGGGAAAAGAACACATCTTTGATTATTGGAATGGAAGGAGAAGAGTAGGAAAAGGGGGAAGAAAAGAGAATTAAAATAGAGATAAAATAAGAGAGGAAAAAGACTAAAAGGTAGACATTAAGATGAAAAGAAATGTGAGAGATGTATTAAAAATGAAATGATAATGAATTGTAACTATTTAAAAAAATATTGTTAAGGCTATTATATGGATGTATGAAACTCAGAAAGCAAATGCTCACGACATGAGATGTAAAAAGACTAAAAATAAATAAAACTTATTGGGAAAAAAAGACTTCTGTCTCCTCATGACTTGGTGAAACCTGCAAGTTCTGAGAACTAAAATGTACAGTATTATTGGATTTATAAAATGCTGAGACAAGAAGAAAGAAGTGTGGGGGTGGGAAACCCTCCTGACAGCAGGGAAATGATGTTGACACATCTATTAAAAGCCATGCAAATAGGTTTGACTTCCAAAAAGGAAGTCTTGACTGAAGAAAAAAGTATGCTGTTGTGTGATCTACATTGGATAACTAATCCGATATGACCATTTGTGATACAATTTCATAACAACTCTTTCTGATAATGTGCAAATGCTGTGGGAAAGAGAGAGCAGCTTAAAGCAAATGTTTCTTCTGGAATATGTCATCTGAGAACATGTTAATCTAACAAATATATAAAAGACTATCGTGTCTTGATTAAGAATGATGAATCCTCCCACTAACCACAAGATATAGAAAATACTGAAATCAGAACCACCTCATAGAGCAAATGTGCTGTTATCTGTACCATCTTTGTCACTGCACTTGACATTAATCAGTGGATTAATTACTCATTTGATTAAGCCTAACCACAAACACCTACGAGCTGCATACAATTTTAAATTCTGTTGTTGAATGCCTTTTATTTATTTATTTTAAATGAGAGCATAATACCCAAAGAGTATAGGATTTGAAATTAAAGAGAAGTATAGCCCAGAGATTTCAAGGCAAAAATACTACTGCTATCCCTTATTTTTCTGGGCCTCCAAGGTGTTTCTGCAGAAGCTCATCAAATTATTTTCATTGCATTCAAGAAAGAGCCAAGGTTTTCAGTAACACACAAGCGTATATGCAAGCAATTAAAAACTGATGGCTCTACTTAGATATTCATGTAAAGTTTAAAGAGAAAAATACAGTGTTGCATTTCTAAAAACATGGCATGCCAGTGTTTCAGTGTTAACATTTTTCTCTTTAATGTTTTTTTTTAAAAGCACTTGTGCTTTTCCTTCTTCTTTTATGAGTGACATTGAAGAAAAATATTGTTACTATATCTTTCTCGGTAATAAATTACATATTTCATATGTACCATGTATTATATACAGAGACAATCCTATATATTATTTGAAGTATGGATGCTGCTGTGATATAATAAAATCTGGAATCGTGAATGGCGGGAAATACATTAAATATTGTATTATTCGTTTATTCAGTGTTTTCCCAAACTTTCTCTTGAAATGGGTACTTAGGATGGCTTCACTCATGTAGTGATAAAAGTAGTATCTTGTTGAGTTATCTTGTTGAAAATCTGTACTCTGTACTTCTGTATGCATAAACACATATGCACTACAGAAAATATTTTATTACTTGAAGAATAATTAGCACCAAGCATATTAGAGATATGCTTTTCAGGTGCTGAAAGAGTTAATAAAGAGCCATTTGCTGCCAAGGAACAGGATAGTTTATTGAGGGACAGCAGAAAGCAGCCTGAGGTTGACACGGCCAATCATTAAAAACTCTGGAAAATCACTCTTTAATCACATTATGTTTGAATTGCCAGAATGAAGTGATAAGCTTAGCATTTTAAAGAAAACAGAATTTCAACTCCTCCTTCCGAAGATTTCAGAAGCACTCCTTATTCGATAAAACGAAGATGTCTGAAATTAATGATAACAGAGAAGCAAATAGTGAAAGAAAAGCTACATGAAATCTTTTCTTTTTAGCACAATAGACTTTATTATGGAACATGCATCATAGGTATCCAAGTGGAGCGACCATCCTTTATCCTAAGAAGGTGTTCCTTTCCTTCCTAATACATGTATGGACCAGGCTATGGACATACCTGCCTTCCAAATGTTCTTATCCAATTAAGATCCTCTGCACATTAGCAGAAGCTTTGACAACTTCTTTCCATGTCACTAAACTAGATTCGGTGTCCTCACTGAAATAAAAATTCAGTGTTTCATAAATTGCTTCTGTATTAATAAGACCTTTTTTTTTACAATTGGATGAACTTGGAGCATTTTTTCTTTTCTTTTTTTCTAGCATATTTCATGCTATTCTTTCTTTCTATCAAAATACACTTTCTGCATCAGGCCGGAGGGAAGTAGAAACTTCCTTTTATTATTGAAACAAGAGGACAATACTGTCATTATTTCTGATTCATACTGTTCTCTTTTGTAAAATAATCAATAGGTTATTCCGTTGATTTTTAACAATCAAGATATTCACAAAAAGAGCTGCCTTTACTTTTGTTTTACTCATTTGCAGAAAGCCTCTCTCTTGGCTGAATGGCTGAAAACTAGGTCTCATTATAGTCAAGGCCAGTGCTTTAGTGACTGCTCAGAATGCAAGGACCATTTGAGAAATGGCTTTAATGTTAAAACAGAAAAGAGACACATTCTGCACAATTGCTAGGAAGTCTTGCAGTAGTTTTGGAATATCAGATCTCTTTCAAGCCTCAAATCAAATATTGCCTGCAATTCTGGGTTAAGAAGACTCAGCTCTTAAATAAAATATTCTCAGCCCCACAGCCACCCCCATCTAGCTTAATCACTTTATCTAAAGAATGGAGCAGAATCACAGATGTCTTGCCTCAATGCTTTGTTGAGACTTTTTACATGAATCTGTGGAACATCTTTGACATAATTAACTTAGAAATACACACACACACTAGTCACTTTGTGAGGCCCAAGAGGAAGACCACAAAAGAAGAAGAGGCAGGTGGATAAACATCCAACATTCAGTCATTGTTTTTTTTTTCTTCCAAGTAGCAATTTTAGGAAAAAAGGCTGGTAGAAGTTTTTAAAATGTGTTTTTTTTTTAAGCCTAATCTGTTTCAGTCAGTGGTGTCAAAAGAAAACGTTTTTCTTCAACTGGGGGTTGATGCTTGGTTGAGTCTTAAAAGCTTTGTGGTTTTTTGACACAATATTGTATCTGAATCTTTGATGTTTGAGTCGGCTTCCTTCCTAGACTAAATCATATTTTAAAGTTTATCAGTATAGTGACTACTGTGTTCTCTCATATATGCATACACAGCACCTTATCTTCTCACTGCATTTTTTTTCATGGTGTTAAATATTTCTTTGGCTTAACAGCCGCTCAACAACCTCTCAATGGGAAGGGTTGTTGTTTTTTCTTTCCCTTTTCCAAACCTTCTAGGTATATTTTCTATTCCGGCATTATGGTTCTTATCTTAGAAAAGAACTTTAAAATATTATACATATATCCACTATTTTTTCATTTTAACCATCCTAATGTAGCCTCTTAATGTAACTGTGTGTTCAAAATGTTCAGAGTTTTGCTTTGAGAGCCACTGAAGTATTCTAGCTCAATTTTATTGATTCAAGTTTGTTTTTATAGAAAGATCTTTCCTTTCCTTTTCTTTCCTTTCCTTCTTTCCTTTCCTTTCCTTTCCTTTCCTTTCTTTTCTTTTCCTTTCCTTTCCTTTCCTTTCCTTTCCTTTCCTTTCCTTTCCTTTCCTTTCCTTTCCTTTCCTTTCCTTATTTCCTTGCCTTTCCTTTCCTTTCCTTGCCTTGCCTTTCCTTGCCTTCTTTACTTTACTTTCCTTCTTTCCTTTCCTCCCCAAGAATGCTTCAGGGTCTCACTTGGCACCCCTCCCCCCAGCTCAATGCTGACCCTCCTCTCCTCCAGACCCACCAAGCAGAGACCGCCTCAGAATACTGTTTTTTTTTCTTTTTTGCAATCCTGGCAGATCCTTTTAAAGCACACTAAGTTTGCAAACCTCATTTTTTAATCAATACAGTTTTCACCAAAATCAAAATACAATGTATCTGGATAATAGAAAAGACCTATTAGAACATTTGGTTAAAGTTCCATATTTTGAACTTTCATCATATTTAATTATTTAACTATGAAAAAGAACCATTTACACATTTTTTTTACACAGATTTTCTAAATATATACTCTTATGAAGCACATGTTTTGCAAATAAACAGCCTTTTATTAAAATTCAGTAGAATGGCAGGCTATCCTAAAATAAATCTATAACTATTTTGTTTGTTTGTTTAATTCTGTCGCGGTTTTTAAGATGTAACAGATAATGAAATTATTGAAACTGTAGTTCTGAACAAGATGCAGTACATAATAATCATGTAAGATTTCAAAGTAAGAGCATGATGTGGCTGGCCACATACTTTACTTCCTCAAAATTTAATCTGACCTTCACGGACGTAATTTTATATACATCTCAGGGAAGAAACTATCAGTTCACTCACTTATATTTTTTATGGGTGCCATCACACTGTCTGAAAAACGACATACAACTTTCAGTAAATCATCTCCTTTTTTGTTGACATATGCCACTTTAATGTGATGGTGGAAAAAGAACACTGCAGATAATTGAAAGGGGGGGGGGAATAAGTGCTTAAATTAACCCAAATCATGAGTCTTGATTTGCAAGTCTGTATTGGAAAGAAGGCTCAAATAACTACATCTTAAGAAATTGGGATTCCAAAATTATTAAAAACACAGAAAAGACAGTAATTATGCAAGTTAATTTTGGTAATGATTTATTTGGAACTAACATCAAAGTTATACAGGATAAATACTGTATAAATACAGCAGTAGTTTATCTTTCCTTATTTCTGTCCTTTTACCTAGCAGTATGACTCCTGAAATAATACAATTTCAGTAGAGGTTCACTTATTCTATTTTAGTGTTGATTGGCTTGGATTTACAAATAAGTCATTCTATTTTATATGATTAGTTCAATTTGCTTATGGTAATAGCCAGGGTGGGTTATAACTTACCACGCGTGCATGCACAGTGCCGAAAAATAAAAAATAAAAAAAGCCAAAACAAGATGGTGACACATGTGTCAGCTTCTGCACATGCACAGAAGAAAAAAAACCGGAAAAAATTTCGCAAAAAAAGCAAAAAAAAAAATTGCAAAAAAATTCAAAAAATAGGATGGCAGTGTCCACGGACCGGCACCAACAGAACCGGTTCCATAATGTCATCGTGACATCACCAACAGCTTGCTACCGGTTTGGGCGAACTGGTCCGAACCGGCAGGAACCCACCTCTGGTAATAGCTTGGTCCTACCTTTTGAAGATTCTTCATATTATATATGGAAGATTCAAAGCCGAGATGGTGCAGTGGTTAAATGCAGCACTGCAGGCTACTGCTAGTTCAGCTGTTCAAATCTCACCGGCTCAAGGTTGACTCAGCCTTCCATCCTTCTGAGGTGGGTAAAATGAGGACCCAGATTGTTGGGGGCAATATGCTGAACTCTGTAAACCGCTTAGAGAGGGCTGTAAAGCACTATGAAGCGGTATATAAGTCTAAGTGCTATTGCTAAGTGCTATTGCTATGGATTGTTGGTGTGTTCATGATTATAGATCTGTCCTTCCCTATAGATATTTATCTTAAATATTCTTACATAGAATCAAAGTTGTTTCTATTAATTTATTTTCTATTTATAGAGTTTAAAATCCATCCTAAACAATACTAAACAACAGATATGCATACATGAATGCTCAAACACATACAGACACTAAGCCAGTGCTATGAATTAGGCCCAGGAATAGGCCAAAAGTCAATGAAAATAATGAGTTTTCTTGCAGAATATAATCCTATAAATAATATCCCACTGTATAAATTGTATAACATTGATTCTAGTCAAACAGTCCTTCAGGCAAAATGATTGATTAATATGCTGTAAATCATCTACATGACTTCTTTAACTTAATATGACTTGTCTTTCAGGTAGAGTGTTTAAACAATATAGAACTAACTAGTTCATTGTGAGAACAGATACAGATCCATCTTCCATTTTAAATAACTCTGTTTCTTGACATTTATCTGATGCTTTTCTGGTGTTCTTATGGAAATTCTGGAGTGTCCATGATTTATTTCACTTTTAAATAATCTGAACATTATACTAATTATTAGATAGCTAATTCATACCAATGTACCAGTCAGGAAGCACAAAGGATTTTTCATTGCTGCCAAGCATAAATCCAACCAAACCTTCCAAGATAATGATCCATCAAGGTATCCATTGCATGATCTCATAGAAGGTACATGGAGAAGTTTTAGATGACTGCTTAATAGAGTATGTTTATGTCCTTGGAGAAAAAGTAAGTGTTCAACTCCTGAAAGATAAAAGCTAAAAAGAATACCTGCTATCTCAGTGTGATTGAGTCAGGCCAAAATGACCAGTAATGGGTTTTTGGAAACCTAATATCTCTATCTTCTGGATAATTTATGAACTATATTTTATAAACAGCTTCATTAAGCGGGTTAAACTGCTGTCATACAGCATCTGTTGTACAAGTTTTGCTTGTCCATGATGTTAATACATACTGTATTGACAAAATTTGAAAAAAAAAGGTTTGTGGAACCTATGTTAATAGTGTTTTTGTCTTCAAACATTAGTTCTGTAGGACTGTTTGCTTTTTAAGATTAACATCCATATTTCATTTTGCGTTGCAGCCTGTTCTGTGATATTGGTAAAATTTCTTATATGTTAGACATTTCATTATGTATGTACCGTATAGTGGCTGACACAGAAATCCCTATAGGGGTACTTCTGACAGCCAAAAACAAATTATCTGCCGGGATCATGTTGAAGCAGTATGTGTAAAAAGAAGTATTTCACATGGGCATACATTCAGCCAAAACATGCGATACTTCGAAGGACCCAGTTCATGATTCAGTGAACTCCCTACAATCACTGAGGCAGCTTATTACCTCAGAGGCAGAGCACAATCACAAATCCCACATTTTGTGTGAATAGAATATCATAGTAAAAGCATTTTAGCAATTTATTTATGCTAACTGTTGAAACTAATTTCTAAACTGATTAAGATATTTTCTGTTATACCAATAATCCTTTTGAATATACTTTTACATTTGTATGTCTGAAGTCTAGTGTGGTTATTCATTTGGGGAAGATTCAACAGCAAATGGACCATTTTAGAATGAAATATCAAGTTATTCTAATTATTCATGCATATGCTAAATTAAATTCCCAGATCTTTTTTCCATTCCACCTGATTTTTTTATTTTTGTTCATGTTCAAGGTGAGTTAGGCTTTTTATATTTTAAGAAACGGGAACTAGATTTGTTCTTTCAATTACTTATCTTTTCTATAAGTTAGGTTCCCATTTTGGTTTTCCATACGCATAAAGATTTGCTTAATTCATGTTACTCTTAACAGAGCTCATTTCATTAGAAATTCCCAGGGATAAGGAGAAAAGCATTTTTCTTCACAGCTACCACCTTAATCCATGCTCTGTCTTTTGCTAATATGATAGTTTATGTTGTGTTTTTTTCCTCCAGTTTATACTAAAGACTCTTGGGTCAGAAGTAGGTTTTTCTGCTGCTTGCTTTACAAAAAATTCTAGAAGAACACCAGAGAGTCTGCAAGAATTACAATTCAGAAAAGCAGGGCATGATAACTGAGTGATAATATAATCTGCTTAAGAACAATAATAACTAAGTATTCTATACTTTGTCCCTACATATTACAAACTTGCTTCTCCTGCCCATTAGTGTTCTATCCATATTTACCAAGCATTTGGCCAGCTATATTAAAGCCAGTGATAGATAGCATTTTTTTCAAACCTATGTTTCAATTACACCTTTGAAGATGTAATGAGCCTTGGTGGCGCAGTGATTAGAGTGCAGTACTGCAGGCTACTTCTGCTGCCTGTCTGCTGCCTGCAGTTCAAATGTCACATGGCTCAAGGTTGACTCAGCCTTACATCCTTCCGAGGTGGGTAAAATGAGGACCCAAATTGTTGTGGGCAATATGTTGACTCTGTAAATGACTTAGAGAGGACTGTAAAGCAATATGAAGTGGTATATAAGTCTAAGTGCTATTGCTATTGAATGGCTGTAAATTATTGATTTAATATCAATAAATTATTGATTTATTAAAATCAAGCTTCCTAAATAGTTCTTCTCTGAATTCTCTCCTTAACAAAAATTAAAAAGGGTATTGTATTTTAGCTTGTAATAACATACTAGGGGATTATGACAATAAAGAAAGATTTTTAAATGTATAATATATATAGAGTGATATCATAGCTTCAGTTTTCTGGTTTTAGGATAAACGATTCCTATATAATCAATTAAAAGATCATGGGTCATCCATTCATAGATAATTGAAACTCACATTTAAGCAGTACTTGATAATGTATAATGTGGTGAGCTTATGCCAAAACATTTATGTTTTCTGCTTGAGATTTAAGTGTAGTAGCTAAGATATTTTATGGAAAGTCTTTTGTGCAAAATAGTTGTTATACTATTTTATTTATTTATTTATAAAATTTCTTGGCTGCCCATCTTACCATAGAGTAACTATGGGTAGCTTATGGTTACATCTTAGTTAAAACATAAAAAGTTAAAAACAAACATTAAAACCAAAGACACATGGACAGGGGTGTCGTGGGAAGTGGGGAATAACAATCAACCACCTTCATTGTGCTGTTCCCCCACTGGGACCCCAAGCTGACTGGCAAAGCCAGATCTTTAGGTCCTTACGAAAAGAAAGGAGGGTTGGGGCCAACTCACAGGGCAGGAGTGACAGCAGAGAAAGTCCTACTCCTGGACCCCTCCAGCCGGAATAATCAGGCTGACAGGACTTGCAACATGCCTTCTCTGCCGGCACGAGTGGCCGGCACAGGCCAATCCCATTGGGGTGAGATAGTCCCTCAAGTAATCTGGACCCATGCCATGAAGGGCTTTAAAGGTGATCACCAACACCTTAAATTGTACCTGGAAGTGGACTGGTAACCAATGTATCTCGTGGAGCAGTGTGTCACAGGGGCCATTCTTGAGGACCCCCCAAAACTACCCAGCTGCTTCACTCTGCATCAGCTGTAGCTTCTGAATGCTCTTCAAGGGTGGCCCATGTAGAGTGCATTACAATAGTCCAGTAGTCCATTACAATAGCCCAGTATGGTAGCAGTACTACAAACCATAGTACTGTTGAATAGTATTATTGAACTGGGAAATTTAAATAGAGAAATAGATGCACATATCTACTTTTTATTTTCAGGCCTTTTATGAGTTTTACCAGTCAAAAAACGTTTATATTCATATTCATAGCTGCCTTAAAATGAGAGGATTTTGTATACCTTATTTTTCCCTCAGTTTGCACAGTGCTCTGCTTAAGGACGATTGTTTTCAAAGTATTCGTGTATCTCAGCATGTTGTCAGATAGTGTTTTTAACATGTACATAATTACAGCTGGTCACTGAAGCATGACCTATCATGGCTGCATCTCAGTTGCTTGTCTTGCTGACATTGTCACAAGTCATCAAAATAACAATAATCCCTCTTTGTTACAAGTATATTCAAAAAGCAATCCAACTGGGTAAAAGAGAGCGCGGGAAACTGGCCAGGATGTGATAGCTTTGCAGATCTGGTAGTTTAAACATGAAACATCAGCATTGAATCTACTGAAAACAGAATATCATTTGGTGAACAAAATTCAAATTCTTGCAGGATGATTATTAGAAACAAACTCTTCCCGTATTTCAATTATGGAATGCTCCTATTGTGGAAACAGCAGAACATAGATATTGGTACAAATAGACTTTCTGAATACATGGGAACTAAAAGACACAAATCAAGATCAAAGTAATATGAGCTGGGAAATAGAAAATAATTTAAAAAACACATGAGAGTGGAGGAGCATATAAAATAGCCCTTTGCTGGTCTGACTGCACCAGGTGGAATCCATAAAAGAGACAACATATTTTATTCAATGTGAGCAAAACACTCATATATTTCATGAAATTGATCAGTTGACTCTATTTTGACAAAACATGGTTTGAAATGGTTTAATGGTATATCATTTGATGGAACAAATCTGAAAATACCGTATTTTTCGGAGTATAAGACGCACGGGAGTATAAGACGCACTTTAGTTTTTGGGGAGGAAAATAGGGGAAAACAATCTGCCTACCAGGTATTCATCTGGCTAGCATCCTTAGTCTGGTCAGCTTCAACACATTATTTTATCCCCTGGTTAGGACTTTAAAAAACCTTCTTCTGAGAGAGTAACAATGAAAGAGCATGCAAGCCAGTAAGAGCTGGGAAGATCGTTAGCACCTAGTTAGGGCTAGAAAAAAACTTATTCGGAGCAGCTTCAGCACATTATTTTATCTCCTGGTTAGGACTTAAAAAAACCTTCTTCTGAGAGAGTAACAATGAAAGAGCCTGCAAGCCAGTAAGAACTGGGAAGATTGTTAGCACCTGGTTAGGGCTAAAAAAAAACTTATTCGGAGCAGCTTCAGCACATTATTTTATTTCCTGGTTAGGACTTAAAAAAACCTTCTTCTGAGAGAGTAACAATGAAAGAGCCTGCAAGCCAGTAAGAGCTGGGAAGATCGTTAGCACCTGGTTAGGGCTAGAAAAAAACTTCTTTGGAGCAAGTAGAGCAATGAAAAAAAAACCTGCAAAGACTTAGGGCTGGAAAAACATTCTTCTGAGAGAGTAACAATGAAAGAACCTGCAAGCCGGTAAGAGCTGAGAAGATCGTTAGCACCTGGTTAGGGCTAGAAAAAAACTATTTTGGAGCAAGTAGAGCAATGAAAAAAAACCCTGCAAAGACTTAGGGCTGGAAAAACATTCTTCTGAGAGAGTAACAATGAAAGAGCATGCAAGCCAGTAAGAGCTGGGAAGATCGTTAGCACCTGGTTAGGGCTAGAAAAAAACTTCTTTGGAGCAAGTAGAGCAATGAAAAAAAACCTGCAAAGACTTAGGGCTGGAAAAACATTCTTCTGAGAGAGTAACAATGAAAGAGCCTGCAAGCCGGTAAGAGCTGGGAAGATCATTAGCACCTGGTTAGGGCTGGAAAAAAACTTCTTTGGAGCAAGTAGAGCAATGAAAAAAAAACCTGCAAAGACTTAGGGCTGGAAAAACATTCTTTGGAGAGAGTAACAATGAAAGAGTCTGCAAGCCAGTAAGAGCTGGGAAGATAGTTAGCACCTGGTTAGGGCTGGAAAAAACCTTCTTTGGAGCAAGTAGAGCAATGAAAAAAAAACTGCAAAGACTTAGGGCTGGAAAAACATTCTTTGGAGAGAGTAACAATGAAAAAGCCTGCAAGGTAAGAGCTGGGAAGATCTGTTAGCACCTAGTTAGGGCTGGAAAAAAAAGCTACATTCGAAGTATAAGACGCACCCAAATTTTCAGCCACTTTTAGGGAGGAAAAAGGTGCGTCTTATACTCCGAAAAATACGGTATTTCAAATTACCTCATCATAGGAAACCATGGGACCTGGGAAGAAGCTTTGGGAAAAAAATTCTTGCTTCTCATCCTAGGACCTGGTGTCTTGGTATTCCATTCTGCCTGCTATTAGTTCTGCAACTAGTTAGCAAAAGAGATGAACACTTCTGAAGAAATCAGTTAATTTAGGATAGAACCCATTATCAGGCAAGTCTGTCATTACTCTAACACAGGGGTGTCTAACTCAAGGCCACGGGAAGGATCCCGCCATGGGGTGCTTAGATCTGGCCCACTGGGCCACCCTGGCAACAGTGAAGGACCAGCCTGTGGTGCCTCTGCCAGTAAAAATGAAGATTGGGAGCTCGTTTTCGCTGGCAGAGTGCTTGGGTCACCACATGTGCCCTCGACATTAATAATGTCAGCTGTCCACGCCCACCCTGGACATGCCCACCCCAGCCCCCCGAAGGTTAAACACAATCCTGATGCGGCCCTCAATGAAATCGAGTTTGACACCCCTGCTCTAACAGGTAGATAGAAAACACTTCAGTTCCTTAATTACATGTTTTCGGTGATACCCAGCAGAAGTCTTGGTATGAACAATGACCAACTTTTATTAATATCAGTTGCAATCTAGAAAGTGACATTACATTCTAGATTACTGTAGACTATATGAAAACTAGTTCTGGCATTAAATGGTTTGCAATCATAGATGCCGCTGAGATGGCTCTGCAACCAATGAACAGAGTCTTTCTAATCAAAGATTTAATTTGGAGAGGGCTAAAAGTCCTTGTTCTGAAAAGTTGATTGTAAGTTGGCATTGTACAAGCTGACATAAAGGAGAAGCATTGGAAATGAAGACTGCTGGTGTGCCACTATTCACAAAAGACTAATCTACCAGCCCAAATGGCCTGCATTGCTGAAATTGGAAGTCTCTCCTAGACACTTGTCCATAAAGTGAACTTTATGGATATTCGCAGGAAGCCATTATAAGCCCTTTGTGTTTATTAACTGGTCATCAATTTCAGATGCAATTAAACTGAAATTACCTCCGATAGACACATGGTTATGCACTTTCAGCTATAGCTCCCTTGCTACTGCATTATTGTTTCAGATTAAAATTGGTGTTTCTCCTGTGCTTAAAATCTTTCAGCATTTTTGAAACAAACCTATGGCATGGGAAGAAAGTGATAAAATAGCAAAATTCACAGCTTTGCAGAAGCTTATAAAACACTCCCCAAGATACCATTTTAGAATAATAAAGACAAGAATTATACATTTATTATTTGATTAGTATTGCTTTATAGCAGAAGAGTGGAAGTCAACATTCTAGTTTTTCTGGAAAGGGGAGTGAGTAATAGCAAGTGGTCCCAAGCCATTTTTAGACAATCAGATTCATTGAATCACTAAGTATTTTAATTAATACTTTTGAATCATAAATATTATTTTGTGTGAACTGCAACAGGGCATTTGGGATCTAAATATTCAAAAAGATAGCATCAAAGTCTCCCATCTATTTTGCAACACAATCATTCCTCCTCCTAGGACTGTCCTTAGATATTCCTTTACCATTCATTCATTCATTCATTCATTCATTCATTCATTCATTTATTTATTTATTTATTTATTTATTTATTTATTTATTTATTTATTTATTTATTTATTTATTTATTTATTTATTTATTTATTTATTTATTTATTTATTTATTTATTTGTGAGACTTATATACCGCCTCACAGTGCAAGCACTCTCTTAGCGGTTTACACCATTAAGCAATGTATATATTTATATTGCCCTCCAACAATCTGGTCCTCATTTTACCTACCTTGGAAGGATGGAAGGCTGAGTCAACCCTGAGCTGGCGAGATTTGAACAGCTGAACTGCTGATCACAGTCAGCTAAAGTAGCCTGCAGTATTGCACTCTAACTACTGCGCCACCTTGGCTCTTCATTTATAAATGATACCATCATTTATTTATTTATTTATTTTTAATTCAAAGAGGCAAACACAGCTAATGTTCCTTCCCCTTCTCCTTTTCCCTATAACAACAACCTGTGAGGTGAGTTGGGCTGAGAGAGAGTAACCAACCCAGAAAGTTACAATGCTAACATCTTTATGTCAAGAAACATAGTGTGACACACGGTGGCAGAGACACTGGGATATTTTCATTTTATTTCCTTTTTATTTATTTATTTATTATCCCTCCTTTATTATTTTTACAAATAACGTAAGGGGACAAACTGATCCAACACACCTTCCTCTTCTTATCTTCTCCGCAACAACCACCCTGTGAGGTGAGTTGGGCAGAGAAAGAGTGACCGCCTCAAGGTCACCTAGTTGGTGTTCATGCCTAAGGCAGGAGTAGAACTCACAGTTTCCTGGTTTCTAGGACAGCACCTTAACCACTACACCAACTGGATTTCCCACAACTCAAAGATTCGAGATCCATCCCACCCCTTAAAGGACCTAATGGTAAAGACTATAACGATGAAGCCGTTAAAGCCAACCTCCTTAACACATTCTTCGGCTCAGTCTTTGTAAACAGCAATGGCTCATGTCCAATATTTCCTAGTCATACCACAAATAATTACAACGATCTAACACAAATCGATTTTACAGAAGATAACATTGAAAATGCATTATGCAACCTAAAATAATCTCTATCTATTGGACCTGATGGACTATGTGCATACTTCTTAAAAAAGCTCTCCCAGCCATAGCTGAACCTCTAAGCATAATCTTTGAAAAATCTTTCAGGACCAGCTCTTTACCCAACTTATGGTCACTAGCCACAGTCATCCCTATCTTCAAAAAAGGAGATCCCAGCAAAGTTGAAAATTATAGACCAATCTCATTATGTTGCGTCACCTGCAAAGTCATGGAATCAATCATAAACCAATCCATTACCCTCCACTTAGAAACTAACAACCTACTCTCTAACAAACAATTTGATTTCAGGAAAAAATTATCCTGTAATCTGCAACTCCTACACTGCAAAAACATATGGACTACACAACTCGATCAGGGTAAAGCAATAGACGCAATTTACATAAACTTTTGTAAAGCCTTTGATTCAGTGGTACACGACAAACTACTTCTGAAACTAAAATCTTATGGCATTTCTGGACCCCTACATGATTGGATAACTGCGTTCCTGTCAAACAGACAACAAGTGGTTAAAATAGAGAGTTCTATATCAAATCCTGCACCTGTCAACAGTGGTGTCCCTCAAGGCAGTGTTCTAGGACCAACACTCTTCATACTTTACATAAACAACCTTTGTGATCATATTATAAGCAACTGCGTTCTCTTTGCCGACAATATTAAACTATTTAACACCACAGACAATGCTACTACCCTTCAAAAAGACCTTGACTATGTATCAGAATGGTCAAACAATTGGCAACTTCAAATCTCAACCAACAAATGCTCTGTCTTATACATTGGCAAAAAGAATCAGAACACAAAATACAAGTTTGGAAGACACGACCTTGTAGACAACCCTCACTCTGTCAAGGACCTTGGAGTACTCATATCTAATGATCTACGTGCCAAAGTACACTGTAACAACATTGCCAAAAAGGCATTAAGAGTGGTTAAGCTTCTTCTCTGGCAATATTACACTGCTAACTAGAGCCTACAAAACATTCTGTAGACCAATTATCGAATACAGCTCACCTGTCTGGAACCCATACTGCATATTAGACATTAATACAATTGAGAGAGTCCAGAAATATTTCACGAGAAGAGTCCTCCACTCCTCTGCTCGCAACAGAATACCTTATTCCACCATACTTGAAATTTTGGGCTTAGACAACTTAGACCTACATCGCCTTCGATCTGATCTAAATGTAGTTCATAAAATTATCTGCCACAATGTCCTACCTGTCAATGACTACTTCAGCTTCAGCTGCAACAATACACGAGCACACAATAGATACAAACTTAATGTAAACCGCTCCAAGCTCAATTGCAGAAAATATGACTTCAGCAACAGAGTGATCAATGCCTGGAATGCACTACCTGACTCTGTGGTTTCTTCCCCAAACCCCCAAAACTTTAACCTTAAACTGTCTATTGTCGACCTCACTCCATTCCTAAGAGGTCTGTAAGGGACGTGCGTAAGTGCACCATTGTGCCTATCGTCCCTGTCTTACTGTCCTATTGTCCTCATTTATCTGTACTTAACTTTGTTTATGTTTATGTTTATACCTATACCTGCTATCATGTACATGTTTGACAAACAAACAAATAAAATAAAAATATAAAACTATTTATTTTGGCCTGAACTGAGGCCCTGCCTATTAGGGCAACAACTGGTAGATAGGAAAGCCAAACCTGTGCCTGTTTCGACTTGAAGGTAGAATCTGCCTTAAAATGTCCAATATACACCAACTCTTCAGAAACCTTGCAAAATTCTTATCAATAGCTACAACTGTTAGAAGCGGCCTGAGTCTTCTCTCCTGTTATTGCTAGCTTCTGTTTTGGGATTTTATTACAATTTTAAACATTATTTTTATAGTTATTGATTCTGTTGATCTTTTTATTGTGTTTGGTCCTTTTAAATAATTTTTGATTAATTAATTGCTACTGCTATTGTTCATTTATTTTTCTGTGAGCTGATCTATTAGGGCAAACCTGATGGGATAGTCAACTTCACCCAAATGGATAAAGGTCCTCTTATATGTAGCGCATGAAAACACGAGGACTTTATAGCAATTACTGCATCCAAATGGAAAACAATAAATCTAAAAGCTGATCCATATTATTTTCAGTATTGCCAGTGATTTAGCACCACCATTCATGACAGGAATATATGAATGGGCTCTTGGAAATTCAGTTTGCAAAATGCCAAAAAAAGAAGAAGAAGAAGAAGAAGAAATAAGAGAAAATGGAAAATCCTCAAACAACTCAATGAGATCTATTCTTGTGGAGAGATAATATTGGCCACTTGGGGGGGAGGGGAATGAAAGGTGAAGGTTGGAAAAAGAATGATGCCACTATAATCCTACATTGTAGCATGCCATTCTTTTGCAGAGACCATATTGATTTTTCTTCACAAAGGCTTGTCCTTTTCCATGCTTGATAAATTGATCTTGAATCATGCTTTCCAGCAATTTACTCAGAACATACATTAAGCTAAATGGCCTGTAATTTTATGGCTCTCCCTACACCTCTTTTAAAAATTGGCATTATTTAGCCAGGTTTCAGTCTCTATCACTTACATCGAAGCACATAGATATTTTTGCAGAAGGTCAGCAATGTTGCGTCTGAGTTCTTTCAGAAATCTTGGTTGAAAACCACTGGACCCCTGATTTATATTCTTCTAATTTACTAATAATGTTTAGAACATCATCTTTTAACAGTGATTTTCCAGTTCCTCGGCCTTCCTTTTTAGAAAAACTATTTGAAGCAATGGAATCTGCTGTATGATTACAGGGCTAGTAACAGTGCTAATTGAATGGTTTTTCTTCCTTTGGTACTGTATTTTTTGTCTTGTTATTTCTCTCTCTCTCTCTCTCTCTCTCTCTCTCTCTCTCTCTCTCTCTCTCTCTCTCTCTCTCTCTCTCTCTCTCTCTCTCTCTCTCTCTCTCTCTCACACACACACACACACACACACACACACACACACACAAATGTGTGCTCCAACTTGAACAATATTTTCATTTTTCAAAGGAAGGCTTTTTTTCTAACCATTTTGGCATCATTCATTAGCCAAGGAGTCAAGTGATCTCATTTACCGATATATCTTCCCTATTGACAGTAACTGGTGCAATACTGTAGACAAGTAGTAAATCAAAGAGAATACTAAGAATGAGCCGAGGTGGCGCAGCAGTTAGAGTGCAGTACTGGGCTACTTTAGCTGACTGTGATCAGCAGTTCAGCTGTTCAAATCTCACCGGCTCAAGGTTGACTCAGCCTTCCATCCTTCCGAGACAGGTAAAATGAGGACCCAGATTGTTGGAGGCAATATAAATATACATTGCTTAATGGTGAAAACCGCTTAGAGAGTGCTTGCACTTTGAGGCGGTATATAAGTCTCACAAATAAATAAATAAATAATAAATTCTTTTCACTGAATTGCTAACTTTTCATTGGTATGGAATAGATGAAATCGGTTAGTTAGTAATCTGCACCTATATTTTATAACTTTGCAGTGCCAAAGTATCCCTATCTGATTCTTCTGAATGGATACATCTATGAACAGAACAAGTGGTCCTTGACTTATAATCACAATTGAGTCCAACATTTTCATTGTTAAGTAAGGCAGTTGTTAAGTGATTTTTGCCCCATTTTATGATTTTTGCCACAGCTGTTAAATAATTCACTTAAGTTGTTAAGTGAATCATGTGGTCACTAGGCAAATCTGGCATCCCCCATTGACTTTGCTTGTCAGAAGCCAGCTGAGAAGGTTACAAATAGTGATCCCATGACTTGGGGACAATGCAGTTGTCATAAATACATGCCAGTGGCCAAGTGCCCAAATTTTGATCATGTGACCATGTGGATGCTGCCATTATCCTGTGAAAAAACAATCAATAAGTCACTTGCTTCAGTGCCATTGTCATTTCAAATGGTCACTAAATGAACGGTTGTAAGTCAAGGTCTACCTATAGTCTGTTTCGGTGGGTTTTCCTTAGTTGCTGAAGTATTCATACTATTTCATACTGAAATCATACCAATCCCTATCCACATGATAACAGTATGCAGAATAATAATAAACATGTTTCCTACTTTTCAAACAACGTCTAATTTGTTTACATAACTGAATAAATGACATTGTGGCATCTGGTTTTTGTTTTCCCAGGGATAAAGGAAGCACTTCTGTAAACTATGACATTTGGGATTCTTTTTCACTGTAACGGGGGCAACATTCAGTTAGTTCTTCAAAATGATGTACTCAATGTTTAAAATGTATGGAAATGATTATGTTATATAGAAAGGCACTAGAAGTGTGAGACTGTCACCAACTAAACACATACATTTTATTTCATGAGGTCTGTCCATACAAGCCATTTTGAGTTCTGAAATAGGGAAATACTTTATTTTTCTTTGCCATGGTTAAATTATCAGATGCATAGCTCATTACAAGGGTAAGAATTTTTGATGAGTTCTCAAAATTTCAGTCATTATTCCTGCTCTTCAACGAGATAAACATGCTGGAAGGGCTTTCATTATGTTATGGCGGCCAATGGTTCGAGTATATGTTCCTTTCAATTTATTATACCATGAGAACTATGTGAACAAGAAAGGCAAGTTTACAAAGTAGTTCTGGAAATGTCAAACTTCTTCAGTCGTAAATAGCAACATGTCAGTTAATAATAATTTTTATAAAAGGTACAATTTGAGGCCAGGTTTTAGAAATATAGTTTTGATCCCCCGATTTGTCAAGCTGGTATTTTTTAAAAAAACATTTGCAACAATGCTAATGTCTTTAGTGATAATCGTGAATACACCTGGACTCAATTATAGGCCTTTCCGCCATTTGTCTTCTTCAGTTCATTTGGCTCTCATGCGGCAATAAATGCCTGTGTAATGATCCTAAAAAATGTGATTTGGTAATTGGACTCAGCACAAATATTGATCTAAATACAAATTGGGAGAAAGTTACAACAGGCAAATGCCATTCCCCCCCCCACCCTGCTCCTTTCCTTTGAAATTCTATGCTAACTTCTCCTGATTTCACATTTATACTTTTTGTTGTCAATTGGGTATGCCCCACAACTAAAAAGGTAATTGAACAGGAAAGATCCAGTGAAATCACCACTGTGTATGGCATTGATTGCCTGATGAATATGAAACCATGCGAACAAGACAGAATCTATGCTATATATGCAGCCATTACTTTTTTGTGCATGGAAACTGCACTGCTGTTTCTGTCTCAGTGCAAAATGGTCATTATGCATTTTAAACAGTTCTCCTCTACAGTCATAATCAAAATCAACTCCATGAACAGTTTATGTTTAGAATGATTTTACAGAAAACTGTGCTGCTGTATACAAAACAAACAGCAAAAAGTCATAACACTGCAATTACATAATGGAACTAGCTCTGATGAAAGCATCAGAGCTAGTTCGTTTAGTTCCTATAAAGATAATAGCAATGAATAGTTTTTCTCTACACCGTTATTTTCTGTTTTTATTTAGTCAACATAAAATGCATTTTCATAGTAAAAAGAAAAAAGTCTCCAAACTTTGCTGTCCTAATTACTGTTCGACATTTTATACCAAGGAAAAAAACTGATTAGAAACTTCATGAGTCATTAAAAGTAAGTGATCACAATCTCTTAATAGAAAAAGAAACTGAGCTAATGATAGAAACTCTGATTAATGATTTTGACCTTAAGACTTGAAGTCAACTGAAATTAATAACTCTGAATAGTAAATGCAAGGTTAATTAATATATCTGAGTAAAGAGAAAAAAAAAGGACAACAGATATGTACTGTGAAAAATATAAGAACGCTGCATGCAGCTTCTCTTCCTACTCACATTTTTTAAAACCCAAAGTGATGTACAATAGTAGCTAAAGATTCAAACACAAAAGGACTATTTTGTAACAGTTATAATGAAAGTAATATTTCTTAGGACTCCAGGAAGCTGACTTACATTGAGTCAGATTGTTAGGAATATCCAACTATGTATCGTCTACAATTAACTGACACCAACTCTTCCAAGAATTTTCCTACCACTGTTTGTAAATGCAAGGATAAAATACTGTATATTGCTACTTTTTACCATTTGCAAGGGAAGCACTTATGTGACAGGAAATTTAACTGATTATTCAGAGGAGGAAGAGTATGTTAAACTGATATTACATTTATGTCACCTTTTGAATATTAACACAATATAATGGATTACATCTTTTGGTAAACTTTAATAGATGATCAATTTAGTGAACATGAGCTAGTTAAGGAAAAGTGGACTCTAAAAAAAAGATTGTCCATCCTATCTAAAGTCCATCAAACCAAAATATATTACACACAGCTTTCTTGTATTTGATATTTAGAGTGACAATAGAGTTATTCTTTTCCTTTGAAGTACAATTCTGAGAAGCTTTTCCATCTAATCTTGGCTTTCCCATCCTGGTGCTAACCAAATATACTGAAGCTTCATCTCTCAAAGTTCTCAGTTAGCATGGCCAAAGAAAAGTCTCTCAGTTGTGTGCTCAACATGTCTGGAACGCAGTAGCTACAAAGCTGACCAGTAATCCACACTGAATACATCAACGAATACACCACCCTACCTGCACTTTTCACACCTGGATGTGGTAAATCAGCGGTGGGTTGCTCCAGTTTGGCCCAGTTCTGCGAACTGGTAGCGGCGCCGGCGGGAAGCTCCGCCCACCCACCCAGAATGCTTCTGCGCATGTGCAGAAGCGTCATGCGCGTGAACCGGTAGCAACAGGTTTTAGAATCCACTACCGTGGTAAATGGTAAATTTACTTTTCTCCTTAGCTTTAAAGTATTTCATGTTGTTATAGCAGCTTGTAGTATTTAAAACCCAGGAGGAACCTGACTACTATCAAACTATTTTTATAGGTTTAAGATTGTAATTCTTCCTGTAGTGAGGAAGAAAATGTCTCAGTCAGCGCATTAAAAGCAGCACTAGGACAGTTTTGAAAATGATCAGATAAAATATACTGATATTAACCTGATTAGTAGTTGTAGCTTTCAGCTTCTCTTGACCATCCAGACTGCCACCATCATGGTTTGCAGCTTATTTTGCCAAGTTTAAGATAGTTTCCCCTCATCACATGGAACACACTGTAAAGAGGACGTTTTGAGATTATTGCAACAAAACCCTAAGAAGTGTTAGGGCTACTTAAGGATGAAAATTGAATGGCAAATAAAAAGAGCAAGAGAGAAGGTCATTTGATATTATCTTTTGAAGCCAGGTAGAACAAATTGCCCCTAAAGGAGAAATAGATTTCTAGAACACATTGCACAGGGACACCTGAATTGAATATTGAACACATTCCCTTGTAAGAGCTATTCTCTTCTTTAATATTGAGTGATATCTTTTTAAAAATCCCATCTAATTGTACTTAGAATATCAGAAACCACTTCTTTATATCTTTTTTAAAAATTTCTTCAATGTTTATTTTCTTGCATTTTGCTTTTTTTTTTTTGCTTTCTTTTTTTCTTCCTTTATATTCGTTTGTGTTAGTTTTTACCTTTTTAAAAAAAAGTTTTAGTACAAATTTTCTCTCTCCATCAAATTAAAAAGTAGGTCATCTTTCCTTTATTGACCCATTAATGTATTGGCTGAAATTCCCACCCCCAACTCTGGAACGCTTTTATATTATTAAACATACAGACTAGTCTATTAACTATACTTAATTAGTTTAAAATTGTATCACTTTCAATTTGTCCTGGTCTTGATGTTCATAATCCTGGGCTCAGAAGGAAATATGTATCCCTATTTAATGGACAGGAACTTTGGGATTGAGGGCTGCTTTACTCAAGGGCAGAGTCCAAATTCATCAAGATTTGACCTACTTACTCTGACTGATTGTATTTTTATAAGATCTCCAGCAGAGTTTTTCTTGGTCATTAGCTATAACTGTTGACTGTAGCTGGACTTTCTGAATACAAGGCTAATGCTCCATCACTAAATAATGGTCAGTCCGTCAATAAGAGCACAGTACAATTCATATCCTAAAATTGAAAAATGTTAAACATTTTTTAAGGATATAATCCTGGAAAACAAGAGATATCATAATTGGTAAAGGAGAGGATATTAAAAACAAGCTTTACTGCTAGTGTTTGTCTACTTCAACATTCCATGTTTCTCACCTCTGGATTTATTCTGAGAAAAAATTTTGAGTAAGCAATAAAAGCATTATTATTGATCTTCTATAAATATGAGATGCAGCTTTACCCTTTCAAAACTGAAATAATTGAGAGGTTAAAAAATGTAATCCCCAAACTAAATAAAAATATAATTTAAGCTTTGAATATATAAGAAGAGTACACTGGTGATCATATTCAAGAACTGCAGTTGGGTTGATCTATCATAAGGAAAACATTTTTTAAAAAACATTATTTTGTCCTAAAAGTGTCACAAAAGCATTGATATTTATGATCGTTATTTTGCATTCACCCACCAGTGGCACCTCTCTTATTGTAAACTATTTTTCATGCAGATTTAACGTGCTTAATGTTCTTTTCAAAAGATATGTTGCAAAGGTGATGGTTGCTGCATTCAGTAACATCAGACTGTTCAAGTTTTGAATTTTACAGAATTATTGACATGAAGTCCACTGGGGGAATGCTATTATCTAACACTAACATCTGAAGAGAATAAAGGAAAACTGCCACTGACTTCAGAAAAATTGCAGGTGTATTGTGGAATAATATCACTGACATCAAAAGCAATGATGTATGCAAATCATTTACACATGCTTCCTTTGAAGTGCATTTTACTGCATTCAGTGGACCTAGCCCCAGGTAAGTTCAGCATGGAACTTCAGCTTCAGTTCCAGAGATTTCACATTGTTTTCCTTAAAACATTACCAGGACATCCCCCCCCCCTTTTAGATTAAAAGCATAGTACTCCCTCGCCCTAGTTTCAAGTTCCTTTGTTTTTCTCACATATTCCTATTTTCATCATCTCTAGTTTTTGTCCTGCCGATTTGAAAGCAATGAAAATTAGGAGCAGATGGTTAACACTGTTTTTTTCACATAACCATTTCAATCTGATATCCATTGGTCATTCTTTATATGAAGGGCATGCTGCCCAATTAGCAGTGCCAGCTACTGTCTGCGTCTTTGTCTTGCTTTAAAAGGTAACTCATCTATGGCTTTATGTCAGAAGTTCCAATACAAGATACATATGCGGAACAGTAAAAGTGCAATGTTTATGAACAGCTTCTTTCTGCTAATTTTCCAGATTATCAGTGTTATCTTTTCAGATAAACAACATATTTCTCATTGTCTTGCTGCATAGTTGTGAAAAACAAACCACACAACAAAGCTGAGTAATTCTTATTATAATTTTTAATAAAAAAAGAGACAATGTTCATTTGGTGGCTTTTCCTTCTTTCAGTTATGTACATTTTTTTAATAGCATACAAGCATTATGCCAACAGGAAAAGAAAACCGAACATCACAAAATCACTTCCAAAATTTGGACTATCCAAGTCCTTACTTCAAGTCTTGTTAATGTCAGTGTGAACAGTCAATGTACTACGGTATTTGTTCCTTAACAACAATGTACCCAGCCAAAGGAGTCCACAGGATATAGCCAAAAAAGTCAATCTGGCTGCCATGCTGATGTGATCGAAGACTCACATATAAAAATAGGATTCTATCACATTGGTATTGCCACTATCTTGGCTTTTTTTTTTTAACCATATCCTGCAGACACCCTTGTACCCAAAACAATTGACATACCTGACACATTTTGAACTGCAAGAAGGGAAGGCACAGAATTCTGCAGGACAACATACTTATAATTTACATCAGAATAGTAAAAGATGCACTTGTAGACTGCCTTCAACTGGAAACTAAGACAAATTTGTCTTTCAAACCATACCTAGAAAAAAATGCCCTTATATTCTAGAGGTTATATATTTTCATGTTCTGTGATCAAAAGCTATCTTTCATTTTACTCCTTACTCCTAATAATCCCTATAATAGTTTAATAGAATATAGTGTTATTTAATACAAACTATATATTATATTTTCTGTGACAGTTCATGAAAACTTGAATTATACAAAAATAACACAAATGTTTATATATTCTCGGGCAAAGGAACTTCCCCAACGTCAGTAAGATTAACCAAAACTAATACTTTCACTATTACTTGAGGCATATGGTTTCAAAGAAATCCCATTAGACAGCCAGTACTTTCTTAGATCTTCCAGGAAATCTCTGAAGGCATTTAGCCCTCCTTCTGAGCAATATTGTTAAGGGTGGAAAAAAAGAAAGAAAAGAATATGCAGAGATTACTAAAACACTCTCTGTCCAGTAAGGCAGGAATGTTAATTCACAAAAAATCTTGAAGTCCCTTGCTTCATAGACAGGTGTGCGAATATTAAAGGAAAAATGTAAAAAATTAGAATGTTGTGCCACTGAGAAAAAAGTCAGTGGCACAAATCATACACTTTTTGTATCCTTACCACTGTATTTACCTTCTGTCTGATCCTCAAACACTGAAAACAGAAACATTTGTGAAGAGTAGTTTAGAAATTGAATATTTTATTATTTTTTGCCATTCTTTTTTACATATAGCTTAGACAAAGCATAACATTTAGACAATTATTTTTGATATGGGGAAAGTCACTTATTTCAATATCCTAGATGAAAATGTAACTTCATTGGTAAACAAATCTACTCTTAAATATTGCAGTATTCTGTACAGATGAATTAGGCTTCTTGTGGGACTATTTGTACATCTAATGTAAACAATATCATACAATTTAGAGGTATAACAGCTGCAGCTGCCATGTGAGCCCAAGAAAATGCATGTTTGGTTTAAGTGCTTTTAACAGTTGCTATACATGTATTCATACATACTCTAATATACTGTATTTTACCCTTTGAATCTGGATCTCTGCATTAACGTTGCTTTGACTCTTGGAGTGTTATGGGCTGAACATATGAACATTCTTGAATATTCAATGAAAATAATATGTATGCCACTCATTCAACAGACAAAATAGGTAAAGATTTCTATTCTGATAAATTTTTGGATCCTGGAACAAGAACATCAAAGATATTTCCAAGAAGAAATGTAATTTGTTTTGCGGTGCCTTGCCTATGGAATTGTACTAAGACGTCATAGCTCTGCATGTAATACACCCTATTCATGTTTTGGAATACATCACCCACTTTTTGTTTATCACAGTAGGGAAATTGGAATAGTTGGATGAGACTATTTGACAGCACTACAAGCTTTTGTCTGAAAACATAATTAGAATCAGAACCATCTGATTTCTACAACACACATAGGAAATTAGTCAAAGCTGAAAGAACTTACTATCTGTACACTAGATACAATTTTCTCCTACTACTCACCCTTTCATGCATCTACATTTAGTGCAGAAATCTGTTTGATCTGTTGTTTTTTTCTTTTTGATTAGTCACCATGTTTGAAATGTATGAATTGTTTGGATATTTGAATTGTTAACCGGAAAAAAAAAGTCCAAGAGAATCATCTTAGAATAGAAGCATACAATGTAAGTGCCTGCTGTGTTAGATCAAGTGCCCATTTAATTCATCAGGTGCAGTGGGAAACTCATAAGCATGGACAGACAAGGAATAATGAGAAGATGCTTCTATTGTGGTTTAATCCTTTCCTGATATAGAAAATTCACTATAAGCAGTTCCTAGGTTACATAATCTGTGGCTTAGGTAAATGAAAAATGGTGGCTGCTATGTTTGAGCATGCAGAAAAGGACAGTGACATACTTGCATGGGTGAATGGTCCACATACCAAAATGCAGAAAAATCAAATTATAAGGGAATGGCCTGTTTCTATTATCTGAGGATTACTTGTATTTCATCTATAAGGAGAATCTAATTATAGATTAGATTCCAATTCTAATTTAAAATGAAGGAGAATGATCTTCATCCATCATATTTGAAGAGGACCTTGACATCTATCAATTGGGGAGGATGTCAAGACTTGCACGTGAATTGGATTAAAGTGAGGGAGAGGTGCGCATAGTCAGCATCACTCTCTCTTCCCAGATTCCATCTTGCTCCAAATAGCAGGCCAAGACAAGAATACCCTACCTTCTAACTACATTCAGCTAGACTTTGAGATATATTTGGGTGAAATTACAACCAGTACCATTATATTGGGTCTTCAGTCCTAAATATATATATTGGAATGTGACTGAAGAGTCTCAATGAATGTTGTCCCCAATTACAGTACTTAGAATTACTGTTTCTCACGATCTAGCTTTGCAGAAATACACTCATTCAGTTTCAATCATGTTTATTTATTTATTTATTTATTTATTTATTTATTTAATTTATTTAGTATTCTTCTATGCCGCCCTACTCCCTGAGGACTCAGGATGGCATAGTCGATATATAGTCTCCCTTGCCATATATTCCATGAACGCACAATGTTTTTTAAACAGATCATTGCCTCCAACATTTGATTTATTGCTACTGGATGGAAATTGGAGCGGCAGCATTATCACAGTCCCTGTGAACATATTTGTTTCCCCACGGTCCTGTACTTTGTGAAAGAAAAATCCTGAAACTCATCATTACAGGCAAAACCACAATTGTTGCTAAAACAGGTGTATTGGACAGACAATAGTAATTGCCAACAGATCTGTTTATAAGTCAGCCTAATAGACAGAAATACTTACAAGCTTTGGGTATCTTTTAGCATCAAACCACTTCTTCAGGATGCACCTTGATTAAAGATTTTCAGTGGAAGTTTAAGATACTACATAGATCCATCATCATCAAGAAAGGAAATTAGGCTGACCTTCAGGGTGGGAAGGGTTTTAAGAAACCAATCATACATAAGTACATGACCCAATTTTTCATCAGGCCATAGGAAATTTCCTATTTGACAGATTAGGAAGCAGTAACAAAGGGGTAATGCAGTTACTTAAAGCCATTAAAATAAGGCAAAGCTGGATAGGAAAAAAAATATCCCATTTGTACTCATTGAAATTTGGCTGCTATTTTGAGGCAATATATAATTCTAAATGGTTGCATGACAAAAAGCAACCTTCTCTATTGGCCTCCCGCAGAGGAAAGATAGAGGCTTCAGCTGCTATAGTCACAAAAACCTTTTGGGAGGAAAGAACAGGAGTTTTGAAAAATTTCAAAATAATTACTTCTCTCCTCCTATTTGAATCAATTTTTTAAAAGGGTAAAACCTTAGTTACATCAGGCAAAGATCCAAATGCCAATTGTATCTGGCAATACAAAAGAAAAGATATAAAAGACCTACAAATTCTGAATGATGAAAAAAAAAGTGCTTTCATAGATTTCCTTTTTTCATTGGACAATCATTTTCTGAAACATAGACTGGGTTGATCTAATTAATATATTATAATCAGGATTCTAATAAAAGCCTACTTTAAGCATTGCAAAAAATATTTCTCATTATAAACCTAGACTTTGATTTCAGATAATCAACCTGGGATAAAGGAAAATAGTAAATAACTTTTTTTTCCAGGCAAACAAAGCAACAGCCTTGATCAGAGAAGGTTTAATAATATTTTAATAGGTTACAGCAAGATTAAATTTCTGTTGCATAAAAACCAATAAATATGTAGGAAATGAGAGGGGGAAAAATACAGTAGTGATTTTAAAGAGGCCAAATCCAGTTAAGAACAAAACAAAAATGACCTTCTGAAGTCAGAAAGTATTTGAATGGCCACTAATTGAAATGTCATAGAAGAAAGCGAGCTGGTAAGTGAAAGCAAATATTTAAAGATGAGAAATCCTTCACAGTCAGCTGGATTAATTTTCTGCCAAGTTCATCACAAGCAAATTCATTTGAGGTGATGTTATAGAAAATGGAGGGCTGGAATATGTTGCTTGGAATCTGAGAAATGCATAATGCAGGAGGGTAGATAATGACTGCTGAAAGCTAGACTCCAGTCTTATCAGAAACTAACTAATACGGTTGTGCAGAAAACCAGTTTTGAAGGGCAAAAAATACCGTATTTTTCAGAGTATAAGACACACCCTTTTCCTCCCTAAAAGAGGCTGAAAATTTGGGTGCGTCTTATACTTAGAATGTAGCTTTTTCGAAGCTTTTTTTCCAGCCCTAACAAGGTGCTAACGATCTTCCCAGCTTCCTATTCCCTCTGAAAAAGGCTTTTTCAGTCCTAACCAGAGGATAAAATAATGTGCTGAAGCTGAACAGACTAAGGACACTAGCCAGATGAATACCTGGTAGGTAGATTTCCCCCCCTATTTTCCTCCCCCAAATCTAAGGTGCGTCTTATACGCCGAAAAATATGGTAAATGCAGCATGGATAGGCACACAGAAAGTAGCCCCTAAAAAGACCTACAGTAACCATACCCTTTTCTGAGCTTCCTGCCAATGATCTCTGGAAAAAACATACTGGATTCAAGGCATTCCCACATATATTCTGAATAGGATCTTGCCCTTTAAAACCAGATCCCTGAGCATCTACATATTAAGTTGTTTAAAATTGCTTGCCCTAAAAATATATTCAGAACAGGTAATAGGAAATAGCTAAGATATGAGGCATTGTAAAGAGATGACATTTATTTCAAGTTTTTGGATGAATTTGATGTATTCTATTTTGTAACTGGCTGAAAAAATAACCAAGATCTTTTAAGATGTAGAGCTTTAGATGTTTGAAGTGAGGAATCTGCTGTTGCATTCCCCTTCCACAAAATGGGATTTTGCGATGAAAGAGGAGATTTCTGACGTATCCTAAGTTCACAGTAACTTAAGATCTGGAAATTCATGTTGCACAATGAGAACTCAAAAGAAAAAAATATTTAGATTGCCTAGCACTTAACATGCAATTGGAGTAGGCAGAAATGGGCAAAGAAACATCAGAAAAACTTACTTCAAACTAGTGATTCTGTTGACAAAGTCAATGCTCTAAGTGACATTGTCAATGCCATATTATTTTCTTTTTAAAAAGCTCTGCATTTATCTAAAGATAATAGATTAAAACCTAATCTTTTTTCTGTTTCCTTGTTTTACTAGCAATTTAAGATGCAATGCTATCTCCACATGCAGTACATGAGAATAAGCCCCACTGAATGTAATGGTTTGTCTGAGCATATATATATACTGTAGAAAACTGCTAAGCGTCAGTACTGAAGGAAATAGAAATAATATAAACTCACAGGGTTTGATGTAACAGAAATGGTTTCTGAAAAATAATAATTTATTAAATTTATATGCTGCCTGACACCTAGCAATTCCTCTATTTGATTTTAATACATAGGGATTTAGTAGTGAAACAACTACTCAAGAATTTTATGATGCTTTTAAAATCGAAGGCCAATTAAAACATGAGATCAATAGTCTTCAATTTGAATTACACAAGTAAAACAAGCAATATAAATATTGGCCAAGATCCAAAATATGGAGAAAGTAGATCCAGGATGCACAATGAAATGTGCATGAAAGCTCCATCTGCCATTTTTCTGTTAAGCGTTGTTGACTCTAATAGAAGTCATTTTTTAAAAGAAGAAAGCTGGGATTGGTTGAATTCAAGATGATGATTATCACAGCTGAACTTTTACATCATTCAATACATGTTTCTACATATGAGCTGCAATTTTATTTCCAAGTGGCTTTCTTTCTTTCTTTCTCTTTTCTTTTTTCTTTCTCTTTTTTCCTCCTTCCTTCCTTCCTTCCTTCCTTCCTTCCTTCCTTCCTTCCTTCCTTCCTTCCGTCCTTCTCCAAAGAGAGGTATATGAACCAATTCTTTGGTCTAAGTAAAAGCAGCTCTTTTTAAATTTATTCCTCTACATACAAAGAAAAGGATCTGACCCACGTTACCACTTAATTATATAATAGAGGGCACTGATCTGGATTGGGCCTTTCATACCTATCCTACAAATTAATTTTTAAAAGTTACCATTTATTTCATGTCTTTGGCAATGTTAATGACAAACCTAAACCTGATTTGATTTTGTCCAAATTAAGAATTGTAGGGAGCAAAAGGGTTAAAATTACTAATCTATATTAGTCTAAAATTCCCTGAACTTTATATTAAAAATGACAGATGATATGCAGATTGTTAATTAATGGATAAGGTGAGTTTCTGGATGCACACTTAAGTAGAAAATAATTCTCTGGTTTTGATTAGAACTCATGTAATTTTTACACAGTAGATACAAACCATTTATATATTTAGTGCTACTTATGAGGAAAGTTTGGATGCAATGGGAATATTTAGCCTGGAAAAGGAAGTATTGTTAGCTGTCTTCATATATATTAAGGCTTTTTGAGTAGAAAACAGGGAGGGCATAACTTTTCATAAAACAGGACAATGGACTTAAAGCAGGGGTGAGTTTCACTTACCTTCCCTACCAGTTCGCATCGCGATGAAGTGCGCATTTTGCACACATGCGCACGCTTCGCTCGCCCCCCCCATCACGTCGTACAAATGACCCTCTGTGTATGTGCAGAAGCCTCTGTGCATGGACAGAAGCCTCTGTGCATGGACAGAGGTTTTTTCCAGCTGCTGCGACTGGAGAACTAGTTCGGGGGCATGGACAGCCAGCCATCGCTGCCAGTTCGGCGAGCGAGTGCAAATTCCTGCCACTGTTATGGGCGAACCGGTCCGAACCAGCAGCAACCCACCATTGACTTAAAGTACAAGGAACTAGATTTTATTGGACATCAGTAAACATTTCCCAATGGTATGAACTCTTCAAGAATAGAACAGACTATCTTGAGAGGTTTTCCTTTGCTGAAGACATTTAAAGAGAGACTGGATAGCTTTCTGTAATTATGCTACAGTAGTGTTTCCCTGTATTGGATGGGAGTTATGTTTAGAAATCCCTTCCAATCTTTACATTCTATAATTCTTTGGAATTAAATTTAAATAATGGATTTTGTCTTACATAGACTTCTGCCAGTCTTCATTAAATAAAGAGCTAAGCATTACTGCTCAATAGCCACTACTTTTTCACTTAGAAGCTGCAAAGCCATCAGTTTATTAAAACAAGTTGTTCCTATTTGATACCTAAAGTTTGAGTACTTTATTTTAGAATTCGAATAAAATCCTTTTATCTTTGATGATCAACCAGGGACAAGACCAAAGCTCAAAATAATTGGATCAAAAGTGCTGTTTCAAATAGAACCCTTTAAAGTAAACAATAAAGATTCTGATCTTACTTCCCATTACTCACCAATTTAAATTGAAAAGAAAAAAGAAAATGGTAGACTTGGTTACAACTGTACAGCCCTGTACAATTCAAATTACATCATTTAGATGCAAACCATTGATAATCCTGATTGTATTTTTGCATCTACGGCATCAGACTTTACTGCCATACATTGTGCAAGATAATGGAAGCAGGTCTATTCTATCCTTGTCTACCTGTTGCTTTCAAATTATAAGAAGTTGACATCATATAACATCTCAATTGTGTTAAACAAGATAACATAATATGGAATGTCTTCAACAAATGTCAGAAAGAACCACAAGAAGCCCCATTCTTCAACACATACATGAACATGGCATACATAAAGTTATATGTTGCCATGGTCACATACATTTCAATTGGAAAATGATGCATATTAAATGGTACCCTGTTTTCCCCAAAATAAGACATCCCCTGATAATAAGCCCAATTGGGCTTTTGAGTGCATGGCAATAAGGCCAAACACTTATTTCAGAGTTCAAAAAAACATATAAGACAGGGTCTTATTTTAGGGGAAACATGGTACATATTAAAAAAAACTATACCAAGTCAGGAATCATTTTTCCACATGAAATAATACTGTACTTGGTTATGGAGAATGTGTGTTTGTGTGTGCGTGCGTATAGTCCCCACATGGAAAGGTGAGAACATCTGGATCAGTATTATTGGGATTTTAGACAGCATTGATCAATTCTTATAACTGGTTTAGCAACAAGTGTATCGGATTCAATCTCTAGTATTGTACTGGTTCCAGTACAATGTAATTTTTTGTGCACGTACCCCTGTCCAGAGGATTAAATGCTTACCAAAGCTGATATATTTGCATGTTCAAAAATAAGTGAATAGGAAATTTCACATACAGGAAACTATTATGATCTGTTGAATGCTATGTGTTCACATCTTTATTGGATGCATCTTTGAAAATATGGAAACATGTTACAGCCTTCTGCCTGTGCTTACGGTTTTCTGTATTGGGTCAAGAAATTAAAAGCAAACAATTATACTTATCTTTATCTAAGAGTAAATATTAATAGATATGGTATTTTTTAAATAATCAAAATTCAATAATTTTTACTCATTCACCAGTTAAATAATTAAACTTTATAATTACAGAAAGAAGGTCAACAATGCTAAAGTTGAAATTCTTTAACAAAAGCAAGTTTCTATTTTTTTAAACTATATCCTCATAAAGATAAACAAATTTTGCTTTACTGCAATATTCACAACAGTTGCTTCTTCTTAATGTAGTTTCTTAATACCTTTCTTAAGGCTGAATTAGCATAACCACAAAAATAAAAATAGCATTAGAAAGTTTAATATTATTTTATATTTCTGCAGAAGTTTTGAAGAAAATATGTGTATTATACTGCTATGATTTACAATGGCTTCTCATTTTAGACTGCAAAACTACGTACATATACAAACATAGAAGAATGCTAAAACAGCAAAATACTGGTAGCCAAACATGAATAAGTTAAATATTAAAAAAAACTTTCAGGAAGATGTTCATAGCATGTCAAAAGCCTGATCCACAATCACCTCAAAATATGTTCAACTTACTTTTTTTCAATTTAAATCTGCCAAGAGGCAATTTATGCAGGGTTTTCTTTGCCTGCCTCTTATATACAAAGGAAGCAATGAAAAAATCTTCTAATGCAGTCCATCCAGTATCTAGGCTTTCAATACATACATTTCAAACATTTCTAAACTGGGTCCCAATATATCAGGAATAAACGTACCATTGAAATGTTAACCATTCTGGCAATGTTTCCAAGTTGTTGGAAACCACGGTTTGTCCCCAGATTCTATTTGAGTAATGTTGAAATAACTGAAACCTACAATCACCATATGATGGTGTACAGTAGATCCCATTCATTTTAATGGGTTTGGCAAAGGAAAAATTCCTGGGTGACAAATACAAAAAATTAGAATTTTAAGAGTCTGATGTATTTCTTCTTGGTCCAGGTTTTAAAAAAAGGGGGGGGGGAATGAGGAAGAGAGAAAAGAATAAACCTTGAATGGTTTACATGCAAATTATTTGTCTCTTTTCAAACACTGCCTGTTCAAAACTCTACTGTTTGGAATGTGGGTGTCGCATCTAGTTTATGCAAAGCTTCTAAGAACCTTTCCTTGAAAATAGAAAATAATAGTAACAATATAATATGATGATAATGACAACAACATGGATCCAGTCCTATTTTTTAGCAGAGCGTTTCAACTTAATTCCTAGAACTGTACTTTTTGATCAACAACAGAGGAGGATAGAGGATAGACAGATCAATTTCTTTTTCTTTTCTTTTCCTTTCTTTTTATGGGTCCTTTTGTTAAAGCAGATACAAGGTTCCTTCTGAACGTGGCCACGAACAGAATGAGAATGCAATCACCAACAGCAAAAGAAGTGTGCTTGACCTGACGCTTACACGGAGAGAAGACGAATGATCAGAAGATATGTGGCTGGTGGAGCCTCCCGCCACACTTTCCTTCCCAATTGCGTTCTGCAAAACAGAAAAAACTTCCTTCAATTGTCACTTTGTATTAGCACCTCCTGGCATATTTTACTGTTCTTGTCATTCATCCTACATTCTCAGGTCACTATTCTGTCAGCCATAAAATCTGATCTGCTATGTTTAAAGGTCTTACAAAGAGCCATGTGATTACATGTTCTTTCCGATTACGAGCTAATTACACTGCACAGATCAAGGGCAATTACCATGTGACCTACAAAATCATAGTCTGCTTAAGAATTAAAATATCATTACCATGGTTGAAGGTGAATAGCTATTCTGGCAGAAATACACCCACCCCTCCTAAATATATATCTCTATGTAAAAATAATTGACTTGAACAGATGTACCTCAAAAATTAGACCATAAAGACAGCTGAAATCACTAGGGTAGTAAGATCTTAACCTACCAAACCAAAGAATGAGGAATAGAATTTACATCTCCAAACTTGCAATAGGAAATTCCTCCTCAAAATAATGAATTTGTTTGAAATTTTTAGAACAAATGTTCTGATATTATTCAATGTTATAAGAAACAATTGCTGCAATAAAGTGCAAGAACTTACCCCAGTCACACAGGGTTCCGTTATTATAGATTCATTGAAACTCTGCTTTAGTCCCTGTAGAAAAATAAAAACATTACTACAGGCCTCCGTTTTGCTTCCAATATTGGTGGAATACATCACTGAGCTGCATTAAAAGTTAAGTAACCATTTCCAAACCAAAACCATTTCCAAAAATTAAGTAAAGATTTCCAAACCATTTATCAGGAATAGCTGTGTATGTATAGAGACCCAGAATAACTATAATGATTGTCTTCTCATTGTATCTACCTGTACAATTATATGTTTGTGTCTTAATACCGCTGGGTGAGATCATCCGACGACACGGGGTGAGGTATCAGCAGTATGCTGATGATACCCAGTTGTACATCTCCACCCTGTGTCAGTTCAGGGAAGCAGTTGATGTAATGTGCTGCTGCCTGGACCATGTGAGGGTCTGGATGGGAATGAATAGACTCAAATTCAACCCTGACAAGACTGAGTGGCTATGGATATTGCCCCCCCAGGGATTATGTCGACTTCCCCTCCTTGGTTCTTGGGGGAGAAAAATTGACTCCCTCAGAACGGGTTCGTAATTTGGGTGTTCTCCTAGACCCACAGCTAAAATTGGAGCAACATCTTTCAGCTGTGGCTAGGGGGACCTTTGCACAGATCCGTCTTGTGCATCAATTGCGACCCTACTTGGAGAGGGAGGCTTTGTTCACAGTCACTCATGCCCTTGTCACCTCACGGCTAGACTATTGTAACACGCTCTACATGGGGATACCCTCAAAGAGCATTCGGAGACTGCAATTGGTACAGAATGCAACTGCGTGAGCTGTGGTGGGTGTGCCGAGATACACCCACGTAACATCCATTCTCCTCCAGCTGCATTGGTTGCCTATTAGTCTCCGGTCGCAATTTAAGGTGTTGGTCTTGACCTTTAAAGCCCTACATGGCTCAGGGCCAGGCTACCTTCGGGACCGCATCCTATCACACACCTCCCTACGACCAGTTAGGTCCCACAGAGTGAGCCTCCTCCGGGTTCCATCGGCCAAACAATGTCGGTTGGTGGGGCCGCCAGGGAGAGTCTTCTCTGTGGGAGCCCCGTCCCTCTGGAACCAACTGCCACCAGAGATCCGGACTATCCCCACTCTACTGGCCTTCCGTAAAGCCATAAAAACATGCTCTTCCGGCAGGTGGGGTGAAAAAGAAGATCAGATTCCCCCATGAATGAATGTTTTTTAATATAATGTTCCATTTTTAAAAAATGTTATTATTGTTATTATTGTACTGTTCTTATCTGTGTTGTATGCCGCCCTGAGTCCTACGGGATTGGGCGGCTTATAAGAACGTTTATTAAATTAAATTTATTAAATAAATTCAATTATTGGTTAATCTTGCCACTGCTCCATTTGGAAAAAAGACTGCAATTTTCTTTCATGCAATTGCTAACATTGAACAAAAATACATGGCAATATATTCTGATTAAATGTACTTTTTAGAGATTTTGGTCACAAATCACAAAGCAAAAAATAACAAAAGTGTGAAAAAATGTTATAGCTAATGTTACACATACAGTTCTTGATTTATGATTTGTTGTTTAAAAATAATTCAAAATGATGATGGTATCGGAAAGGATGCTTCACGAGCCATAAAGCAGTTCCAGCTGTCATAAAATGTTGTCCTCCTCCAGTCACATGTCTACATTATGGATGTTTGGCAATTGGCATGAATTTACAACATGTTGCGAAGAACCCTGTGATCACGTGGTCGCCATTTACAATCTTCCTTGCCAGCTTCCCCAAAAGGTCAATTGGGAAGCTGAAAGGAAGTTTCCAAGTGGAGTGGACAAAGGGGAATTTAAATCCTTCCGTGAGTTGAAATCTGTTTTTTGCTCTCAAAGAAAATAAAGACTGGTATCTCACTTTGATCAATGACCAAGATTCTGGTCCCAATTGTAGTCCCACAGTCAAGGTCTATCTATATATTATTCAATAACCGTCAAAATGGCATTGGTAAATATAGGAGTCTAATGATAAATTTGATATATGAAGGATGGTTCCCTTGAAACAAGAAATCCTAATAGCTTCTTAGCTCTTTTTATCCCAATCATATAATTCAGAAGTATTTCTTGGGCTAAAGCAACACCATTATATCACTATGCTTTCTGAAACATCACTATATGAAATCACCATCTGGCCTTCTGCCATTTACATCGGCAAATAAGCTCTTCTTACATGCTTATTTTTTAGAATTATTTTAAGACAAAAAAAGAGGAAAATACCTGGGAGATTCCACAGTGTTTCTTTTTTAGACAGCTATTTTATTCCCCTACAGTGCATCTCATATTGAAGAATTTATTTATTTATTTATTAGTGAGATTTATATACTTTATATTTATACACCCTGCCAAGATCGGTAAAATGAGGACCCAGATTGTTGGGGTAATATGTTGACTCTGTAAAATGCTTATACAGGGCTACAAAGCCCTGTGGTGTACTATATAAGTCTAAGCTATTTTGCTAGATAAAATAAACATTTTGCTACATATTAGTATTTCTAGCACATTGATTTTTTTAATGCTAAGCATATTTCGAGCATACGTGTATATCAATGTTAGAGAGCCGGGTGGTGAAATGTTTTTTTCAATGTTATGTCGATAGCATTTATTTTTACATCTCTTTGGATTTTTTTTAATTTTGGATATTTTCGTCTTTATTGTTAAATGCTTTAAATGCTGCATTTAATTATATTCCATCAACTGATTTGGTTAGAGCTTACCAGTATTAATTGAATGGCAATAAATCAACCAACCATATAGATCAAGTGTTATTTTATTAAAAGGATTAATTGAATGTTATGGTATTTAATTTCAGATATGAAAAAAGACTTAAAGATATTGGCATATAAAAACAATGGAAGTTCTTAAGGAAAGGGTTGGGACAAAAGCCCCCACATAAGAAAAATGGTTACTTTTCAATCTAGAATAACAATGACCTCAGCAAAACCAGGAAACTATTTTTTCCTGTAAATGATATCACTTAGACAAAGAGAATAAAGAGACATCCTAATCTCTTTACTTCCTGAACATTTTCAGATGGGGAGAAAAGTTAGCTGTTACATGCCAAGATGTTACATGCCAAGCTTCAAATTGGACAAGTACGTTTTACTGCTGACTTAGAAAGCTGTAAAAAGCACTTATAATGGAAAAGCTGGCAATGACTGTTGTACTAAAAGGTGTCAGCCTATTCCTAAATCACAAGTAATAGGGAAAAGTATAAAATAATATACGGCAATTCTATACTACAAATAAAATCTTTTTTTGTTCCAATTATAGGAGATCCTGGACAAAGAACCTGAAATATTTCTAGTTCAAAGAATAATAAGCATTCACATATATGGCCTTGCAGATTAAGCAAATTCACTCAAGGGCTGAATAAAAGACTAAATATACATACATTCGTTCACAGCAGATATTGAACATAAAGAACTTCACAAATAATTACATATTACATACAGACATATATACTAGAGCCACTGTAGGTAGTCATTGCACCACAAGCTAGATGTTGTGGTCCACCAGCGGCCTGTGCAGCTGGCAGAAGATTCAGACAGCGAGGAGGCTGGTGTTGTGATTCGCAAGCGGCCTGTGCAGCTGGCACTAGAGTCGGACAGCAAGGAGGCTAGAGAAGGCTCGGTGACAGAGGCTGGAGGGCATTCAGAACCTCCAGAGGCTGCCATGAGTGAAGAAGAGGAGGAGGAGCCTGTTCTCAATGTGCGCGTGCGCAGAGCTGCCAAAAGGCAGGAATGATTCCTGAGGAGAAGGACTACTCAAGAGTAAGGCTTGGGGATAACTGGCCACTCCCATAGCCTATTTAAGTGATGAAAACGACTGAGGAATTTGCAGGAAGCAACTTTGTTCATTTCAAGTCCTTGTCTTTGAATTCAAACCTCTGTTCTGCTCCCATTTGAAATCGTCAATTTTGCCTGCAAATTGTTCCTGGGCGTTTTGCCAAAAACAGTGTCACGTAGTGAATATTGTCAGTTGTATGTATATGCAGGGTGATGCATCCCTATCCTAATATTATGGTACATTCCAATACAAGCAGGACATGTGATGTGATCTTCTGTGCATGTGTGCATTCCTAATTCTCCATTATTCACTTCTGCCTTTGACTCTGGCCGGAACGGTCATGATTTATTAGCAAGATGTAACTATTTATGATTTATTGTTTTTGTACCGAAATAAATATTTTCTATTAGACTTTTAATCTCGGTTTTATTTCTAAATGTCTGAATTCCAAGAAAAGATCCACATCGCCTCTATGAGATTTATTCTCACCTTTAACAAACAGTAAGGTTCGTGTGGGTTATCTACTGTTATCTGAAAGACTCTTCGTCAGACTTGTGTTCTTTTGCTTGGACTATTGCAGACTGTTAAGGAGACTAATTAACAGCCGTTGCATAGAAAAGACTGGTTTATACTTTATTTGAATTTAGGACGACTGCTAAGTAAGCCAATTAGTAGCCATTACTATTAAAACAAGGTTTGTACGGACGATGTGTTGTGCTGTGTGCCTTTGTCAGGAAGCTGGGTCAGAACACTAGGAATAGCGAGATTCAGGTTTAAACCTTTCTTAGATGCAGAAGTTAGCTAGGTGAGTTTGGGTCAGGAATCGCTTTCAACCTATACTGCAAACTCAAAAAAAAAAACATCTATCTAATAATCTACTCTAGATTAGCCTGGTAGAATACAGTAGTCCTTGGAATACTGCAACCATCCTAAATATGAGTCAGTTGCCAAGTGTCTGAATTTTGATCACATGACCATGGGAATGCTGCAATGGTTGTGTGAAAAACATGTCACTTTTTCAGTGCTGTTGTAACTTTGAACAGGACACTAAATGAACTTTGTAAGTCGAAGACTACCTGTATAGTCCATGGGCTTTAATGAAGAGGCTTTCATCCTGCAGTGGCTTGATCAGGGCTAACAATAATATAATATATACCAAGCACAAAGAGAGTGTGGGTAGGGAAAGAAAGGCTGAAACAGTGTAAATACTCAGATGAAAGTAAGATTATTTTTAACATTTATAAGCTGATATTTAATTTTGATATTTATATATTTACTCAAAATAGAAGAATTCGGGACACTTAAAAAAAAGATTTACTAGTTAAGATTGGCTACCCTGTTTCCCCCAAAATAAGACATCCCCTGATAATAAGCCCAATCGGTCTTTTGAGTGCATGGCAATAAGGCCAAGTGCTTATTTCAGGGTTCAAAAAAATATAAGACAGGGTCTTATTTTCGGGGAAACACGGTATTAGCTATTCCACAGGGCCTTTGAATTTGCTGTGCATAGAGAGCCATAGAGATGTTTTTGATAATATAGTTCTGCTGGGAGTATTCTACTGGCACATCATATATTTATGCTGAAAAAAGTCTGAGTTTTGGGGTTGGAATATATGTGGAAGTTCATAAAATTATTAGATCACAATTAATAGGCATATTATTTATGGATAATAATAAAAGAGGAACCACAAATATAAAATGTGAGAATAGGTGAGAACAGTCAGTTGAACATCCTTTATTATAATCATTCCATACATTTTTGGAAGCGCATATAATGTCAACCCCACCAGGTGGACCATACCAGGAAACCAACTCCACAGGAATTCCCAAAGCCACTTTTATTGAGATTGGCTATAATTACAGAAACTTTAACTATAACTACAGAGTCAAAAAGAGGGCCGTGAAAATATTTACGGACCCCTCGCATCCTGGACATAAATTGTTTCAACTCCTACCCTCAAAACATCGCTATAGAGCACTACACACCAAGACAACTAGACACAAGAACAGTTTTTTCCCTGCCATCACTCTGCAAACAAATAATTCCGTCATCACTGTCAAACTATTCACTAAGGCTGCATTACTATTACTATTAGTTTTTCTCATCATTCCTATCACCCATCTCCTCCCACTTATGACTGTATGACTGTAACTTGTTGCTTGTATCCTTACTATTTATATTAATATTGACTGCTTCCTGATTGCTTATTTGAGCCCTATGACAATCATTAAGTGTTGTACCTCATGATTCTTGATAAATGTATAATGTCCTTTTATGTACACTGAGAGCATATGCACCAAAGACAAATTCCTTGTGTGTCCAATCACACTTGGCCAATAAAGAATTCTATTCTATTCTGTTCTGTTCTGTTCTGTTCTGTTCTTTCTATTCTATCCTATCCTATCCTATTCTAAACTTGCAAATCTGATTGTGTTTACCTCTTCCTTTTCTAATACTCCTGTGAATTAGGGAGATATTCGTCTAAGCCCCTTCCATATATTTTTCTCTCTGTTGTGTACTTAAGATTGGTTACAGAAACTAGTAAATTTCCTTCATGTAGCAATAAGGTTGCCAGGAATGTTTTAGTTGTACGCGAAATTATTATTTTATGTACTGTAAGAAGTGCACTTGGGAGCATTTTACGACAATGATGTTTTTTGAAGCTCTGGATGTTTTCTACCCAGTTTGCCAGGAAACCCCCCCCCCTTTTTTTGCTTTCTGTTCTTCCAGACTTTTATGCATTTCAATTAAGTGATTGGTCATCTCTTGGTCATCTCAGCTTGACAAAGATTGTTATGCAGTGACAAAGAAGAGATGGGTGGCCATACAAGTAAATACAATAATAAAATAAAAGAATCCTTGAGTTATGGCCTTCTAATTTTTGAACTGCTTCTTTCATCTTTCAGAAGTGGATTATGAATTAGTGAGAGTAATGAGATAACAGTTTCTGATTAGCTATCACTCAAACATTGGGATTTTTTTAAAGCTTCAGTTTTTAAAGGTTTCCAATTAAGGCAGTAAAGATCAGGATCAATGGAAAATATCTTCGAGCTCCCACTGCCCCCCCCCCCAAAAGACAACCACCCCTGAAAGAACAATGAAAAAAGCATTCAAATGTTGGTAAAATTGGTAATTTCCAAAGACCCACTACAATATGTTTGAAAGCAGCCTTCCTGGTTTCTGCATTCTCAAGGAGAAAAGAGAAAATTAAAAAAAAAATCTTAGCAAAAGATATGCTGATAAGGAATCTGAAACAGTCCATAATTCGTAAAGTGACCACATTTGCTAAAATTTGCCAGTAAATGTATAGATACTCTGTGATTTCTACTTATTTGAGTTGTAGTCTGTCCAAATTTTTAGCACAGGCATTATTAAATGGCAGAGAGACTTTGCTGAAACTAGTAACAACTTTGCATTGATTAATCAGGATTCATTTCCTAATGTGAAATCTAGTTCCAAATCTTCTGAAAGCCATTTTTCCCCATCTTTTAATTAAAAGTTTTTACATTAAAAAACAAATTGCTTCCTGGTTTGGAAATGGTAATGCCTTACATATAGCCACTATGGTGAATGTATAATTAGTTAAGTATTATGAAACAAAATAAAACAATCAAAGCTTAATTCCCTTAAAACTCTTCAATGTTGTTAAACAATGGAAACAAAGCAATAACTTTGTTAATACAATTCAGAAAGTGCATTCATTAGGCTCGGTCCTCACAGTACTGAATTACAATTATTTTAGTAGTAAGGTCAGGAATACATAAGGGTGAAAAATAAATACAACATTGCAAATACATATGCAAACTTGCAGGCAAACTAACAATCTCAAGAAGGCCAAGAAGTATGCATGTTTTACCACAAAGGTCTGATGCTGAGACCTTCTGTTAAAATGATACTGATCTTCTAGAAGAATTGGAGAAGCAAGAAGAGTTCAGGGAATTGAAAGCATTGCTGTAACATAAGGTGACCAGACGTCCCGATTTTGGCGGGACAGACCCGCTTTTTAAGGGTTTGTCCCGCGTCCCGCCCGCCCTCTTAAAAAGTCTCGATTTTTTGAAAGGGGCGAGGGAGGGCTGGGGGCGGGCTCTCCCCTGCAGGGACGGCCGGCCGCGGCTCATGGGGGGCGAAAGACAAATACAATTTTCGGCGGGCACGGCTTTGCAAGGGCTCTTCACAAGTTTGGCAAGTTTCACAAGAGCCGTTCGCGTGCAGGGCAGTTTATAAATAGCGGCCGCCAGGTAGGGAGCCAGCCGGGGTTGCACAGGGCTGGGGGAGGCTCGCTAGCCCGGCAGCTCCGGCCGCAGGAAAGAGCGGGGGGGGTGCCGTACTGGGAAGGGCCAGCAGTCGCCGCCGCCTGAGGGGGCCACCCCCCCGCCCGCCCGCTTCGCTGCAGGGGACGCTGCACCGGATCCCGAGTCGCGCCGGCTCTCCCGCGGCCACGATGCCCGCCGACCTGATGGAGAAGAGCTCCTCCTCGCCCGCGGCGGCCATCCCGGCCAGCGCCGGAGGTGTCAACGCAGGACGCCCGCCCGCCGCCGGCCCGAGCTGAGAGGCCTGCTGCTGCTGCTGCTGCGGCTGGGCCCCCAGTCCCGGCGGCAGGAAGGCTGCGGCGGCGGCCCCAGCCTGCTGAGCCAGCGCCGGCCCGAGCCGAGGGCCATGGATGTGACTCCTTCGCTCGGGCCGCCCCGCCCACCGCGACGCCGGCCTTTTCGAGAGGGCGGGGCTGCATCAGGCGCCGGGCATGCACTGGAGGGCGGTGAAGGACACGGTGGAGAGGCGCCTGATGCAGCCCCGCCCTCTCGAAAAGGCCAGCGTCGCGGTGGGTGGGGCGGCCCGAGCGAAGGAGTCACATCCATGGCCCTCGGCTCGGGTCGGCACTGGCTCAGCAGGCTGGGGCCGCCGCCGCAGCCTTCCCGCCGCCGGGACTGGGGGCCCAGCCGCAGCAGCAGCAGCAGCAGGCCTCTCAGCTCGGGCCGGCGGCGGGCGGGCGTCCTGCGTTGACTCCTCCGGCGCTGGCTGGGATGGCCGCCGCGGGCGAGGAGGAGCTCTTCTCCATCAGGTCGGCGGGCATCGTGGCCGCGGGAGAGCCGGCGCGACTCGGGATCCGGTGCAGCATCCCCTGCAGCGAAGCGGGCGGGCGGGTGGGGGGGGTGGTCCCCTCAGGTGGCGGCGACTGCTGGCCCTTCCCAGTACGGCACCCCCCGCTCTTTCCTGCGGCCGGAGCTGCCGGGCTAGCGAGCCTCCCCCAGCCCTGTGCAACCCCGGCCGGCTCCCTACCTGGCGGCCGCTATTTATAAACTGCCCTGCACGCGAACGGCTCTTGTGAAACGACATTAGCGGTCTTTTGCCCTCTGCGCATGCGCAGCATTCTGCGCATGCGCAGAGGGCAAAACCCGGCGTCCAGGCGGCCCCGCCCCCCGTCGGTGTCCCGCTTAAAAAAAAAAATCTGGTCACTTTACTGTAACAGCTCCTTCTGAACGAATTTTCTTACCCTAATTGTGCTGTCTCATAATCCTCTGTATATGGCTGTTATGGAAGTGCCTAATTGCCAGTCCTGTTTCAAACTTAGTAACGGAGTTGGAAGGGACTTTAGAGGTCTTCTAGTCCAGGGGTAGGCAAAGTTGGCTCTTCTATGACTCGTGGACTTCAACTCCCAGAATTCCTAAGCTAGCATGATTGGCTCAGAAATTCTGGGAGTTGAAGTCCATGAGTCACAGAAGAGCCAACTTTGCCTACCCCTGTTCTAGTCCAATTCCCTGCTCAAGCAAACAAATGGCTGTCCAGTCTTTTAAAATCCTCCAATGATAGAGCAATAGCAATAGCACTTAGACTTCTATACCGCTTCATAGTGCTTTACAGCCCTCTCTAAGCGGTTTAGAGAGTTCAGCATATTGCCCCCAACAATCTGGGTCCCCATTTTACCGACCTCAGAAGGATGGAAGGCTGAGTCAACCATGAGCCGGTGAGATTTGAACAGCGGAACTGCTGAACTAGTCAGCTGAAGTAGGTTGCAGTGCTGCTTTTAACCACTGCACCACCTCGGCACCCACAACTTCCATTCCACTAGTTATTTGTTGTCACTGTTGTGAAAATTTTCCTTAGTTCTAGGTTGCTTCTCTCTATTCCACGCCATATTCTCAAATTTTGCACTATATAAAATTAAAAGTATTTCAAAGTTGAATGTTCTTCATACAACTTATTACCTGAACATCACTTTTCCTCAAATCTGGCATAAAATTCTCTCAGATAATTGATCATAGACAAACAAGAATAACAACAAGATCATGTTTTGTTTTGGTGGTTTTAACATCATGTGTTTTTAATGGCAGCTTTATATAGAAATTCAGTAACTCATGATATTGTGGCTGCATTTTATTAAAGGCACAGTTACAGTAGGTGAGTAAAAAGTTAACAACCTTAACTACTTAAAAATGTAAAAAAAAAAGGAAGCATATTTTTTCCTTTAGTCACCCTTTAGAAAGTTGTATCCTTGACATATCCATAGCCAACGATGATACATAATTCTATGGGATTTTTTTTTATTAAAAAGATTTACTAAACACACAACCTGTTTTCTTAGCAGCAGGACCCAAACAATAAACAGAAAAAATGTATCTGAGTGCAAAAGTGCAATCAGTTTTAACTCTTCTGCTTTTTCTGACTACCAGCTGCATCCATTAGACTTGTCAACAGTATATTCTTATTTGTCCAACAACACGTTACAATGTACATTGCATTCAACTGGAAAAAACAAATCAACTGTATATCAGGTGCAAAGACCAACAAAAGAGAATTTGATTCAGAATAAAGTGATCCTGAATTCAGAGCCATAAGGGCTAAGCACAATGCTTTTTAAGCTATGAAGGCCAGTCACCTGAGTTTTTCAGTACTAAAAAGATCTGATCCCTCTTGGATTCTGAAAGAATTCATTTGCAAGTCCATAACTGGAGCATGAAAATTGCATGCGGTCAATTTACCTAAGAATGTACGTGCCTGCACATTTACTTGGAAGTAATTTCTTTTGAAATCTACTATTTATGACTTGTTTTGAAGTAATGTATTTAAAAAGCTGGGTTGTAAGAATGCTTCGTAAGTCCCAAGAGTCATGTTTATTCAAAAGTATCTCACTTATTTCAATAGGGCTGACTTCAAAATAAGTATGCTTACAATTGTAGCCTTTCTTGGAAATAAGAAACACTGATTAATTTACAAGTCAAACTAAGTTGAGATCTCACTGGCCTTCATAGTAGCATGTTTACATTAGCTTTGCCTTATACATAAAAGAATAATGTAGACTCTTTAAAGTAATCACCAAGCAGCAACTCAAAGACTGTTGTACTACTTTAAACCAACAGCTGTTTTCTTATTTTCTCTTTTGTCCACTGTTCTGCTTGCTATGGCAACAGGGGATCAACGCCTACATTGTAAAGTTAGTTACAATTCAACTGGGAAATCCTTTTTTTTTTAACTTTAATTTTTACCTTACCGAAATAGCTATTACTGAATTGATGATGACAGGAACTTTTGAATTATTTTCAAAGCTCTCAAATGTTGTTAGCTACTTCTTCAGCGGGACAAAATATAAGGTTCTACTGCTATCCCGCCCCCCCCCCCAAAAAGATTCAGCTTCAAAATCTTTTGGTATTTAGAGTTTCCCAAGGGATTCAAGAATTCAACAACTGTATTCACTGGTGATGCTAGTATAAGGTGACCAGACGTCCAGCTTTTGGCGGGACAGTCCCGCTTTTTAATAATTTGTCCCGCGTCCCTTCAAAAAAGTCCCGCTTTTTGAATTTGAATTTGCCCTGCACATCCCTCTGCCTGCTGCCTCACCTGCCTCCTCCTGCCAGGTGGGGAGGGAGGGCAGTGAGAGGGGCAGCGGCGGTCTTGCCTGTTCGTCACTGCAGAGCTGAAGAAGCTGGTGGCGTTCGTGGCGCGGGGCTTCCCCCGCCCGCTTTCCCCGGCCACCGGGACGCCACAATTTGCGTTCTTTTGCCCTCTGCGCAAGTAGAATGCTTTGCGCATGCACAGAGGGCAAAAGAACGCAAATGGCGGCGTCCCGGAGGCCGGGGAAAGCGGGTGGGGGAAGCCCCGCGCCACGAACGGCACCGGGAACCTGGAAGAAGACAATTTGTTGTCAAGAAAATTATATGGACATAATTGAAACAACATAATTGAAAGCCAAAGGATTAGACACCCAGAGTTCTCCAAGATCCTTATTGAAAAAATATCTCTGAAATTTCACAATGTGACCTGGAGGTGATGACCAGATCAAAATAACCTTTGAACTGTTTAAAGCTCCAGAAGAGGCATTTATAATGCTAACATCTTTATAACAAGGAATAGTGTAGCAGAGATACTGGGTTATTTTGCTCCATGTATCTACAGGAAAGATGGGAAATGCAAAAGAAAATGCAGTATTACTGAAATGCAATATGCAAAATTTTGCCTTAGAATCACAGTGAAGGCAGTCAATTAGAAAAGAAGTATGTTAGATTTAATATATAATTATTACTATGAAACTATTATATGAGCAAATATGAAAAGACTAAAATACCTACAACAGAGGAATGATTAGTAAAGATGAAGAAATAGCAGAAATGACAAAATTAACGTATTTGATTAGAGAAAAAAAACTACATTTATTAGTAATTGGAAACCCCTTATGATCTTTTTGCTGAAAAAAAAATAAAAATGAACCTATGGTTTATGGGTTTAAAGATTAGAAAAGGTAGCTTATTTAAGAAAAAGAAGAATAAAGTTATGATGTAACCTTAGAAAGAGAGGACAAAGTAAAATAATCAGTGTCAAGACAACTGGAAGCTACCTCTTTATAATATTTCCTTTCCTTTTCTGTTTTATTTTTCCACTATGTGCTAGTTTTACTTTGTTATCTTTATTTTCTCTTACGGTTTTTCTGTGTAACAAAATTCTTTAATAAAAATTATTTTAAAAAAAGAATCACAAAGAAAAGTAGAGGCATACACGGAAAAACGGCAAATGCACCAACAGATTTCAGAAAAGGCAGTGGGACATGAGAAAAGATAGCTAACATAAGATGGATAATAGAGAGAGTAAGAGAACCTAACAAGGAGGTTTATCTTTGCTTCCCTGATTACAACAAGGCCTTCACATATTTCATGCCAAAATGTGCAATATATTAAGGCAAATGGTTGTTCCTTCTGAAGAACCTTTAGAATCAATAATGAAGCAACAGTAAGAATTGAGTCGAAAAAGAGTTGTTCACAATAGCAAAGGGAATAAGACAAATAAACATTAATTTGTCCAATCGTCCATTAAAATTTGAGGTAAAAACAGAAATAATATGAGATATGGAGATTATAACACTTTTTTGATTGAAAGTAAATATGACTTCAAAGCCTTCATTATGAAATTTAAAATAAAAATAAGACAATTAGCCAAGGACCACTGGAATGTTTTGAAAAAGCTACAAATTATATCTAGAGCCAGGTTGAGCAAGCTTGCCCTTGTTCAGACAGGGAGTGGATCTGACCTGATAAATAAAAACTACATTCTTGTTTAAGAGAACCATGATTTTCTACCTAGAAGTCCACCAGCATTTCATAATATCCATTTGAATCACATGTACCAGGGGTGGGTTCCAATTTTTTAAACTGCCACTCTGTGGGCGTGGCTTATTTTGTGGACGTGGCTTGCCGGCCATGTGACCGGGTGGGAGTGGCTTGCCGGCCATGTGACCGGGTGGGAGTGGCTTTGCAGTCATGTGAGTGGGTGGGGTGGCTTGGTGATCATGTGACTGGGTGGTCATGTGACTGAGTGGGCGTGGCCAATTTGACATCACTCATGTTAAGGGTTAGGGTTAGGGTGCCTGGCCTCTCCTCGCCTCAAAGGCCTCAATGAGATACAATTTCCCTATCTATTTACTACTACTGAACATCCAAAATATACTATTTAATCCTATGTATATATGCCATATGTGTACATACATATTACACACAGGCACACAAAAATATACAATATCTACTATATATACTGTATGTGTACGTACACACAAACACACACACACACACACACACACACACACACACACACACACACACACACACACACACACCTCTTCTAAAACTATACACATTCAACCTCACTTACTGCATTTGGAAAAACACACCCAGAGTCCACTTTCTGCCACACATCTAACCATAACTTCTGTACATTAGAACATTACACATGCCTTCAGATGTACTTCCCTAGTTTGCACATCACTGTTAGAGCCAGGAAATGTCATGGATTGAGTAAAATGAGGTGAAACTCACTTAACAACGCTCTTGCTTAGCAACCAAAATTTTGGGCTCAATTGTGGTCATAAGACTGTCTGTCTGTCTTTCTTTCTTTCTTTCTTTCCTTTCTTTTCCTTCCATTTCCTCCCCTCTCCCCTCTTCCTCCTTTCCTTTCCTTCCCCTCCCGTTTCCTTTCCTTCTTTCCTTTCCTTTCCTCCCTTCTTTCCTTTCCTTTCTCTTCCCCTGTTCCATTCCTTTCCTCCTTTCCTTTCCTCCCCTCCGTTCCCTTCTTCCCTTTCCTTTCTTTTCCTCTGTTCCATTCCTTTCCTCCTTTCCTTTCCTCCCCTCCCCTCCCTTCCCTTCTTTCCTTTCCTCCCCTCCCCCCTTTCCTTCCCTCCCCCTTCCCTTCCCTCCTTCTTCCCTCCCCTCTCCTCCCTTCCCTTCCCCATTCCCTTCTTTCCTTTCCTGCACCCGGGTGAGGATTTCCTGCCGCTTGGGGCTCCCCGCCCCTTTCCTCCCTCCCGTTTTGTTCCCAGATCTTAGTCACCTTTCAAAAGGGCAGCAGACCTCTCGATCTGCAGATAGGATCTGGTTTGAAGTTTTAAAACAAGGGAGGGACTTTTAACAGTTCCTGGAGGAATGTGTTCGCTCCCTTCGGCTCCCTCCCCAAGTATTAAAGAGGGGAGGAACAGCGGTCTGGTTCTCTTAGGCTCTTAGACAGAATATACATCAGCCTTCTTCTCCCCCCTCCCCAGCGTCTCCCACACACGCAAGTGGGTGTTTGATTGCTCTCTCTTTTTTAAAGCCACGTTTCTAGCTTCTAAGCATGGACCGGCACAGACAGCTCCTGAGGTGTCACACCTAAATTATGTCATCAGGAGGCTCCTACTGGAACGGCGCACTGGACCGCACCAGTAGGAACCCACCTCTGACATGTACCAATGAGATTTATTCTCTATATAATCCCATCTAGACAACATAATTTATGAATATATATTTCTAGAATTTGGAAATTAAAACTAAAAAGTAGTTGGATTAACCTTTAATGCTAGATTCTAAATACCGGTGACACTGAAACTGCTTATAGTTATTTACCACTGTACTTCTCGTACGTGGTGACTTTCGAGGTGCAGCATAACTATTAAATATAATTTTGTAATATAATACAAAAATTGTGCTAACATTGCTGTGATTTTCTAATTCGACATAACACACTTCTAGCATCACAGGTTTCCCCCCCCCTTGATAATGAAATAATTGGATTTAGCTTCAGTGCAATCAGAAACAACTTGAAAGTACAAGTTGTTTATCAATACAAGGCAGTAAATTAAAACTTTATTAATTAAAACCACATGGGACAAAATGACATACATAAAAATAGCACTTAAGCACTTAAGACTTATATACCGCTTCATGGCGCTTTACAGCATTCTCTAAGCGGCTTACAGAATCAACATATTGTCTTCAAGAATCTGGGTTCTAATTTTACTGTCCTTGTGAGGAGGGAAGGCTGAGTCAATATTGAGCCGATCAGGATCAAATTCCTGGCAGTGGGCAGAGTTAGCCTGCAATACTGCATTTTAACCACTAGGCCACCATGGCTCCTATAAACTAATACTAGCATGCATAGCACTAATCAATGGTGGCAATTCATATCTCAAAGGCTCTCTGAAAATAACCCAAGTTATTTTTCAACCTTACAGAAAGTCACCAGTGGAGGGCATTGGCTATTCTAAAGTACAAGCCTCCTCCTCTCTCAATTTTCAGAAGTGGGGGAACCATAGCAGGTTCTTTCAAAATATGCACTGCCAGGCAATACTTGAGCTGCCGCATTCTGCATCAGTTGAAGTTTGTGTTGGTCTTCATCTGCAATCTCAATAATTATTGGTCTCTAGTAGCCGCTATTTACATTTTAAAAGTGAACAGTAAATGCTTACAGAGGCATTTAATGTCATGTCTACTTTTGCCTTTTTCCAAATAATTCTTTTCTCATTGCTGGCATGGCTGTTTTTGTACTTTACAGCTCTTTTCTTCCACTTTCCTTCTCTTCCACCTGTTTCTTTTCCATTAATGTCAGCCATTAATCTCTGCTTCCTTATGCTTCCTTTCCATCTATCTCAACATTCCCTGTCAAAAGAGTCAAGCGTACTCTATAATCAGAAACCACCAAGCTTGTACTCGGAATAAATTTACTTACTTTCTCTCAAAATACTCATTTCCTATGCTCAGGCACGAATTTTTCTTTTGGTTACCGATTCCAATCTCAATTATAAGTCAGCCATAACATTAGTAACATTTACCAATCTTCTGTCAAGCTATCATCCTCTGACATAATTTGGATAGTCATAAAGTAATGTTTAGCAAGCCTTGTAATTTTCATATAATGAATCTGAAGATCAGCCAATGGAATTGCTTCAAAGATGCAATTTTTGTCAGTGAAAAGAAAAGCGTGATGCAAATGAAAGCACTGAAGGAGAACTTGTATGGGTCTTGCATGATTTGACGGATATATTGACATTCATTTTGTTTTGTTTTGTTTTGAAATTTCAAAAAAGACCAGAAGTTTATATGTTTTAGGGCTCAAATAGCTGTCCATAAGAAAGCCAGCAGCCTCTTTGAAATGTAAGTTTGTACTATGAAGCGCTTTGAATTAACATGCTGAAAATGTACTTAAGTCGATTCTCACATTAGGATATGCCAGCAAAAGTTAGTTGCAAGTTCTTCCACTTGCTGCATGCCTTGGCATGTCCAAACAGGGTGCAAGCTTCAACAGAATTTATAGACCAGTGAAAAAAGAGAAGTAACACATTAAGACTGATGCAGAAAAATTTCTTGCTTATAGCAATAGCAATAGGACTTAGACTTATATACTGCTTCACAGTGCTTTACAGCCCTCTCTAAGCGTTTTACAGAGTCAGCATATTTCCCCTAACAATCTGCGTCCTCATTTTACCGACCTCAGAAGGATGTAAGGCTGAGTCAAGCTGGTGAGAATCCAACTGCCGAACTGCTGGCACTCAGTCAGAAGTAGCCTGCAGTACTGCATTCTAACCACTGTGCCACCACAGCTCTTATAGGTGGATAAGACTGAGTACTGTTCCTTCTTGGAGTATTGGAACACATCAAGCTCTTTTGACAATTTTGGAACAATTTTATATTCACTACCTGAATATATATTTGTTCTACATTAATAAATGTTCATAATTACATAATTGGAAGCATAATCCAATAAATCTGGATTCTTAATTTTGTTAAAGATATGACAGATCTATTGGGGAAAATGTTTTAGCTTTTTTCTTATTTTAAAAATGTTAGATTTCAACTTGGAGGGGGAAAGTGTTTTGATATGCCTATTTGTTCTCTTGAAAACAATGCCATGCTTTCTTATTGGATATTTTTTGAACTTGCAAATCTTAATTGAAACCATTAAAATCTCCCGGTGGTTTCCTATACAAATATCAAACCTGCTTTAAACCAAAATCAGCTAGATGTTGACCCCTGATATGACATCAAAGCCCCAAATGTAATCTCAACCAATTTAGACTTGGTCCATTGACCAAGGCTTGAGATGAACCTTGCTTGGGAAAAGTTCTAATACCTTCAGTGCAAATATAGAGTTAGATGAAAAAACACAGAATTTGTTTCTGGGATAACATACAGTATAAACCCCTAAGTGTAGCCTCTGTTCATCTGCCACTAATTTTTAGTAAAATAACTTGCAATTGAATATATGGTTTTGATAAATCTGAAGAGAATCGATCCACATATCAATAAAATAGATAAGATTTTGGTGTTTTTTAAATTGCATTGGCCCATATTTTGCTATAACCACATTTTTTGTCCCATTATACATTCTACAGGGGTCTTACAGCCACTGACTCAAAAAAATTTGGCACCCACAGCATTAAGCAATTCCAACTACACATAAAATAGCAAAAAGGTTAAAATCAAGTTCCCAAGAAATTCAAGGCATGTGCTTCACCACTCAGAGCTTTTTTGTCCCACAGGACAAGTAAAGAAATTGCCTAAAAGGAAGACAATTACAGCAGTGTGGAACACACTTATAAATCATTTATGTTGCACCTTTAATCTACAAGGTGCTGTGTAATATAATATTGTACTCTGCAATTACTTTCTTAAAGTTTGATACAAAGTAGATCAAAATGGCATCGATAAAAGTAACAACGAAGGCCACTTTGAGGCCCAAGAGAATGGGATGGTTTGAGCACCGATTAATTTATTAAAACAAATAGATACAATCTTATTAACGCAGAAGAGGAACACAACAAACAGCATTTCAGGTTCCCATTGATTTTAAAGTCAGTAAACGAAAGTGGGTGGCAGTCTATTCAGCTCCAGGAGCTGAATAGCAATTTGGGGAGTGGGAAATGAGCTGGATTAATGCTAAAATCTCTTATTCAGCTAAGGCAACCGATTGGAACATACTACAATAAAAGGTCAAGGGAATGAAATAAACATGATTTATTTCCAGTCAATGATTGTAAATGCACACTGAATATTATAGGCAAAGAATAAGACAGTTTAAAAGCAGAATAAAAATTTATTTATGTGGAGAACATTAGCAATACACTAATGGCTTTTTATTAAGAGTGTATGTTAAACACTTGACTTACTCTTTCATAAATGAGATGACGTAAAGGTTTTTGGCATCCTATGGAAATCAGACAAAGATGGGTTTTTCTAGGTCAGTGTTTCTCAACCTTGGGAGTTTGAAGATGTGTAGACTTCAACTCCCAGAATTCCCCAGCCAGCATTGCTGGCTGTGGAATTCTCAGAGTTGAAGTCCACACATCTTCAAACTCCCAAGGTTGAAAAACACTGTTCTAGGTGGTCTGGCTACAGAGTGAGGTAATTCTAATGCATGGCTGGAAGTGCAGACTTATAAAGTTATATTTTAACATTCATAGATACACCAATATGTTTATCATTTATTACTGGAGAAGGAAAACTGTGGTGTGATGTTACACTTCAGCATGTATTACCATTCTCTCCCTTTTTAAAATGAAAAACATACAATTCATGATGGTACTTATAGCTGTTGTTTTTTTAGCTAAAAAGAAAGTAAATGCATTGTCATGCTACACTGTCAGCCATCAAAAGTACAGAGCACACCTCTGGTGTGACATTCCCAGAAAATATAAGATCCACTAACAGTCTTTAAAAAAAATTATAAGGTTACTTCCCTTTCTTACTCTCTCTTTTGGGCAGGGCAAGGACTCGTGCAAGCTTTTGAGCTTCACAATAGTTGTCAGCTACCTCAAATCTGCTCTGGCATTATTTAAATCAGACTTTCATCCTGGGTGATAATGTTCAATAAATACAATTATCACTTGAGTTAGGGTGAGAGCAGCTTCAGACTTTCAAACTTCTTTGAGATGTGGATTCCTTGTGATCCCTGCTTTCACATTTCTTTCAAATGGGAGAGTGGGTGAAGTTATAAGAAGATCAATAGAAATGATCAAAGGACTGAAGCAGCTCCCCAGTGAAGAAAAGTTACAATGTTTGAGTTAGTGGGTTAGTTTAGAAAAAGAAACTCAGCAAGTGAAGGATAGTCTTGAGTTCATATGCAGCTTTGTCTAGTCTTACGCATACTTATGTGGATTTGGATTTAATGAAATTTTCTCCCATGAAAATGGGGAGAGAACCAGGTTTTGACAAACTTGATTATCAAACAATGCTCTATCGCTTAAACATACAAAACAACATATAAAAGAAGAAACATACTGTTGGGAAAGCAAATCCAGTTTTCTCACTGGCTCTTGCTGACATAAACTCATCTCAGACTAAGGTAACAGTGGAAAAGCAAATGTTAAAATGGGAGGATGGAACAGAACAATATACATGGAAACTGGTGACAAAATTAGAAATGTTATAGGTGATAAGCAAAGGATCAATCTGTTTAGGGAGACATGATTTCGATATTCCTGGAAAGAAACATTAATGGCCAACATAATTATCTCTTGTCACACACATTTTGACTGAAGTCCAATTTTTTCTATAATATACAGTGAAGAAAAGAAAAGAAGAGGTGGTCCTTGACTTATGGCAAGTCGCTTAGTGACTATTCAAAGTTACAAGTACCTCACCGGGAGAAGTTATGACCTGGATTTAAACTTCCGATGGTTGGCTCCTTAGTGGTCATGTGACCATACTTTGGGTGCTCAACAATTAGGTTGCATTTATAACATGACTGTGTTTTATGATGATTTTGCTGAAAGTCACTATTTACTTCTGATTGTTGGCAAAACCAGATCCATAGCAAAGCATAGGTTCATCTAATGGTCATAATATTTGCTTAAAGACTGCTACAGAAAAGGTCATATAATCAGGTAAGTCACATGGATGAATTAGGAGATGACCAGACTGAACCTGAGGGAGGATTAGGGTTAGCATGTTATCAGTCTCAAGTCCCTTCATGTCCACACATGATCTAAGTCCAGCCAACCTTGAATTCTGCTGACTCTTATCTGTCTCCAATTTGTTTTGACCTTAGTAGTTCAGTGCCTTGTAGCATGCAATAAACCTGGAATTGTTTGAACCACCTTGCTTCCTGATTTCTTTTTTTTTTTGGAATAAATTTTTATTTATTTTCTTTCCACATTTATCACATTTACATTGCACATATACCTCCAATACATCAATAAAGTACATTTTCATCAAAAGATCAATAATCTATTTTTATTCCTGGTCTTACTATTATTAATCTGTTTGTTTCTACCTTTTTTTTTCTCCCCTCCTCTCCTTTGCTTCCTGATTTCTTGAGCCTGACAGATAACCCATTTATCCAAACATGTTTAAACCAGGGCTGCTATGAGAAAACGGAAACATTGAGAATCAGAGAACAGGTACATCCTCTTGGAATCATGTAATCTTTATTGCCAATTCCTAACAACTTGCTTCTAAATATTCTCTATAGCTCTCTATATACTATCTATAACTATGTCTACACCTATATATTAAAATCAAGCTTACTTTTAATTAAATGCCTACAATGCCTCTGATATATATTCACATCAGGTCTCAGAAGAATGCTTCAAACCTTTTTGAACCTTGTACCTTTCCTCTGAAAAATACTGCCACCTTTCACTGGTTTAATCATACCATGGTGGTGATATTTATCTAGGCCAGCTTTGTCCTTTTATCAATGATGACATCTCTCATCATCAAAGCAAACGCTACACTAATGTGAGTAGGTACCATTTTCATGAACTTTGCATTGTGCTGCTGAGTTGTGAGGGTAGAAAGCATTCTATAAAAGCCCAAGGCCAATTGTATTCATGTCATGCATTTTGAAACCTGCGTCCTATTATTCAAATCACCTAAAAAGATTGAGAAAGCTATTTTTACAGTGTTTAAGAATTAAAGGCCAAAAAGCACAAAAGGTCCGAAAAGGCAAATTTCTTTTATGAATGGTGAAATTTGAATCCTTCAAAGAACAAGAGGCCAATTTCTCTTTAGCCTGACAGTGCTAAAGTGAAAATCGTAAACAGTACTGACTAGAACTTGCATGTAATATATATTCTAACATTCAGCATGTCTCTTTACTGAACTAAACGCAGCACTGTAGTAATATTTAGAGCAGGTAAATAAAGAATACACCTATGCCAATACACAGCTGCAACAAATACTGTATAATTAATTTGGGCTAGTACTTTGAAACAATAGCTACCGTATTTTTCGGAGTATAAGACACAGCTTTTTCCTCCCTAAAAGAAGCTGAAAATTTGGGTGTGTCTTATACTCTGAATGTAGCTTTTTCGAAGCTTTCCCCCCCACCCCTAACGAGGTGCTAACCATCTTCCCGGCTTCATACTCCATTGGAAGAAGTTTTTTTCCAGCCGTAAGTCTTTGCAGGCTTGTTTTCATTCCTACTCCCTCTGAAAAAGGTTTTTTCAGCCCTAACGAGGTGCTAACGATCTTACCGGCTTGCAGCATTTTTTTATTCCTACTCCCTTGAAGTAGTTTTTCCAGCCCTAAGTCTTTGCAGGCTTGTTTTCATTCCTCCTCCCTTCGAAGAATATTTTTTTCAGCCCTAACCAGGGGATAAAATAATGTGCTGAAGCTGACCAGACTAAGGACGCTAGCCAGATGAATACCTGATAGGTAGATTTCCCCCCCTATTTTCCTCCCCCAAAACTAAGGTGCGTCTTATACTCCGGTGCGTCTTATACTCTGAAAAATACGGTATTTAGTAAAAAAAAATCAATTGAGCCAAGTACACCCAACCATGAATCTTATGACTATATTTTAAAAAGATGTTATTTCATGCAATTGTGGGCAATCTGTGGCCTTCCTCAACAATTATTGAATCATATGTCCTCATAGTTCATAATAGTTTTTAAGGATTACTAAAAAGAAATTCCTATTTAAAAAATTGAGGCAATGTGAGTTGCACAGACCCTTCATCCTCAGGTTTTTGCAAGAATCAAAGTTGTTGGGAAAGCAAATCCTTTCAGTCATGCTAGAATTAGTAGACCTGATTTAACAGCATATTAAGAAATGCTTAGACTGGAAGGTAGTAACAATTGCCTCAGTACAAGGTCACAAAATATGATGCTACAGCAGTATTGTTGTTGCTATTTTAATTTCTTTGTTTCTTAGTGAAGCAAACCATGAAATGTTCTGATAAAACTTAGACTTTGCAAGTGCACACAGTGGTGATAATGCCCTACTTTACGTGCCTGTTCTTGACTTGCCAAATCATCGTTAAATAGGCAAACATGCAAAAAGAACTACTCTCAAAAATATTAAAACATATAAATGAGATTCCTGTATTTCAACCAGAGTCAAATTTCACTTTTTTTTTTACAAATATCATTAGATAATCAGAAGTGACAAGAACAACTGTCAAAAGTAGAGGCTGTTGATTATATTTTTGTGTGTGTGTAGATGTTTCATTAACATCTTTCATAAACTGAATTTTCAAATATCCAAAGTGTTCTAAAAAATTAAATTTGGTCTGCATGGAAATGTTACAGAACGTATTTAAAAATTACACTTATTTACCCTGAGCAATTTTTTAAAAAATACCGGAAGACCTAATGCCCTTCATTTCCTGTGGTAAATTAAACATATTTTTTTTGTTGTACAAAGTATGCCAGCTTAATTCATTCTCTACCTAGCTAAATATGTTCTTATTTGAATTAATTCCCCCCCCCAATGCCAATAAAATAATGATTAAAGGAGAAAAATAACCTACTCTCAAAATACTGTTTATCACTTGAATGAACTGACAATGTTTTTGCATATAAAAATTATTACTGGAAATATTGTAATAATAATATGCTGTTATTAAAAATTGGATTATGGCATCTAAGGAACTTCTTTCCATATACTTAGTTCTCCCTCTTTGAAATAGTTTTGTTCGCGATTTAGTAATCTTGCGCATGTTGTAAATACATCCAGGAAAAAAAAGATAAAAAGTAAATCATAAATAGGAGTGTAGTGAAAAAAGACTGCAGATATATATGGTGTAACCTGAAAAATATCAAAATATATTAGAGTGATTTATTAAGGAGTGCAGCTGTGTAGTTTATTTAAGACAGTTAAGATTGCATCAGTGCCTGCTGACTGGAAAAATGGCATTAATATTCCCTTATTCTACGAATTAGATAAGATCCAGAAGTCAGTTTGTTATGGGGGTCCAGGAAGGTAGTCAGCAGGATTCTGACTAAAAGCATATAAGAGTTGATGGACTCGTAGGAAACGCAAAAAGATTTTACATTGTACAGAGGATGTGCAGAACAGATATTTGCTTTCAGCAAGTGTCTGAGAAATATACAGATGTGAAAAACTATTTATTGTACATTTATTGATTTAAACCAGGGATGTCAAACTCGTGGCATCATGTTGTCATCATGTAACATATCGTGACTTTTTCCCCCTTTGCTAAAACCGGGGTGGGTGTGGCCAGCGCATGACGCATCCGGCCCGCTGGCCACGAGTTTAACACCCTGGATTTAGACAAATTGTGTGACAAAATATGTTTAATTCTGAGCTTGAATTAAGGAATTTTTGGAGTACATATGGAGTTGAGGGTTGACTGCTGAATATGATAAGAAGAGTACATGATTGAAGTAAAATATGCATTGAATTATGTCATGGGTTTTTAATATATTTATGGATAGGTTGAATATATAATGAATTCTTGTGGTGACACTAGAAATACATTGACTGGGGATGGAAATATTTACTTATTGATAACATTTATATGCCACTCCTCTCACTGTCAAGTGACTCTGGGTGGCTTACAACAATATAAAATGATAAGAACATTAAAACATTCAACATTAAGAATTAAAATGTTAAAATTAACCAAGAACCATGGTAGATGAAAAGAGACCAAAGGGTAAATGGGGTGCAGGTGGGATCTTCTACTAATCTACTAAACACCTCAAAATGGGACACCCCCATCGGCCCGACCTGGTTGTGTGAGGTGTGAAAGACCAGGACCACATGTGAAGTTCCAATTAAACTGATTTATTGCTCATGCTTACGCACAAGAATCTACTCAGCTAATGGCTAGCACTATTTCGGCACTGGATAATGTTTAATGAAATTCAACAGGTGTTGACTTAGTCTGTTTGTGGCTACATAAAAATTCTAGGCTGATTCTCCTTTCCTCTCAGTTTCTGCCACTCCTTTTCCTACAGTTGGCATATTATTTTGTATTCTTTTATATACAGATGATGCCATGTGGTTAGCTGAGAACCACAATGATATATTCAGCGAACGGTAGCTTATATGACAGGTAGTGACCGTTCAAAGTTATAACAGCACTGAAAAAAGTGACTTAGAATTGTTTTTCATAGTTACAACTTTTGAAGCAGTGGTGAAATCCAAAAACTTTCCCTACCAGTTCTGTGGGCGTGGATTGTTCATGTGACTGGGTGGGCGTGGCCAACTTGATTGGTCTCACTCTTAGGAAATTTTTCCTTAGTCCAACTCACAATAAAATAGCACAATAAAATAGCACTGTTCCAATATTTAAAATATAATAGAATAACAGAGTTGGAAAGGACCTTGGAGGTCTTCTAGTCCAACCCCTGCTTAGGCACAAAACCCTACACCAGACAAATGGTTATCCAATCTCTTCTTAAAAACTTCCAGTGTTGGAGCATTTACAACTTCTGGAGGCAAGTTGTTTCACTGATTAATTGTTCTGTCAGGAAATTTGAAGGACTCCTACAAAAACGAGGGAGTCAATCTATTTTCCAAAGCACCAAAAGGCACAACAAGGAACAATGGATGGAAACTAACCAAAGAGAGAAGCGACCTAGGAATAAGGAGAAATTTCCTAAGGGTGCCAAGAACCACTAAAACAATGCAGAAAACTTAAAACAGCCATTCCCCTTTTTAAAAAAGTCTACCCCAAAGCAAACACAGCAGCTGAGAGGGAATCTAAGAGCAGCAGCTCAGGCTAATTGAAAGCCTGGGCGTGCTGCCAAAAACCATTAACCCTTCCAACTCTATTATTCTATGTTCTCTATGTTCTAAATTGGGTGCTTCACAGCAGAAGCAATATAGCTGGCTGGACCACACATGCATTAAATTCACAGCCTGTATGATCAAGCTGCATCATTGTCCCCTCCTGTATCTTTTCCCCCAGAAAGAAACAAGAAGTAGCCAACATTGCAGCAGCTATAAAAGGTCTTGGGAAACTTCAGGGAGTATCAGCTGATCACAGAAGTGTTACTTAATACTCTTTATAATGAAAATATTTGCAATCTAGTCCTTCTTCCTGAAGGGAAGAGGCTAATCCCATCCCTAGATGGGTGACTGATGGGTTTCCCTGCCCTAATCCTGTCAGTTTCTGTTGTTTATTGACTTGATTCAACGTGTATGGCTGCATTCCAGCTGCAACTGTTAAGTGGAACTATTAACTGAAGGGAGAGAGAGAGAAAAAAAACACCTCTCTTGCACTTTATTTTTAACCGGTTCTCCGAACTGCCTAAGCTATTTACTAACTGTTCGGGAGAACCTGCTGGATTTCACCTGTGCTTTGAAGCATCCCCATGATCATGTGATCAAAATTCAGATGCTTGGCAACTGGTTCATATTTATGTCCATTGCTGTGTCCCGGGATCACGTGTTCCCATTTTGTGACCTTCTGGCCAGCAAAGTCAAATGGGAAGCCAGATTCACTTAACATCCGTGTTACTAACTTATCAACTATAGTGATTCACTCAACAACTGTGGCAAGAAAGGTTGTAAAATGGGGCAAAACTCACTTAACTAATGTCTCACTTAACAATCGAAATTTGTAAGAACAATGAATAGTAGATATCTGAAACTTAAGATATCAAACCAAAGGGGTTGACAGAGAAAACAGTAAACAATTGCAATCAATGGCAAAGACCCAAAAATAATGAATTTGTAAACTTTGGCAGAATGTTAATTAAGATAGGGAAATGGGTGAAAAAATGTTAAGAAGTGTAAATACTACGGTAGCAGAAAGATGTTGGGTAATATGTATTCTGTTGTGAGAAATGGTTTGTTAAAGGAAACAAAAATGAGTATGCATAAGTGAGTACTTCAGTCCATTATATGGATGTGAGGATTCAGGACAAACAAACTCAAATTGAACACAGTGGAATGTGCTATGCAATCATGTTTGTGTGGTTAACTAAAATAAAGACATAGATCAAAAATGACTAAATGCTCATTGAATGTGGATGAAATACAGAAGTGAATGAACAGTCTGCAAGAAGTATGCTATGGTGATTTGGTTCCATAGAGAAAACGAATGAGGATAGAATTGCAAAAGGAATTTATACAGTAAAGAAAAAATGAATAGACTGAATAGAAAAAAGAAAAAAGAAAAAAGACCAAGAACATAAAAAATGAGAAACAGAATTTAAGAAAAAGTGTTACTAGAATCAGAGTAAGCATGGTTTGCAAGGATAGAAAAGTATGGAGAGATAAAATGAATGGCGTAGTGTAAATTACTTTTGACTTTATTTCTTTTTATCTTTCTTATTTTATTCCTTTAGCATCTTTGGATTAGTATTTCTGACTCCTTTTAAGTTCACTGCATAATGTTTTTACCCTAAAGGGAACAGAATGATGAACATCCATGTATCAATATTAAACCATTAGATCTGTATGGTGAAAAGTTAAAATTTTGTAGGAAGTAGCTTCCATGTTGGACACTGGGTAGAGTATTATTCACTACCATGGAAGTTTTGCATCATATTTTCATAAACAAGAGGATTGTAATAAAGTAGTGAAAACAAATGGACTATTTAACTGAAATGTAACTTTTCTTTACTAGAGAAATGGTGTGCAAACTGCTCCTGGAGAACGATAACTATAACAATAAAACATCATTGCTTGTTTTAGAGATGTTCAATAGCTTTTGACAAAATGCTAGTTTTATAAGTACTTACTGCTGCTTTTAAGAAGCACATGTTCATCTTCAAATCAACAATTATTAAACAAAACTGCATAGTTCTTATTGGGGTAATCTGTTTTTACAGTTAGCTATAACATGCTACACTTACCATAACACAAGAAAAATGCTTAAGAGTTTTAGAATCTTTTTTTTCTCACTCTTCTTAAAATATTTGTCATCGATACTCTAATTCTACTATTTTTTAATCCAATTATACACAAGTGAAAAGAGTCTTACAAAAAAAATCCCAATATTATAGTTATATGTAAAGGAAAACTGAAATTACTGACATACAGTATGGGTAGTCTTTGACTTACAACTATTTGTTTAACAATCATTCAAAGTTACAACGACATTGAAAAAAGTGACTTATAATCAGTCCTTGCACTTACGACCATTGCAGCATCTCCATGGTCACATGATCAAAATTTGGGCACTTGGCGCATGTACTTACAATGGTTGCAGCATCCTGGGGATATGTGAATGCCATTTGTCACCTTGTCAGCTGACTTACCACAAGTAAAATTAACCGGGGAAGACGGGAGTCGCTTAATGAACACCTAATTAATTCCCTTAAGAACTGCACTGAATCACTTTACAACCATGGCAAAAAAAATTGTAAAATTGGGGGTGACTCATTTACCAACTGCCTTGCTTAACAATGAAAATTCTGGAAGCAATTGTAGTTGTAAATCAAGGACTACCCATAAAGATCTTTCTTGGGAATTGGACAAAATCAAAACATAGAAAGCATTTCAAAGCAATCTGATTGGGAGGTTTTATGACAATCACATATTTGTGTACAAATTAATGTACAAAGTAATATGCATATTTAAACTCCAGTGACTTATTGGCTTCCTGCTTATATTGATTGTATTTCATTGGTACATATGATCTGTTTACCTGATAGTAGATTAGAGGTATTCACAGACTTTTTTTTTTTGCTAGCTTTCAATAAATTCAACAGAAGTAGAACATGTGAACCATATATACACATAGTTTTGGAAAGTATTTGGCTACAGAAAAAATATTGGTCATATTTTTGTATTTATTTTTCATAAACAAAGATACTTTAACAGGAGCTTTACAGAAATAGTTTCTTTTGGGAAAAAATAATAGCAGACATTTATGATTTTTCTCTAATGCAGTTTTTAGCATACACTAGACAATACGTGACCTGTTGGGTCATCTTTTGAAAGATACTTCCTTAACTAAACAGGCAAAAAAGCAATGGGAGCAGAAGCGACTTCCAACTTTCTGACAGCTTCCACATTGATGTTGCTTGTGGGAAGCTGGCAGAAACCATCAGAAATCACACCTCCTCCTCTTCCTCAATTGACCTGTAGAACTGCCTGCCAGTTTGCTGAGGGTAAGGAGAACAAAGAAAACCATGTAATGTGAGAAAAATGGTAGCCTCACTCTCCACCATGTCTCCAGGGAGGAAGAGGATTCTGCCATTGATCTTTGGCATCTCCAAATCAGTTCTTGTCAGTCAGGTCTTGCTGCTAGCTAATGGGCGCAACAGTGGAAGCAGGAGCAACTTCCAACTTCCTGCTGGCTTCCCCATTGACTTTGCTTGTGGGAAAGAGAGAATGAAAAACCACTCCTGCTCCACCTCAGCTGACTGCAAAACAGGAGACGAGGAGAGGAAAACTGCAGTTCTGCTCTCCGTCTTGGCATGTCCCCAAGTCCCTTCGCTCCAGGGAGGAAGAGGGATCATATGTCAACTGACAATGTCCCCCAGCAGGCTCTACCTCATCAACAGGCATTTGAGTCACTCCCTTATCCTTCCTTCACCACTCACCACTGTGAGACATTTCAAATTTTAGCCTCAGTTCCAAAGCAGACAATTGCTGCTTGACTGCTGAGCCTTACTGTCACCCTATTGCAAGTAGGGGGAAATAGGATGGGGATATGACACTCCCATCTTCCCTTGTGCCACACAACCTATAGGTTTCTGGAAGTGTAGTAGGAAAGTGCAGTGGCGCTGAGGCAGCTTCAATTTCCCCAAATTTCTCCATTGGGGTTATGCATCCTGGCTTTTCATAGGTTAGCCCATTTGAACTACCCTGGTTCAATAATTATCGGCCAGTACCTTCTAATTTCACCCTATTGAAGGTTACAAACAGACACAAGAATGTTAGAAGTACAGTATCTAGATGTGTAACTTAAATACATGCTCTAAGTATAAGCCAAACTTCTGTATACAGTGAGCCATGCATAAAAATTCTAACCCTGAAGAATATTGATTTGATTATCATTTTCCAATTTTCCTAGAACAAAATATAGAAAAATAAATTTTGTTACTGTTTACTAGCCCTCCCAGGTAAGCCAGAAGGAAACAGGACTAGATAAATTAATTCTACTTTATTGAAAGGCTACATTAACAAAATCTTTCAAGTCTGAAAGTACAAATGTCTCACCACCACTTTTAATTACTTGATTGTTTAGGGAAGGTGTTTCCTAAGTTACTTTCTCTGACCATTAACCACTGGGAGCTCCTGTCTCTCTTTCTCATTGTTTCTTAGGCAGCATCTCTTCCCCTCATTCTCCAAGGCCCTTCACACATTACATTACACTCTTTCAATTTAATCTTAGAAAATCTATAGACCTGGTATGTTATCATGCTGTAAATCCAAAATTTTACTTGCTGCCTCTAGCTCCATTGGTGTACTTCGGAATCTTTTCTAAGTTTCAGTTATATGATTCTTGAAACTTATTGACATTGTTTCCTAGATTTCAGTCAGAACACACAGAGACAAATACCTTAAGCCTAACATGCTTTTACAGGCAGTCCTCGACTTACGACTACTTATGACCACAATTGAGCCCAAAATTTCTGTTAGTAAGTGAATTTTGCCCCATTTTACGACCTGTCTTGCCCCAGTTGTTAAGTGAATCACTGCAGTTAAGTTAGTAACACAGCTTCCCCCTTGACTTTGCTTGTCAGAAGGTCGCAAAAGGTGACCAGATGACCCCGGGACACAGCAACAGGCATAACTGTGAGTCAGTTGCCAAGTATCTAAATTTTGATCATTTGACCATGGGGATGCTGCAAAAGTCTTAAGTGGGAAAACCAGTCTTAAGTTACTTTTTTCAGGGGCCTTGTAACTTTGAAAAGTCACTAAATGAACTGTTGTAAGTTGAAGAGTACCTGTATAAAGTTAATCATAAAAAAATGCAAATCTTACCCCTAGCATAAAACCTTATTTACCTTATTTCTCACTATCTTTATCCTCTCAAATTTAGAGGTACAGCCCCTGAGCCCAGGTCTTGCTTGATCTTGGCCAATAGTAACTATTCTGATTTCCAGGAGCTGTTGCCCTATCTTGCTCACTATTTCTACCACACCTTTCCACACACTTCCACCTCTGTCTCTCTCTGTCTCTCTCTCTCTCTCTCACACACACAAACATATGGATATAGACAAAATAAACCCTTGTATCCGTTTTCCCAGATTGTAACATCGCAGAAACATGCCATTTTGTTCCTAGAAAAATCTGTTTGATTCTCTGGTTATTTGTCCTCTGGAGACCTTAAGTTCATTCTTAAAATACCCTGGAAATGGAAAAGTAGGCTACAACATAGGCTAACAGAGCTTCCACAAACATTTGAAGGAGCTCTAAGGGGCATTATGCTTTTGCATCTGAATTTTTATTTATTGCTAGGAAGAAAGAAAACCCTTGTGCAATAAAATGAAGGTAAGAATTTGATTAATTTGTATAAATGTGATGGAAATTGCCAAGTAGTAACCTCCTGAGTAGTAAAGCGCCGAGCATTAGGTAGCCTGCCAAACTGCCATGTCAGAATTAATTGCCCATCATAATATCAGCAAGCATAATACAGCCTCAGCCACTATGGATGCATTTATTTCTCAGGCTTCTTGTAAGTGGTCTAATGAAAAACCAAGGAATAAAGGAGCTCACTAATTTACATGATTCCTATTTTTGTATGCTGAAAAGCTGTCAACACTGGAACATAATAAAGTGTTTGAAGACAGGCTCCCACGTCAAGCCAAACCCTGATGCTTTTAAACCACATTCTACCATCACACTAAGCCAAAAATATCTAAAATATATAAGAGGACTTCGTATTTATGTTGGAAATATGAACAACACTAAGGGACATTTTATTCTGTTTGGAGGATATGTAAAAAGCTAGAAAATTTCAGGTTCAAATACAAACGTTGGTTCAGAGGAACTTTAAAGATTAACACACAAATTGGGACCAGATGTTTTTCTTTTGGGACTGATGGACAAATAGTTGGAAAAAAGTTATGGAACTTTGTTTTTGTACATGATAACTGCAGTATTATTGCATGCACAGAGATGAAATAATTCAATGTTATCCACAATAGAGGAATGGATGGTAAAGATGATGGAACTTGCTGACATGGTTAAAATAAAATTTTTGTTCAGAGAAAACACAACTTCTATGTTCTTTGCTGACTGGAAACCCATTATGGATTTTTTTGCATAAAGCAGAAAAAATGCTTATGATTTATAGTTTGATGACTAGATAAGAGAGATTATAGAAAAAAGGGATCTGTTTTAACCACAGAGTAAGAGGTCATTTATATTGTACTTATAACTTTTGTAAAGAAGCTTGGAAGCGACTTCTTTCTATCATGTTTCTTTCTTTTCTATTTTTTTCCATTCTTACTCTTTTATTTTTTATTTTTTAATTCTTTCTTTCTTTTTCTTTCTCTTTTTTTCTTCCTTCCTTCCTTTCTTTTTCTTCCTTCCTCTCTCTCTCTCTCTCTCTCTCTCTCTCTCTCTCTCTCTCTCTCTCTCTCTCTCTCTCTCTTCCTTTCCGTCTTTTTATTTTATTTTTCTTATTTTATATTACTTTCATATTGGTTTTTATTTTCCTTTTCTAGAATATTAGCTAAAATTATATTAAAAAGAATAAATTAACTATATTATGATTTAAGATCTCAGCAGTGCTTCAAATCTGTTCTCTAATAAGTGCTTCAGAGTAAACAGGAGGCAAATGTAGTATCAGTCTATAATACTTTAAAACAACCTCACACTTTTTGGGAATCATGAAGCACTTCTGAAGCTATACAGTCCTGAGAATAGTCATGACTGATTTAAGATGCTGAAAGGCAATTTTTTCTGTTCCTGTCTGCTTTTTGAAGACTGAATATGAAATGCTTCAAAACCCTAATAACAGTGTTCACTAGATCTTTATTTTGATTAAAACATTTAGCATTAATTAAACAGATCAGCTTGTTGAAAGCCTGCATAGATGTCAACAGTTTGTCTTATATTTGTTTATATGGAATTTAGTATTTCAATTTTTATCTTGCTTTTCCACTCCAGAGTCCTCAAGAAGGTTAAAATAAAAATGATATTTAAAACATTTAAAACCATAATTAAATCATCATTACTCAATCCACAAAGCTCCACTGAAGTAGGAAAATCTTGACTTCTTTGCTAGCCACATAGGAAAATTGCAACGGTGATGATAATAGATGTATTCTGACTGCATACTAGTGTCTATAAGATATCCAATTATCTTTCTATTCTGCCCCAGCCACGAGAGGCTGTTGAATTTTCCCCCTACAAAGTTGGTGTGTAATCTTTCCAAACTCTTTCCAAACTCAATGAGCAGGTGGTAGCTGTGTTCAGGAAAGCCTTGAATTTATCTGGTGTGCCAGGTACACCCTTTCTTAGATTCTGGGGCCCTTCAGATATCCATATCCTGGTCATAGCCTGACTACTGAAATTTCCTTTACATGGGACTTCAGAGCAGGCAATGACAGCCATACCCTAGTATGCCCATGTAACACTTCTGCCTCTTTAGCTGTACTGGATGCCAATTTGCTTCCAGGCACTATTCAGAATTCTGTTTCTTACCTATAAATCCCTATACTGTATATCATGCAGCCTGCTTGCTTGGAGGGCCACCTGTTCCCATTGTATTTAATTTGATCAGACAGGGATGGCAAATTTCAAATAAGCAAGGCCACTCATTGGGACTCTGGAAGTATGCCTTCTGGTGGTAGCAACCAGCTTTATGAAATGAGGTTACCTTCCAAGATCCAAATGACTCCCATCTTGCTGATGTTTTAAAGGAGCCTGAGAACATGAGTCTTTATTGATTAGCCCTTGGGCCATATATAAGTGCAAAGTTCCAGAAACAAATTATTACTAAAATTTGATAAAAACAATTTAAAATGGAATTTGATAAAATACGATTTAAAATGAAATTGGAATAAAATACAATAATTTAATATATAGATAAAATATGATAAAATTATATTTCGGTGTCACCCCTGCAATCTACCCCAATCATTCCCACGTATGCAGATCTCAACTGAATCATTTTGTTTAAGTACTGTGCTGTGATAAATGTTATTTTCAGGTTCTGGCCACACATAAGGTAAGTTGTTTTGATATGGGGATCCCAATGGGTCATTCGTTTGGTATAAAGACCAAGGTACCTGTCTCTCACCCCCTTATACAAGCAACAATCAAATAGGATGTGAGCCAGGTCTTCTACCTCTGCCGCTCCACAAATGCAGAGCCGCTCATTGTAGGGTATAGAATGGAATCTCCCATAACTGACCATTGTGTCAAGCTGTTCGAATCTTGCTCGCGTAAATATCTCCCTAAGATGTTTTGGTACTTGTAACTTCAAATAGCTGTCTACTTGAACAGTATGTTTGTATTAAAGGAGCCTAAGAACCTGACTTTCACACAGTCCTTTGGTGGCATTGACTGAAACCTCTTTTTAACCTAGGTTGCCTTCTTTTGTTTTTACTTGATTTGTTTCCCTGCCATATATACCCTTTTTGTTTCTTTTAATATCTTGTTTTCATGGTTTAATGTGTAATAATGTGTATGTCAGCCCTTGGGTCACCAGGACTGCCAATAGCACGGGGACCATGCTGCATCTCATGACGCACCACACGCTGCACCGGGAGCTGCCAGCTGAGTGGTACATCCGCCACGCCTGCCCGCCGCATTGGAAACCGCGCCTGTTGGCATTTCACCCTGTGTGCTGCACAGCTGAGCGGTTCAGGGGCTTCACAGGCTGCGGCGGAGGTTGTGGGGTGGCCCTGGTGGGTCCCCTGCTGTGTCCAGGACTCTGTGAAGCCTGCCATGGCTGGATGGGGCTGAGGCCGCAGAGCAGCAGCAGCGTGCATGGCCTGCATGCTGGATTGCAATGGCATCACCGAAGGATGCCACGTGAGGGGTGGGGAGTTATAGAGGTGGGCCCAAAGGGTGGAGCAGTGGGGGTGGAGCGGACACTATTTAAAGGGTGGAGGGATTAACCAGGTTAGCACTGACTTTGCCTATTTCCTGTTTGTCACTCTGTGTCAGTTGTTTACAGCATTTTGGATAAAGTTTGTCAGTTAACCATCTTTGGCTCTGTCTGAATTCCTTGCTGAAAGCTGGAACAGTAAGTCAGTGCTCCTTTACCTTTCTATACTGGTCTAGCCAGCACTGCCCCCTCTGAGGTTACTAGGAGGGGAAAGAGCAGCAGAGGATGGCGAAGGGAGTGGAGGCCAGAGCGGAGCTAGCTGTACAGGAGGGGCCAGGGCCCCTGAAAGCTGGGCCCGCAGCAACACAGGATACTGCTGCAGCGGACATGCGTCCCAAGGAACTGGCCAGCGCAACCCAGCCCACAGCCAGCCAGCAGCCTGCTACCTCTGTGGGGGAGGCAGGTCAGAAGGTGGCCCCTGTAAAGCACGAGCACATCCAGTTGGTACGCCAGGTCCTAGCAAGTAAGTAATGCTTATTTAATTATAACAAAATCATAAATGCTTATTTAATCATAACAAAATCTTTAAAGGTTGTTTAATTGTAACAAAATTATTAAAGTTAGTGTAATTGTTACAAAATAATTGAAGCTTATTTGACGGTGGCTTGCTGATGTTGTTGGGAAAGTCAGTCCCATATTCCAGAGCTGGAGCTGTAGTCCCTTCCCTCCCCTCTTTCATTTCCTCTTCTTCCTTTCCTTCTCTTTCCTTTCCTTTCCCCTTCTTCCTTTCCTTTCCTTCTTCCCTTTCCTTCTCTTCCCTTTCCTTCTCCTCTCCTCTCCTCTCCTCTCCTCTCTCCTTTCCTTTCCTTTTTCTTCCCTTCCCTTCCCTTCTTTCCTTTCTTTTCCTTTTCCTGCACCCGGGTGGAGGAGCTGCTCCGGGATGTGCAACTTTGCAGGTGGTGAAACGTGCAAAAAGGAGCACAGCCCTCGCCAGCCAGAATGAAATAATGGTGCTGTTGCAGTGGGGGAGGTGCGCAAGCTGGCCGAAGTGGGGGTTGCGATGCTGGAAGCTGTGGGAGCGAAGTGCTACTTGCATTTGCGTGGCATCAACATTCTGCCTCAGTATATTTGCATCAGCCGGTGGCACAAGGCAGCCCTCATCTCCTATTGCTTGGGACTCAGAGAGGTAAATGGCGTCCGGTCTGGGGAGCAGCCAGAGTCTGCTGTCCATTGTGGATGCTAACTTGGCTCCCTGCAAACTCTCATTTCTCGAGGAGCACTCACTGAAGCGGCACAGGAAACTTCGGCCAGGGTCCTTGAGAGACGAGAGTTTGCAGGGGGCTGAGCTAGTGTCCGCAATGGACAGCAAACTCTGGCTGCTCCCCAGACTGGATGCCATTTACCGCTCTGAGTCCCAAGTGACAGGAGAGAAGGGGTGCACTGCGCCACCGCTGGCACAAATATACCGAGGTGGAATGCTGATGCCGCGCAAATGCTGATACCACACTACAGCCATGAGAAGCAGCCATAGAGAATCTAGCAGGCGCTTTCTCTCGGGCCTCCCACCCAGAGGCCTCACAGAAGAAGAGATGTAGGCCCAAAAGGCAGCTGAACCTTCCCCCAGGCAGCCGTTTGGCTGAGTGCAGCAAGTTCTTGGTATTACCTTCCTGTTCCAGCTCATGTGGCTTGCACCGCTATACTCAAGGCGAGATTTGTGCTCGGCTGGCATGTGGGTGGGGTGATGTTGGGTGGTGCAGCCTTGTGTTCCCACGCATGGGCTGCATTAATTGCTCTCAGCCACATCCAACCCAGGAACCAAGATTTCCCCACGGACCACTAAAATTTTCTTGCAGACCACAGGTTGATGATCTGTGCTTTAGGTGACATAGTCCCAACAAATTTAGAAAATGATAAATGGAAACAGTATGTACACTTGCAAGTCCTATATTTGTGGGGCACAATGGACCCAAACATATGACACCCATGTCATATTACCTGATGTATCATTGACTTCATTTCCCCCCATTTTCTTAGGGTTTCACACAGGCTTGCCAAATAATAATGCTTTTGTATCTGAGTAGCAGTTTTTTTAAAAAGCTCTAATCATTCAGCTTCTTTAGAAGGTCAAATGCTCATGGGTCTACAAGGGCTAGGATTCTACAGACAAGTGGAAATGTCAGAGTATCTCTCTCATGTTTTCACTGCAAACATGGGAAGATGCATATCAGGGATTTTTACAGAATCCAGCTCTTCTAATTACTTCTGTCTGCAGTTAGCAAGGCAAAACGTAATAAAAGTATCCTAACAATCTTTTTTTGCCTAAATACTATCCCAGCTATTTAATCAGGACATTGCTAACCTACAAAACCACTATGCCTGCAAAGAATACAGAATACAGCCTGGCTACTTGAGGTGGCCTCAATACATATGTGGTCAGGTACATGAAGCATATATTTGAATATATCACACATCTATTTGAAGTTTCAAGTTTTGTGACTCCATTTATGGGATAAATAATACTGTGGAGTACTGCAGAGAATTGATATTGATTGCACGCCACAATTCCTAAATAATAATATATGATATGGGAAACACCTATGAGCTTTCTCACATATAAGTATCTGGCATGGTGATTCAGAGCTTTTTGCTTCTTTAGAAAAGAATATGTGTAAAAATGGGAAGGCCAAAGGATTAGTTTCCAAGGGAGGCCTTAAGAGGCCTTCACAGTGGGCAGTGAAGCACTTAGTGTTGAGTTCCCATCATGAGCCTTGCTGAAAATTGCAGGGGTTCAGACTATGCCTAATGTTAGAGATCATAAGTAGCTATAATAAAGCAATGTGTTTATTAGTATTGTTATTATCAAACAATGTGCAGGATTTCTTCAGACATTTTGGCTTAAATTCATAAGGAGCTCTGAGGTTCAGTTCACAGCAGGTGTGAGGAAGCTTCATGGATTTGTAATTCGTAAGTGGGTGAGCTTAAAGAGGAAACAGCAAGGGATGGAGGTATTTTGCTGAAGTGGGAACAGGGGAGCAAATTGTGTATAGTCTGAAACAAAGGGCACAATGTTCCGGATAATCTGTGTGGTTTTATTTGCTATGATCAAGGGAGAACAGACAAGTCAAAAAGTTGTCACTTCTATGATCATTATTGCTGATGCAGTGGGGAGAGAACAAAGAAAAGCAAGGAAAATGTTCACCTGATTGCCTTACAGCTGTGTTTCTCAACTCCAACATGTGTGGACGTCAACTCCCAGACTTCCCAGATCAGCCTAGAATAAAGCTAGGGAACTAATACAAAATACCCCCTCCCACAGCCATTCTGATTCTGCCCAGAGTTCCCAGTAGAGCTTAGATATCTGAGCTGCAAAAATCCAGATAATCATTACAAGGGCAGACAACATCTGGTAGCTTTCACATGGTCAGGATCAGAATTACCTGGAGAGAGGAAGGGACGTTTAGACACGGGACAGTTCTGTTTTGTATATAATTTTTGTATATAATCTTTGAGGTATTCTTTTCATTTGTTTTTATAGCTTGAAAATTTCCGAATGTTACCCTAACAAGAACAATGTTTATCTATAGATGATAGTAAATGACAAGGAGATTTAGGTGGTTTATTCCATTTTTTCTGTAGAAGATGCTTGTGCCTACAAGGCTGAGCACTCAGTACCCATCTCCCCTTCAATTTCTCAAGCAGTTCAGTTCAAGAAACCTATTTCTTTCAGTTAGAACTGCTTTGCAAGGGCCAATAACCTAACAGGGAGAGTATCATGCCATGGTGGCGCAGTGGTTACAGTCAAGGTAGCGCAATTTATTTTATTTATTTTATTTATTTGTGAGATTTATATACCACCTCACAGTGCAAGCACTCTCTAAGCGGTTTACACCAGTAAGCAATGTATATTTATATTGCCCCCAACAATCTGGGTCCTCATTTTACCTACCTCGGAAGGATGGAAGGCTGAGTCAACCTTGAGCCGGTGAGATTTGAACCGCTGACCTGCGGATCACAGTCAGCTAAAGTGGCCTGCAGTACTGCCTCTAACCGCTGCGCCACCTCGGCTCAGGTGCTATTCAATGGTTAGAATGCAGTATTGCAGGTAATTCTGCTGACTGCCTATTGCCAGCAGTTTGGCAATTCGATTCTCACCGGCTCAAGGTTGACTCAGCCTTTCATCTTTCCAAGATTGGTAAAACGAGGACCCAGATTGTTGGGGCAATATGCTGACTCTGTAAAACTGCTTAGAGAGAGCTGTAAAACACTGTGAAGTGGTATGTAAGTCTAGGTGCTATTGCTATTGCTATCATGTAGGAGTTGATACTATCTCACATGAAAACGTTTGATAACTATAAAACGTTTATCAAAGGAGGAGGATAAACAATAGCAATATACTTATATACTGCCCCACGGTGCTTTACAGCACTCTCTAAGCAGTTTACAATGTCAGCATATTGCCCCAAACAATCTGGGTCCTAATTTTATTGACCTCAGAAAGATGGAAGACTAAGTCAACTGTAATAGTCAGGATTGAATACCTGGCAGTGGGTAGATACTACGATACTACATTCTAACCACTGTGCCACCATAGTTTCCCCTGCATAAACAATAAATATGCATCATTAGAGGAATAAATAATTGCAGGAAGATATATAAGCTTTCAGAAACTTACATGAGGTGACCCTCATGGTAAGTTTATCAAGGAAACTTCTTGTAAACCAGCTGGATTAAACTGGAGAACATCTTTTACTGCTTTTGATGAAAAGGGATGCCATCTACCTAAGGAATATGAAATTTCATCTTATATTTACACTCTTCTGTTGCCATGCTTTATTTTATTGCCTTGTCTGTAGTAGATACTTCCTATCTACATTATATTTTGCAATTAAAGTTATTCTATTAAACTATGCTTAATAAAGCTTTCACCTCCTCAGTGGTGAAAGGAGGTGAATCCAGGAACCTTCTGCCTACATTTCAACATAGATGGACACTCTGTAGAAAACTGGTTTTCCAAGTCCTTCAGATTTAACTTGGGAAACATTTAAACTATTAAGTAGGGAAAAACCTATGGGGAAAAGGAGCCATAGCAGTGGCTTGTCCTCACACAAGCCACTGTTAGAAATGGGGCTATAACCTAAGTAAGGTGCAATTTAAACTCTTTGAAACCCAGTGTAGCCATTTTTTTTGCCATTTTAAGTTGAACCAAAGTATTCCAATTTACTTGGAAAAAATATTTTGTTTCATGTAAGGTATCCACAACAAACGATTATGATGACAAAACGATATGTGGACAAGATGCCAAGCTTAAATTTACTTGTAGCTGACAACTGATGTAAGTATGCAAGTTGCAGTATTTACGTGATGAAGTAGTAACATGCTCTTGTCCCACTATCACTGCAGAAGCCTAGACTTTCATGACTAACTCCGGACACTATTACCAATCTGAAAGAGTTATTTGTCTTCCCAAAAGACCCATTAAGAATGCAGAACCACTATTCCTCTCTTTAGAATAAATTACATCAAAGTATTTAGAAAATTGGGTAAAGGTTTCTTAGTAGAAAAGATTTATACTTATCCTTCTGAGTTTCTAGCTTTTGCTGATAAAAATGCAGTCAGCAAGCTTGTGTTTTACAGAATTTTTATCGCTGCTTTGCCCTTAAAATACCAGTGATTTTTCTACTTGGCTTTACAGCAGCCAATTTCACCTAGAAAATGTTTCTCTATTCAAAATAGTATCTCACAGTAATAAAAATAAATTATATGTCATATTTTAACATTTTTGTGTCTGCCTAGATTATACATGCTTTCAAGGTCAGTCTGACAAGATAGCCATCTCATTCTAATCAGTTTGTGAGCATATTTTACAGAGAAGAATAAAACAGATTTCAAGAACTACACTCTAAAATTTTGAATCAAGACAATCAACAGAAAAAGGGAATGTGCATCATAACAGTTTCTTACATATATGTTTGGCACTCTACCCTCCTGGATTTTATTTATTTATATTTATTTAATTATCAAATTTAGATACCACCCTTCTCACTTTCAGAGTTATTCTGGGTGGCTTACAGATAAAAAGCACAAAACCGTATAAAAACACAATAAATTTCAGTAAAATGGCAGGAGAGTAAAATGAAAAAAACAGCTGAAAATTAATAGGTTGCAGGAACACCTTCAGGATGCATGCCCCTAGGATTACATGCCTTTCTTCAATTTCCATGGGAATTGGCAGACCCAAGTCACTCTATCTCTAAGGCAGTGGTTCCCAACCTGTGGTACGTGTACCACTAGTGGTACGCGAGGGCCTTCCAGGTGGTACGCGAACATTTTCGGGGTCATGAACGATTTTTAGTTAGTTATTTTTTACTTCACAAAAATGTTTACTGCCTAACACAAGGTAATCTGGCAACGATTTGCAACTGTTGCCACACGCCACCCACCTGGTCCCAGCGGCCCGAGAATCCAGTTGCTGGATGCGCGGGGCCAAAAAAGGAACGGTACAATTATGGAAATAAAGTGATATCTGATCAAATTTAGTTTCTCTGGAACCAGGTGGTACGCGGCGACTGTACGGGACCTCCAAGTGGTACTCGATCACAAAAAGGTTGGGAACCACTGCTCTAAGGAAAGGATATTTCACGGGGTGGGGGGACAACAGCAGAGAAGGGTCTCTTCCTGGACTCCACCGGTCAAAATTCTTTAACTGATGGGGTCTATAATATACTTTGCCTGCCTGACATGGTGGGTGGGATAGATCAATGTGATGTGGGCAAGACAGTTCCTCAGATAATCTGGCCTAAGACATGTAGGGTTTTAAAGGTAGTAACCAACACCTTGAATTGGACCTGGAAGCAAATTGGCATCCAACAGACCTCATGCACCAAAGTGTTATATGCACCATCTCAGGGCTGCCGAAAATTGCTCACGTGGCCACATTCTGCACCATTTTGTTAACAATTCACCATTTAATTTCTACCTACATTGATATGAGCTGTGCATTATTGATATCATTCACACATAACAATAAAGCACTATGGTTCTTTTAGCAGAGTGTAATGTGTAGACCCTTATCATTAAGAATTGTTTATGGTTTAATGTTATATAACACGGGTGTCAAACTTGTGGTGTCACATTGCTGTCACGTGATGTATCACAATGTTTTTTTTTCCTTCGCGGAGTTGGGGTGGACATAGCCTGCCCGTGACGCATCCAGTCCACAGGCCGCCAGTTTTACACCCCTCTTATATATGGATCAATTATGCTTTTTTTAAAAAAATGAATCATGTCTAAAGCAATGACGTAACATGAGTTAATGATCCAGCCACTCATTGTAACTTATCCATTGAGGTTGTCAAGTTCGTTTCTAAATTTCTTGCAGTTAACGACCCATCCTGCTCTATGGAACGGGTTGATTCCAGTATTATAAAATCAGAACTAACCAAATGGCTTAACATAATCTTTTGGATGCATCATTCCAACAATATATTGTTAGGTGGCCTGAGACAGAGAAAAGGAAGCTTGGATTTTTTGATATACATGAACATTTAGCAAGCGCATGCACTTCATCTGTTTGACAATCCACTCCCCCTCCCAAATTTTAAATAATTATCAATTATTTCTTACCTTGATGTTGGCACAGGCTGGCAAATCATTATTAGTAGGTATTTCATTGTTGGCATTCTCATAGGTCTTTGATCTGTATGCTGTTGTAGTTAAAGCTGTGGTGGTTTGGACAGGTAGGAACGGTTGCCACACATTCACATCTGTACCATTGCCAAAAGCCTGAATTGCACTTTCTGTGGAAAAAAATTCACAGCAATTTCTTAAATAAGCAAATAGAAGACTTTTCCTTTTTCCAGGTCCCCTCACCCCTTAATGTATTAAAACAAACAGAAATAATAAAACAAACAAACTAATAAACTAATAAAAGAGAAAAACTCTTTGGGATTAACAAGAATGAAAGGACTATAATTCATGGTTTCTGAGTCAAGTTATGAAGCAGTTGTTTGTCATGTCTTTCTCTTTGTAAACTGACCTGTTTACAATTAAGTGGTAAATGTCCCAAAGGTGCTTTTTCAAAAGGCAACTGGGCTTTCTTGTTTTTTTTGAAGATGTTTTGCTTCTCATCCAAGACGCTTCTTCAGCTCTGACTGGATGGTGGGGAATGGTCTGCATGGTGCAGGAGTGTGAATGGATTTCCAGAAAAAATTGCAGATTACAGGAACCATTTGCACTTCGGTTTAAGATGCAGACAACACAGACTCATCCCCACACACTGTGCCTGTGTTAAACAGTGAAGGGACACAGGGCAGAAAACATCCTGCAGAAGGCTCCACATGCATTTGCACTACTCAGGTGACCCAGAGGACATAGATAAACCTCCAAGTGGCCTCAACAACTCTTTAAAAGAATGCAGATGACCAGCTGTCTGCAAGGAGTATAAATCCTTCCATTCCCCACCATCCAGTCAGAGCTGAAGAAGCTTCTTGGAAGAGAAGTGAAACGTCTTTAAAGAAAAACAATAAAGTCCAGTTGTCTCTTGAAAATACCACCTTTGGGGCAACCATGACCTGAATGACCGATAATCTCCATAGACATTTAGCCAAGTGGTAAGTGATAGTTGTGTTCAACTGTTCATTTATAACCACAGTACTGCTAAGACAAGACTATGGGATAGACAATCCCACTTAGCAAAATAAGTAGGAAAACCCTAAAAACGATTCAGCACATTTTAAAAATAAATAATATATATCATATAATAGCAATAGCATTTAGACATATATATTTTTTCACAGTGCTTTACGGCATTCTCTAAGCAGTTTACAGAGTCAGCATATTGCTCCCAACAATTTGGGTCCTCATTTTACCGACCCTGGAAGGATGAAACAACTAATATAAAGGATGGAAGGCTGAGTCAACTATCTTAATTAAGAGAGGAAAAGTACCTAATGCTATTAACTCTAAGATATAAACAAATTCATACTAATACAGATTACGAATGCAAGTTTCGGAAGCTCCAAATAAATAGTGAATAATAGTATCATAAAAAATATTCCAGGTATTTTACAAAAAAACAAACTCACCAGTTCAATGATGTACTGTATGTTCATAAGTTAAAATATTAGCGACAAATTTTCTGATTTATTTATAGGAAATTCATTAAATAAATTAATTGGCTGGTTATTTTTCTTTCCCCCCCTTTCAAGTCTTCAAACAAAATGTGCATAATTAGGTGGAAATATTTGCTCACCCACAATACTGAACATGTAATACTTAAAAGGTGATTTTTCATGGGATTAAATACTGCAATTATGGCAAGAATAAATTGGTGTTTCTTTTAAAAAATAAATCCAAATGAATAAAAAAAACAGATTTTAATCATGTCTTTGGGGACTCAGCATGGATTTGGAGATTTCTTATTTGAAACTCATTGTATAAGAGATCAAAACAATTTCACTGGAGACCTGAGTATGGTAGCTATTTACACATTTCTTCCACAGTATCTAATGCTTATTATAAATCATTTTACTTTTGCTTACCTTGAAAAGATTACCTTCATTTTAACTTTTTCAAAAAATTCTAATAAAAGTAGAAAATAGACTTCAGATACAGACAGTTAATGAGAAAATGAAGCCAGGAAAAATTAAAAAGTTTTCATGCCTTGCACATTTTAGGGACAATTAAAAGATGATAACAGTGGGTTTACAGATAGTTAACCTGAACAAATAAACTAGCATGGCATTACTCAAATACCATTGAGCAAATTCTAGCGGCTTTATCCTATGCATGTTTAAATATCCTTCTATTTAAAATACAACTACATATTTTTAGCATGGGGAGAAGTGTTCTCTTTTGGTGACTAAAGCATATTTGAAAGAGATTTTAAATCAGGGGGAAAAAAGGAAGGGGAAAAACACTACAGATAACTATTGTATTTATATGAAGGGGTGAAAAATTCTGAATTTAAGAGTCTTTTCCAAATGAGAAGTAGATTAAAAATAACATAAGCAAGGAAGAAAAATCCTGTACAAGATGCTACCGAACCTTACTAACTCCAGTTGAAATAAATCCTAGCAGTTCCACCTTCCCCCAAAATGTGTGGATATGAAAAACTTGTATGTATGTGTGTTTAGATACATACATACATACATACATACATACATACATACATACATACATACATATTTGGAAGGAAGAACTGCTAGGATTTAATTCAGTTGATTAAAAAATGACATATACAATATATGCGTATTTGTGTGTTTCTATATATGTCTCTCCTTTTTAATCAACTGACTGAATATCCAATACTTAAGAATTGTGCTTCTTTCTATGATCAATAGATCTTCTATGAGCTCATACTAATGTTATTCTGTTTCACTTACAAACCTTTCATATTTAAATTCACAATGTTTGCTTTTCTCTTTCACATACAAAGAAAAGGTACAGGAAAGAGGATGAATGAAGTGAAAACAAGAGAAAAGTATTTTGGTAAAGAAAAAAACTAGGCGGATATATGGGGGAAAGGTATCTGAGCAGGAATGGAATGAATAAATTAAGGATTCCAAAAAAGTAGTCCGTCTCAAACAAGGCTGATCTTCAGGCTGATCTTCAGAACATGCTAGTTCAACATGCTATTTGCACTATTTTTTTGCACAAATTTTGTACATTCTCACAATGCTATTTGCAAACATTTGCATCCTCAGCCATTCATTTGTTTTCAAAGTCTCTTCTATTCTCAGAATATAAAATGACTTATATTCCTCTAACTCACATGAAATTATTTGGAAAGAAAAAACCTCCACTTCCGTAACATGTCAGTGAGGACACTAAGTTAGAATTAATATTTTGAGTCTTCAGTTTCAATATGCAAAGAATGATTCACTTTGGTGAGCATCTCTGCCTAGACACTTGGTCTCATACATGTAATATCTCTATCGAGATTCTGAACTAGTTGCCTGTAGCAATAGCAATAGCACTTAGACTTATATACTGCTTCATAGTGCTTTACAGCCCTCTCTAAGCGGTTTACAGAGTTCAGCATATTGCCCCCAACAATCTGGGTCCTCATTTTACCGACCTCGGAAGGATGGAAGGCTGAGTCAACCTTGAGCCGGTGAAATTTGAACTGCTGAACTAGCAGTCAGCTGAAATAGGTTGCAGTGCTGCTTTTAACCACTGCACCACCTCGGCTCCTGTATCCTTATGATAATTCTGAATGTGTTGTTTGGCCCATATTTACAATAGAAGGAAAGTGGCAGTTGGCCTAATTCAATGAACCTTTCTGATAAAGAAGAGTAAATCCTTTGGAGCAAAGATTTATGCATCAAAAATGCACACCTGTCTTTGGTTATTGATTCCCAATTAAAAATCCCAAACTACCTCAAATATCCCAACACAACTGCATGTTTTTTAATACAATACCTCCTTTTCACATATTAACTGAGTCATATTTTGGGTTCTCACATTTTGCACTATTATGAGTGAATCCATTTGGGTTAGTTTTTTGTTACATGAACCAGACTAATATGATATTTCAACTATTATTTCAAAAAATTGTGGCTCCACTTTATGTGTGAACAAGGCATTATGCATATTAAAGATAATTGTATCTTTTATTTAAAATAAAGGTTTACAAAAGTCATTTCATTAACAAAAAAAGGCAATGGAACATTAATCCCCTTCAGTGAAATGCTACTAAGGCAGGGACACCTTTAATTTCTTCCTAAGAAAAAGTCTTTGCCAGGTTAGATATAATTTTTCCTCACACTGTCCTCTAATGTCCTTGCTTTATCTTCATTAACATTTTTATTCTAAAAGCAAAAGAACAATAGAAAAGGAGTATGTCTTTTTAAAATTATGCAATGGCAATTGAGTTTCAAGATATTAAAGTAATTAAGAATGTTCAATGGGAACTGAAGCTTCTCAAAATCTACAGACTTTTTTCATTAGAGAAATAGATATTTAACCAAATTTAGATGGAAAATTCTTAAACCATGTTTCTAGCACTCAATTAGCTTTTTACATTTGATGAAGATCTCAAATGTACAACTCAAGGCCATGGCTCCTGGGTAACATTCCCCCTCCCCATCCTGGAATTAATAGCTGAATTTTAAAGTAATAGTCTAGCATTACATATAGAACATTTAAGTTCATGGGTTTCTCTCCACTCTGGCATAGGTACAAAGAAACCTTGAAATGTGCAAAATGTTGGACAGTTCATCACCACAGTCAAATAGTTTCTTTCATGATACAGAATAGAAGAAGTGTTTTACTTTCCATCTGTATTCTGCTGCTCTTATTTTACCTAAAATGATTATGCCTGGAACAACTAAGGCAACTCCCTTTGGGTTGTCCACACTAATTAACCACAATTACATTTCCAGTGAGTCTAAAATGTTTAAGTCTTTTAATAGATATAGAAATATAATGTAATTTCTTGTCTGTTTCTTTTTTTTCTCCCTGCTTTTTACTGCTATTTATCCTATTTTTCCCAGGTAACTGTTTTGTTATTTTCTGATGTTTAATCAATAAGCATCAAGCTATACTTTTGCTACCTGTACTGAGTGCTGTGTGGGCTTGCTTTGGTCCAGATATACGGGCTGTGGGAGTGTGCTGGGTGAAAACTTAAGTAGAAATTACCCACAGTAATTTTCCAACACAACACTGCATCATCATGATTAGTTTAAACTATCGTTTGAGGAAACAATACAGGATCAAGAAGTATTGTTTGTAATACATCAAATACAAACAATGGTTTCTGATCCTGCTTTGTTTCCTAAACCTGATTAAAAACAAATGTTAAATTTCAATGCTTTGAATTATGGTATACTGAACAAGCCACAATAGTTTTCTAGCTCATAACTCCAAGACAAAAAGATGGATTCATATAGCGGACCAAAATAGAAACAAGCATCCAAATGTCAGGTGCAAATTGCTAACTTGGAGACAAATAAGGGTCAACAGAAGAGGGGTTGGAGTTAGACCATTTGTGGGAACATAATGACTCTAGGCTGATGACTCACTTAACTTTGCCCCCTCCAGGTCTGCTTGTTTTTCTCCTACACTAAATGCGATGTGTTAGCATTATGTGTGACTTTATACAAGATTTTATTTAAATAGATTTATTTAAATTTATTTATTTAAATAGATTTGTATACCGCCCAACTCACAGGGGACTCTGGGCGGCTAAGATACCAAATAAATGTTTGGAAATAGTAACCAAACATTTAAATGGAATAGCTATGCCAGAGGAGAAGATCTGAGTGCATAAGCCTGAAAGAAGGTGACGATTTCAATTATATTGAAATTATCTTACTATTGTACATAAAGAGATATTGGTCAGACACAAAAGACCAGAATTACACATGATATTTCAATGAAACTGATTTATTGCTCATGTTTATACTCAAGTGGTGTTGCTCCAACTCCTGTGGTTATTGGAGGACACTGATTATCTGGATCCCTTCCAATCGGGTTTCAGGCGCGGCTACAGTACGGAGACTGCTTTGGTCGCTCTGATGGATGATCTCTGGCGAGTCCGGGATGGAGGTCATTCCTCCATCCTGGTGTTACTTGACCTCTCAGCGGCTTTCGATACCATTGACCATGGTATCCTTCTGCGTCGTCTTGGGGAGGTGGGAGTGGGAAGCACCGTTTTACGGTGGTTCTCTTCCTACCTCTCCGATAGGACGCAGTCGGTGTTGACAGAAGGGCAGAGGTCTCCCCCTAGGCCCCTGATTTGTGGGGTGCCGCAGGGCTCGGTCCTCTCGCCCATCCTGTTTAATATTTACATGAAACCGCTGGGTGAGATCATCCGACGACATGGGGTGAGGTATCAGCAGTATGCTGATGATACCCAGTTGTACATCTCCACCCCGTGTCAGTTCAGTGAAGCAATTGATGTAATGTGCCACTGCCTGGACGATGTGAGGGTCTGGATGGGAGTGAATAGACTCAAACTCAACCCTGACAAGACTGAGTGGCTGTGGATATTGCCCCCCAGGGATTATGTCGACTGTCCCTCCTTAGTTCTTGGGGGAGAAAAATTGACTCCCTCAGAACGGGTTCGCAATTTGGGTATTCTCCTAGACCCACAGCTAAAATTGGAGCAACATCTTTCAGCTGTGGCTAGGGGGACCTTTGCACAGATACATCTTGTGCATCAATTGCGACCCTATCTGGAGAGGGAGGCTTTGCTCACAGTCACTCATGCCCTTGTCACCTCACGGCTGGATTACTGTAACATGCTCTACATGGGGCTACCCTCGAAGAGCATCCGGAGACTGCAATTGGTACAGAATGCAGCTGCGCGAGCTGTGGTGGGTGTGCTGAGATACACCCATGTAACACCTATTCTCCGCCAGCTGCATTGGTTGCCTATTAGTCTCCGGTCGCAATTTAAGGTGTTGGTTTTGACCTTTAAAGCCCTACATGGCTCAGGGCCAGGTTACCTCCGGGACCGCATCCTACCACATACCTCCCTACGGCCGGTTAGGTCCCACAGAGTGGGCCTCCTCCGGATCCCATCGGCCAAACAATGTCGGTTGGCGGGTCCGCGGGGGAGAGCCTTCTCTGTGGGAGCCCCATCTCTCTGGAAACAATTCCCACCAGAGATCCCGACTATCCCCACTCTACTGGCCTTCCGCAAAGCCGTAAAAACATGGCTATTCCGGCAGGCGGGGTGAAGAAGGTCGGATTCCCCCATGAATGAATGTTCTTTTTAAAATTATGAAATGTTTTTTAAATTTATGTATTATGTATATTTTTCTTATTCATGTTGTACACCGCCCTGAGTCCTACGGGATTGGGCGGCCTATAAGAACTTTTAATTAAATTAAATTAAACTAATGGTTAGCACTATTTTGCTCTAGGTAAGAGTTAATGAGATTCAAGGAAGGTTGGACTTGGCTATGTAGAGATACTAGGCTGATTCTTCTTTTGACTTCGCCTCCAGTTCTACCACTCCTTCTCCTACAATAGGATATTGCTGAGCCTAATAATGTCATACTTAACAGGGAAACAAATGTCAAACCATATCACCATTTAGAATATGTTGTACTAAAGTGTACATATTATATTAAATGCTTAAACAGAACCTATATTAAAATCTTCTTGTTTGGTATTAATAATTCAGGCTGGATCAATTTTTTTGCATGGGCTTTCTAAATACATGAAATCTCTTATAAGTATTTCTTAACCAATGGCGTGCGCACATCTAATATCATGCAGAAACAGCTTCTTTTAAAAAAAAGTTCAGGGAAAGCAGATTTGCTTTAATACAACAATTTTGGGGTACGGTTGTGGTTAGAGATTCAGAGTTGTTCAAAAAGAACAACAACAATATGTTGTGGAGAATTTAGATTTTTTTTTTAATCTTTAGAGAGTATTTGCCTCCTTGGAATAATGACTCTGAGAAAATGATCTTTGCATCTTTCTTATGTAAATAGATCTCATATTTGTAATTCAGTGTACATGACTCTATTGGCCTGGAATCATTTTATAGCACATAAAGACATTTTATAAAGGTAACATAAAGGTACTCACTAAGGCATGAATTATCCTGGAAGAAATTCAGAAATTTCAGACATTCTTCTATGTCATTGCCACTGCTGCCACAATCACACCAAGGTGCAACGCTGAGATTATTATAATTTAAATAATTTGGTGTCATAACTGTGCCTATTGAAAAAAAAATCAATATTTTGTGACCATTTTTTCAATTTGTCAATCCTTACTGTATAAATCCAAAAGGCTAAAGATATAAAACAAAATGTTTAAATACAGTTCTATAAATGCTCTGTTGCTATACACAATCCCCCCCAAATATTACACATAACATCAAATAAATGGAGTATTTAAAATTTCTATAAAGTCAGGTATTGTTGGATAAGTTAAAACTATCATAGATAACAATTCATACATAATAATGGTAGCATAAAGAGACAGTAAAGAGGTAAAGTAAAGAGGTACTGGAAAAACAGTTGTTCAGGAATACTGTATTGCAAATATAAATATATAAATGAATTTAGAATGGTATCAAAAGATATGAACAAAATAAAATATTCTAGGAAAGATATTCTATTTCAATAAGTTCATAAAACATTGAGGCTGGGCTATAGAAATCCAGAAGTGAGAGCTGTCTATATGATTTTCAATAACCTAGTATTCTTTTTCTTAATTCATTTTTATATACTGTAAATTGTATATCTTATCTGTTACCAACATTTATTGTTCAAGACAATGAAGAAAAGTATGAATGAATAGTATAGTGACAGAAGTAGCATACAGTGTTTACAGTATAAGCATAAGCAAAGTTTCAGTCATATTCAGTTCAAAACTTTGGAGGTGTTTTTCTGTGTGTGTTTGTATGTCTATGTATATGTGTTAAATATGGCTTGATTGATTATGAAGGTCACTTTGGGTCCAGCACTAACTGCTTTAATGCATCAGTGAAGAATATCTGAATCTCCAGACTGGCTATTCTTCATATATTAAATACTATTTTAAGTATAGAATGACAACTCAAAAAGACTTATCATTTAGTACTAATGTAGCAATAATGTAACGGAAAGCATTATTCAGTTTCATTTATTTTGTGGTCTTGAAGAATAACCAATAGGGCTAGGTACTCTTAAATAAAAATTATAATATCACAAAAAGTACCCCGTGAATCTAAAATATTGGTGATTACTAACAAAAATGCTTGTTTTTAACCCTACCGGGAAAAAGTGTACTTTAATTGCACCTTTAAAAGTACAGAATAAATAGTTAACCCAGAATATCATATGGACATATTGGAATATTTCAAAAATTTGGAGCAACAGCAAAGCAGCTTTCTCCAACATTATGCAGCCAAGATGTGATAGACTGTAACATCTAGCTGTTGGCCATGTTGCCTTGGAATTCTGGAAATTATAGTCTAAAAGAGAAATAACTTTCTTCAGAAGAGTTTAGCCATAGATATGTTATTCGTGACACATATTAATATTTGAAAAAGTAGCATAGTTAAACAGCAACTCTGATGAAGTAGTAATTATGTAGTAATAGTAGCATGGTTAAATACTCAGATTAAAAATGTAATGTGAAACTGGGAAACAGGAAAAAAATCTGGGTTTCACAACATTTTCTGATTTCTTGAAAAAACAAAAATATATTTCAGGGCAAAATTATTGACCCCTATTTGCAATATGTTCCCTATTATCTTGGTTTATAACAGGCATAATTTAATTCACTAGGACTCTTGGCTGAAATTGTGTAAAAGAACTGAATCACAATGAAATTAATAGTTGCCATAGTATGAATGGGAATCAGGTGTATGTACACAAGGGCATACTCACCAATTTCATGATTTTGAATGGCTCTTTTGAATAAAATGGCAAACCTACTCTGGATTCATTTGCCAATTCTGACAAACAACTCTAGTGATGATAACTGCCTACTGTCTACAGAAGCTTGCCAAACTTCAGTAACAGAGCTTTGAATTAATGAATTGCAGGTGGAAGAATGCAAACAAACAAACAACTATTACAAGTCCTATTAATCAAAGCTTGATGAAAGATAAATAGGAAGGATAAATTGAAGAATGACCCTTAAATCACATGCATACCGCAATCAGGAATAAAGAGGCTAATAAAGTTCTCCCATTCAAATGAGTGCAACAATAACAGCTAAATATTGTATCTAGGGCACAATTTATATCATCAGAAATTAAGATATTCCAAATAAAACACAGAATAAAGTTGATGAATACAAGAAAAGTGAGCTAATATGGGAAATGCTTCTAAGGGCAGATTCTTCACATTGAGTATTAAATAAGTCAGGCTAGAACCATTAACGTAAGAATAAACTCTCTCTCTCTCTCTCTCTCTCTCTCTCTCTCTCTCTCTCTCTCTCTCTCTCTCTCTCTCTCTCTCTCTGTGTGTGTGTGTGTGTGTGTGTATTTAAAATCATATATCTAAAAAGAAGAAATTGGAGGAGTTTCAAAGTGTTTGAACACCTGGTCTAGCTCACCACATTGATTTTATAACCCATGTGGTATATAGCAAACAGGATGTGTCACACCGTTTACTGTTGAATAAAATAGAGAGTGGAATATTGCTGCTTAATCCACACATGGGTTGATCAAACTGATGGTTGCAATTGTGACAGATAATTCAGATGAACCATTTTGAAGATCACAGTGTTCCCCAGAACAAAGAATTAAGTGTTCACACATATACGGGGCCAGTGAATATTTAACTAAATATGTGACACACTACTTTCATCTGTTATTTCCTTGTTTGCTTTTTATAGTTATAGTGATTTTACCTACTTATTATTGTTTTTATCTTTGTTGTATGCCACCCAGAGTCACATTTGGTGAGATGGGAAGTTACATAAATTAGATAAATAAATTAAATGAAACAAACAAACAAATAAAAGATAGGGTGAAGACTTCCTGTTCTTCCTCCTCATTATGCAAATTGTTTGCAAGAGATGATTCACATCATATGAAAACATGCAGAAAGCACTTCCTTTCAATTTGTTGAACTATCTACCGTATGTCTTTTTCCAGATTCTGCTTACAGAAATGACTCTGGTTGAAGATATTTTAATTATTCAAAGGGAGATGCGTTATACTCAATCCCACACTAACAGCATTATACAGTTACAGTACTATATATCATTATTATATGTGACAAGGCCTGGGAGTCAGGAAGTGTGGCTGAGCCTGTACATTGGTCATGTTGATTTGAGATGAATGACTTTGTTTTTTACCTCAGCTGCTCTCTCTTTGCATGTTGTTTTCTTGTTTTTATATTTTATTTTAAGATTTTATCCCACCCAGGGTCACGAATTTGGGATTGGCATGGGCAGCCCAATAAATAAACAACTATATGTGTAATCCATCTGACATACACATTTGCCCATGAGGATAGCTAACAAGCAGCAATGGGTCACAGTTTGTTGACATGTGTGGAAGGATAAGAAATCAAAGAAAATGCTTCTGTTTAATCTGGAATTTGTAGCAGTATTTCCCAAAACAAATAATAATGTTTTTTTCTCTCATTAGCTTCTAATGTGGCCAAGTGATAATAAGTTGGGCAGACAGTTGTCTTGTGGGACCACATTCTTTTTTTCTAGAGCCTAGATCAGGGATGTCAAACTCGATTTCATTGAGGGACACATCAGGGTTGTGTTTGACCTCAGGGGGCTGGGGTAGGCGTGGCCAAGTTGACATCACTCCTGTCGGGGCACCTGTCGTGGCCCGTGGTGCCTCTGCCAGTGAAAACAGGCTCCTGAGCTCCATTTTCACTGGCAGAGAGTTACAGGAGGCCATGGCAGCTGAAAACAGAGCTCAGGAGCCCATTTTCGCTGGCAGAGGCACCGCGGGCCGATCCTTCGCTGTTTCCAGGGCGGCTCTGTGGGCCAGTTCTAAGTACCCTGTGGGCCGGATCCAGCCCCCGGGCCTTGAGTTTGACACTCCTGGCCTAGATATTTATCATCTGGAGCCAATATAGTTGCTTAAACATATGTCATGCTTTAGTTTGAAATGTGATGGTCACTGGCTTCTATCAACTATTCTTTGGTGACAAGGGGCAAGGATATTTAGTCACATGGTTTTCAGAGAGAAGCTTTTTCGGGATAATCCCATCAGTCCAGAACTCTTTTCCTGAGGAAAGAAGAGGCATGGTCCCTTCTGATTTAGAAGAATCTTAAGCAATGTTTTACTGTGGTTAATTTGTGGAAGATTTGTATGGATAATTTGCCATTTAGCATTTATATGACTATATATTTTACATGGCTTTGTTTTGTTAGCAATGGTTAATCTAACTGAGTGTATTGACTGATAAACTAAAGGCTACAGTACTGAAGAGAAAAAGAAATGCAAGCAAATTGTGGTGATCTTGGCAGGAATAACTGCCAATATTTGAGCTGGAATACGTATTAAATTTCATAATACAATAATTGTATTTCATAATAAGCTTTTCGAATGTGTAATTTCAGTAAATAGAAAATATTTTGAAATGGCATCTTCCAAAAAAGAACCACCTACCTCATGGGCAAAACACAGGCAAAAACACTCTGATAAAAATGGGCCAGTTGCAATGCAACCGAACTGTTAATATATTATATAACATTACAACAATCAATTTAACTTAGTATTCTACACTGATGGATGGTCTGGTTTGTCAAAAACATAACTGAAAGAGTGATATTTTAAAAGTTTTTTTTGTGGTCTGCAAATTTCTCAGTGTAATAAGAGTAGACAAAGCAAAAATTCTTGTTTTCATCCTTGTTTGTAAGTAAGAAAGGAGTACGTGTTTTCCCTTCAGAATCATATATCCACTTATGTTGGTTCCTCAGAATCCTTTCTACTGAACTTGAGACCAAAGGATGTTTTTGCAGTGATCTTTCTAGCATTTGTGCAATATATTAGCCCAGTGATGGCTAACCTTTTTGTTGTTGCGTGCCGAAAGCGTGCACATATAATGCAATGTGCGCGCACCCCTCCCATGCACCCCCCCCCGCCCATGCGCATTTGACCCTGTGCGTGTGTGTGACCCTGCCCATGCATGCACTCCCCCATGCTCCCCTGCCCTCATGCGCATGCGTGTCCGACCCCACCCTGCGCGTGCAACCCCATGCATGCACGCACGACCCTCTGCCCCCGTGCATGCACGCACATATTCCGCATATGCCTGGCCCCCGCACATGTACAGCAGAGACCCTAAAATCAGCTGGCCGGCAGGAGGCATGCGCGCATGCGCGGTGGAGCTGAGCTGGGGCGACGGCTCGTGTGCCTGCAGAGAGGGATCTGCGTGCCACCTGTGGCACGCGTGCCATAGGTTCGCCATCACGGCCTTAGCCTATGGAAACATGAAAGTGCACTTCTGGCTTTGTTTTCACTTTCTTTCTGTCTTTCTTTTTCTTTCTTTCTTTCTTTCTTTTGCTCTTTCTTTGTTACTTTGTTACTTTACTTTTTCCTCTTTCTTTTCATAATTCTTAGTTTCTGTTGGTTTTTATTTTTCTTGTTTAAAATTTAATAAAGTTACTACAGAAAATAAAAAAAGAAAATACGTGAACATGCCTCTCTGCAAGCACTATAATTATTGTAAAGCTAAATTGAAGAATAGTTTCAAGAAAACTTCCAGGAAAAGTTATCATAGCTAGGACTATTTGCCAGAAGTTGTTATTCTGAGCTAACCATAGTACTAAACCTATTTCCTACCAGCAGCTAGCTTTTATACATCATTTCATTGAATGGGATGTCTAAGATGCCTAGTTCTTTGTACAAAAGTCTATTTATTTTATCTGTAGCTAATTAAGCCACCTGTTTACATTTGCCTCCATAAAAATCATTCATGACATTTTTCAAAGCTATCATACATTGCAAGTCCTCCTAAATTACTACTTTGGTCCAAAAAGAAGACAACATTGAATGGTGTGACAGCATTTCTTTGATAGCTACTGGTTCTGGAGGAAAAAAATTGCAAGTAGACATATTGTTTGGCTGGGAAAACAGAAATGTCATTATCTTGAGCATATTTAGATACTTTCAGTGGCTACTTAAATGTCATGGCTTGTGGCTTCTGAAGCATCAGTTATTCTGACGTTTTCACTAAATTTCCATTGTCCTGCTATCTGCCTTTTCTTCTGAACAAGCATATTTTTTTTACTTATGTTTTCCTCAGATCATATTTCCTCAGAAAAGATTTCATTAATATCTTTATGAATCTGATTTGCTGTTTTCTCACCTTCCAGAAGCAACAAGGAATGTTTCATGACAGGTGCAAAATCTGAACTTGAAACAGATCAAATACCTAGCCTTTATGTTATTTGCTCACCATATTTCATTCATTCACATACATACATACATACATACGTACATACATACATACAAAAAATACATACATATATGAAACATTTCTTATCAAACCAAAGGTCTCGTTTCGAAAGACAGTCACTGAAGCAGTGATGGTATTATAGAACTAAATATCATGTAAGAAATGAAACCTAAAAGATTTTTGCCTTTGTTGGAAATGACAGATATGCCAAACTATTCAATAAATAAAATAATAAGGATAATAATAATTTTTCCATCAAAGAATTTGTTTTACAAGCAGAAAGATTGAGAACCAAGTGAGAGACTTGTAATTCATTACTCATCCCATTTATTTATCTTTACTCAAAAAGTAGAAGAAATAATAATTATGATTATATACAAATTGACTGGAGGAAATTCAAAACCTTGATATAAAAAGAGATATAGGCTAATATTAGTTACATGTACTCTGATCATTTTTCCTATTTACGCACATAAAGGAGAAAAACTGTAACTGAGCATCTCTCCTTCCAATCCTGATCCTCTTAGTTTGAGTAGGAAAACTAGAGAAGATCATAACTACTGTATCAGCCAAATATAAGTACAGGCATCCCCATGAGTGGAAATACCAATTGTCCTGGATTTTTTGCTGACAAAGCAATCTATAATTAATTTCAGCCAGCCTCTCATATGAGATGGCAGGAAATTGTCTCTGCACAATTAAGTGTTTTGAAGGCCTATATAGTACTAATATCTCTCTCTCTCAAAAAAGAGCATATTTTACTGTGCACTGCCATTGTAATGCTGAAAAGACTCGCTTTCATATAACACAACCTATGTTGTGAGAAGAACACCATTGTTGTTGTTGATCCATTACACTGTGAGTTTCTGATGGATGGTGAAACTCCTAAAATGAAGGCAAGTCACACCAAGAGTATTTGCAAGCTGTGCTGATGAGAAGTGTTCTGTTAAGATATTTAAATTTAGTAGCTGCAGCAGTGGGGTTGTGCAGTTAGCCAAACACACACAGTTGATAGGATGGAGATTGCTGGCTTCTGCATGAACAATCTGCTCTGTAACTAATAAAACTTTTTGAATAAAAAACCCCCAATCTGCTCTGTGATTGGTTGCTGTGGGCATGAGGGAGCATTTCCTTTTTGTCCCGCTTTTTTCTTCTGTATGCCCTTTATGCTCTGCGATTTACCGGATGATGCTCCTCTTTGCCTGACTATCTTGTTTGGAGTATATATAGTTGTAAATTTTATTTATTTATTTATCTATTTATTTGTTTGTTTATTTGTTTGTTTGTTTATATAAAATTACAAGATCTCTGACTTCATTAGGACACCTCTTATACAATTCCATGACATGTTCATTAAAGCAGTCTTCCTAAATATGAATCCCTTGCAAAGTATGGACTTCAGGTCTCAGGAGTTTTAGTCAGCATGGCAAGGATCAGACTTATGGGAATTATAGTCTCTGCCTCTGGATGTCGTTCAGTTTGGTGAAGGCGGGTTCCACAAAGCAGTGGGGTATTCTATGACCTTGAGAGGAAGATAACATTGGCTTTATTCTATGAACAAAACTATGCTACAGAAGAAAATGGTAGTGGTAGTCCTATATTTTATAAAACAATTCATCCATTTTTTCAAAGAAGATCTAGTTATGTGATATTCCCTTGTTAGATTATGTGAATGAATTGAAGTAGTCACTTCCAAAGTAATGAATTGCTAGGCTGTGACAATATACCCTGAACTAATGTTGGATAAAAAATAATTCTTGTAAGTAGTGCACCTATGTGGTGTCTTTTCTTCTATAGAAGCTTTTCCAATCCCATGGTATCCTTTTTCCTATCTGTGTTCATTTCAATCTTAGCTTCTTCATGTATGAGATTATAATTTGGGGAAATGAATTGATTTTCATTTTTAAATTAATCTTGTATAGCCAATACAAACTCTTTTGTGGAGTCTTCAAGTTAGCCATACATTTTGTTTTTTTCCTCATTATTCTTTTCTCCTGTTGATATCAAACAACAAAGCATATTTTAAATATTAAAGAAAATGATCCTTCCCAAAAATAAGCCTTACCAATAAGCCCTGAGTAAGCAAGGAGGCAGTCAGCATAATTTTCTTTCAGGCAGCTACTAACAGACCGTGTCTCAGGCTGGCAGTTTGTGAAAAAGTCTGCAAGACGAGATCTGCAATGTGGTATAAAAAGAGAGAGAGAGAACAAATAAAAACCATATATTTAAAAAAAACTATCAGACTTCCAGGTGATCTTACCTTTTGCACTTCTTTCTATCAATATTTAATTCTTTTTATGCATGTACACAATCAAAGTGAAGAGGGTTTCTTAGAAAGGAAATGCTCAGCACTTATCTTGATGCACAGCAAAAAAAAGTGTGAAGATATAATGGGCAAATACTCCCCTCAACCCACACAAATGTTGCTTTGAAAATGTACATTTTTATACTCGGCTATCTTCCTCCTGAAAATAGAAAACAGTAGAATCTATCAACAATATGTTCACAGTTTTTCCATCAGTGTTTGAAGTCTATCAGAAAGAAACCCACGTCTGCTCAAACATATGGGTTAATTTTTATGTATTTATTGGTATTCTACCTTTATTACTTTTGCAAATAGTTCAAGGCAGCAAGCATATCCAACATAGCTTTCACTTCCCATTTTCCTCCCAACAATCACCCAATCACTGGATTGAGATGAGAGAGAGAGTGACTGGTCACCCAGCCGGCTTTCATGGGTAAGGCAGGGCTTGAATTCACGGTTTCCCCCTTTCAAGCCTGATGCCTTAGCCACTAGACAAAATTGGCTCTCTGGATACAAATTGGCAATGATGTTGACAATTTCATAGTTAACTTATTTTTTTTAATTAATAGCTGCTATAAATGTCGTGTAACATTTTCATGTGACACTTAATACTTCTGAAAGAATTTTACATACAAAAAGTGTAGAGTGGAAATAACATAGGTGGACTGGGATTCACTAAGATGATGAGAGTATAAAGAGGCTATCGATAGAACATGAATTTACTATGGAAGTGCTTAAGAGCACTAGCTCACAAATCCTGCAACTCCCACTGTGATAATAATGAAAGAAAAGACCTTCAATCTCTGTTAAAGAGTAATCCCTAATTATGTACAGGCGGTGCCAAGTTTACTGGAGATTAAATTTGGCATCATAATCCTTAAATGGTTACTTACATTATTAGAAGAAAATTCAACCAAACTTTATGGAATGCATAGGACAGTGATGGCAAACCTTTTTTGGCTCGGGTGCCAAAAGAGTGCACGCGCGCGATAAAGCGTGCGTGTGCCCATACCCATAATGCAATGCCCTCCCCACCCCGCGCATGTTCACAACCCCACGTTGCCCTCCCGCACTTTCCTGAACCCTGGGGACGGTGAAAAATGGCCCAACTTCCAGTTGGCTCGTTGGCCCATTTTTCGCCGTCCCCAGGGTTCAGGAGGCTTCCTTGAAGCCTGGGGAGAGCGAAAACGGCCGAAAAGAAGGCCGAAAATTAGCTGGCCAGCACACGCATGCACGTTGGAGCTGACATAGGGCAACGTCTCGCGTGCCCTCAGATATGGCTTTGCGTGCCATAGGTTCGCCATCACTGGTATAGGAGAATCTTGAATTAACATGTTATGTTTTGTCATAAAGTGTTTTTTATTGTTTAAAAGTATTAACAATTACAAGTACCACCCTATTTTCTAATCATCTCAAAATGGACAGAAAACATCAATCTAAAACAAAAAAAAAGCAGAAGACACAGAAATATGCAAGCAAAATTATCCCAGTAATATTGCAATGGGTGACTGTTACTAAAGAGTTAAATTATTTTTCCTGACTAAGAAAAAATAGCTGAATGGGAGTTCACTTTGGAAAGACTGTTGGATTAAGGTGAATAAGCAGCAAGATTAGCTCTGGCTTTGGGTTTCCTCCTAACCATTCTTTAACGAAAATGCAGCAATAATACCATGTCATATAAAAGCAGAGGCTTTCAAATTTCTGTTTTATTAAATCTATTCAGTTTGATCTCAAAGAGGTATTTACCAATATACATATTGTATTTAGAGATACCTTTTAGAGAAGGCTAGCTGGCTCAGCAAACAAATTCAAGAAGCGAAAGAGAATTTCCTGACCAGAAAAGGGTCTAGGCAGGGGTGTCAAACTCACATCGTCATGGCTGCATCACATGACATATCGTGACTTTTTTTCCCTTTGCTAAACCGGGCATGGTCAGCACGTGACGCACCCGGCTTGCGGCCCACATGTTTGACAGTCCTGGTCTAAGGTTAAAGGGGAAGGGGATGAAGCAACTTTCAAATTGAAAATCATGGAAATATCCTTCTAATGTAAATAACAGTACTTTGGAGAAAACACAAAAACTGAGAAAAATGAACTACCATGTTTCTCTGAAAATAAGACCCTGTCTTATATTTTTTGCCACCAAAAAAGGCACCAGGTCTTATTCTGGGGGGGATGTCATCCACTGACTCATCTCACTTGCGCGCGTTGCCCTTGATCTCCTTTTCTCTGTCAGAGGCTTTCAGGAACTACTTCTACGGCTGGCAAGACTTTCCTGAATGCCTCTGTAGCCGATAACAGAGCTCCGGATTGTCATTGGCTGCAGAGGCCTTCAGGAAAGTTTTATTGGCCTTGCCAGCTGCAGAAGAAATGGGCCAGCAAAGCAGGTGTTGGGGTGTGCAACAGTAGTGGGTTCCACTTACCTTTGTTACTGGTTCGGGAACGGGAGAGTGCACATGCGCAATGCTTATGCACATGCGCAGAGCGTTTTTGATGATGTCCAGGTGGGTGGGCGGAGCCTCCTGCCACCGCCACCTGTTCGCTGAACCGGTGTGAACCGGTAGCAACCCACCACTGGTGTGCAATGCCTGGCTGCAACTGTTTGAAGGTACGTAGTAGGGCAGCTCCAGGCCCCCCATCCCCACCCTAGCTTAATTGTTAATTGTTACCTGTGCACCCTGGAGTGGGTGGGGTCTTAATTTAGGGCTTATTTTGGGGGTAGAGCTTATATTGAGTGCCTGTGTAAAAATCAAGCTAGGACTTACTTTCGGGGTAGGTTGTGTTTTTGGGGAAACATGATATTTATTCTGCTTGTTAATATTTAGCTACATCAAAAAACACATAAAGGATATGCTCGTAACTTCTCAGATTTCAGGAACCCAATATTTCCCCAAATTCCATAGAGGAATTTAAAATGTCTGTGGCCCTCATTTTGAAAATAAGCAATACTGATTATATTTTTGTATACACTTCAGTATTCATGGAAATGTGTAAGCCAAATAATTGAGACCTTTACCTCTCTTTTTATTTGAAATAGTTGAAAAAACCATTGATGTTTGGAAATGATCTGAAGCAATTATCACTACAGCCTTTTTAATGATCGTTTAATTGAACTATGAGAAATTCAGTACATGCTCCTTGTAAAGTGCATACTACGTATTTGCAAAGGATCAAGGGCTCTGTGTTCAGCACATTATAACCTAGTTTCTATTTTTCTTTTTGACTCTGTTGACACAGACCTTGTTCACTCTCAGGTGATTCAACTGAATACAGAAACATGTTGAACTTACAACAGTTATAAGTATAATTGTAAACAAGCAAAAATGCAGGAAAAATTATATTCTAGGTCAAGGTAGAGAAACAGATGACTCTCCAAATGTTTTGAATCACAATTGTCAGTATTACCGAGCCCCATCTGTATGGTTACAGATTTTTCTTGCTATAATGGGGATGGAGAGATATTTCTGGGTATCAGGCCCATGAATGAGAAAAACCTTCTAAAGGTTTTAAAGGGAATCTGTCTGGAAAGTGACTATTTAAATGAGGATTGGGTCAAAATTAGATTTTAATAAGCAGGGAGAGAAGGAGTTTGATCCTTCATATAAGAGTTTTACCCTTACTGGATTTTGTATAATACTATGCAGGGATGTGAGGGGTTATGTCTGTGAGGAAACAGGAGGGGTTGGAATGAAAAGAAGCATAAAAATTCTTTAACAGAATGGTGAAAATAAAATACTGTACAACAAAATACATGCAAAACCAGTAAAAAAAGAACGAGGCAATCGTGGTTCTTCTGGAAGCCACAAAGTCTGTCACATTTTACTGATATTGTATGTCAGTAAATGCTAATAGGAAGCAGCCACCCACAGCAGAATCATATGGCTGATTTTCTCACCATTCCAAAAATCTTGCTGAAGAGTGTTATTTCTACATTGCCATCCCCAGGTAAAGGAACTTTCTGGTCATCAACTCTAGAGAAAATTTATTAAGTACTAAATTAAAATGAACAGAACTCTCTGTGTATAATGGGAGCTATAGGAAGAGCAATCAGAGGCTGACCATCCATTATTTAAGAGCTAACAACTCCCATTAGTAAGTGATCTAAAATCCTAACAGTGGTTTGTTATTACAAGCTAGTTTCATAACCCATGGTTTAAGGGCGATTTACTTCAAGCAATATAAAGTAGGATTAATTACAATTTATTAAGACAAACACAATATACTATTAAAAGTTCAATGATTAAGACATTTTGTCCCATTTCCTAATTTAACTCCAAATTTTCAAAAGTTTCCTGTAACTCCCGCCCCCAATCCAACTGATGTCTGTAATAACTTTCAGCCACATAGTTCTTCATATATAGAATGTATCTTCTTTATGAGAGACCAGAGAAGCAGGCATTTTTTTCTTGAACTAGATTTTATATTATATGTTTACAATAAAGAAGTTTCCGATATAATACGGAGAGAAATGTCTAAACAAAAAGGGAAAATTAAAAAGATTTCTTCTTTGGAATTATGAGAGATGCTTGTAATTGACTTCCACATTTCTCATTTTGGATTCAACTACATAAATAACAAAGCTGTCACATCAATCCTTGGGCTGACTACAATAAATAATGAAATCAGTTCTGGCATCCAGGCACAACTTATCAAGAGAGCTTTTACATAAGGGAACAATTTATTAAAATCAAAAAGAAAGAAGAATAATGTGTGAAGACGGACAATTTCAAACTTTGAGCATAAACCCACTGAATAAAAATGGTAATAGTAAAATATGATGTAGAGAAATAATAAACTCTGAAGGTTCATTTAATCATCTTGTTAACTAGATAATTCTCAATATCAAAACATCACTAACAATCTTTAGCAACCCTGCTTTCATATTTAATGTTTCATTATTTATTATACTGGATTTCTTATCAATGGCAATGATCAAGTTTTGATTTAAATACTTAGTGGTCTGCTTTTTCTGATGACAAAGAATGACCAGACAAGCTAGAAAACGGTGGAGAGATGGCTAACCAAAAAACCTTATCACCATTGATCCTACAACTACAAAGAAATCTCATAAATGTCACCAGAAGAAATTTTTACGTATTCTAGGAATGAACTAGAAATGTAAAAACTTATTTCAAAGACAGCTGGCACAAATGGCTTTTTGAAATTCTCCATCCAATTCATGGCCTGAGAAATAGGAAGTTTCCTCAGAAATCTGCCAAGGAATAGAAATTCTTCAAGTTTTGAAGTAGCAGTGCTACAGAAGAAGTGCTACTACTACTACTAAATAAGCCCAATGGAAGGTATTTTCCAATGACCTCATTGATAAAAAAAATAGAAATGGATTCCATATAACAACTGCTACCTAATTATTCTGAACAGGCCCTAAAAAGATCTTTGTCTCTTCCACATACTCTCAAATCCCAGCTTTCTGAATAATAGCAATGCTGCAGATAGAAGAGCAATGACCTGATGCTATGTTTAAAGGCTAGGGTTCTTGGTAAGAGAATCTCACTTATTACTCTCACAAGTTACCATGAAGAGGAATACTATGAATGCTAGATGAGTCCATGAGGGGCTGAGCTCTGAGGAGCATCAACGAAGTTATATTATTTGTGACTCTTGTTCCCTGCATCTAAAATCTTCACTTTTGCTTTGTACTGATTATATGAACATTGCTTCCCCTTGGCCATTATTTCATTCTTTCTTCCTTGGATTCAGACATACTTTTAACAGTTGAGTTTTGGACTGATATGAATTACTCTTTTGCCTAGTTACTTAGTGAGAAGTGACATATGCTCTTGACTCCATCCACTCATTTCTTTCTTTGTTCGTATACCTCCCATCTTTCCCAGAGAGTCTTTAGAATAGAACAGGAACACAAAAGTGAAGTGAACACTCTACTGATTAAAATTTCTCCACAATTCTTTCTTCCCCTTAAACAGAAGTAATCAAACTGAATGAGAACTAGTAGGAAAAATGCATTAGAATATAGTTCTGGCTACTTGCTGCCTCTAGCACATACTAAACAACTACATTGCTGTGTACCACAAGGACAAAATGTTTCTGTGAAGCCCTGAGCTGATTTATGGCACACAAAGAAACGTGCTTCAGTTTCAGCAAGTCAATTATTGCTACTGTTCTGATCTCTGCCCATATATTTTTTAATTCAAATATTTTTGGCGGGAGAGATTATACTTGAAAAGCCAATAAAATGAAACATATTTTAAGAAGGATAAATGTTACAATTTTGTTGAGTGATTCAGATATAGCCAGAATGAATATGTATTTGCAATGCAATCATCTGAATATGTATTCAGAAATAACTGAATTCAATTCCCAATTTCTGCCCAATTCCCTACAAAGTGAGACCATGATTGTAGTTTTGAATTTATACAACCGATCTATGTGGCCCAATATGTACTTTTTCAACTGTAAGTACTAGTGCTTACTTTTGACAAAGAAAACATATAGTAGGAAATATTTTCATACTGATTTCACAAGTTGGAATATTTTGATTTTAAACATGGATTTGTCAGCAATACAATTTGGGGGGAAAAGTGGTATTGGAGGAAGAAAAAATGCAAACAGACTTATTATGTTTAATCTTCTAAAGTTCATTTCCTAGTACCACCTTCTAAAATGAAAAATGCTTTGGAAAAAGTGTTCTGGAACATTTGGGCGAGTATACATTTGGGCGAGCATTTTTGAATTATTGAAGCAGGCATATCTTCTTCTACACACATAGAAATGTTTGGAAACAACTCCCATTTCTGCACACAACATGTGTAGCCTCTTTACTACAGTGGCTACTTTGATGATTCATTAGAAGTATTTTATGTACACACTTGAAATCCCTCTTTGAAAGGATTTGCATATCTCTTTATGATTTTCTTTAATTTCAATTTTTAAAATTTGATTTATTTTTAAATTTAAATATTTTATGTTAACATGGTTGAAAAAAGGAAACAACCCCCCCCGCATAAAATACAAAAGTGCAAAATGAAAAGAGACAAAAACAGTGAAAGGGAAAAGTAGTTATATATGTCGAAATGAAATATTCAGCAGATTTCTGAATCTAAATAAGTACAAAATATGATAAAAGCTCTGTCCCAAAAACATATTATGTCATGTTTTGATGAATAGATACAACCGCCTTTTTCAAAAACAAATAAGTCATAAACAAATAAGTCTTAAATCCAAACGCTAATATACTTTTCCAGCTTCTCAAAATACTAAGTTATTAGCCTCATGACGTAAATATTTATGAAGAAAAAAGGCCAATCAATGTTGGCTTAGTACTAGAATGCTTGAAACAATTGAAAATGTAAAACCTTCTTAAGAAGATTAATGCCTTCTTAAGATGTCAGGTGAAGGGAGATGTTACTATCTATGCTTTTGAAACTCAAGAATGATATAATCAGCATCTGCACGTTTCTCTACTTAGTCACTGCCATGTCTTGCTAATGAACTCAAAGTTATTTTATTTTTGTTATCTCACCTGTTGCACATTTGGCTTTCTGATTTGGCTTTTTGTATTTTTAATCTATTTCATCCATTTTATATTTGTTTTGTAACTCCCCACTGGACTAAAAGCAGGACAGAAAGCCATAAATAATGAAGCCTGCTTTTCTCCCAATGATATCACCAGTTGACTTTCAGTGTGTTCTTCATATGAAAGTGTTATATAGATGTTGAACAGCAATAGAACATTTCTTCTTCACCACATTAGGCATATCACTTAGTTCTATGTCCGGCAAAAATGTGTTCTGAGCACTAAAATTAAATAAGGCAAGGACAGGTATTAGTCTATTATGTCAGCAATGAGTCTAAAGGGAAATGGTTAACCTCAGAAGCAAGCCTAAAATTATTTATAGTCAGCTGTGGAAAAATATTTTTATAGGAATGACCTTTAAGTGAAACAAAATAGCTTTGAGAACTACAGTGCAAATAACGAACCTGGATAATTTAATGAAGCATGAAAATTGCGATTTTCTGATGCTGCCATAGAAAAGCCCAAGACACTTTAAAACCATTTTTCAGAGACACAAGAAAACATCTGGAAATCATTCCACAGGAAATAATCCTATGTTAAACATGTTTGGGATATTCTACTTTCTTGCACTAGCTTTAAATATCCACATGAATATCCACATCCTTAATTAAAACATTATTTTGAAAGGTCTTGATTTTATTTTTATTTTTAAACTCTTGTGAAAGTGTTGCTTACATCCCAGAATGGAATATTACAAATCGCTATTAAGGGTGGTTTAAAAAAAAACAAAAACCAAAGACAATAACAAAACAACAGAGTCTGGAGGGACCTTGGAGCTCTTCTAGTCTAACCCACTGCTCAAGTAGGAAACCTATTGGTTGTCCGATCTCTTCTTAAAAACCCCTGTTGGAGTATCCATAACTTTTGAAGGTAAACCAGTCCACTGATTAATTATTCTAATTGTCAGGAAATTTCTTCTTAGTTCTAGGTTGGTTCTCTTCTTGATTAGTTTCCATCCATTGCTACTTGTCCTGCCTTCAGGTGATTGGAGAATAGGTTGACTGCAAAAAAACAGTTTACTTTCTTTTTCTTAATCATGTGCATCTAGAAATTTGCAGCAAAACTAGTTAGCTAAGCTAATCAACTGAGAGGGTTGTGGCTTTTATTATGCCAGTGTTGAAAGATCTGTACTGGTTTGTAATAACTTTTCTTCCATAATTTCAAGTGGGAGCTTTGATTATGTCATTATTGATTATGTCAATAAAGGAGAATATTTGTAGCTCAGGGTTGAAATTAGGGGTTCCTTGGTGCTCTGAGAGCTTGGTTGTTTTCTTGCATTACCCAAACTAGGCAACATTATCAGTGCTAGTCATCACTAGCACTGTTGATGTTACTTAGTTTCCTTAATGAAACATCTGTAAGAAAACAACCAAGCTCAGAGAGTATCAAGGACCCCTCACTGATTAGGTATGCATTCCAGTTCAGAACAAAGCTCAAAGCTGAGGTCTGTGACCTATCCTGTACCAATTCACAATCTTTAGTTAGCCTGTACTTCTAAGACATTAATCTTTAGTGACCCTGCAATGCTGCTACAATGGCCATGCTGTGACAAATATGCCAATTTTTTAAAAAATGTTTCCTATCATAAAAAACTACAGTGGAAAGAGAAAGCAAAGGATTGGGAACATTCAGCAACTAATCAGTCAATTGTTAACTCAAGAGGGCCAAACCACATATTTTAGCATATTTTGTGAATTCACCCCCCATTCGGAGTGAAATGATATAGGGTGAATAACTGAACATTGGTTTTAAAACTTTTTTATTTATTAAAATTTCTATGCCGCCCAACTCCCGGGGGACTCTGGGTGGCTAACAACAGGTATAGAAACATATAATCAATAAAAGCAATTAAAAAAAAACATGTTAAAATACTATCAATATTTTAAAAAGAACTTTCACTCATACCCCGCCTGCCGGAAGAGCCAAGTTTTTATTGCTTTCCGGAAGGCCAGTAGGGTGGGGATGGTCCTGATCTCCGGGGGAAGCTGGTTCCACAGGGAGGGAGCTCCCACAGAGAAGGCCCTCCCCCTCGGCCCCGCCAACCAACATTGTTTGGTCGATGGGACCTGGAGGAGGCCGACTCTGTGGGCCCTGACTGGTCGTAGGGAGGTATGCGGCAGGATGCGGTCCCGAAGGTAACCTGGCCCTGAGCCATGTAGGGCTTTAAAAGTAACGACCAACACCTTAAATTGGATCCGGAGACTAATGGGCAGCCAATGCAGCTGGCGGAGGATCGGTGTTACGTGGGTGCATCTAGGTACACCCACCACAGCTCGCGCAGCTGTTGTAATTTTGCACCAATTACAGTCGCCGGACACTCTTCAAGGATAGCCCCATGTAGAGCGCAGAACAAGTCAGAGAACTTAATGATAGGAATAGACCATGAGGCTTCTCTCTAATTGCATTCAGATCACCAAAGCTTTAGGGATATGGGAAGTTCTCATATGGCCTTAATTTATCACAGTATCCACTGGCTGTTTCAATTTTAAACAATGATGTGTACCACTCTAGCTGTTCTTATTCCATGTTAGATTGGTTCAAGAACTTTTTAATGAGCTAAAATCTAGATCTTTCAAAGCTATTCTTTCCAAAATTCTTCCCTACCCCTGCTGAAGGAGGGAGGGAGGGAGGAAGGAAGGAGCCAGCATCTATGCATCCAAGTGGATGCAAGTATTTTGATATCTGAGAGTACTTTCAGTCTTTTTATTGTACATATTTCCTTTGTATATTGTTGGCACTCTTAGAAATCAATTTGTGAGCTCTTTACATTCAGCTAAAATGAAGTGAATATTTTCTGAGCATGAAGTAAATAATTTTATTTAGTGTGCAGTTTTATTTGAGTAATTACAATTGACATTACTTCATTCATGTACAACATAATACCTAATTTGATAAGCCATCAATATATCTAGAAATAGTTTAAGTGAGTTCTGAACGATATAAAAATCTGACAAACTCTCTTGACTGAGATGATTTATTTCAACTTGAAAAATATAATTTCTATTATAATACATGACTACTAAGATATACACATATTACCACCACAGCTTTATAAAAAGAAAAGCTTGTACCATCTTCCAATTTTTGAAGAAAACTTGGCAGTAAAATGGATAGCTCTGACAATCATGGAGCAGTGCTGTCATAATAGCAGCATTCCCAATAGACTATTTTGGAAGCAGAAACTGACATTTAATTTGCTCAATTAAAAATGGCAGAATGATACTGGATAGGATTATTCACAGAGTGTTATTGAACAATGAAACAAAGAAGCCTTACTGGAGAGCAACTGGCAACATGATTGAGAAGTTAGTCCACTGAGAGGTTTTAGAATGCATGGATGCATTCTGGAATCTAAAATTAAAAAATGGCACATAAACATAAATACATAATTTCAAATCATAATTTTTTTGTTAACATTTTTTAACAGAAATTTATTAGTTTTACACACACATCAGTCAAAATGGACAATACTGTCCATTCCTCAGATTCCCTACATTTCCACAGCTACACAGCTGAACATTATTACTGTTAGTGTTGCATGAAATGCTTGGTTCATCATATGAATGGATATAACAATAGACAAACTCAGAGAAGTTCAGTTAGAGGAACTCATAGTACACTTTTTTATATCATGACCCTACTAAGACAGGAGTTATCTCCAACCCTACCTGGAGATATTAAAGATTTAGTTTTGGGATGTTACGTGGAAAACCTATCTATCATGCAGAAAACAGTAATCAGATTTCTTCTTTCTTTATATGGATATGAGAATTCCGCAAAATAAAGTTAGGCATCCTTGTTCAATATCACGAAGCTACTTTCAGATTACTGTCCTAGAGCAGCCTTACAGGTCACTGTGCGCTTGCAGTAAATTCTGGATTTCACTTAGCTCTGAATCAGAAAGATAATGATCAAAGTGCTCTACAATGAAAAAAACAGAATCTAATTAACTGGGGTCTCTTTATCTTGCTTTCGGCTTGCTTCTGTGGCCTTTGTTTAATCGCTTGAGCATGTAAACCAATTAGAGTTTGAAATTAGCTAAACTGTTTATCTCAAGATACACCCAGATACTAACCACTGGTATGAAGGATACTGCTCTTTTAGATTGCCGTGTTTCCTTGAAAAGGGAAAGTGCAATGAGCCAGTAATGCCATTTAACATTTTGTATAGTGGTCATTTAACTTATCCAAAACAGTGCCATTGTCTACAAGAAGACTTAATTGGGTTTAAGATAGCTCAACTGAGTTACAATCAGCAAAGCTATAAGGTTTATGATAAACTCAGAAAATAACTTAAGCTGGCCAAATTACTTCGTATTTGCAGAGCTGAATGCTTACATTTTCAGCAATTTTGGTTTTAAGAACTTCTAGGTTACGAAGCAAAATGTAAAATTTTCCGAACAGTTTCACAAAAAAACTGTTTTGTGTACTTCCTAAAAGCTTGATCCCAAACTGTGTGAGAAAATGAAGATGTGAAATTCCTAGGGATTACACTTGTGGCCTTCTTGCCTGTCTTTTCTTTTCCCTCTGAAAGAACTCCATGAGAACACCGTGAGCCACGATGGTGCAGTGGTTAGAGTGCAGTACTGCAGGCTACTTCTGCTGACTGCCTGCAATTTGGCAGTTCAAATCTCACCAGGCTCAAGGTGGACTCAGCCTTCCAGCCTTCTGAGCAGAGGTGGGTTCCTCCCAGTTTGGACCAGTTCTATGGAACCGGTAGTAACTTAGCGGCCTGGGTCGTTGGAACCAGGAGTGATCCAGGCCTGCCACGCCCCCGAACTGGTTCTCTTGGCGGTGCTGTAGGCACCGCCATCTTGTTTTTTGCTTCTGTGCATGCACAGAAGCCAGTTTTTTAGCACTGTGCATGGGCACGTGGCGCGTCAAGGAGCGAACCGGCAATGAAGAAAACCAGAACCCACCCCTGCTTCCGAGGTGGGTAAAATGAGGACCCGAATTGTTGGGGGCAATATGCTGGCTCTGTAAACCGCTTATAGAGGGCTGTAAAGCACTGTAAAGCAGTATATAAGTCTAAGTGCTATTACTATTGTTATCAATGCCGTCACCTGGATTTGGATTTTCATGACCTTCATCAAAAGAACAATAGGAGACTTAAGCAAATGGAAAATGCTATTTTATATTAAATCCTTTATATTTCTTTTTCAGATATAGCTCAAAAACAATTCTTACTGTATGAACAATTATAAACAAAAACAAGAAATGCTTGGATATTTGTTTCATTTTTGAGTTTGGAGATTGGCAATAAAATAAAATAATATTCCTTAAATCGATCCCCCCCAAAAAAGCAGCAGGTTTTAATAAACTGTATCTCTGCAGATATGATAGAGCAAAGGGAATTATTTTTTTATGTCTCATCTTTCCTTTGAAAGCTCAAAATGAGGTACATGGGAAGGGTTCGTCAAAACAAGGGTAGATGGGCAAGGAAGAATGTGATTTTGCCAGAGGCATCCAGCGACCAAAAAAGTCACATAGCATGTCAAGACCAAAAAGAGGAAAAAAAGTTTGGAGAGGCCATGGGAAGTAAATAGAGAAGCTTTTTGTTCTGGACACAAGTTATTCTAGAGCTACCACCAATATATCGGGCAAAATATATGGAACCAACTCTCATATATTAAGCAACTGCCAAAGGAATTGCCTAACCTCCAGAACTGTGACACTATATAAAATCCCACAGAACTCTATTTGTAAACAAAGCTGTAAGTCAAGGAGACAGCACATGATTCTCATGGAAAAGGACCTAGATTCAACTGAAGACAACTGTGGCCAATCAGTGTTGACAACAGTGAATCAGATCACTCCATCATCTGATTCAGAATGAGAAGTCTTCCTTGGTTGATACATCTTTATTCTTCCCGAAGTTACTGGTATTTACAGGAGCAAGCAGACATTTCTACAACTCACACCAAATCTCTAATATGATACTTGAACAAGCCAACACACTTCCATACTCATAAGAGATCCTAAAAGCTCAGATAATTCATAAACTGGGTTTAAATCTTGCAAGGCAATGTTGGTTTTGTGAGAAGGGATGTCTCTCACACCAAATCTCTAATATGATACTTGAACAAGCCAACACACTTCCATACTCATAAGAGATCCTAAAAGCTCAGATAATTCATAAACTGGGTTTAAATCTTGCAAGGCAATGTTGGTTTTGTGAGAAGGGATGTCTCTCATTGCATAGGATGACAATGTCCATCAACTTCCCCAGAAAATGGAGAAGCATGGAATAAAATCTGTATAAGGGGATACAAGCCTACAAGGATAAGTTATCCTACAAGGATAAGTTTTTCTTTTTCTTACTGCACTTTCCTTAATTTATGGGGATACGGTAACATTTCTTCCTCATGCGTACTGACTAGACTCCAGTTGAATCAGAAACTGAAAAAGGACACTGTTACTAAATGTCTATATCCCCTATTCTTTCCTTATGGCACACATAAAATCCAGGGAAGAACACATCAGTGAGATCAAATATGGGTTCATGAAAGAGAATGTTCTACAAGAAAACCTCTTGGCCTCACTGTACATTCTTGGCACACTCCAATAACTTGAAAACGGGAGTCTTTCAAAATAAGGTAATGAAAGAGCTTCACACATGAAAGCTCACATTTTCAGTAAGAATCTGTAGGACACAGTTGTAGATTTATTCATCAAATGGCATCAAATGAAATGGGCCTTATGCTGAATGAATGAATGAATGTATACGTGTGTGTGCGTGCGTGCGCACGCGCACACACACACACATCCAATTGGTGAAGCGGTATCTCACCAAGGCCAAGGAAGACTATAAAAGGGTCGCGGACTGCTCTCGGCAGGCAACACCACCATTGGATGTGGGGGATCGAGTGTGGCTGTCGACGAGGCATCTCCCCTCAGACCGGCCGGTCCGGAAACTGGATCATCGGTACCTGGGTCCTTTTCCTGTAGAGGCGGTCATCAACCCAGTGGCCTACCGCCTGACCCTGCCTCGGTCTTTACAGATACACCTCGTGTTTCACCGGTCCCTCCTCGTTCCCAAACGGCTCGCCTGTCCGCTCCACCAACTTGATCATCCCCAGCTGGCACCCCGTGACGGAGCTGAACCACCCGAATATGAGGTCGCCAGCATTTGCAACTCCTGGTGGATGAAGGGCCAGTTCAAATACCTGATCAAGTGGAAGGAGTATGGGCCGGAAGACTTCACCTGGGAGGATGCGTCCATCCTCCCGATCTTGTTCGCGCTTTCCATGACCAGTCCCCGTCTCGACCACATCCGGACCGACAGACCTGGGGGAAGGGCCCTGAGGTGAGGGATAGTGTTGTGGTCTGCCAGCAGCCCGTGCAGCTGTTAGCGGATCCCGTCCCAGAAGAGGCCGATATGGTGATGCGCCAGTGGCCTATGCAGCTGGCACCCGAGTCGGACAGTGAAGAGGCTGGCGAGAACTTGGTGCCAGAGGCAGAGATTCAGCCAGGGCCTTCAGAACCTCCAACACCTCACATCAGTGATGAGGAAGAAGAAGAGGTGTCTCTTCTTAATGTACGGGCACACAGAGCTGCCAAAAGGCAGGAATGGTTTCTCAGGAGGAGGTCTCCTCAGGAGTAGGCTTGGGGCTAATTGGCCACTCCCTTAGCCAATTTTAGGGATGACGATGACAGCAAAAACTCTGCAGGAAACATTTTTTTCGTTCATGTGCCTTCGTGTTCTGAAAATGTCTGCTCAGCTTATCTGTTTTGGCATTTTTCCTGCGGACTGCTTCTAAGCATTTTGCCAACCCTTGTAAGCTTCTTGATATATCTAGGACTATTTACTTAGACTTGCTTTCTGATTTCATGGACTTCTGCTAGCTGTTAATGCAGTTTAATTAACAGCTGGTTTTTCAAGAAAAGATTGCTTTAACTTGTGTTTGTGTGTGTCAACGACTAAGCAAGCTTATTAGTAGTCGTTAATTGAGTAAACATAGGTTTGAACAAACTGCATGTGTTCTACATTCTTTCTGGTCCTTAGCTGGGGAAGAACAACCTGAGTCAGTGCCATGAAAGGACTGCCTTCTGGAGAAGGCAGAAGTTCTCCTCTCAGCCCATCTATATGAATGAGGCAAAATCTTCCTTTTGTCTTTGCCTTCCACTAAAATAGGGTCTAATACCTCTCCAAAAAGGTGACAACCCTTGAACGGGGCCGATGCCAGACGTCATTTGGATTTTACGTCGGCTTGCCACTGGCGAAGCCACAAGAGGCGTTTGGAGGTGACATTCGAGGCCAGAGCCCTGGAGGTGAATTTGGCTGCATTGATGGTCGCATCCACTGTATATTCAGCCGCAGCTAATAATTTGTGAATGTCTTGCTGCAACCTGATATCATCTGGAGAAGCCCTATCCTGCATTTGATGTAGCCACAGAAGTGAGGTTCTTGTGATAAAGGAGGCTGCTGTGACCGATCTAATAGCCCAGGCAGCTGCCTGATGAGTCTTAAGAGCAGACAGCTCCGCCTTTCTATCCTTAGCCTTAAGACACTCTGCCAAGTCAGAAGGAAGGAGAGCCGAGGATGCCAAACTGGCCAGAGGAGGATCTATGACTGGAAGCTCCAAAAGTTCCTCCATCTGCTGCTCAGTAGAATACATGTGCCTATACATGCTACTAGGACCCGGTATAGAACCTGGTTGTTCCCACTGACGTGTAATTGAATCCACAAAATATTGTGGCGAAGGAACCACTTCCTGCTCTGACATCTGCTCTGAAAACAGGCTGGCAGAGAGGTCCTAAGGGACCACAGGCCGATCCCTTGTGGCACTAGAGCCACTCAAGTTAGCAGTGGCTTTGGCGTTAAAAAGCAATGTGCTAAATTGGGCTGGATTAAAGAGAGCAAAATATGGAGGTCTACCTGGGGAAGTGCCCTCATCCTCAGAAAACTAAAAATGCCCCAAATTTTCCTCCAAATCTATATTCACCTCTCTTTGAAAGGCAACACTATGCTCTGATGGAGTTAGGGAACGAGATTCTCTAATAAATTCTCTACTCTGAGAATAATTCTGAGGAGAAACCCTGGACCCTGGCCTAACAAGTCCCTTTGGGCCAGGGCTGCATCAATCCCCAGGGCAATGGTATTAATAGCATTATTCAGCTCTACAGGTAACCCCTGGGCCAGGAGCTCAGAAGGCCTGAGGTCAGCTGCTGTGGGGGTAAAGGTGGCAGAAGGGGCAGATGTTCTAACTGCCACCCCAGACTGTGCTCCAATAGCTGAATGGCCAGAGTCCAGTAGCCCTTCCTTCCTGATAGGCACTAGGAAACTGGTTTGGGGCTCAGGTAAAACATTAGGAGACCATGCCAATTGGTCTGCTGTCTGAGACTGTGATGAAAGGTCTATAGTCACAGGGTTATCAGCTGCAGGACCCTTCTCAGAACTGCCAGCAAGATGGGCCTGCTTTTGTGCCTTTGCAAACTGCTTCTCCAGTGCTCTTTGTCTCCTAAAGGGCGTCTTTATCAGAAGCAGATGATTTGGATTTGGAATAGGAGGACTTGGACCTGGTAGAAGGGCCATCTGCCTCCTTTCTAGCCTTTTTGGGCTGGGAACATTCCTCCACCCTGTGAGAGGTGGAAGAATCAGCAGAGCTGCTGCTAATAGAAGCTCTGCGTTCAGCCATAATAGCTGCAGTAGCAACAATGATGAATCACTCTACCAGCACCAATCAAAAGCAGGGGAATCCTGTCCCTGGAAGGGATCAGAAGTATTCATTGTGCCTTACAATAACTGGAAGAGAGCAAACAGCAAGATCAGGAGCAGCAGCAGGAGCAGCAAAATCAGCAAAAATGAAAGTAGCAGCAGCAGTTTTGGCACGAAACCCTCAATAGGCTCACAAATGCCAGAACGCTAACTTTCTCATGACTGCCAGCTGGCAATACAGCCACTTGCGAGGAATCAAGCTGGGAGATCACTAACAACTTCAGCTCCGAGAAGAAAAAAAGGGCTCTTGCAGCTTTAAGGCTCCTTAGAACGCTCGCTGTGCCCCTCCTGGGTTCCGAGCCGATCGGAGCTGCAGCAAAAAACCGCCCACAAAATGTCCGCCCGCAGCAAGCCGATCAGGGAAAGCCAAGAGAAGTTCTTTTGATCACAAAGCTGAGACTCTAAAGGTGGAATGCTGGTGTGCGGTTTAAATCCAAGCTGCTCTTCAGAACCAACACATGGCAATGGCGGCTAGCCGGTGGCCAGAGCGCTGCGCTGGGTGCGGAGGCTACAAGCCTCCCACAAACGCACCAGTCACTTCCCAGACAATTTGACAATTTTCAAAATTTATTTTAACACAATGTCCAATTAAATTCCTAATTAAATCCTAATCAAATTGATGAAATGCAACAAATCCCTGATAATAATCAGGAGCAACTCAATCTGTGTCCCTCGAGGCTTACTGAGTTGAAAAAACTGGAGCTCGGCCAGAGGAACAGGTGTGGCCAAAGAAATTGTAACTCAGTCCCTGGCCAATCAGATGAGAAGATAACCCATGCTTGGACTCTCCAAGCCATGCACAGGAGAAAAGGGGCAATAGGCTTCGGCTGAACTCTGGCAAGACTAAATGGCTTTGGGTGCATGGAATTTCAAGATCCTGGACTTTAATTAATCTAGGTGTGGATGGGGTTGCACTACAAGACAGACCAGGTTTGCAACTTAGGGATTTTCCTGGATTTGTGACTTCTGCTCAAAGAGGAGGTGGCAGTCGTTGCTAGAAAAGCCATTGCACAACTTTGTGTTATGTGACCATTGCGATTTTTCCTAGATCAAGAATCCCTGCACCCAGTCGTTCAAGCCCTGGTCATCTTGTGTCTGAAGTACTACAATGCACTGTACATGAAGAGCATTCAGAAGCTTCAACTGGTACAGGGTGTGGCAGCAATTTGCTTTCAGGTCCAATTCAAGATGTTGGTTACCTTTAAAGCCCTGCATGACATAGATTCAGGTTACTTGAGGAACCATCTCATCCCATTGGGACTGGCCTGTCCCACCAACACTGGCAAAGAAGGGATGCTGTGGGTCCCATCAGTCAAGGAATTCTGGCCGGTGGTGTCCAGCAGAAAGGCTTTTTCTGCTGCACCTCCTGAGGTGAGATCAACTCACATCCTTCTGACTTTCCATATGGGCCTGAAGACCTGGTTCTGCCAGATGGCTTGGGGTCTCAACAGAGGAGCATCGCACTAGAAGTGGTGGATGAATTAAGAGGCAAATCCGCCTCCCCTCTGCACAAACTGCTCTTTCCCTTTAACTACAATCTATTTTTGATTGTAATTTTCATTTTTATTGTTTTAGAAATACCGTATTTTTCGGAGTATAAGACGCACCTTTTTCCTCCCTAAAAGTGGCTGAAAATTTGGGTGCATCTTATACTTCGAATGTAGCTTTTTTCCAGCCCTAACTAGGTGCTAACAGATCTTCCCAGCTCTTACCTTGCAGGCTTTTTCATTGTTACTCTCTCCAAAGAATGTTTTTCCAGCCCTAAGTCTTTGCAGAATTTTTTTTCATTGCTCTGCTTACTCCGAATAAGTTTTTTTTCTAGCCCTAACCAGGTGCTAATGATCTTCCCAGCTCTTACTGGCTTGCAGGTTCTTTCATTGTTATTCTCTCAGAAGAAGGTTTTTTTAAGTCCTAAACAGGAGATAAAATAATGTGCTGAAGCTGCTCCGAATAAGTTTTTTTCTAGCCCTAACCAGGTGCTAACTATCTTCCCAGCTCTTACCGGCTTGCAGGCTCTTTCATTGTTATTCTCTCAGTAGAAGGTTTTTTTAAGTCCTAACCAGGGGATAAAATAATGTGCTGAAGCTGCTCCGAATAAGTTTTTTTCTAGCCCTAACCAGGTGCTAACGATCTTCCCAGCTCTTACTGGCTTGCAGGTTCTTTCATTGTTATTCTCTCAGAAGAAGGTTTTTTTTAAGTCCTAACCAGGAGATAATGTGCTGAAGCTGCTCCGAATAAGTTTTTTTCTAGCCCTAACCAGGTGCTAACGATCTTCCCAGCTCTTACTGGCTTGCAGGTTCTTTCATTGTTATTCTCTCAGAAGTAGGTTTTTTAAAGTCCTAACCAGGAGATAAAATAATGTGCTGAAGCTGCTCCGAATAAGTTTTTTTCTAGCCCTAACCAGGTACTAACGATCTTCCCAGCTCTTACTGGCTTGCATGCTCTTTCACTGTTACTCTCTCAGAAGAAGATTTTTTTAAGTCCTAACCAGGAGATAAAATAATGTGCTGAAGCTGACCAGACTAAGGACGCTAGCCAGATGAATACCTGGTAGGCAGATTGTTTTCCCCTATTTTCCTCCCCAAAAACTAAGGTGCATCTTATACTCCGGTGCGTCTTATACTCCGAAAAATACGGTATTTCATCTTTTATGATTTTAATGCTTTAGTGCTATAAGCTGCTAGTTATGACTGGATTCAGTATGTGGTTAGTAAGATTATGAATGTGGCTTCTAAGACCACATTTTTGGTGTGGGGGAAAAAGAGGTTTCTCTATTTCTATAAAAGCCAGAGAACCTCTTGAATATGAAATGCTCCCAGTAATGATGTAACTGGAAAAGCTTATTGCATGGAAGCTTAGGGAGCACATCAAACCTTCCCCAGAGCTCTGGAATAGGGGTATATTGTGTTTTCTATAGCCAGCCAATGTCAATTTGCATCCTTATGGATAAGGATCAATGAACTGTCACAACTAGAAAATTTATGCATTTTCAAAATGATACTGCATCTGATATGTATAAATCTACGACTATACTTCATTTTGGAATGGCTTTCCTCCGGGATTTTCATGGAAGACTTTTCAGATTCACACTGTGCACCTGCTTGTACTTTATATTTGCAGGAGGTCCATGCCAATAACATCTAGAAAGAGCATTTGCATAAGATAACTGAAGTAGCATGATAAAATGCATAGATTTTTTTCTTTTAAAAAGCAATATTTAAATTCTGCATTTTGAAAGTTATTTCATTATTTTGATTTTGGAAGTGGGTTTTTGTTCGTTTGTTTGTTTGCGAGGAAGAGAAAGTACCTTATGTGACATTACTATATCCTGATACCTGTAGAGACATATCTTTAAGGAGTGTGATTATTTCAGTAGAAAAATACATCTGGATTCTGAAACAAGCCAAGAAAAATAATATTTTTGGCTACTTCTAAGTAAATTGCTGCCAAGCTTTTCTTTGACCATTATGTGTACAGCAGCTGTGGAGAACAAAATGGGAATGTGCTTTAATTACATATTTATTTTTAAGAGATACTGGGTAATTTTGCTGTTGTCTTCAAATGTTTATTACACTACACAATTTCTAGTTGTTGTTGTTTTCTACTTTTTACTTCTGCAAATGATTCTTTAAACATGGTGTCCATGAGGTAAGATAAATTAAATAACCAACTAACAATCTTCTGATTCCAACCTGTATTTATTGCTTTCTGATGGATAACATTGGTTGATTTGATGGACCTGCAGTTTCCTATAAAAGCCTATGTGGTCTTTTAACAGGAGAAGAGCTGACAAAAAAAGATAACCTATTTTTAATAAAATGTGTTAGCTGGACAAAGTGATACCAGACTTGCTCTGATTTTTTTCCATTTTAAGAATAATTATTTCTTAATGGTACTGCATTAATGGTGAGGATGACATTCTGAAGTTGGCAGACAAGTACCTGCTGCTTGTTGGGTGTCAAATGGTGTAAATGGGTAGTTAGCATAACATAATCTACTAGAACTATTGCCTGGTACTGTTGTGTGACCTGTTATCTGGGTCACAATCAAGGTTGGCTATGACTAAACAGAAGCAACATTAATTCAATTTAAATGTTCAGTTATTATATAGATAGTCCCTGTTTAACAATACTAATTGGGTCCAGAAACTCCATCCTTAAGTGGCATAATTGTACATTAAAAAAAAATCCCACCATAGTTACCATTGCCAGTTCCAGAAGTGAGGACTCTGTGGGTTGTTAAGAGAAGATCTCATGTGACCATGACTTCCAACTTCATTTCTTCCATTTACTTTGCTTGTGGGAAGCATCAGAAAAGATTGCAAATCACAATCCCATAATTGTGAAGACACTGCAATGCTTTTTAAGTATGAGGTCCAGCCATAATAACTATCACTCATTCAGTCATTCAGCACTGTTGTAAGTTTGAACGATCGCTGTATGAGAAGTTATTAAACAAGGACCGCATATAGTGCTTTCTTCCAAAGGTGAGCAGAGACTTTGGTATCTATGCGTCTACTTTGTGGACTCTTGGAAGCCTATAAAGGCACTAACAATAAGACGTATCTTCTGAGAAAAAAAGAAAACCTATGCAATGGATCCAAGCAAATAGTTGAAAAAACAACATTTTAGTTTTGTTTGCTCACATTTGAAGGAGAAGAAATGTGAGAATGCAATGATGTAGGGGGGGGGATAATAGATATGGCGGGAGCAGAGGGGTGGGCCGCTCTCGGGGAATAAGACCTCGCTGTTTATAAGCGATCCCTTGTTCCGGCCCCTCCGATCCGGTTCCATCTTGCTCAACCCAGACACCTGGCAACCAGGGTTCTCAGGGCCCTGGGCTCAGGATGCTACTGCTTAACGCCAGGTAAATTACCAACAAAGCCCCCCTGATATGTGATTTAATCACGGAGGAGGGGGCAGACCTGGTATGTGTTACCGAGACCTGGCTGGGTCAGGAGGGGGGAGTAGCTCTCTCTGAGATATGCCCACCTGGTTTCTCGGTGCAGCATCATTCTCGACCCCAGGGAAGGGGGGAGGAGTGGCAATAATAACGCGCGGAAGTCTGCATCCTCGTAGGATCCCAGCCCCGGAGATTGTTGGGTGTGAGACGCTCCTTTTGAAGTTGGACTTAGGGGTACAGGTGGGCCTTTTCTTAATGTACCTGCCTCCCAGCTGCGTAAGTAAGGCCCTGCCTGAGCTACTTGAGGCAGTAGCCGGCTTGGCAGTTGAGTTCCCTAGGCTTATGGTCCTGGGGGACTTCAACTTGCCATCGGCTGGCGAAACCTCTGGGGTGGCTCAGGAGTTCATGGATTCCATGACAACCATGGACCTGACCCAAGTAATCCAGGGTCCGACTCATGAGGGCGGTCACACGCTCGACCTAGTGTTTCTTTTGGGGCAGTGGAGAGATGATCTGAAGATCAGGGACATAGTCATCACCCCACTGTCATGGTCAGATCATTTCCTACTGAGGTTGGATTTCGCAGCCCCACTCCTCCCCCGCAGGGAGGCAGGACCGACTAGGTGGTTCCGCCCCAGGCGCCTAATGGAACCGGAAGGATTCCAGAGGGAGCTCGGGGAAATACCTGAAACCCTGGTACACAACTCGGTTGACTCCCTGGTGGCTGCTTGGAACACCGCAGCATCAGGGGCGTTAGACCGAATTGCGCCTAAGCGACCTCTCCGCGGCAGTGGATCCCGGAAAGCTCCCTGGTTTACCGAGGAGCTCTGGGAGATGAAACGCCAGAAGAGACGTCTAGAGCGCTGCTGGAGAGCCAGCAAAACCGAGTCTGACCGAACACTATTAAGAATTTACATCAGATCTTATTTAGTGGCGATAAAGGCGGCAAAACGATCTTATTTTTCCGCTCTTATTGCGTCCGCAGATTCTCGCCCAGCCGCCTTGTTTAGGGTGACTCGCTCCCTCCTTGCCAAAGGGGGGAGCGAGGAACACTTACAAGGCAGAGCTGAGGAATTCGCTGAGTTTCTGTCAGATAAAGTCGCTCAGATTCGGTCGAACCTGGACTCTAGCTGGGCAGAGTCCTTAGACAGGGGCTAGTCTTAGTCCACCATTATGGGAAGAGTTTGGGCCTGTTTCTTCCGAAGATGTGGACAGAGCTGTGGGGGCGATGGGTACCTACACCTGTTTATTGGACCCGTGCCCCTCCTGGTTGGTCTCGGCCAGCAGAGAGGTAGCATGCGGCTGGATCCAGGCAGTGGTCACCGCTTCTCTGAGGAAGGGATCCGTACCGCAGTCGTTAAAAGCTGCGGTGGTGAGACCCCTCCTGAAGAAGCCTTCCCTGGATCCAGCTGATTTGAAGAACTATCGTCCGGTCTCCAACTTACCCTTTTGGGGGAAAGTGGTGGAGAAGGTGGTGGTTACTCAGCTTCTGCAGCTTCTGGATGAAACAGATCATTTAGATCCTTATCAGTCGGGTTTCAGGCGCGGCTACAGTACAGAAACTGCCTTGGTCGCTCTGATGGATGATCTCTGGCGGGCCCGGGATGGGGGTAATTTCTCCATCCTGGTGCTACTTGACCTCTCAGCGGCGTTCGATACCATCAACCATGGTATCCTTCTGCATCGTCTCGGTGAGTTGGGGGTGGGAGGCACCGTTTTACGGTGGTTCTCCTCTTATCTCGCCGACAGGATGCAGTCGGTGTTGACAGGAGGACAGAGATCGTCCCCTAGGCCCCTATCATGTGGGGTGCCTCAGGGGTCGGTTCTCTCGCCCATCCTGTTTAACATTTACATGAAACCCCTGGGGGAGATCATCCGCAGACATGGGGTGCGTTTCCAATAGTACGCTGACGACACCCAGCTATACATCACCACCCCGTCTGATTTCAGAGAGGCAGTTGATGTAATGTGCCGGTGCCTGGACGACATTAGGATCTGGATGGGGAGGAACAGACTCAAGACTTAATCCCGACAAGACTGAGTGGCTTTGGATATTGCCGCCTAAGGACCATGTCAATTGTCCCTCCTTGACGTTCGAGGGAGCGAAACTGACCCCCTCGGATCAGGCCCGCAACTTGGGGGCCCTCCTAGATCCACAGCTAAAATTGGATCACCATCTTTCCGCTGTGGCTAGGGGGGCCTTTGCACAGGTTCGCCTGGTGCACCAGTTGCGGCCATACTTGGAGAAGGAGGCTCTACTCACGGTCACTCATGCCCTTGTCACCTCGCAACGCGCTCTACATGGGGCTACCCTTGAAGAGTATCCAGAGACTTCAGCTGGTGCAAAATGTGGCTGCGCGTGCTGTGGCGGGTGTGCCAAGGTACACCCACGTGACACCTGTACTCCGCCAGCTGCATTGGTTGCCCATCGGTCTCCGGGTCCAATTCAAGGTGTTGATCACCATCTTTAAAGCCCTTCATGGCTTAGGACCAGGTTATCTCCGGGACCACATTCTGCCTCACATTTCCCTTCGACCGGTTAGGGCCCACAGAGTTGGCCTCCTCCAGGTCCCATCGGCTAAGCAATGTCACCTGGCGGGCCCTAGGGGGAGAGCCTTCTCTGTGGCAGGCCCCGCGCTCTGGAACCAACTTCCCCCAGAGACCCGAACTATCCCCACTCTGCTGGCCTTCCGGAAAGCTGTTAAGACATGGCTTTTCCTGCAGGCTGAGGGTAGAGCGTAATCCATTTGAGCTCACCCCAAGTATGTATGATGTTGAATGGATATTGGATGTTTTTATATTACGGTTTTAATTTTTATATCTGTTTTTAATGCATATTTATAAATTGGTTTCTTGTATTTTTTCTGTTGTACGCCGCCCGGAGTCCTCCGGGAGTTGGGCAGCATATAAGAATACCAAATAAATAAAAATAAATAATAATGGGGGGAAAACTGAGCTTGCACATATTGCAGGAAGATACTGTATGTGGCAGCTAGACAGGCTTGAGAGAAAAATGAAACCTTCATTCTTGGCCTAAATAGTGAGCCTTCTTGGCTAGAATCTTATCTGATAGCATATTGTGTCCAAGCACAAACCCTAGGGAGGGTGTGCAGAAGATTCAGGCTGGTGAAAAAGAGCTTATAGTGCTGCCCTGCACCACTGCTTTCATCCATTCTGATCAAATGGGACTAAAGAAATGATTGACTCAGCTTCAAAGCAAGGAAGTAGAGGAACACCCATGAATTGTATTATCCTATCAACATGACGGACAAACAGTATGATGCTAAAATGCTGTTTAAAAAAATCCCCACATCATCCTAGATGTGGGAATTATTGAATGTTTTGAATCAAGTATGTTGTAATGGTAACATTTTGTAATGTCTTAAATTTTTATCTAGCTACCTATAACTGAAAATATATGACAGTGGCTGACTGCAGGCACATATGCTAAGAAATATAATACAAAAAGGAAAAGAAATGGGGTCATGGGAAGAATAAAATGAAGGAATATCAGTTAAGTGTATGCTCAGAGCATTAAGCCCCAAGCTTTTAAGAACTAAGTTGAAACCAAGGTGGGTGATCTGAAAAATTGAACATATGCAAAACTTTCAGGGTCATGGCAGAGAAGTCTCACCTCTACGCTTCTGTATATAATGGATTTTGAGATAAGAGAGCAGCATGTTCAGGAAGAAGAAAATATACAAATGACTTTTTTCTCATTCAATGAATCAATACATTCTTGTATGATATGCTTGCAAATAGAGAAATATTGCTAATAGTGATATATTTGTTCATTGTTCATTAGGATTAGGGAAAGAAAGGTTTGTGACTGACACGCTCAATGCATGATGTGTAGATAGATAGATAGATAGATAGATAGATAGATAGATAGATAGATAGATAGATAGATAGATAGATAGATGGATAGATGGATGGATGGATGGATGGATGGATGGATGGATGGACGGACGGACGGACGGACAGACAGAGCAGAACCAGTAAACAGGGCATGTCTGTCCATCCGTCCGTCCGTCCATCTATCTTCACATCATGGGATGGACGGACAGACAGACAGACAGAGCAGAACCAGTAAACAGGGTCTGTCTGTCTGTCTGTCTGTGTGTCTAACTAACTAACTATTTTGCATAGCTATCCATATTACCAAAAGTGACTTTGGATGGCACATGACAATCACATCTTATTGCAATTTCAGTATGTGGATAAGACATATGGAGAAACAGTTTAGATTCACACTGCTTCCTCTGCAATGGAGTGAGGTTTAGTATTACAATGGATGCAAATCAATCTGATTTATGGGACAAACCAATAAAAGTTTAGTATTCCGCATATTTCAGTTGTGGCGTAAAAATATTCCAGATTAAAATGTGAATAAGAACTTTGGAATCAATCTTTAACTTAAATAGCTGCATTTAAAACATTTAAGGGGAAACTTCACAGAGAAATGGAGTGTCCTATAAAATATAGTTTTAATACAATAATGTATTCAATACTCTTACATTGTGATAATACCAAACTGTGAGAACCAAGGTCAGAGTGGCCATGGTCTCAGCTTGTCAGGGCAGGTCTGGAAAGAATAACAAATGCGACCACAAGTGTGGCAAGAAGTAGTGTTTAATTCTATCAAACAGACCTGAACCTCAGAACGAAGCGAGTTGGCCTCAAAGATGTCCATGCAAAGCCAGCGCTGGGTGCACTCCCTCTCCCAAATGTGCATTCCCTCTCCCAATTACCCGAGAATCACCCCTCCCCACCAGCCACCATCCAGCCCGACAAGCACAGTTCCGGTGGCTAATTGACTTCACAGTTGTCAGTGCCGTTCCTTCCAGCGCTATCCACGATGGGCTGCCTCTCTCCACACCGACAACAAGTAACAGCTGTCAGAAACGGAAACCTCAGCTGGGGGTTGGGCAACAGAGCTGACAGCAACCCCCCCCCCCCCCAGATAGAGTGAACACACGGACTGGGCTCAACACAGGGTTACTATAGAAAAATAGGGATGTGCATAAACTTTGTGGATCTACCTACTGGATAGTCATTCCTGTAAAAGTCACTGGATTCCATAAAAGTCATTGTATAATTATCCCTGGGTATCTACTGAGATTCAGGGGAGACTGTATTGAAGTTCATTTGGTACTCAATACCAAAGGTAGTATGAATAAATCTGAGACCTTAAGAGGCCTAAACTCTTCTATATAATGAAGAGGTAGTACATAGTGAATAAATCTGAAGCCTTCAGAGGCATAAACTCTTCTATATAATGACATAAATAATATCTGTCCAAAAAATAACATAGTAGTAGTAACAACGTCCTAATTCAAAGTGAAATAAAGAAATCAACAAGAGGAGCCAAGAGCCCTAATTGTGGCACTATTTTTTCCCAGCACACAAAGTAGATTCACATATAATCAATCATAAGAGGCATTCCTAAGTACAATAAACTCAAGTCAACCAAGATAATTTAATCAAATGGAACATCCAGGACTGTTATATAGTTTAATATTTTAAAAGTTAAGAACAAAATTGATGAAAAACTTTACTAACTATAAAAAAAAGGAATCTCGTTTATATCACTGCATTTCTTGCAGTTTTTAATTTAGTGACTGTAAAATTTCCGCCAATTGGCACTATTTTTCAAAGAATGTCATTTTTGGGGGTTTTATTTTGATTTAACAAGATCGTACTTCCAGTTCTCATTGGTAAACATCAATATTTATCTGGGATATTATGACAAAGGAATAACAGAATGTAAGGACTACTCGACTACCATGCTTTTTGTTCCTGCAGTAGTTCCTTTGTGACCCACATTTTTAAAAAAAATAGTCTTTTACAGTGTGTGTCTATGTGATCCCTAAGGAAAACATGTCAGTGAAAGGCTAAAGGAAGATAAGCTAGGAGACTGTTTGCATGTCAGCATTTTTCAATCCATTTTCTCTTAATGGACACTGGAAGCTCACAGAGAGCCAGCGAAAGAACTCTGGGATTTCAGCAATGGGCTTTATGTATTCCAAGTGTAAATTGTTCTATTTATTGTTTTAATATGTGAAGCATCTATACAAATAATGATCCTTCCTAAAGATGGGGGGATCCCAGAAGTTACCATACGTGCTCTTCGGTTGATTTATTTCCTTCAATTAGAAAACAAAATTAAACACAACTCTCAATGTCCAAAAGAAGTGCCTAGAGGCCATTGGACATAATTATTTTCATTTATTCCCTGCAATGTCTTAACAGGCCTAGCATTTTTAGATCACAGCACTGGGACGCTGGAAGCATTTCCCCAACCTTTCTGAGGAGGAGGGGGAAAGGCAGCAAAGGTAGTTAATGAATACAGATAAACTTGAGCAGAGCAAATGAAGAAAAACAAGGTCACCAAAAGTTATGCTAAAAATCATCAGGCTCTTCTCGCTATCAATTATCATTGAGGGAAGCCATTACACTGGACTGCAATCAGTGAGTATTCTGTGGAATCCTTCATGCACTCTGAGTTTGGGGGGGGGGGGTTTGCTTGTAGATATTGCATTACCTAACTAGATAACATGATCAGTGCAATTTGTTTGTTTGTTTTCCCTTCTGCTTCCTTCTCCTTATTTGTCATGCCTTTTGCATTGTTCACCTAGTATTTATTTGTTACAGTAGTCAAATCGTTGATTTTTCAATGGCTGGACGACATTGATAGACAACTCAATCTGGCAAACGGATCAGGAACTTGCTCACCGTTTTCCCTTGGTATTGTTCCCTTGCTTCACCCCCCGCTTTACCTTTCCGTGTTACACTCTATCAAACATAGGCTTGCATTTATGAAGGCACGATTTAATGTGATCCCCTCGAATGTCCTCAACAGTAGGCTCTCGGGGGGAGTAAAATCCACCTATTGTACATGTGATGGCCGATCCCCGGAATCTCTGCTCCATATTACATTCGTATGCCCCCACTATTGAGACATAAGATCAAGATTCATCTCCCCTATTTCCCAGAGATTCCCTGGTTCACCGGATCTGTTCAGCCTTTATTTCCTACTCCAGGATATAGACCCTAATATAACCTCAAAGGTGGCAAATTTTTTTGCTGCAGTCGTGGCTGAAAAACGGAGGAAAAGACGGGTAACCCCTACAGCAGAGGATCACTAGTATTGACGGTATAGATTGTAGTAGATGGTGTACTGTCACATGATCTATCTATATTTGTAAAATTTACTCCCCTTTTATGTGTATTTTAAATTGGTCTCCAACCGCAATAAAAGCTATCTATCTATCTATCTATCTATCTATCTATCTATCTATCTATCTATCTATCTATCTATCTATCTATCTATCTATCTATCTATCTATCTATCTACAGTAATTGCTGTTGGAGTCTTGTGGCTGAGGAACAAAGGCAATAGTCTTTAAATAATAAATTAAAGAAGCAAAAAGAGTTATTTAAACACGCAGCCTACAAAGGGGATCTGGCTAATAATACAGAGCCTATTGTCTTAAAAGTCTCTTTATCTGATCCAAGTAATGAAACTTTTCAAAACTTGTTCTAAGCCTCCTCCCATTATATTCCAAGCAAACATCCCAATATACAAATAAAGTTAGATAAGTGAGATAGTAAATATTTCCATATTTCCTATCATTAATGACACATACAGAAAAAGAGCATTTCCTATATGCAGGACTAATAGGGAGAATCCAATCAGTTCTCATCTAATTGGTGGCCTTTCTTTCCATTATCTGTTTTCTTTTCTCCTGACATTTCTTCTAAAAAACCAAAAGTAATATGCAAAATCACCAATGTTTTGTGATTGTATTTATTTATTAAAGTTTTATATCACCCATCACTCCTATTAGGCGACTGTGCCCCGCTCTCCTCATTTATTGTAACAGGTTATGCATGTGAAAATTTCATGTCATACATGGCTATGCAGATTCTCAGTCATCCAGGTCATGGTTGTCTGGACTTTTCTTTGAAGATGTTTCGCTTCTCGAAATGTCTTCAAAGAAAAACAGGAAAGTCCAGTTGCCTCCTGAAAAAGCACCTTTGGGACATTATTGTCATATATGCTTTCAATCTAGAGCACTGAACAAAAGATAAGTGTAAATCAAAAGAATGTCAAAAAGGATTTCGGAAAAAGAAAAAAAACCACTACAAAAATAAAAGCACCAGGAAAAAATACAGATAAGTCTTCAGCTTATGACCACAATTGAGCCCAAAATTTATGTTGTTAAGTGAGACATTTGTTAAGTGAGTTTTGCCCCTTTTATGACTTTTCTTGCTACAGTTGTTAAGTGAATCATTGCAGTTGTTAAATTAGTAATCTGGTTGTTAAGTGAATCTGGCTTCCCCATTGGCTTTGCTTGTCAGACAGTCATACAAGGAGATCACTGCAATCATCGTGAACCAATTGCCAAGTATCCAAATTTTGACCATGTGAACGCTGCAACATTTCATAAGTGTGAAAACAGTCATAAATCAGATTTTTTCAGTGCTGTCGTAACTTCAAACAGTCACTAAATGAACTGTTGTAAATCGAGGACTATCTGTATAATGCTTTTCAGCTGAGTGTGCATGCTTCAAAACGAGAAGGAGAAGAAGTCATATTTATATTTAAGTCCATCTAATTCTAGTTTCAAACGTAGTATATTCAGTGGAGTAAATCCAGCAAATTTATATTCATGCAGGGTTGAAATGGGAAAGGAGTGTTCACACGCTTGCTAAATCATCTACCTTGACTTTTTTCCCCTAGTCATCAGTGTTCTGCAAAGGCTTTTAGGAACCACATAATAAATTGTCTCTGTGTCATTAAATGAGACTAATGGAATTTTCTCTGCCTATAAGGTAGGGGTGGGTTCTGGTTTTCTTTGCTGGGGGTTCGCTCAGGGATGTGCCATGCGGGCGGGCGCACATGCGCAGTACTTAAAAAAAAGCTTCTGCACATGTGCAGAAGCAAAAAACAAGATGGCGCCGCCATAGGCACCGCCAGGAGAACCGGCTCAGAGGCGTGGCAGGCCTAGGTTGTTGTCGGTTCTAACGACCCAGGCCTCCAAGTTACTACTGGTTCTATAGAACCGGTCCGAACCCTCCTCTGCTATAAGGCCAAGATTAAGCTTATTGCCAGTGTCAATAAGCAGCACTGATTATCAGTTTCTCAAAATAAGAGAAGACATAATATGATTGAAAATTGGTGATATTATATTCCTATCAATAGAATAATTTAATCCACAGAAATATGAGATATGATTAGAAATAAAATCTGCATTGAAGCTCTTCATATCAGAGTTGATGGATAGGAAATGATATAAGCTGAGAAAATGACTTATAGGTTAAGAGCTGTGAAGTGGATAAGCAAAATAATGTTGCCTCTGCACTATATTCATGGTACCATTTTTTTCATATTTTTGAAAACTAATACTCTCCATATTTAAAATATAGCTTCCAGTATTCAAACTAACAAAGAGTTTTCATATTGTATGTCAACTCCAGGGACACTGCAAAAATTCAAATATGGGACTGCAAGGTAACTATATTCACTGCAGAATACTGTTTTTGGAAAGTACTCTTGATGTACAGGTTTAATTTCGATTATTATAGAAAGCAGGAAATAAAGATAGAAAGGACAAGAAAGAGTAATGATTCCAGTGGCTTCAAACAGCACTTAAAAACAGACAGAATAACCCAAATTACCAGTAAAATTAAGAGACATAGTAACAGCAGCTGCCAAAATTCAACACTGACTCAAAGGCACAAAAACAAAAAACAACGCATAGTAAACAAACACTTTGATCTGCTAATTGTCTAACCATTAAGAGTGGAACTTATCAGTCTATGTCCAAAAATGTCTCCCTGCAAAATATGTCAGCATTATAATTCCAGTAATCAGCCATTTTGATATAACTTGCTTTATTAAATAATAAAGCAATACTATTACAATATAAATAAAGCAATATTAAATAATGACTTGCACATGCAAGTCATTATTTAATATTACAGCAAACAAGTGGTGAACATGCAAAGGTGACCTAGCTGTGAAACAATTACCTGAACAGCCGGACTGTCAAAGGTAAAAACCTACAAGCAGAAGCTATAATGGAAAGAGAACTGTAACAGGTAATCTGCACAAAAATCCATTTTCATATTCCTGCTGCTTTCAAAAAATAGCAATAACGTTGTTGTTGTTTTTACCAAGAAGCTGGCAAGTGCAATGATGGAGAACGCAAGGCATAAAGTCAAGAAAGATGAGAAAAAGTGAGAAAATGAAATAGCATTTAGAAAGTTGGATGTCCAAATGAATGAAGATAGCAGGTGGAGTAATGATGGCACTTGAAAAGAAATACATGCTATAGTTTCAGAGAGGAGGCAATCTTGGTTAACCATTTGATTTCCTATTTTCAACAATCACAGAATTGATCAATATTCTTAGTTGTCAGTTTAATGAAAATAGCTACACAGCTAGGAAGCATACAGTGGGAAATATTATTTCAAAGCTGTACTAAACAGAAGAACTATACATAAAAGAAATGCAGACCCTTCAAATGGTTTAAATAATAAATGTGTGAAAATCAGGGATAATGGACATTATATCACCAGTGATTTAAAAAGTCTTTATATCATAATATGACCATAGTTGTGTTATGACCTTTCTTTGATTATATTGAAATAATGTTGAGTGCTTGGCAATATAAATCACTAATGGGAAATGGCCTCTTTATTAGAAGACCAAAAAAAAAATCACAAAATTTTATTTATTTATCATATTTATTTAATGCTTCAACTTAATTCTATGTAATTGAATTCCCAAATTACAAATGTTCCCAAAGTAGTTAAAACAACAACAACTGATGTCATGCTTATTGATGTTCTAACTTGCTGGTGTTTTGGTGAACCATCCAAACTGAGTGGTCTTAAAAATTGAATGAATAAATAAACCTATAAAATCTGCATACTGCAACATAAAAATTACATAGGAAATGGAATTTTGCATTTATAGTTTCAGTCTGGGTTTTAAAGAAGATTGTATCTTTTTGGATGATCTGCAGTTGGACTGATCCCATCACTTGTTTTTTTTTTTTAAAAAATAGTATTTCATCTCTCTCCTACAATACCAAGATTTCTTTGATTTTTTTTGTTCACTGATAATGAGTCATGTGTATCATCTCTTGGAAATTGTCTTTTTTACCATTTCAGTCTATTCAATACCTGCCCTCTTCTTCCTTTAAATATCAGAACCCACACCAAGCTGTGAACCAATCACAATTTGTTTAGGAAAACTAATTATACTTATACCAACTACTACTACTTTTTTATTATTTTTTCATCTCATCAAATATTTCTTAATTAAAAGTTGTTGATTTAGCTGCCAAGAACCGTTAGAATTGTAGAATTGTTTAGAAAGGTTAGACTACTTTATTTTCTTTCTTGCTAGAGATACATATGTGTGTGCATACAAACACACACACACACAGTTTTCAGGGGTAATAGATATTTCAGTGATATGCAAGTGTAACTAGATGTTTTTATTATTCTGTTAAAGAATACAAGTTTTATTTCCTGATTGCCCTGTTCCCTGATGAAAATACTGTTTCCTAGCTCTGGCAATTTCAGCAGATCCTTGAACCACCTCATTAATCACCCAAGTGTCATGTGTTATCTTACCTGCAGATGTAATTCGTCTTGCAAGTATCTTGTAAATTCAGGCAGTTTGGTTTCTCCCTATCCTCATAAGAACACGCAGGAACAATAGTCTGTCGTCTTCTTTCTGTACATGCAATATCTCGGCAGGAACAGAAGAGCATTCCATAACTATGCTTGGGGGGAACTTTGTCAAAAAACTGCCTTAGGGCCTTGTGACACTTCCGCTTGTTGCAGATTTCATTAGACACACTGTAGGTGCAGGGTGTTATGTACGCCGATCGATATTTCTTGCAGGTATCATTCAGGTTACAGGCTTTTGCAGCATCCAGACAGTTGTTCCCTTTTGAAATGACAGGCTCCGCTGCATTTAGAGAAAGAAAAAAAGTAGACGAAAAGATTATTGCAGCAAGTTGAAACTTGACTCGGGAAACTCATGATTATTGCAGAAAATATGAGGCAGAAAGTAGCCTTTGAGAAGAAATATATAAAGACATAATTTGTCCGTTGGTTTGCTTGTTTATTTATTTGCTTTCAAATTTATATACCACTGTTTATATACTAAATTTATATATCTCGCTGTTTGGGACAACTAGAATCATAGTTGTGATGCTCAGGCCACAACTTCAGGAATTATTTGATTAAATCACAGATTTTTGAGGACTAATCTCTACATTTCAGAAAAAGAATCAACAACCAAAAAACTGTAATTGGCAAAAGATAGTTGTAGCATCCTACTAGATTTTAATATTACTACAGTCATAATTATACATTAAATCCCAAGTTTTTATTTTGTCTACAACTGTATGTGCACAAATGCAAACTAAATCCAAGCATAATTTCCATATAATTTGCAGGGCATATAATTATGCAATATAGGCATGGTAGACACTAATTACTATACGATTACAGAGTAATTATATGCCTATTTGTTTCTAGAAAGCAAATGTTATGCAAAATGCCTTAAACTATGCTGCCTGCAATAAGCAGTTACCAAGATTCTGAGCTGTTACATGTCAAAACATAGATTTATCTTGGTATATTCTAATATTGCTAGCAGTCTAACATGCTGCCTGCAGTTAAGAGTGAAACAGGGGACTAGGGCTTCATCTTAGACTCAGATTTTTATCACCTTGCCACTTTGTCCTCAGCCACAAGGATACATAAGTCGCTCAAAAAGCAAAGCTTCAAAAAATAATAGGAAGTAAGTCCATCATGCTGGTCTTTTCCAATTGCATTAATCAAGAACCGAGGTCTATTTTGATCTCTTTACAGGTAGCCTTCGACTTACAATCATAATCGATGTTTCTAAGTGAGAAATTTGCTAAGTGAGTTTTGCCCCATTTTACAACTTTATGTGCCACATTAAGTTAAGTGAATCGCTGCAATTATTCAATTAGTAACACGGTTGTTAAATAAATTTGGCTTCCCCATTGACTGCTTGTCAGAAGGTTGCAAAAGGTGATCACGTGACCCCGGGACACTACAACTGTCATAAATATGAATGAAAACAGAATGTACGGGGAAAATGGAGGATCACCTCTATAGGTGCAAGTAGTAGCAATAGCAACAGCACTTAGACTTATATATCGCTTCACAGTGCTTTACAGCCATCTCCAAGCAGTTTACAGAGTCAGCACATTGCCCCCAACAATCTCGGTCCTCATTTTACCGACCTCGGAAGGATGGAAGGCTGAGTCAACCTTGAGCTACTCAAGAGGTGCTGTGGTGGTGCAGTGGTTAGAGGGCAGTGTTGCAGGCTAACTCTGCATTCCCACTGCCAGGAGTTCGACCGTGTGTGTGTGTGTGTGTGTGTGTGTGTGTGTGTGTGTGTGTGTGTGTGTGTGTGTGTGTTCTGTTTTTAGACCTCCAAGGTCCCTTCCAACTATTCTATTCTATTCTATTCTATTCTATTCTATTCTATTCTATTCTATTCTATTCTATTCTATTCTATTCTATTCTATTCTATTATTATTATTCTCCTGGAGTGAAAAGTGAATTAGCCCTGCAGTACTGCATTCTAACCACTATGCCACCAGATAATAAGATCCAATGAGGCTATTAACAAATAAAAGGAAATATTATTTGGCAAACATAATATATATGTGGTAGCATTTTCACTGACACAAATTCATAGATTTTTTTTAGCAGTAAAATTCAATGGAAAACATAGGGAGTGCCATGCCACATATAAGCCTACAGTAAAAGCAAATATTAAATCTTTTTGATATTCTATGTCTGCCAAGAAACATAAAGATATTTTAAAAAGCACATGTCCTTTTTGGACATGTTCTTTATGCATCAGGAAGCACCATTAATAGAAGTAACCCAGACTTAGATTCTAAATTAATGTAATAATCCAAGATATCTGACATCTATCATCTGAATCATGATAAATATTCAGATTTCCATCAAGTCCCAGAAATGTTCTGCTTCTACCAATACTGAACAATTGTTGGTGCCTTGTAGATATGACATTCAAATTATATGTTGTGTTTTAAGTTGATCTAGATTAGTTATTTTCTCCAAAATATATTTGTCATGCCTTTTTCTGAACTTGGTTGTTTGCTTGCAGATGTTTTATTACTAGATAATGAATTTTTGCAATTTGTTTGTAATTTTATTTTTGTAATTACAAATTACAAAAATTTGTGATATATCCCATTTTAATTATGTAGTACATCTTTCCATTTAGCTAAATAATCAAAGCAGTTTGCAAAATTGCCCACGTTAATGCTTTCTTGGCTAAAACATATAACATTGCTATAATATTGCTACAATCATCTGTACATTTGATTCTGTCCTTGTCAAGCTAGTTCAACCAATATACTGCTTATAACTATTTTTAGGTTTTAATTCCTTTATTTTTTATAACTAAATCAAAGCAACCAACATACTTAATATTTTTTCTGTTTCCTACTTTGTCATAACAACAACCCTGTGAATTTTTTTTATGTCCATAAATTCAAAGAGACTCATTTTTTGAAAAACTTAACAACTGGAACTTCTCCTGATTCTTCTGAATCTCCTGATTATGAATCTACTAAACTTCAATCAATAAAGGCAGTGTGTACATTCCCCTGAGTATCTATTGGTGCATTGTAACATATAAATTGGAAATGGGGCTAGCAGCCATGAAGTTGGGCTACTGGAGACTAATTTTTAACAACTCATCTCCAGTCCTAAGTGAAGTACTTGCACCACTGAGCTAACACTGATTCTTCCATGGAATCAGAATGCTCCAGCTAAAGATTTTCCACTGTGAAATTGAATGAGGAATGGAGAATCTTTGTTCTTTCAATGTCTTCGGCTTTCACAACCAAACTCAAACTGAGTGATGAAGGCTGAGTGATGAAGGCATTTGTAATCCAACAAGAGGATTTTAATCACCGGTGTAAAAGTTATATTTTAAAAGAAACAATGAAGTCCTTTGTTCAAGACCACTACAACAAATTAACTGGCTGAAATCTATATGGAGGCAGTGCCAGTCCTTGTATCAGTTATTTTCATTCCAGAACAGTAAGTTCAGGTGCAACAACAATTGTAGCTCAAACAGTGTGTAGAAACAAACTGTCAGCCGTTTCAGGTAGATCAGACAGGATTCAAGGCCAGATAAGCTAATTCTACTTTATTGTAAAGCTACATTAACAGAATGTTGGAAATCTGAAATCACAATTCTTCCGCCATGACGTTTACAGCCCAAAAATTTGGGGGTGGGGGCTCTGACACTCTTGCTCCACCCACTATGTAGCTGTGGCTATGTTCCCTATTATCTGAATTTTCTCCAGGCAGCATCTCATTGTGTAGTCTCCCAAGGCCATTACCACATACTATTTACCTGTATGGTATGTTGCTTTTTAAACTGTTTTTTATTATTATTGTTTCCACCCCCATCAAGAATGATACAATTCTCACTAGGAAGTATTAACATTTTTGTGGATTGTCCTATGAATGAAAGTAGCCTGGTAAAGGTTCTTTCAAATTTCTAGCATAATCTATAGTATACACTTGCTATTTTAACCTACTGGTTAAATCAGAATGTCTTTATATTGCATGGGGAAATTAACATCACATCTGGCACCTTTAAAAGAAAATATGCCTTTAAAAGAATTTCAAGTGCAGTATATGAAGCAGAAAAGCATCACTGCATGCATTGCAATCCCGTCAGAAAATCTATGTGTGATCTGCTAATTTATGATTAGCAGCAACTGAAATTGTACAAAACATTAAAGTATTTAATGTTCAGAATAATCACACGCCTTAATTTTCAGAAGTGTGTGCAGATGCAAGTCCCATTAACTTTAGTCTGGAACATGCCTAGACAATACTTTGAGGACATTTCTGACAGTTATCAAGTGATTTATACCCTATTTTCTTCATAAATGAGATGAATTTTTCACCGAAGCAGATGTTCAGACTCAATGTTTATGAAAATCTATGTATCTTCCCCAGTTACACCTGTTATTTTGACTCCACATAAAATCATTTGAGAATTCTCAGATTAGAAAGTTAATTGGTTAATTAGCAGATTTAGGACCAGCACATAACTGTTTCCTATGGTTCCATGTAAATAGAATATTGATAACACAAGAATAATTCATCCTTAAGAAAAGATATAATATATTCAAAGTTGGGCACTTTATATCCTAGTGATTGAAAATGTAAAGTTCAACATGACACTAAATGTTTTTTCATAAGACAACAACAATGACATGTCAAAAAGTTTATTTTTGCTGGATGATATAGAAGAATGTCTTCCACCTTGACACTGCCAATATATGGTAGGCTATACTGTAATTCCCAGAATTTTTAGCTTTAGGCTTGTAATTTCAGAAGCTGCAGTTCCAACACAGTTAGAAAATGCTAGTTTTAGAACCATAATATCAGGATTTTCTACCTTTGCTTTATTTTTTCTGTATACTGATGTTAGCTGATATTTTCTTCAAAAACATGGATAAAGTCTTCCATTCTCCAAACTTAGCCTGCTCCAATTATAATGGTCAAATATTACATGCCATGACACCTAGCTTGCTATGTGTTGAAAATCTGGCTAATATATTTGGTTTGTAATGATAATTTTTCAAAAAAAGAAAATCCTGCTTGTAGCTGCCTATATTCTTAGATGCTATCTTGATCATTCTTAGGCTCTTGGTTAGGATTTCACTATTCCAATTTCCACCAGTCTTAGACTGTGATTCTAACTGTAGATTACCCACATAATAATAATAGGTTATAAATAAAATAATATAAATAATAAAAGGTCCATTTAATGCTTGAATACTTTCCGTATTGAGAAAATCACCATTAATCAATTTCAGAGGGAAGCTTTACTTGAAATAACCCACATCTTGTGACGATTTCTTTAACACTGTTAACAACAACATCTGCCTATTCCAGGGTCCTTGGTAGGTGGATAGAAACAACTGCATGACCAACCATAATAGCACTAAACAATAGCACTTAGTCTTACATACCATTTCACAGTGTTTTACAGCCCTCTCTAAGGGGTTTACAGAGTCAGCATATTGCCCCCAACAATCTGGGTCGTCATTTTACTGACTTCAGAAGGATGGATGGCTGAGTCAACCTTGAGCCCGTGAGAATCGAACTGCAGTGAGCTGGCAGTCAGCAGAAGTAGCCTGCAGTACTGCATTCTAACCACTGTGTCACTATGGCTCATACTAAACAATACAGCAAAATAATAAAACAAAATAGTTCTTTTCAACATTGGCATTTAGGTGTCCCCCTCAAAGTCAGCTTGGAGTTTGAAAGTGTCTAAACCGAATGAATTAAGTAAATAAATAATGTAACAGATGTTTTCCCCCAAATTAATAGAGAGGCAGTAGAAATTCTTTAATGTTCAAATAATTCAAATGGGGGGGAATGATATCAACTTGTGTCTGCATGATACCCAGTGACTGGTTGTGGGCACTGCACTTCACCGAACATGTGCAGTGTATAAACTCCTGGCATAAGCTGCCAAGTTTTAATTTCAGATTGATTCAGAAGAACTAGAAAATAGAAATAGAAATAACAGAGTTGGAAGGGACCTTGGAGGTCTTCTAGTCCAACCCCCTGCTTAGGCAGGAAACCCTACACCACTTCAGACAAATGGTTATCCAACATCTTCTTAAAAACATCCAGTGTTGGAACACCCACAACTTCTGGAGGCAAGTTGTTCCACTGATTAATTGTTCTAACTTTAACTAGATAAATGCATATTCACTCTGTTGCACAGAATTATCCTTAAATAATTCATCAGCGATTAATGGCTGCGAATACCTGCATTATATGATTATACATCTCTAGGTGGGCGAAATATTTTTGAAAAGCCCCAGACTGAACAGACCATGTACCAGAGTCAGTTCCTATCTACCTCAGGTTTCTTTTGTCAATGCAAAAGTCAGGATATCATATTGTGCTTGTTAAAATAAATCGCCATTTAAAATCCAGCTGTATAGACATGTTCAAGAAAACATCAATAATATAAATATGCCCAGAACTCTTACTATCAATTTAACCAGGTAGCAAAATATCAGTGCATATTCAGTGTTTCATTCTGCATTAATTTCATGCTAATTAAATCATCACAGCATTGAATAATATCCATGAAATACTACATACTCTTGAGTTCTTGGTGGTTTGTACTGTCATGACTGCTCTGAGTCTATTTTCAAAGGAAAGAATAAAGGAATTGGAACAAAAAGGCCAAATTATTTGTAACCAAGGTCAGGGAACAGAGATGGAAACACAAGTAGATCCTGCAACATCTTTGAATTTTACAACTCCAATCAATGCTGAGGAAGCTTTTTGGATGAAAAATGAAATGTCTTCAAAGAAAAATTAGAAAGTAAACATTGAATTAGCAGCATATACCTAGAACAAAGTATTATATACAAAGAAATGATATAATAAAAAACATTTTTTAGAAGAGACATGGCTAGCTTAAATTTGAGAATATATCATCAGTCTGTTAAACGTGAGATGAGTTAATATAAAGAGTACTCAGGGGAAGGTAAAGAGGGTGAAAGAGGAAGTAGAAGGAGGAGGAAGAGAAGGAGTAGAGAGAGGAAGAGGGGGAGTGAAGAAGTAAGAAAGTAGGAGGAGAAGTTGGAGATAGAGAGAGGGGAGTGTAATGGGAAAAAGTAAAACAGACTGATGATTGATGATGCAAGTGCAGAATAAGATACTGACTTTAGAATGTTTGAATAAAATGTATAACTATGTAATATTTTAAGGTATATGTGTATTGAGTTGTATATGAAGTTGTGGAGAAAAATAAAAAACTTTTTGCAAAAAAAATTTTTTTTAGAAAGTCCAGTTGCCTCTTTGGGACAGTAATCTTAGTGTTTGAATCATAAATACTACTAACCACTGTCAAGTAAAGGAAGAGAACCAGTTTAGTTCAGTGGTTAAAGCACCAGGCTAGAAACCAGAAAGCTGTGAGTTCTAGTCCCTCATAACTTTGGCCCAGCCATTCTCTTTCAATGTAACCCACCTCACCAGGTTGTGGGGAAAACAGGAGAAGGAAATAGTATTAGGTATGTTCACCGCATTGAGTTACTTACAAAATAATAAAGGTAGGATTAAAATAAAAGAAAAGGATGAATGGCAGACAATATCAATATGTAGGCTTGGGCTTGTTGGGTGAAATAGCTTCCCTAAAAATCAGAACAATGAGGAATGAAAGCAAAACTGACTAGGAAATTAAAAAGGCTGGCGAGAACTTTCACCTTGTGTCCCTGCATCTACACCCTTTGCTTAAGAATAATTTTTATGGAAATTCTGTTCTTCACCCATGCTGTTATCACTCTTCTAACTGTTTTATGTAACCCATCAATCTATTTGTTATGCAAGGCTTTTGTTTCTTTGGTTTTGAAATTCTAAGTAGAGGAGGCACCAATTTAGCAGGTTTTGTAGCTGTTAACAGCCATATCCAAGAGCTGAAGTGGTGCAGTGGTTAAATGCAGCCACTGCAGGCTGACTGCTAAGTTCAGCAGTTCAGCTGTTCAAATCTCACTAGGCTCAAGGTTGACTCAGCCTTCCATCCTTCCGAGGTCGGTAAAATGAGGACCCAGATTGTTGGGGGCAATATGCTGAACTCTGTAAACCGCTTAGAGAGGGCTGTAAAGCACTATGAAGCGGTATATAAGTCTAAGTGCTATTGCTAAGTGCTATTGCTATATCCATTTTGGTTTCCCATAAAAGATGAGACACCTCTCAGTTCAGTTTTCAGCCAATTGGTGCATTGAAAAGGATGAAGAGATGGTGGCACATCCCCACTAAGGGAAGTTTCTTGTGATATCTGTCCAGAAGTGTCATGACTAAGAATAAGAGAGAGCATCCCGCCACCACCTGCCTGGATAGTTGAGTGGATCAGATTGATGTATGACTTACTGGATTTGACTGAAATACCACTCAGTTTATTCTATATTTGCTTACAAAGTGGTTGCTAATTCAGGTAACACCTCTGCTCTAGCCTGCAGCATCTTCTTTCCAGTTCTGTATTGACTGAGTTTAGATTCATATATTAGTCTGAACAATTCTATAGCTATAATGTCTCTACACATATGTTTTACTAGATCTACATTTTACTGGGTCTCTTTCTCCTTCTGGTTTCTTGCACTCTATGGGTCAGAACATTCTTCAGTATATATCATTTTCCATTTCTCACATGGCTGTCATTACAGAGAGAGTATTCCCAAGAAACTTAGAAAAACTACTAAACAAATGGTAAGAGGATACCTGATCCAGAGTTAGGTAACTGTCTCATATGTTACTACATTGATGGTCTGCTAATCCAGAGGGACTTTAGAATGCTAAGATGTCTTCCTGTTGTGTAACTCTATACTAAAATTACAAATACATTATGTATTAGAAGAATTTTCTGTGTAATCAATCCATCTAACTGAGAGCAACTCTGTGCATGCAAACTACAAAGTTGCAAAATTAGGAGCTGAATGGGTTGTTTTGGATGATTTCAGCATAACAAGTCCCCAAATGAATTTATCTGAATTACCTTAGAAAACACAATAGAGTTACATGTTAGGTGTGTATTATAAATTTTGTGCGTTTATCCACTATTCAAATACTATGGCTGAAGCTTTTTAAGCTCCCTGAAAGTAAACTACATTCCAGTGCGATTTCAGGGCCTATTGGTCCAATATACAGTATATAAAGGATGCCTTTCCTCTGTAGTCAATGTTTTAAGGTAGATATGTATGTATGCATTAATTAATCACAATTCATGTGCACCATCATTTAAATGGTATAAAAGCCTACTCCAGGGGTCGGCAACCCACGGCTCTGGAGCCTCATGCGGCTCTTTGGCCCTTCTGCTGCGGCTCCCTGCTCCTTAATGGGTTGGCCCCGCCCCTCGCCCCTCTTATTTCTTATTTGGACTCCAGACCGAAGTGGCAGGAAGCGAAGGCTGCCTTACGCACAAATGTGGCACGAAGGCAGGTACAGGGCCGCTTCACTCCTGCACTCACCTCCCCCTCTTCTCGTGACCGTCTGGCCGGCTGTGGCTGAGCTGGGAGCGTGCGCACGCACTGGGAGACCCTCAAACGAGCGCCAAAAATCAGGAAAGGCATGCGTGGCTCGCTTAAGGAGGGTCTCACCACGTGTGCACATGCTCCCGGTTCAGCCACAGCTGAGCAGGGCGTCATGAGAGGGAGAGGAGGAGGATTGCTGGAGAGTGCCCCTGTACCTGCCTTCGCTGCACATAAGGCAGCCTTCACTTCCTGCCGCTTCGGGCTGGAGTTTGTGCCCGCTGCGCTCAGCCGAAGAGCTGCTGGGGGTCGGGGATGACACAGCAAGGCAATGGTAGGAATATTAGTGCAAGAGAGAAGCTGTGTCCTGTTAAGTGCAGCGCCTTGAGTGCCTTTCCCAAGGGGATCGCCTCAGCCTGGCTTAACAGACATCGGGAGACCAGGAAGAGGAGTGGGAGGGAAGCTGGATTCCCAGTTCCCTTTCCTGCCTCCTCTCTAGGCGCAAAAGCTCTCTGAGTTTAATTCCTTCACTAAAGCGCTGCATTTTTCTGAGCTTTGGCGCTGGTTTGAGGAGGGTCTCCCTGCGTGTGCCCATGCTCCCGGCTCAGCCACAGCCGACCAGGAGGTCACGAGAGGAGGAAGGAGGAGGACTGTCACCCGAAGGGAGGGGGAGACACACACACACACACACAGTGGGGGGGGGAGAGACATAGACACACACATACAGAGTGATACATAGAAAGGGGGTGAGAGAGGGGAAGAGAGGGAGAGAGATAGCGGGAGAGAGACACGGGGAGAGGGGGAGGTAGGGAGAGGGGTGGGGAATGGTTTTGTGGCTGGGTAGACGTGTCTAGGGGGGCATGTGACTGGGTGGGAGTGAGTGACATCGAGTTGGCCATAGCCACCCAGGATTTGTGGCTCCTTGTGTGTTTTTTTTCCTGTGGGAAACAGGTCCAAGTGGCTCTTTGAGTATTTAAGGTTGCCAACCCCTGGTCTAGTCCCTGCCTCATGGAACTTATAATGTAATTATGATACAAGGGAAACAACAAAGATGTCGAGACTGGTTAGATAAATATATAGGGAAGAAGTTATTTTTTCTCTCAAACCAACATCATATGCATCTCATATTTTATAAATGAAGTTACCATATGCTCTGGCTTATTCGCATCTATTCATTTTGATCATTGATTGCTGGCACATTATCCTTACAGGCAATCAGTGGCAAGTACATTTAAGTATAATAGAGTGGGAACTGAAACTTCTGCCTATAATCGCTTTACCTATAAACTTTGTCCTTTTTTTAATGCCAATGTAGCACAATTAGGACATGGGCTAAAGTGAATAGACAGCACAGACAAGGAAAGTATAATTAAACAGAGGGAGCTTTAGTGGGAAAATATTAAATTCTACAGATTGGGAAAAATTCTGGTAAATTTGCTATGTCATATAATTAGTGTTTGTAGCACATTTGGAAACCTACATTCTTCTTGGCACCTCAAAACATATTAAACGGGCAACAACATACTTATGCTGTGCTGTAAAAAGAGATGTATACTAAGGAGATGTAAAATATATACCGTATTTTTCGGAGTATAAGACGCACCTTAGTTTTGGGGGAGGAAAACAAGGGAAAAAGGCCTTGCCTCCAAGCAATTTGCCAAACAGCAAACAGCACAGATGATATACACTGTTTGCTGTGTATTTCTGTGCATGTGTGCCTGACCCATAGAAATACCAAAGAATTGGAGAAATGTACATTATGCCAGAAAGTTTTCTTAAATGTAGTCACACTAACTCCTCCCAATTATTTAAATAGATCTACTTCAAGGTAAGTCAGGATTTAACTCTAATACTAAACAGGACACTGTTACATTTCAGACTATACTTATATAGAGTTGTTAAAATTAATAAAAATTTCTGAAAGTATACATTATTCTCTATTATTTAAAAGAAGATACAATAGCACTGGGCCTCTTCAGAGCAAGCATTTATTTTAAAAAGCTTCTTTATTTTGTTAAGTTCTGGGAGTTGAAGTCCATAAGTCTTAAAGTTGCCAAGGTTGAGATCCCTGTAAATCTAGACAACTTAACAAACTAAAGAAGCTTTTTAAAATAAATATTTGCTCTGAAGAGGCCCAGTACTATTGTATCTTCTTTTAAATAATAGAGAATAATGTATACTTCCAGAAATTTTAATTAATTTTAACAGCTCTGTACAAGTATAGTATGAAATGTAACAGTGTCCTGTTTAGTATTATAGTTTAGTTACCTTGGAGTAGATCTATTTAAATAATTGGGAAGAGTTAGTGTGACTACATTTTAGAAAACTTTTTGGCATAATGTACATTTCTCCAATTCTTTGGTATTTCTATGGGTCAGGCACACATGCACAGCAAACAGTGTATATCATCTGTGCTGTTTGCTGTTTGGCAAATTGCTTGGAGGCAGAGGCCTTTTTCCCTTGTTTTCCTCCCCCAAAACTAAGGTGCGTCTTATACTTCGGTGTGTCTTATACTCCGAAAAATACAGTAATCTTTTTTGATCGGTATTGTGAAAAGAATATAGAAAAAAATGTAACTGCAAAATATAGTGTCAAAAAAGAAAGGGATGATAAAGTATAAAAGAAAAAGAAGACCAATCCTGACGAAAGTAAAAAAAAAATGTTTCAGGCATAGAAAAAGAGGATTAAACAAGTAGACTGCAGCAGACTGAATGGAATATATATACAAGTATTAAATTATTTTGAGTGAAATTGAGGGCAAGGCAATACTGGGAGGAGTATTTTAAACATTTGAATGTGAGTGACAACACACACACACACACACACACACACACACTTAAGTGTACACCTGAGACAAATGTTATATATGTTAACATCCAAGAAAAATATTTGATAAAAGATAAATCATGAATGTCATGAGATTGTTAGCACTGATGCTGGTACAATCTGAAGAAATATTAAAATATGAATGTGGTTTGCTTATGAGTGACTGTGGCAGAAAGCTGAAATAATTCCAATATTGTTCCCCAATGGAAATGATATCAAATGTATCAACAAACAATTATAAAATCCACAGAGAGATTAGTTAGTTAAGTGTGTCTGATAAGGTATTTGATACCCTTTGATTGAAAGAGTACAAGAAGTAATAATGGCCAAAATTGGGAAGAGCAATTGGTCTTTAGGCTGTCAAGAGGATTTTGTCCTTCAGCAGGTCACTGAAGATCATATGAAGCCACTCAGAGTATCCTTGAACAATGTGCAGCAAATAAATTTAATAACAAATAATGAAAGTTAGAAATTAATTGTAAAAGTGCTATATGAGAACAAGCAGATGATGGTGAACACACATTTGCATGCACATAGAATTGAAGGTTGATTATTGAATGTGTTAAGAGCAGTATATGAAATAAAGTGCACGAGTCTTAAAGGAAAGCTTAATAAATGTTTCTGCTTTATGTAGCGTATAAGACAAAGGTATCTTCCATTGGTTGTTTAATATACAGTAGTTATAGATAAATATATGAGAAATGCCTGTGGTTATGCTAAAGACATATGGCTGTGGATTTAAATGTAGATGTTCTTTGGTATGAAGATGCTATGTCCGGCTGAGAAATTAAGTGATGTGCAGCAAGAGCAGTGGTGGGTTCCTACCGATGCGGTCCACTCTACTGCACCGTGAGATTTGAACAATTGAACTGCAGCTAGCAGTCAGCTGAAATAGCCTGCAGTGCTGCACTCTAACCACTGCGCCACCTCGGCTCTATGATCAGGAAGGGATGATTGCTGAATGATTGAGAACGCAAAAGAGACTGAGTAGTACAGTCAGAAGAGCAACACAATGAACTGATTTAGTTACACAGAGAGAATGAATGAGGCTTAAATCACATAATAAATATTAAAAAAGAGTGAAAGTTGTGGTAGAACAGACCTCGTGAAGACCTCAAAACAATAAAAAAAAGAGTTGATTGAAGGACGAAATACGAGGAATGAATCAGTGCATGGACAGGAGGCCTGTATGCACAGCTTGGAAGGGGAAAAAATGTTAGAGAAATATAGTGATGGGGTTGGTCATAAATGAGTCATTTTCTTTCCTATTCCTTTCCTCCTGGCTTAATTTATTTACCTACTATTTTTTTATCCCTTTTGTGCAGTTTATATAACCCTGCTTGCTCCAAAAGCACCATTATGCAAACAGTGTTGTATGTTGACTATGCATTGACAGGATCCCAACCCACTAGAGAAATGTTGTGTCAAGCCAGGTGTACCGTCGAAGACTCTTTTGCTGGATTGTGGAATCAAAAGGAAAGCTGATTTAGTGCCCACAAAATTCCAAAATTACATACACACAAAAGAGAGACAACATGTAACAGCTCCTGGCCAATTTATAGAGTATCACTCAGTATTCCTTTTTATTACTATAGAAGTCAATCTGCAACTTGTTTCCTTTTTCCCTCGAACTTGATTAATTACCATCTTAACTAACTACTGTTCCCTTTCTTATAAATGGCCTCTCTCTAAAATGCTGCTCTTGCAAAAAAATAAAACAGGAAAAAGCTTCTAGCTCTTTTTTTTAGTACTGCAGCCCTGCCTAACCTTGCTATTTTTCAAATTTATGGTCTTTTCCAATAGAGCTTGTGTGAATATTATAGCAAATCAGATAAAGTAAAGAAGGGGGTGGCTCTTTTAAGTGATCCTTCTAGGTCTTGGGGATTTCCCCTCCTCCTCTTCTTTTCTCTTGGTAAATATTGCATTTAAGTGTATATGTTAGCATTTGATAACTCAATTAGTTGATCAGGTATACTATTTCAGAGAAGTTGCATTGCTTGCTGATTAATTTCTTCTCCCCCGATGTACCCCACCCGTGTCCAATACCATATTAAAGCATTCATGTAAAAAGAATCCTCCCCTTGAGCAACATTTTGAGTGTATAATAACCAAGCAGCAAATACCATAAGCTTTTCTCAAAGCTGCCATTCATTTCAATGGGACATTTGCTCAAGACAGAATAGTGTGAGCACAGGGCTAAATTGTTGGTAATGGTTTTTTAAAAAATGCATACTAGTCAAATAAAACAGGATTTATGCTAGCTCTTCCTCTTGTAGTATGGTCTTTAGAAAGTGCAAATCTAGTGCAAGCAGAATCATGGCAAGCTATAAATGCAACATGAACAGAGATGCAAAATCACTAAGCCCAAGATATTTCCTTACCATTGGTCTCTCCCTCCCTCCCTCCCTCCCTCTCTCTCTCACACACACAAACTACATCTATCTATCTATCTATCTATCTATCTATCTATCTATCTATCTATCTATCTATCTATCTATCTATCTATCTATCTATCTATCTATCATCTATCTATCTCTGAGTCATTTTTGGTGAGATGGGCAGTATATAAATTTGATAGATATAGTTTGATAGATTGATAAATAGACAGACAGATAATATTGTACTCACTACTGATTGGTTCAAGGCAGGTAAGGCTTCAAACATGATGGATGGAGTATTATCATAAAACTCCACAGAATACAAAGTCTCTCCAAGGCATAAATTTGTGACAAAATAGTTTTGTTGCTGGAGCTTTACTGATTACTACTAATGCTTATTTTAAAAAGAATCAAAACATGAATTTGTCTCATGCTACAGAAATGACTGAGACTAAGAACTGCCAACTCATATTAAGTTTTCTTTCTTTCTTATTAGGTTCATCATTGTTCCCAGTGCAATGCTGTGATACATACTCTACTGTCTTGATTTCTTGGGTTAACTTTTTGGAAGCCAATTTGATAATATTCCTCTCAGCTTTTGTAGCATGCAAACCTCAGCTCCTCTTTTGAAAAGTAGGTCATATATTTATTGAAACACAACCATCACCCACCAAAGAAGACTGAAATATGGAATGCCTAGATCTGACCATTCTTCCAAAGAACTTATGCATTGGTTTTTTGACCTACATACAGTATCTTGTAGGGGAAGAAGGTTAAGCAGAAAGAGACTGACCCAAAAATAGATGGTGTGTAGAAATCACAACTCAAATCGTTCTAGCCCTACTTTACAACAACAGAGAAGAACAAGAAGAAATCCATGGGTTTGAGTCTATCTTTTTCTTTGTTTAATAGGACTTGATGGTTTAAGACTGCGAGGCAAAACAATATGTCACCTCCAGGTTGAGTAAAATGCAATGTGTGGGAAAGGGTCTTTTGCAAAAAAAAAAAAAAAAAAAAAAAACACCCTCTAAAGGTCCAGGAAACCAGCCACAAAGTAATCCAAGTATTTGGTATGGCCATTGTGATGGAACAATTTCTTGCATCACAAAAGATGAAAATGGGTAGACAGTCCCAGATAATTTTTTGTGTTTGGACTTATCTCACATTTTCTAAAGCTTTTCTAGACAATTTTACTTAATCAATAGTTTTTTTTCTGTGTAACGTTCCATGTACTTCAGCAATTAAACTACATGATAAATTGTATCTTTTTTTAAAAAAATGCTGATTTTCAAAGAGCATTAAATTGTGAGGATATTTCTAGTGAACAAGGTCAAAGAGTTGCAGATTCTATTCATTAAAAGGAAATTGTGGTTCATTTTGTTATTTTTGTTTACAACAAAACCCGGTTATTTTTAATTTAAAATTATACTTATTTGCTATAAACATATCATTAAGATCATCTTTTAGAATTTTCAGCCCCAGGTCTGTATAACCTGGCAATTGTTATCCAGTAGACCACCAGACCAGAAAGCTACGCAAAACGGTTTTTGTAGGCTATTCAGCTCCTGGATTTTTGTAATACATTTTGGCTTAGATCCAACAAAGCAGAAGGATATGGGATGCCACATTCTTGTACAATCTAGCAGATGGTGCGGAATGCTGGAAGTGATCTGTAGATCAATGACTCAGTCATCAGTAGCATCTGTGCCATGATTTGTTGTGATTATTACAGTATATTTTCCCATACTGAACTAGGAAAATTTAGTCTTCATTCTTGTGTATCTTGGGGAAGTCGTTTGTTTTTTAAACACAATAATCATGAAGTAATGATTTTAAATACGCAGGATGTTACACTATTAAACATAAAATACTGGAAAATAATCAATGGTTTGCAAGTCATCTTATCACTGCAAGGTGATTAATATTGCTGTCTCAACAACTGCAATCATCACCTTGTTAATTAACCTCTTCGACCTTCTGACCTTTCAACTTTTGTTATAATTCGTGTTTCAAAGTTTTTTAGCCGTTTGTATTTAATTAGGTCTAAAAAAAACAGATGAAAAGTATTTTTCTAGTTTGTTAAAATACCCCTTGAGTCTTACAAATTAGAAAGCACTGTACGTGTTTTTAGAAGAAACGGTATTATAAATCAGATCTAGGACACATATTCTGAATGGTGGCTTTGTTCCCACCTCATTTTTATTTTGGCAGCTTACTGTTCGTTAATAGCTCTGGCTACCAGGAAGCTGCCTTTTCAAAATTTCTCTCTCACCCTAATTATAATTACAATGTATAAATCACACAATGATCAATTATACAAATTTTAGGTTCATGCATTATTTAACCTAGCATTTGAATCCACCCAACAGGAGCCCAGGAAATTCCAGTCTCTTTCTCTTTGTATGCAAACAACCCCTTTGTGAAAATAGAAATACCAAGTATAAAAATGCAAAATACCAAATGTTTCCTGAATTATGAAAACATTTAAGGGAAGTGACATCATCAAAACTGAATATGGCTCTATCCCTATTCCTGCCCTATTTAGTAAGTATAGGGTTGTAATTCTGACAACTATAATTCAGTAAAACTCTGCAGTACTGATAATAAACTAATCTCAAAAGAAGAGTCTAAGCAACACAGTTTTGTTATACATTTGCTATAAATTTAGTCCCATATTTCAAGTATTAATAAATTCACACATACAGTATGTTAAAATACAATGAACACAGAATTATAAAATATTCATTCACAATACATACAGTAAAATGTATAAAATGCCAACAAAAGACCATGTTTCAAAAACTAATCAGAACTCAGCAGAAATTCAAGACAGCCATCAATATTAGTGTAATGTACTGGCACTGGAAAAGAGCACCACTAAATATATATATATATATTTATATACAAATCATATATATTTATATGTGAAATATAAATATAAATATAAATATAAATATAAATATAAATATAAATATAAATATAAATATAAATATAAATATAAATATAAATATAAATATAAATATAAATGTGTGTGTGTGTGTGTGTGTGTGTGTGTGTGTGTGTGTGTGTGTTTCTGTCGTGGGTAAGGCAGCCAGCCCGGGTTCAAATCCCAGTAAGGGGTATGGCTATCTGACGAGAGCAAAATAAGCTCGAAATAGATCTATAATAGTCTCTCTTTATTTTCATTTGTCAGCAAAAAATCCTACATACATATACATATATATATATACATATATATATATATATATACATATATATATATATATATATACATATATATACATATATATACATATATATACATATATATACATATATATATATATATATATATATATATATATATATATATATATATATATATATATATATATATATATATATATATATGTTTTTCTGTCGTGTTATCCTGGTGTACCCAAATATGGAAGAGAAAGCATCACAGCTTCCTTTTTGCCTTTCAGCCCCGTCACAGGGACCATCCAGGCTGATTTTAATATAGCCGACACACTAATCTATATGTGTAGGATTTTTTTTTGCTGATAAATGAAAATAAAGGGAGACTATTATAGATCTATTTCGAGCTTATTTTGCTCTCGTCAGATAGCCATACCCCTTACTGGGATTTGAACCCGGGTCGGCTGCCTTGCAGTGCAGCAACTTTTTGTATATATATATTTGACAGAAATCAGTTTTTACTCTGAATCAAAGACCAAGCAGTGGAAATACATGTGATGCTACAAAAACAATAACCTAGGTCTCGTGTACTAATGCTCACGAAGGCAAAATAAGAATAAGAATACTATTAAATGTGGCAGAGACTTTAAACAACATGAATAATGATTAGCTATTCAGGTACTACACTGTGGAGAGGAAGGGCATCCAGAGTAGATTAGTGGATCAGTAAATATATAGAGTGTCAAAGCTCCACATATTTGACATTTGAAGAACAAAGCTATCCATCAATGTCCTGAGTGCAGATCGATCAAACAGAATGCTGCCTACTGAAAACCTAATAGCATGATAGTAATAATGTAGCCACAAAGCCTCTAGTCTTTAATTGACTGCTTCACTTCAGGCTAGGATGTCGAAAACAGTGACTAATGTTTACCTAAAGATTTCATTTGCAGTGGATGACAATCGGTTCACCTCACACTATTCTAAGCAAAATGACTATATGCAGTAATGGACAATAAATAAAAGATAGGGGGAGAAAGTCTAATTAAAAGGATTATGCAGGGTTCTTGAAGGGACTTGCAGGAACTTGAAGGCAAAATATGATTTGGAGCCTGCATGGGCATAGCATGTTGGGAACACCTTAAAGCAAATATGTATTTTCCTGAGACTACACTTCATTGGGGAGGTAGACTCAAGCCCAGGAGAAAAGCTGCTTTAAGGTATTCCTCATAGGTACTACCGTGTTTCCCCGAAAATAAGACATGTCCTGAAAATAAGCCCTACAGGGCTTTTCAGGACATGCCTTGAAATAACCCCCCCCAAAAATAAGCCCCCCCAACTACTTCTGGGGGAAAGGGGGGGACATGCCGGGAGCCGCTCTTTTTGCGGCGGCACTCTTTTGGCCCGGAAAGAGAGAGAGAGATCCCTCAAGAAGTTTCCCTGCAAAGACCTGCCAAGCAAGAGAAGGGGCGAACTGCCAGACGCTGGTAAGATGAGCGTCTCGCAGCCCGGCCCTCCCCCTCCCCTGCCTCCCCTGCCACCCCCAAATTGTGCCTGACGATCTTACCAGCGTCTGGCAGTTCGCCGCTTCTCTTGCTTGGCAGGTCTTTGCAGGGAAACTTCTGAACATGAAAAGGAAAAGTTATTGCGAGTGCGAGCAATTAACTTCTCACACTTGAGATAACTTTTTATTTCAAGGCGTTTCCCTGCAAAGACCTGCCAAGCAAGAGAAGCGGCGAACTGCCAGATGCTGGTAAGATCGTCAGGCACAATTTAGGGGAGGCAGGGGAGGGGGAGGGCTGGGTTGCGAGACGCTCATCTTACCAGCATCTGGCAGTTCACTGCTTCCCTGTCGCCACTGCCTTCCTCACTCGCATCGCGCCACGCCCCATCCCCCGCCCGAAACCCTCAAGTCCTTCAAAGCATTTTAAAGGGATGCGCTTTGCCTGCCATGAAGGGAACCGATGTTCCCCGAAGAACAGGAGGCAAGCATCAGTTCCCTTCATGGCAGGCAAAACACATCCCTTTAAAATGCTTCAAAGGACTTAAAAGCATTTTGAAGGGACATCCGCCATGGCACGCCCGCACTGCCAAACCCCAGCGCAAGACACCCCTCCTACCTAGGACTTGTCCCGATACCTCAGTCGCGTTCTTACAGTCTTCTCTCCACGGCAGCCCGTCCAAAAGAACGTCTTGCAAGTTCAAACTTCTTTGAACTTTGAAGTTCTTTGAACTTCAAATTTTGGAATGGGCTGCCGTGGAGAGGAGACCGTAAGAACGCGACCGAGGTATCGGGACAAGTCCCAGGTAGGACGGCCACCACGCCATGCCCGCCCACCCTGCCAAACCCCAGCGCGAGATGCCCCTCCTACTTAGGACTTGTCCTGATACCTCGGTCTTCTCTCCATGGCAACCCGCTCCAAAAGAACGTCTCGCGAGTCCAAACTTCTCGAACTCGCGAGACGTTCTCTTTTGGAACGGGCTGCCATGAAGAGAAGACCGTAAGAACGCGACAGAGGTCCCGGGACAAGTCCCAGGTAGGACATCTGCCCCTCCCCGCCAAGAGAGATGCACCACTTACTGGAGTTCTGCAGCTCCGTGGTCTCTCGGTTTTTTCCCCTAAAGAGACTAACCGAGAGACCACGGAGCTGGCAAACTCCAGTAAGTGGTGCGTCTCGTGCCCCGCCCCGCCTGCACCCCAAAAATAAGCCACCCCCCGAAAATAAGGCCAGGGGCATATTTTTGGGGGGGTCAAAAATATAAGCCCATCTTATTTTCGGGGAAACACGGTACGTGCACCTTCATATGAGCAATAAGTCACGTTTTCCCCATGAAGGCGCAGACCTTCATGGTTACATCTTCATGGAACATGCTTATGCATAGAGAGGCCATTAGAAAAAATAAATAAGCTGATTTTTAAAAAACAAATATGAATTTATTTAAACATGAAGTGCCTAGCTGTAAATGAAAACGACGTTTCTGCCAATGTCTGAAGTAGTATTTACACCACTGTAAGAAGTCCAGTGGCAGCTAAAAGAAAGAAATCTTGGGGGAGGGACACATAAAAATAAATACTTGCTAATCAGAATAATGAAACTGAAGGAGTTCAAAACATTGATAAGGAAAGGAATAACTTTTGTTAATACTAAAGGATGATATACTGATGCTCCCAAAATATAAGAAGCCCTAATTTTGGGTATACTTTTCAAAGCACCTCCCCAAACTCCAATCCAATCTAAACAATATTACAGTGTATTAGCTACATTTAATTAACCACTTGGCAATCAGGCAGATTAAGAAGCAGGCAAACAAATATATAAAATTAATCCACTTTTGATTTGACTTAAACTCAAATTGAATTCAGTTTAGCCATTGTCCTACCTTCATTCTTCTTCTGTTGTTGTTGTTGTTGTTGTTAATTATGCATGAAGCCAGTGAACATGGTCAATGAAAAAGCACAACTTCTGAACACACATCAATGATCATTAATCAAGGTGCTTCCAAAGTCTTCCAAAACGATGCATGTTGTTCAAAAATGCCCCAATACTAAAGTTGCAGGTGTTGAAGCAACCAGTCAGTCTTGTAGACAACACTGCAACTTTTTCTGATGATAACCATCCATTCCCATGGATGTCCACCTGCTAAACTGCATGGCCTGCTAAACTTCAACCTTATAGCAATAGCAGAACTTAGACTTATATACCGCTTCATAGTGCTTTACAGCCCTCTCTAAGTGGTTTACAGAGTTCAGCATATTGCCCCCAACAATCTGGGTCCTTATTTTACCGACCTCAGAAGGATGGAAGGCTGAGTCAACCTTGAGCCGGTGAGATTTGAACAGCTGAACTGCTGAACTAGCAGTCAGATGAAGTAGGTTGCAGTGCTGCTTTTAACCATTGCGCCACCTCGGCTCCTTATGCTATATGACCGTGATGGCGAACCTATGGCACGCGTGCCACAAATGGCACGCGGAGCCATATCGGTGGGCACGTGAGCTCAGGTCCGGCGCACATGCACGCACCAGCCAGCTGATTTTTGGGCCTTCTGGGCCCACTGGGAGTCAGGAAACAGTCTGTTTTCAGCCTCCACAGGGGGTGGGGAAGGCCTGTTTTTTGCTCTCCCCAAGCTCCAGAGCCTTTCTAGGAGCCTGAGGAGGACGAAAATGGCCTTCCCCCCCCCCGGAGGCCCTTTGGAGGCCAGAAATGGCCCATTTCCCAACTTGAAATGGGCCATTTCTGGCCTCTGGAGGGTCTCCCGGGGGGGGGGAGAGGCTGTTTTCGCCCTTCCCAGGCTCCTAGAAAGGCTCTGAAGCCTGGAGAGAGCAAAAAAAATGGAACTTCCAATTCAACCAGAAGTCGGCAAATGAAACGTTTCCGGCCTCTTGGGGGGGGGGGCAGGCCATTTTTGCCCTCCTCAGGCTCCTAGAAAGGCTCTGCAGCTTGTGGAAAGAAAAAAAACAGGCCTTCCTGTTCAACCAGAAGTTGGCAAATGGGCCATTTTCTGTCTCCGGAGAGCCTCTGGAGGGGTGGGGAAGGCCGTTTTTGCCCTCCCCAGGTTCCTAGAAAGGCTCTAAAGCCTGGGGAGAGCGAAAAATGGGCGTGCCATCATGTGCCTGGAGTAGGGGGGGTGTCATGTGCACGTGCGTGGGGGCCCCACATGGAATTATGGGTGTGGACACGCAAGCGCATCCCCCCGCACTCCCCCTTTTGGCACACGAACCAAAAACGGTTCACCATCACTGCTATATGACTACTTCACATTAGAATTCTTTATTGACCAAGTGTGATTGGACACACAAGCAATTTGTCTGCAGTGCATAAGCTCTCCGTGTACATTCAAGCAACAAGTGATGAATCCAGATACTAACTCCTAAGAGATTAATTTGAGAACTTTCTCTCCATTTCTGATCCTCTGCATTTCTCCCAATTTAGGTTTCAAAAATGAACAAAATATCAAGAAAAGCAACCACTGTATTGCTACTGCCTGGGGAATTGTCATTTCAGTAAGGGAAATATAGGAACACACTCTACAGTACTTACCAACTATGTCAAATTTCCTTATCCATAATTCTATATAAAAAGAGGACAACTTGTTAGACAGACTGCTCTTTGTGTCCAGTAATTTATTTTTCTTTTTCTTTCTTTTTTTGCTCTCATTTATTTTCGACTATCCCAATTTTATTTCTATCAATATGAAGTATGAAAAGAAGCCTGCCAAATAACAACCTTTAAATGCAGCCTTAGCCTCTGTAACTTAAAAGCTACAATCCGCAACCACTTACTCCAGAGTAATTAACTGAAATAAGTGAGATGTTTCAAACTAAATGGTTTTACTGATTGCAGCCAAATACCTGTCAAAATTAAGGGAGACTTTGCGGATACAAGATACAAGATAAAGCCACATTTTATTTTGCAATGCTGGTATAAACTGTTATCATAGCATAGCTCGGCTGAAACTACTGGGAATCAATTATAAGACTAAGAATTTCTGCAAGCTTCAGTGGAGCTATTCTAGCTTTATTGCCACAGTCTGCCCCTTAATAATCTTAATTTGTATATTCTTGATTCAGGAAAATGAGATGGGATTGATCATATGGCTAAATGGTTTCCAGAACTGGGGCTGAATTTGTGAAGCAACCATGCTTAAAAATTCTTAATGCCCCAAATAAGGAATTTAAATCGCTTTGTTAGAGTCATTGATGCTTTTTTTTTCCTAAAAAAAATTATAATTAAAATGAGTGATATTCTCTAATGGACCATGAGTGTACATCAAATTGCTCTGTGGCCTTTGATATGTACTTAAAGGCAATTGAGTAGTCTTACTGATGTATTTTTAAAGAGCTACTTATTGATTGATAACGCTTCCGTATTAATATAACCACTTTGTGGGAAACTGAGAAACATCAATAGTAGAAACCCACATTTATCTACAAATTAACTCTATGTAGAAATATTGCTTCAAGTCAAATGGGGTGGATCCATTCATTCCTTTACAAGAGATACTCAAAAACTGATACGAAAGTGGATAAAAGTAAAACTTGGACTTATTTGTCAATTGCCTAAAATGACTGCCTGCAATTCATGTCTTCCAGCCGAGCCAAAGAATCATTGACATAAAGCATACACTCTGACTAGCTTATATTTTTGACATGCTAATAACTGTAATGCTTTACTTGATGACAGCTTTTCATATTTTTTTTAGAGCCCCAAAAGCTGCAACTACTGATGAAAATGAAATAAAAATTGTTCTTAAAAATTGTGTAAGAGTTTTAAGGCATTAATGTATCCTACATGCCACAAAGTGGTCATTTGGTTTATGCATGTTAAGAATACCTTTTTCATAAGATCACTAAACTAAAAGTACAAGGTCTGATTAGGTGTATAGCATCTAACCGCCTTAGAGAATTCTAGGCCAAAATGCAGATTTAAAACAGCTTACAAGAATAAACTATTTTCTACTGATAAGTTCTGAAATCTACTAAACAGGAGACTTTTTGTACAGTGGTGTACAGCCATCTGGATAGTCAACTGAATATCATTTCCCTTAGCTTTAGGGAATAATATTATTTTAAGTGAAATGATTTAGTCAAGGAAATAAAAATTGAAAATATTTTCAGCAACCACTGCTGCAAATGTATACTATGCTAGGGAAGTTTTGAAGATTCTTTTGAAGTTTCTATGTTTGTGTGCACAGTTCAGAACTGTTAACTCTCTATAATATATTACATGAAATGATGCATATTTCATGTACAGGTTATTATTTCCAAACTGTGATTTTGTATCAATGAATCATAGTTACCCTCCTAGAACACTCAGCATGGTATCATTTGGGGTTATTAGGCCAGGGTTACCCTGGAGTGCCTGATATTACCCTGACTCCAATCTTTCTTGGCTGGCATATTTATTCTGTAGCACAGTTCAATTTCTGTTTTATCCTGCAGCCCTTGGCTTTTCAATATGCAAGAAAAGCCTATCCTTTTCAATGTACATAAAGTTTCATGGAAAGCTTCAGACTAAAGCAGCTTCCCTATTTGGATGAGATATAGTTTTCATTCATATTCCCTGGCTATCAGTCCAGGAAAGTTGTGAAACTAGTATTAAAAAAAGCTATCTTAGGGGGCATTTGGAATAAAGGAAGCAGAGGGTCCTTTATTTGGGGATGGGATAGCTAGGAAAGCGCTTTAGCAGCTTTACCACAGGACACCAGATCTATCCTGGATCAGATGCAGTAAATCTTGTTTCAGATACTCATGCGCTATATATAGCATTCAGAATGGACTATAACAGTATATGGATTTAACTGTAATTGTACAATTGTGCCGCAATACCCCAAGTGCTGGAAAAATATTAAAATCACATATATTTATAGCCATTGCACTCACTTCCTAACACAGTTTAAAGTAACAATATTAGCTTCAGTGATGTATAACTCAAGTCCAATTCAGGAATTAGTCCTCATTACTCCTATAATAGGGGATGAAGTTGCACTGGTGATCACTAATTCTGTAGGGTGAAAAATCTCTGCATGCACCTTTGCTATCCTCTTTTGCAGATATTCATTTTAAATATGAATAAAATATATAAAGAGACCTCGTTGGATTTCAATAGACAATACTCTAGACATTTTATCTTTTAGGGTAAGATTAATGTTCTTACAATGAATGTATTTTGCAAAACATAATATATTTAATTGTAATTTCTCAACATATATCTGAAAAAAATTAAACACAATACTATGTTTCATAATTTTTTTGTGAGGCATGTTCAATTCTCAGGATATATTTAAAAGGATCCTATCTATTAAAGAGGAAGGATATTGTTTTCCAAATCTTCAATTATAAAATTTTGGATAGTTATTATAGTATCAAATTCTTAACTTCCCTTAATGGAAAATGTGCTTCTTGGGCTCTTCTAGAATATTCATACATTATTCTTTTAACGGGACTGTCCTAAGATAAAAATATATTCCAAATAGTTTGCATTACTTTTACACCAAATCAAAGTTTGTAATTGATTCCTAGGAAAAGATATTTGATTTTTTTTCCATGTGAAATTAACATGGGGTAAACCAGATTTCAAAATTAACAAAACTCCTATTTTATGGGGGGAAATATTGAATCAAATAATAGTAAAATGAATTTATCATTTTCTACTATAAATCAAACATTATTTGTCTAATAAGGGTTAGTGTGAGCATTTATAACTGAAATCTTAGTTTAGACTAGTAACATTTTCAGCCTCAGAAATACCTACTCTACAAGTGATTATTGCTCCCATTAAGAGCCCAGGTGGCGCAGTGGTTAAAAGCAGCACTGCAGTTCAGCAGTTCAATTGTTCAAATCTCACCGGCTCAAGGTTGACTCAGCCTTCCATCCTTCTGAGGTGCGTAAAATGAGGACCCAGATTGTTGGGGGCAATATGCTGAACTCTGTAAACCGCTTAGAGAGGGCTGTAAAGCACTATGAAGCGGTATATAAGTTTAAGTGCTATTGCTATTGCTATTGCTATTTAAATCCTGTGGGGAAAAACTCACAATTACTTTTTCCATAATTATATTCAGGATGAATTAATTTGATATGCAAACTTTAATGGATGAATGGACTAAAGAATTAGAGATGCTTAGTTTGTCTAGACAATAAATGTTAACATTAATACTAAAAACTGAATAGAACTTACATTAAATTCTTATTCAAGAAAAATGTGTTCATGTAAAATAGGCTTGAGTAACTTGTCAAATTTTTGGGGATGTAGTAAGATTAATGTTTCATTTAAACAAGTTGATACGGTATCTTATAATTGCCCCATTTAGAAGGATGTTACTACTTATATTAATTCAAGTTTGAAACAAGATTTAATATTCTCAAAAGTTAATATTTTTGGAACTATTTTCCTGTTCATGAACATTAATATTTGAAGAAAGTGGATGCTCCATGTACTGTTTAAAATTAAAAGAGTTTAACTTTGGAAAGATAAACATATGGCCCCAAATATACAATGATATGCAGAGTTGATAATCTGAGCAATTTATGAATGATGTTATGGAAGATTATAATGAAATATAATGAAATCCTTCTATGGTAGTTTTAACAAGTGTAGGTATCTGGGAATCTATTCATTTTTGTATTTATTTATTTTAATAATATTGACTAAATCCTAACGGGAGGATAGAACAAAGCCCTCAAAATACATTAAAACATATATAAATAATAAAAATCAACAGTAAAACAACTGGTTTATCAAAGGGACCATTTAATTAACTTATGGCCAAACTGTCTATTGGAATAGTCCTAGAATAGAAATTATTGCAAAATAAAGCCCATTTTAACCCTTTGGAAGAGTGTGTTCCATTAAACAGGAATCAAAGCTGAGAAAGTCAGTTGCCAATTCTCAAGAACCTCACATGGAGGTGAGATTCACAACAGGCCTTTTTAAATTGACTAGACCAGATATGCAGATTTTATTTTGGCAAGGTGGTGGCTGATATACAATGATTCTGCTTCCTAAATAGCTTTCAAAGTGACAATTAGGACTCAGAGTTGGTACCAGAGCAGGGGTAGGTTCCTCTTACCTGGCTACCTGTGCGCTGCACATGCATCATCACGTTTCGCGCGTGCATTGCCTTGCGTGATTTCGCTTCCGCGCATGCGCAGGAAGCAAAAAAATCTCAAGCATGTGTGCGTCCCCTCGTGAGATTTTGCTTATGCACATGTGCAGGAAGCAAAAAAGGCCAAAAATTCGGAAAAAATATGGTGCCACATGACGGACCGGCGAACACGGTACCAGAGCCATCGCGCGCAAATTGCGCAATCAGTGGGTCTCTACCAGAATGGCGCACTGGACCGCACCGGTAGGAACCCACCACTGTACCAGAGGTGAAATGACAACTAATGCAGCATTTTAAGAATAGATATAATTCTTCCTTAAAATGGGGTTGACCATCAGAGGTATAGCCACTATATTTTGTATCAACTTTAGATTCTGAGTTGTTTCTAAAGGCAATCCCATGTGGAACACACTGAGTAGTTTAGCATGTAATAGTCAAGGCACTATTTTAGTAAATGACTTTACCATGCCAGGCGTCCTTGCTTTAGATTCTTCAAAGCACCTGAGGGTAGAACAAGAAGCAATGGGTGGAAACTAAACAAGGAGAGAAGCAACTTAGAACTAAGGAGAAATTTCCTGACAGTTAGAACAATTAATCAGTGGAACAGCTTGCCTCCAGAAGTTGTAAATGCTCCAACACTGGACGTTTTTAAGAAGATGTTGGATAACCATTTGTCTGAAGTAGTGTAGGGTTTCCTGCCTAAGCAGGGGGTTGGACTAGAAGACCTCCAAGGTCCCTTCCAACTCTGTTGTTGTTATTATTATTATTATTATTATTATTATTATTATTATTATTATTATTATTATTATTATTATTATTATTATTATTATTATTATTATTCACAAAAAATGTAATACACAGCAAACGAGATTTATATGCTGGATTTCGTATCACTATATCACAAGTCGAACACTTCCCAAGCGTCTAGGACTGTGTGATGTATTTTCGTATGATGCGCGCAGATCCAAGTACGATGGCCTTTTGCAACTGACAGATCGTGATTTTGTCAATGTTTATTGTTTTCAAATGCCGGTTAAGGTCTTTTGGCACAGCACCCAGTGTGCCGATTACCACTGGGATCACCTGTACTGGTTTATGCCAGAGTCGTTGTAATTCGATTTTAAGGTCCTGATATCGGTTAAGTTTTTCTTGTTGTTTTTCATCAATTCGACTGTCACCTGGTATGGCGACATCAATGATCCACACTTTTTTATTTTCCACAATCGTGAGGTCTGGCGTATTATGTTCCAAAACCTTGTCAGTCTGAATTCGAAAGTCCCAAAGTATTTTGGCATGTTTGTTTTCAACTACTTTCTCAGGTTTATGATCCCACCAGTTCTTTACCACTGGTAGGTGGTAGTTGTGGCACAGGTTCCAATGAAGCATCTGGGCCACGTAGTTGTGCCTCTGTTTGTAGTCCGTCTGTGCGATTTTCTTGCAGCCGCTGAGGATATGATCAATTGTTTCATCAGCTTCCTTGCAAAGTCTGCATTTTGGGTCATCAGCTGATTTTTCAATCTTGGCTTTGATTGCATTTGTTCTAATTGCTTGCTCCTGGGCTGCAAGAATCAAGCCTTCTGTCTCCTTCTTCAGTGTTCCATTAGTGAGCCATAACCAGATCTTCTCCTTATCAACTTTTCCTTCAATCTTGTTGAGGAATTGCCCATGCAAGGCTTTATTGCACCAACTGTCGGCTCTAGTTTGCATTGCAGTTTTCCTATACTGATGCTTGGTCTGCTGCACTTTCAGAAGCTTCCGGTTGTTTACTTCAATCAATGCAGGTTCTTTACTTTCTTTGACGTATTCTGCCAATGCATGTTTTTCTTCTTCTACTGTTTGTTTTACTTGTAAAAGTCCTCTGCCACCAGTTTTTCTGGGCAGATATAGTCTGTCGACATCACTACGAGGATGAAGTGAATGGTGAATGGTCATGAGTTTTCTTGTTTTTCTGTCCAAATTGTCCAGTTCAGCCTGTGTCCAGTTTATTATGCCAGCAGTATATCTTATAACAGGTATAGCCCAGTTGTTTATGGCCTTGATGGTGTTGCCTCCATTGAGCTTGCTTTTGAGAATTTTTCTGACTCTTTGTGTGTATTCTTTACTGACTACATTCTTCACATGATCATGTTTGATATTATCCAGTTGTAGTATGCCCAGGTATTTATAGGCCTCTGGCTGATGACACTTTATGGCTTGACCATTAGGCATGTTTATGCCCACACTTTCAGTGATTTTGCCCTTCTTCAATGCTACTGTGGCACATTTGTCCAAACCAAACTCCATGCTGATATCATTGCTAAAGATTCGGACAGTGTTGGTCAGAGACTGAATTTCAGTTTCAGTTTTTCCATACAACTTCAGATCATATTATTATTATTATTATTATTATTATTATTATTATTATTATTATTATTATTATTATTATTATTATTATTATTATTATTATTATTATTATTATTATTATTATTATATAAAGTTTTAACTGCAGTTCAGATAGAATTTGGTAAAGGCAATCCTATTTAAACAGAAACTTAAACCATTAAGCAATTCCTTGTTTGTGTGTGTCTGTGTGTGGGTGGGAAACAACCCTATTCAGAGTAATTACCAGTGAAGGTGTTCCAATATTACTATTAATAAAATGTTTCTCCATATTTCTATTGATAACTGATTATTTCATCTTGTTAATTTGTTATGTATGTTTTTGTTTTCAATTTCACTTTCTTTCTAATGTTATTATAATGTTTTATTTATTGGTTTTATATCAATAAAAGGAAAAATATGGAAATAGAATAAATGGCATTTTCCTTTGCAATTTCTCCTCCATATTAGTATCAATTTTTTTCAGCCAATGTCAGAGATTTTCTGAAGCAATTTATGTTTAATAGCCTGTGCATTTCTTCTGCTGAACAGATGGAACACCTGTAGACCTCCAGATGTATTGAACTACAGTTTCCAGCATCCCTCATATATTATAGTGCTTGCAAATAGTAAGAGTTGTAGACTAGCAACATCTGGAGAGGCCCAGGTTCTTCAATAGTATTAAAGACTTTGGGTTTCTACATTCTAATGTACCACATGGCTGTCATATTCTGTAGAGCTTGGGAAAAATGTTACAAGGCTCAACACATACGGAGAACTAGAGTATTGGACTAACTTTTCTATACTCATACTTGTTCTTATCTCAATCGTGACTCCTGCAATTCTAACATATGTCACAAAATGTGACATATCATTAATAAGGAGAAATTACATCTTATATAAATCAGTTGTAGATTGCAGACAATCTTTCTGGACCAAAAGAGTAGGCTTACATCAGCATTTATCTGTCATCTGTCAAACAAACTTTAAAATTGGTTATTCTTTTTGAACCAGGTTAGTCTATAATACTTTTATATAACAACTAAAGTTCCTCAGAAGAATGATATTTTCTCCTTCAGCTAGTCTACTGTTTGAGTAAGCATATCTGTAACAATATAAATTCTGCTGTCACCAAAATTAATATGACATATAATGCAAGCTCTGGTATGGTATTGCAAGGTGCCATAAGTTAGACAATTTTACACAGTTATGTTAGACATTTCTAAGGAGGATTAGGAGAGTCACCAACACTATGAAGGGTCACTTCAACTACTAGTATTTTTATAGTAGAATTAGTACAGTAGTACAAATTCAAGTTCCAAACCCTTTATCCCTGAGACAGCAGCCCCACTATTAGAAAAACTGTAAATAATTGCTATATTTAAACTTGAATAAGCTTTAAAGTATTAATAAAGGCAAATATTTGTAGCTCAGGGTTGACAGAAGGGGTCCTTGGTGCTCTCTGGGCTTGCTTGTTTTCTTGCAGACATTTCATTACCCAAACTAGGTAACATCATAGTGACTAGCACTGATGGTGTTACCTAGTTTGGGTAATGAAATGTCTGCAAGAAAACAAGCAAGCTCAGAGAGCACCAAGGACCCCGCTTTAATTTATATCTGATCTTTTAAGCAGAAAGGTTTACATAAAATATGGCCCGTCTTACAAGAGGTGAGGATGAGAGCTGAGGATGGTAGGATTTTCCCTTGGCCCACACAGTAAACCTCGTATAGTATAAAAAAAGAATGATCTAAAGCCAAGCTTCATAGCTTAGAAAAAACTTATTTTTTTTCTTAATGAGTTGGACCCCCTTCAGACTGTCTTACAGACTCAGTGTATTTCAAGCATGTTCAACTGACAATTTTAGTTTATAGAGATAGGCATGGACAAATGGACTTGCCAATAAGGAATGATTGATTTCATTTTTTGGGGGGTGGAAAGCAATAACAGTTCCAATTAGGAGACTTATGGACAGCAATCTTTGATTCTTTGAGGGATTAAAAAAAACATTGCAAAAGCTTGGAAAGAAGTCCTATTTGCTAGCCACCATGTCCCAGTGAAGTATAGCTACAAAATAACCACATTAACTGAGAAGTTAATTGGATTTTATTTTGTCACGTTAATGCAAAAAACAGCTGGAACAACATGGGTTATTTCATTCAATGGTATCTAGGCTTCAGGCGTGATCTATTTTGGCATAATGTCCATGAATAGAATTCATATCAAAGGAGCAGCAGGGCCTTCTAATACATGGACTGTTTTTAGAAACAAAGAACTTTCATGTTTACAAAATTGCTAAATCATAGAGACACAAGAATGCTACTATTTACACACAATGGAAAGGTCCACCTGTAAAGTTAACCCATAATTTAAGGCTGAGAACACAAATAGGTCCCCCATAGAATCCAAGGCTCCTATGTGCACTCTCTCCGGTCCTTCATTGTAATCAGGAAGGGAAATAAACCAGAATTTAGTTTCAATTCAGGTTTGTTGCTAGGTATGAATTATAATTTCAATTTCCCTCACTCTGCTGCTAATAAGATAGCTTCAAATCTCAGGTAGCTTTCATGATTTAATTTAGGAAGTTATTAGTTTATTTTTTGTTCAAAACAAATAAGGAACATATTAAATCAAAGAATAGCTTGTTTTTTCCAAGAGAAGAGCAAAGGACCCTACATTAGAGTGTGAATAATCACATTTATTGCTTTATTTGGAAGCACTAAAAAAAATTAATACTGAAGTTCTTTCTTTTCCACATTTCAAGTGCTTTTACAACAGGGGTAAGCAACAAAATGGTCCAAGGGCTGCACATAAATTCAGAGGCAATTTCTTGATGTCTTGTTTCAACCTTAGAAAGGTATTTATTGCCTTTGAGTGCCAAGCTAGATATGGAGCAGACAGTTTGGAAAACTTAGTAAACTGAAGTAGCTTGCAGTTTCCCATCACAAGCTGACTATGCAGCTCTTAATTTTATAAAGCAGAATGCTGAATTTTGATATTTATTTTTCACAGTGCCAGGTATTGCCATTCTAGTTGGTTAGAAGCATTGGATGGGGAGATAGGATTTCAGACATTTTATTGCATAAATGAGAATGGATGCTTACAAGTAAAGCATCCAAAATGGCAGACCTTGAACTGACAAAGACTGTACGAGGAACATCAGAAACAGAATATGGCCTATAGCATGACGTTAGTTCTGGAGACAACAGGAATTGCCATGAAAAGGCCAACTATATGGAAGGCCAGCTATGGGAAATCTCATGTAGCTAAAATTCCAAGTCAGGGAGATAATAATTGTATGTATAAAGATATTTTGGATATAAGGTTCAATAGCATCTACAGCAAACTGTAAGGATACCAAATGTTGACATGAATGCAATAACATGAACACACAAACTACAGGTTGTCCTTATTTAGCAACGGCCTCAGATAGTGACCATTCAGTTACAATAGTGATGAAAAAGTAACTATGCAATCAGTTCTGACATTTACAAACTTCATAACTGCTGTTTCATGTGTTTGCCATTATGATGAATTAGTACTTGTATATACCAGAGCCTTCTCCCACTCCCTCTTCAGAGTAGACAGATTTGGTTTTTTTTAAAGCTATCTCTTTCTGAATTGCTTTTGTCTGTAGTGCAGGTGTCCCTAGAAAGTGCTAACCACAAGTTAACAAGCTCAGCTCTGAACCCTCCACCAGCTAAGCTGATGCTGCCTGAAAGTGACAAGATTCTAATCAGTTTCACAGCAAAATGTTTTATTTATATCCTGGTAAAAGAAGTACACTAGGGAGAGACACCAGCAAACAGCCAGCATCACTGAATTACTTTCAATGTGTACTCATTTGCATGCGGCTGCTTACTCGTAATCCTTTGATGTAAATGCAAACAATTTTCTAATTGCTAATCATTCCAGTGCTAGAATGAGTACTCCCAAGGGTGAAGGAGTGGGAGAGAAGCCTGTAGGTAATCTTGATGTTGCATTCTGATTGGTTGAAGCTCAAGCAGCCTGAGAGCGGGAGAAGGGACAGCTCCCATTGGCTGAGAGTTCTGTATAAATAGGAGCTGTCACCTCTCAGTTGTTTGTTAACTGTTCCTGGTGCTGAATAAAATGTTCTGGTTCAGCTTTCCTGTCAGAATCCTTCTTTTCAAGTTAGCAACAGCCCGGCTATCTAACACTTGACTTATGTACATTGTTGTAAATTAAAGTAGTCATTAAGCAGGTCACCATATAACCTGACTTGATTTTCATGACTGTTTTTACAATGTTTGCTAAACATGTCATCATGGTTGTTAAGCAAATCATGGGGTCATTAAAAGTGAACCAGATGGCCATTAAGTGTATCCAGCATATCCAATGGGCATTTTTGCTGGAAAACAGCAAAAAAGTAATGAGATATGGTCAGATGACTGCAGCACGCTGCAACCAGTCATAAAAAGGCGAACCAGTTGTCAAAGTTTCTGAAATGCAATCATGCAGGTGGAGATGGGTGCAGCAGTCATAACTTCAAGGACAGTTAAAAGTCCTTTGTGACTTTGAATGGTTATTAAGCCACCTATATAAGATGTGCCCTTTTATTTAGCTTCCTTGTGAATGAAGTTCAGGAAACTTTAGCAGCTATTTGGGGTTTTAGCCTTCTGATGCTGTAAAACAAGGGAAAGCTGAAGCAAAATTGTAAGCAGGGTCCTGGTCGTGTGATTTTTTTTTTTTTAAGTAATTGTTTCACTTCACCAAGTCCGCAGTCTCAATTGTGGTCACCAAATGCTAAGTTCTGACATATAACGCAAGTACATAAAATATAGCATTGACTTGATGACACTGTCATGCATCTATTGTAATTTATTCCCCTTACCACTTATGGAAATATGCACATTTGCATTTAACAGACTAACAGACTTGGAAGGGACTTTGGAGATCTTCTAATTCAACCCCCAGCTCAGGCAGAAAACCCTATACCAGTGATGGCGAACCTTTTTTCCCCCGGGTGCCGAAAGCGCGTGCGCATGTGCTATCGTGCATGCACGAGTGCCACAGCCATAATTCAATCCCTGGGGAGGGTGAAAATGGCCTCCCCCAGCCCCCTAGAGGCCCTCTGGAGGCTGGAAATGGCCCGTTTCCCAACTTCTGGTGGGCCTAGTAGGCCCGTTTTTCGCCCTTCCCAGGCTCCAGAGGCTTCCCTGGAGCCTGGGGAGGGTGAAAACGCCCTCACCTGCCCCACGGAGGTCCTCCGGAAGCCGAAAACGCCCTCCCAGAGCCTCTGTGCGAGCCGAAAATCAGCACGCTGGAGCTGAGCTAGGGCAACGGCTCGCGTGCCGGAAGATATAGCTCTGCGTGCCACCTGTGGCACACGTGCCATAGGTTCGCCATCACTGCCCTATACCATTTCAGGCAAATGGATGTCCAATCTCTTTTTCAAAGCTTCCAGTGTTGGAGCATTCACAACTTCTGGAGGCAAGTTGTTCCACTGATAAATTGTTGTAATTGTCAGGAAATTTCTCCTTAGTTCTAGGTTGCTTCTCTCCTTGACTGGTTTCCAACCCATTGCTTCTAGTCCTGCCTTCAGGTGCTTTAGAGAATAGCTTGACTCCCTCTTCTTTGTGTCAACCTCTGAGTTATTGGAACACTGCTAACATGTCACCCCTAGTCCTTCTTTTTTGTTAAACTAGACATACCCAATTCTGACAACTGTTCTTTATATGTTTTGGCCACCAGTCCCCTAATCACCTTTTGTTAGTATTTTCTGCACTCTTTAACAGTGAAGATAAAAAAGAAAATATATTTGCAAACTTTAAAAGCTCACTTTCTACAAAGGCAGCATAAAGAGAAAATGAAGCGGAGGGTTGCAAATTACAAAGTTCAACGATCTAGAACACCAACACAATAATGGTCAACACATTACCTGACTCAGTAGTTTCTTCCCAAAACCCCAAAAACTTTAACCTTAGATTATCTACCATTGACCTCACCCCATTCCTAAGCGGTCTGTAAGAGGCATGCATAAGCGCACAATCGTGCCTACCGTTCCTGTCCTAATGTACCCATATATTCATACTTCTTGTACTCATAATCATGCTTGTACTATTATATATATATATATATATATATATATGTGTGTGTGTATATATATACGTATGTGTGTGTGTATACATACACACACACACACACACATACAATAATGTTTATACTTTATTTATACTTTGCTTGTAATCATATATGCGTGACAAATAAAAATAAAAAAAATAAAAAATTGTAATTTTAGACTCTGCCTTTCCTCCATGAGATCAAAGTGCCTTACAAAGGCATCTATTTTCATTTTATCTTGACATGAATCCCAAGAGATGTGTTGAGTGAATGAGATTGACTGTCCCAATGTAATCCTATGAGCTTCCATGTCAGAGGATAAACTTAAGCTGAATCTCCCTGGTCTTAGTCCAAAGCCAGGTATCACACTAGTTCTTTTTTAATGAAAAACAATTTTGCAATTCCTGAAAGTGACTTCACTCCCAACCGGCCCAAATCCAATGGAATAGCTACAAACATGTGCACCAAATTCTTTAATGTAAATTCTGATTTGAATGACATTTTCACCATTCTCTTTATTTCATGGCAAATATAAAGCAGTCATTGGTTTGTATTACTTGCCATCACTTCATTGGTTTATTGTCTTTTCTAAATCTATTGCTTGTTCTCCTCTTACCTCAGGGACCAATGAAGCAATTATACTAAGAAAAGTATGGCGGTTGTCTTTTGCAATAATGACTGCGTAAAGTACAGCAGCTGTTTGTCCCATTTCTTCTTGTTTCTGAAAGACTGGGAGGAACTGAAAAGTACTTGTAACTAGTATTTGGGAAAGTCTTTGTGAAAAAGGGAGGTCGAATTAAAAACTTTTTAAAAAAGAAGTCTTTGTGGTTAACTACAGACATAAATAAATTGGGGAATTCACAGAATATTTTGCACACTGGACTCTAATGATATATTAAAAATAAAATTAGTATCTAAGTAATATTCCTTGACTTCAAAGGTGTTATACTTCTGTGCCAAAAAAACCTAAGTCAGGATGATCTGCCTAGATTTTTGATGTCTTAAATGGATGCATGTTTTTTAAAAAAAACAATTCAAAAATAATCTGTAAAGATAAGAACAGGAACATTAAGCACAGAGAGAAAGCTTTTACTGACCAGAGAGGTAGGTAGAGTTACAGCAATCATGTTGAGTAATACAAGCATGTCAAGAGCAGCTTAATGGCTTAAACTGCATCAGTATATTTAAAAGCTCCATCTCCCACTGATTCCCCTAGACAGTTAAAAGACATAGAATCCAACTGAAAGCTACTACAGAAACTGGACAAAGACAAAGCTGATGCGTAGCTGAGGAAAGAAGAGTTATTGTAGTCTCCTTAGCATAGTTTATGAGCAACTACTACATGTGCTTGAAACCCAACAATTAATTATTACTTTCCTATCAGATCCACAGAGCGATATGTATGAGTATGAACCAATCAGATGTTACTCTTTTAATATCCATGCATTCTGTGCAAGCAATAAGTAGAAGTACAATAAAACCCTTCATAACAGTTGATTAGTAAATACAGCCTACAGAAAGTCTAGCTCTCATTGCACTTTGCACATTAAAAATCCAAATGCACTGGGAGAGCTGGGATTTTAACCCCCCATAGCTTTAACACAAAGAAACACATTAATAAGATACAATTCAGATTTGCATTTTTTAATAAGCAAGGGGATCAAAAAACTGGAACACTGAAGTGGTGCAATACTTTATTGCAAATTGAAACTTCATGGGCATAGCAATATTAAGAAAGATAATCAGAATAGAGAAAATAGTTATTATTTTTGGGACATAAACATAAATATTCTTATTAAAGTTCAAATGCTACCTGTCACAATCACTGAGAAAGTAAAGATTGGAGTATAATAAATATCTGTAAAGTATCTCTTGAAGTCTATCTTCTCAGCAGTATGTTCCATTTCTTGGGTCCAAGAGAGACAAAAATAGTACTAAGATGAGCCAGAGAGGGTGAATATGTATGTTAGCTATCAAAGCCAATGTTTTCCAAAACAGCATAGAATATTAACAAATAAGCTATTAAACAATAAAGAAGAATATTTGGAGCTCAGAGTTAAAATGAAATGCTAGCATGGATGATGTTACCTAGTTTGGATAATGAAATGTCTGCAAGAAAGCAACCAAGCTCAGAGAACACCAAGGACTCCTCAAACTACTGAACAATCAAAATATATAACAAAGCATAGTAATTTAGTGTCAGCCCTAGTATACCTAGTAGTCCAACCTAGGAGATGAATGTCATAAGAAGCTTACAACTACTTTCCTTGAGATTGGCTATAATAATAGAATCTTGCAAGTCTGATTTCCCGTCTTCCCCTGTTTCTTACACTCCAGTGAATTAGGAAGGTATCTCCCTGAGTCACTTCTGAATGTTATCTCTTTGCTTTGAGCTTCAGAATTGTTTCATCCCTTTTTGCCTAAGGTTCTTGCATATTTCCATCAAGATGCAGTTCCTTCATCTCTAAATTAAGATACTGTATATAAAACTCAATCAGAAGAAGCTGAGAAGTTGTCTCAATTACAAAAACAAATTTTAAATCTATAATGTACTTGATTAAAATGTCTGAGAGAAGAAAAAGGAATCTATCTGGAGGGCAAAAGTTAACAAAATCAACAGCAGGTACAGCTCATCAGGAGGAGATGCAAGAGTTTGGGATTCTATCTGCAGGTCATCCTTGACTTATGATCACAACTGACTCCAAAATTTCTGATGCTATGACTTTTCTTGCCATAGTTACTAAGTGGATCACTGCAGTTAGCAATAGCAATAGCACTTAGACTTATATACCGCTTCATAGTGCTTTACAGCCCTCTCTAAGTGGTTTACAGAGTTCAGCATATTGCCCCCAACAATCTGGGTCCTCATTTTACCGACCTCAGAAGGATGGAAGGCTGAGTCAACCTTGAGCCTGGTGAGATTTGAACAGCTGAACTGCTGAACTAGCAGTCACTGAAGTAGTTGCAGTGCTGCTTTTAACCACTGTGCCACCTCGGCTACTAAGTTGTTAAGTTAGTAACCCAGTTGTTAAGTGAATCTGGCTTCTCCATTGACTTTGTTTGTCAGAAGGTTGCAAAAGGTGGTCACATGTCCCTGGGACCAGAGGTGGATTCTAACTTACCTCGCCACTGGTTTGCTTCCTCCCGTGCTGCATGGCTGCATGCATGCTTCATGCGGCAGCGCGCACACACGCAGTGCTGAAAACTTGGCTTCTGCGCATGCGCAAAAGCAAAAACCAGCAAAAAATTCCAAAAACCCCACCCCCAAACAATTTTTGTAAAAAAAAATTTTTAAGATGGCAGCGTCCACGGACCAGCACCGACAGAACTGGCTCCGTGATGTCACCACCAGTTTACTACCGGTTCTATAGAACCGGTGCGAACCAGGAAGAACCCACCTCTGCCTGGGACACTGCATCCATCATAAATACATGCTAGTTGCCAAGTGTCCCAATTTTGATCATGTGACTGTGGGTATGCTGCAATGGTCATGTATGAAAAACAGTCCCAATCAGTTTTTTCCAGTGTCACTGTAATTTTGAACAGTCGCTAAATGAATGGTTGTAAGTTGAGGACTACCTGTACTGGAAAGAACCAGTCCTAGGTAACCAATACCTTACCTCAGCATGGGGGGATACCAAGACTGTGCACATAATCTCAAAGTACAGGTAAGAATATAGAGGAAGAAATGCTCATTTTCAAAAGCTGGGGTGGTGCAATGGTTAGAATGCTGTACTGCAGGGCTAACTCATTGCTCACTCCAGAAGTTTGATTCTGAGCGGCTTAAGGTTAACTCAGCCTTCCAAGGTCAGTAAAATGAGAACACAGATTGTTGGGAGCAATACGCTGACTCTATAAACCTCTTAGAGAGGGCTGTAAAAAGCACTAAGTCTAAGTGCTATTGCTATTATTCAAAAACTTTGTAGCTTCACTACATATGGACTTTTTGCTTTTACTCCATATATAAAACTTGATGTAATCAGAGAAATAGCTGAAAAACTGACGAAAATCAACCCTGAAATTTATCCTCCTTATCAACTCCTCCTCACATAAATGATGTTGCTGTGTTTTCTTCCTTTGATTCTGAAAACCTGTGAAGTGTTCAAGAAAATGCATTTCTTTTTCCATCACATCCAAGGCCCACTGGAAGCTCTTCAACTGCACCAGAACCATTACTAAAGAAAGAAGACCTCACCCCAAAAAAATTTTTAGAAGAGAAAGGTGGCAACATGATGACAAGACTCTTGAAGTTCTCCGATGCAGAAAACTGGATAAAAGTTTCGGATTTGTTATTCTTGAATCCTAAGCATATTGTTTAATTACGATCCCAAGTGATTAGCAATCCCCCATGACTGCTAATTGGGGGGAAAAATACTGGCTATTGCATTAGACACGGAATAGCTATCTGTTAACTGAGTAAGTGAACCACCTTAAATATTATTTTATGGATCAGCATGTCATGTGAACCAGAAAATTGGGTTAGTTGAATAAACTAAATAAATACCATCAAGCACATTTTTGACTTTTCTGATAGAAAAGTTTCTTAGTTCTGGGCAAGCAAAAAGGAGCCTGCTGCCTATTGAGACCTATTGTAATTGGCATGTTGACAAAACAAAGGGCCCGTCACTAGCATTTCTTCTATTTACTAGAATTTGGGGGACACACACACAGGCCCCATTGGCATTCTTGGAAAATAAAAGTGATACATGGCTATAGATGGGGATTTTGTTTGGAAGTGCTCCCATTTGCTGCCTAAAAGACAAATGTTAGCTACACAACCACTTCAGGTATGTGTGTGATGGATAGAAGTGGTGATGAGCAATAACTTCACTTTCCCATAAATGGGACTTTATGACTAAGCTCATAGTGGCAGCCAGTTTGCAAATAACTAAGCTGTCCCTTGCAGGTATTTTGAGAGCAACTCCATGATATACTTTCAAAATTCCAGAGATGTCTTTCAAAAGAAAAAGAACAATCAGGCATTGCTGAATAAGATATATTTGCAAAGATAGGTTTTCATTTGGATTTGTCAGGATTCTTCCAACTATAAAATGTGCTAAATTTATTACCCCTCAGTTCCACAAGTAGAAATTAGTTTAAGAAATAGTAACTATGAAATTCCGCAGGGTGCATTGCTTATCTCTGACCTTTTCCTCCACTCTTAACTTGTACATCTAATCAGAAAGTGTAAAACTTTTATGTTAACTGTAGCTGAAAATGTAGTATTGACATTAATTATAAGTGGCAGCAGTTACACTGTTAACCTGACCCTTGTTAGACTACGTCCTAATTTGCACAGATAAACAAGGGAAGACACTGTATTGTTCCAAACTGTATTATGGTTTGACACGATTTATTTCCATTTACAATTCCATTCTCATCAAGATAATAAGATTAGCATCACAAAAGTTTCAGAATGGATCAGCTACCAGAAAAGGTTAACAACATTAACTCATCAAATCTGCAAATGACACCAAGCTGGCAGCAACAGCCAACACTCCAGAAGATAGGCTTAAGATACAGAAAGATCTTGACAGACTTGAACATTGGGCGCCATCTAACAAAATGAAATTCAATGGTGAAAACAGTAAGATTCTACATTTAGGCAAGAAAAACAAAATGCATAGGTACAGTATATGTGGTACCTTGCTCAATAGTAGTAACTGTGAGAAGGATCTTGGAGTCCTAGTGGACAACCATTTAAATATGAGCCAGCAGTGTGCAGCAGCTGCCAAAAAAACCAACACAGTTCTAGGCTGCAATAACAGAGGGATAGAATCAAGATCATGTGAAGTATTAATACCACTTTATAATGCCTTGGTAATGTCACACTTGGAATACTGCATTCAGTTTTGGTCGTCACGATGTAAAAAGAATGTTGAGACTTTAGAAAGAGGGCAGAGAAGAGCAACAAAGATGATTAGGGGACTGGAGGCTAAAACATATGAAGAGCAGTTGCAGGAACTGGGTATGTCTAGTTTAATGAAACGAAGGATCAGGGGAGACATGATAGCAGTGTTCCAATATCTAGGGGCTGCCACAAAGAAGAGGGAGTCAAACTATTCTCCAAAACACCTGAGGGTAGGACAAGAAGCAATGGGTAGAAACTAATCAAGGAGAGAAGCAACTGAGAACTAAGGAGAAATTTCCTGACAGAACAATTAATCAGTGGAACAACTTGCCTCAAGTTGTGAATGTTCCAACACTGGAAGTTTTAAAAAAGATGTTGGATAACAATTTGTTTAAAGTGGTGTGGGGTTTCCTGACTAAGCAGGGGGTTGCACTAGAAGACCTCCAAGGTCCCTTCCAACTCTGTTATTCTATTATTTTCTTTGCTAGAAATAATATAGACGGTAGCTGTTTTCCATTTTTGCTGCAAAATAAAACTTTTCAAACTGATAGAAACATATTTTCACTACAGGTGATGGAAGAATTAAGCCAGGAAATTTTTAAGCTATTTCTTTTCAAAATCATTAGCTCATCCCCATAAATTATAGCATTGGTCAATAGGCAAACGTATTAAAAATTACCACAAATCATTAGTAAATTTTATTATACAATAAATATAGCATACAGAGAGTATTCAATAATTGCAAGGTCACAATCTGTTAGTTCATTGATTGACATAAACAATCTTGGAAAAATGAGTATGGGTTGAGCAAGAGAAACAAGAACTGCCTATATCTTTAACATGTCCATGTTATGCTTCACAAGTCAGCTGATTTAAATGACTACTATTCTTCTATTTCAACTTCCACTTTAAAATAAAAATTATGGACCAAGATCTGGATATGTTACTCTAAAGATTTTTACCTACCTATAAGGAACGATATCTGTGGAATGTCAAGAGAATTGTGCTCCACTGATCGCTGAATTGTTGATTAAAGTTTTATATTGTGTATCCATGAGATTGGCACTGTGATCTTGCAGATGATCCTAGATCTTATACAGTTATAAGGCTTTATATATGTTGACTTCAACCATTTGCTCAGAACAAGAATCTAAATTAAAGCATTTAAGAGAGACGACTGGCTAGTCTCTCTGAACACAGACAGGGTCACAGTGAAGGCAAACCAAGTACTTCTTTGGATAATTGGTTCTAATACTCAATTGATCTTACTGTTAGGAAGTTTTTTCTAACATTTCATAAGAATGTACCTTCCTACAGCTTAATCATCTTCCATGTCCCCTATTCTGGAAGGAGAGAAAACAATTTTGACTTTTGATGTGACATTTGTCCAGGTATTTAACCATATTTCTTCCTCTACCCGCAAATTCATTTCTCAAGGCCAAATATACTCAGCTCCTTCATTTTTCTTCACAGGAGTTAATTTCTACTGCTCTGATCATCTGATAGTTATCAAATTTCTCTAAATCCTTCTTGAAATGTACTGTCCAGAACTGAACCCAATACTCAAGCTGGCATCCAACCAAAAGAAATTAAAGTGACTTCCCACTATTTTTAAATTATGCTTCTATCAATACTGCTAAAATTGCATTTACCTTTTTTATACAGCCATTAAACATTATACTGGGATGGTCACAAAGGATCATCAGATAGATCCAGGACACTGCAACAGTCGTAAATACATGCCAGTTGCCAAATAACACAATTTTGATCACATGGACACAGGGAAGCAGTCATAATGTGAAGACCAATTGTTGGTCACTTTTTTTTCTGGGCTGTTTTGAATAGTTCTGTTTTTTTATACTAGAAATACAAGGAAAATAAGACCATTTGTGTTCTTTGTTCAGCCAGCAGGTGATCTTATTTTTCTTCTGTCTTATTAGCCCCTTTCATAAATATCCTGAGCTCTTGCTTTCCTGACAACAGGTCTGCAGTTCGGGTTACTTGTGTGTATGTTTCCTTGGGGATCCTGCCTTTTCTAAAATTCCCAATTCTTTGCTAAGATTTTCCCATGCAGCAGGTTGCTTTTGATGCCCATCGTTTTTGACCTCAATGGAAAGTTAGCAATTTGGTTTTTAGCATTTCTTTTCTTAGGTATTGTGATCAATGTAGAGCTCCTTTTCCTACTACCTTCTCCTGTCGTGAGATTCTATTTAGTGTTCTGAGTTTACTAAAATCCAATTTTCTGACGTGCAAAATGTATTTTTACTATACTCAATTTTAGTTTCCTTCAAAGTGATAACTTTGACATTACATGGTCATTTCATCCAAGATCCTGCTATTTTCATGAGCTCGACTAAGTCCTGTGTCATACATAGAACAAAGTCATTGTGCCATCTTACTTCCTATGAAGAAAAGGTGGCCAAGAATTTCTGGATGGTGCATGTTTGACAGAGTCTCTTTAAGCAGAATAACAAAAGGGACCTTGGAGGTCTTCTAGTCCAACCCCCTGCTCAAGAAGAAAACCCTATACCATTTCAGACAAATGGTTGTCCAATCTCTTCTTAAAAACCCAGCAATCCCTGGTGCTATGCAAATACAATGAATCCACAAATGGCACATAATTATCACACACACCCTTTTTATTACTATTTTATTTTTTTTTCAAAGAGCTACCATTTCCTTTTGGAAGACATTATCCATCTCTTCTTGGTTGATCTGATGATAGTAGGCATGAACAACAAATCTTTCTTTTCCTTAATCTTTCTTCTTCTTCTTATTTTAACCCAGATGCTAGCTACAGAATTAGTGACTTCATTCTTTTGAATTTCGGAGCACAAATGTATTATTTTGGGAATACAGTTCAATCATTCTTTCCTTTCTCTCGTTTCTGTTCCCATTCAAAAAAAAATCCTTTAATTGCTTATATTCCAGTTGTGGAAGTCATCCCCTCATGTTTCTCTTACACATATTATATTATACCTGCTTTTCTAGACTAAGAACACGAGTTTATTTGCCAAACTATAAGCATATTCTATTTTGTAAGACTCTATTGAATCAGAACAGCAGAAGACCCAGTAAGTAAGTAATTAACTAAATAAATTTATAGAGAATGAAGACCATTAACTTTATGAGCCAATATTCTCTCTGATTTTCTCTCTGATTTTTATTGAACAATTTAAGAGACCCAATGTCTGAAACACTTTTACTTTCCACAATGAACAGGTATTTATCCAGTGACTCTATTTCAGAGTTTTTGTTTCTAATCCCCATAGGATTTAGTTTCAAATCCTCCTAATAAAGCTCACCAGGCTTGGCCAAATACACTTTACCAGTCCTTGTGATATGCAGTCCATCTCCTGCCAGGAGTCCATCATCTAAATAACTCAGACGATGATCTTTGCCAGCTCTCTCTTTTTGACATCATTCTGGATAATTAGTACAGTAATTGATTTGCAATATTCTCCTCTCCTTTCCAGTCTTTTTCAATGAACTGGAAGGATGGCTGAAAATATCATCTGAACCCCCAGGCTCTTGTGCTTTTTTTCAAGATGTTCAAAGTGAGAAGGTTTAGCTATTTACTGCATTATCGTTTGTCTATGCATATATTAGCTGAAAGGGATAATTGTTAGTGGGAAATATTATGTGACATCTGTGATCTTTGCTCCTGGCATGTAGCACAGATCATGAGCCAATAGGTCTGATTAAGAATATATTTATTTTCAGTTTTTCATAACAATTAATCAACTACCATAATTTTTCATCTTGTATTCACAAGTCAAAATTGAGTCTTTTCTGCTCTTTAGAGGTCCAACATCCTTTTCTTCCATTCTGCAGTGTCTTTTTTTCCTTCCAAAAACATTTCTAAATTTTCACACTGCAGAATTCTTCTAAATTCCCTTACTTCTGGTTGTTATGCTCATCCAATGGACTTGCTCCTCTACTTTCCTCATGGAGAATTAGTTCCACAGACTGTTATGTTGCAAGGAATCAATTCTCATCCTCTCTCATCAACTAAAATGTGGCCATTCACTGGTCCAATTCCTTTAATTTTTTTTTTGGGGGGGGGACAAGCACTACTATGAGTTTGTATTTGCTGCAAATACAGCCCAGATTGTTTTGAGAAAGAAAAATACATATACTAATTCATTTTCATTTCTTACTTAGGGCACCGCCAATTGAAAAACCTTTAGTTCTTTTTGTTGTGTTCTCGGATTCTTGTTTTAACTAAGTATTGGATTTTAACTAAAAGAAAAATATTATATCAGTAGTCTTGGTCTTCAGCAACATTAACATGGCAAACTACTTCAATATAACTTTTTATCATGTTTACACATTTTAAAAATGGCATAACTGTCCTTAATAGAAAAATAACATTATTTTCACAACAACAGATGGTCAGCAACATTCTCCAAGATACTATTCCATTTTACTTTTCTGTTTTTTAAAAAAAAATTTCGTTGTGTTCTATCCTCATAATGCTATTGCTTTGATCCATCACTGGAGGTTTTAAAGAAGAAACTGGGCAGTCACTTGTATGAAATGGTATAGGGCCTTCTTCTTCAGCGGGGTGCTAGACTAGAAGACCTCCAAGGTCCCTTACAGCTCTATTCTGATTGATTGATTGATGTTTGACATTTTGAACAGACATCTTAGGTCCATCTTGGCCACCTCTTGAGTTATTGTTGGAACTCCAAAATTCCCAGCAGTATAAATTCTGGGCCTGCTAGCTTGGAATCTTAAGATTCGGAATTTAAATACATCAGGTTGGAAAATGCAACTCTGTGCCTACCCTGTTTTCCCCAAAATAAGACATCCCCTGATAATAAGCCCAATCGGGCTTTTGAGTGCATGGCAATAAGGCCAAGCGCTTATTTCAGGGTTCAAAAAAATATAAGACAGGGTCTTATTTTCGGGGAAACACGGTACTACAGTACCACTCTATTTGCATTAAATAATATAAAAGAGCTCCTGGCATGTGAAAAAAAAGTACTAGTAAATAGACCGATGGGTTAATATAGTAAATATTTCTTTCTATGCAAATATTTTAAAATATAGTGAGGGATTGGGTTCAAAGGCTAATGCTACCTTCAGATGTATCTTACTCATTAGATCACTGCAGGCATCATTGACCTTGAAAGTATTACAAGTATTACAAGGATCTTATTTTCAAATATATGAGATGTGCAAGAATTGTATTTACCAAATCAACCATTCATCAAAATTAACCATCCTTGCTATTTCATCCCAGAAAGAGATATGGTTTCTCGAGCAAACATTTATTTTGGATATCAAGTAGAAAATACACATTTCCATACAAATGGGATTGAGCATCATCTCTTATCTTTCTATAAAAAGAATGAAAAATATAATAGAAAAGATTAAATATAGCATTGTATATTAAAAAGATTAATACCCACATATTTATCTTTAGATATGCAAGCAGTTGTGAAGATGCTTAATGCTTACTATTGCACTCCCCAAAGTTTTAGGATAAAAATCACTTTGACAATGGTGTAGGATTAAATTCTGAAGTGAAAGTTCCCATGAACACGTCTTCAACACAGCCTTAAAGCACTAACACCAGTGCTAAGCTGTATATGATGTATGGCATGGTGTCCCTAAAAGAAATGTGTGTGGTATGACACATAGGTACACACAAATATACAAATAATAGCAAAAAGCCTTATCACTTAGTCTATATTTCACATTGCACTAAATGATTATTTGTTTTAAATTATTATCCATTCATTTAGCCCAAAACAATCCAGTGCAAGTTTTGCAAATAAACAACATAAGCACACATCACTTAGTTTAATTCCCTAGTTGTTTGTTTTTTAGTTACCCGTAACATATATGTTACTGTACTGTTAAAGAATTTTGATAGGAAAAATAAATACATAAATAAGGATTCTTAATCATGCGCCATTCATTTCAATCAGTAAGTTATACTCAGACTTTATCCCAGGTGTTATTGGTGATTTTTTTAAACTCACATCAGACTATTCAAGAATGATTACAATAGAAAAACCTAGAAGTACATGTTTGAAGTAGCCCCAGGTATTTACTAAATGATCTTTCAAAGAGTATCTATCCATTAAAATTAATTTCTGCAAGATATACTAAATATAGGATTCCATAAACACCCTGTTGCAAGTCTCCCTCTGCTTTGTCCACTGCATCTCTCCAAGACCCAAGCAACCATAGTTATCAATGACCCAAATTTTCTAGTGCTAGATGAGCCAATCAATTCTCCTTTTCCTACTATGAGATGCTTTCTTTCCTATAAAACAATCAATAAACTAATGAGACATTCTGATTCTTATCCTATAGTTGTATAACAAAATCTATTCAATTCCACCAAGTCAAGGCATTAGGGCAAAGTTCATTAATCTGAATTAAATATATGTTTAGTGTCCTTGTGTAGGATTGAAAGAGTCTGGGCAAAAGATTAACAAAACAGTATATATAGAGGAAGTGTTAAGTAACAAGAAGTATTTTGTTTTAGCTTTGTGCCTAATTCAACAAAGGCCAATTTTTAGAAAAAAGCATCATTGAGATATATATATTTAATAGTTAATTTTTATTTATGACTTATTTTTAATGAAATTATCTGAAAACCTGTATTATTATAATTATAATAGATCTGAAGGGAACTGTCTCATCTTTATCATTTCTTATCTTACTTCACCCTAATTATTTCTATCAGAATACTTTGGTTGTAAATGAAAGTTTGAGCACCAACACAGACAACCGTTTTTGTAACACTCTTTCACCTCCAAAACATCATAAACTAAAATATTTAGGTACAGTAACTTCTAATGTCTGACTGCTGTTTGAAATTTAACCATTAACATGTCAACAACATAATACATTCTTGAATCATATTGCAGGCCAGCTGTATCATATTTATTTCCTACTCATTAGTTTAAAACTTATACTCAATTTTTTCTATATGCATTCCAATTGACTGCAGATACCACATGGCTACCTAGTGGTATTAATTTTTATTAAAAACATTATTCATGGCTCATCCTAACATCCTATAAGTATAAAACTGTGACTAGTAAGTACTATTTCAATATGGAAATACTAAATGAGACTAATATATCTTGGCAATGTCAATTTGATTAATGTAACAGAAGCAAATTTCAGGAAAAAAAGGAAATTACAGGTCATTAAGTGTAAATTCAAATTATATTATGGGTTTGAATGATTTTCTTCATTTTTTTACAGGATTTTTTTCATTGCGGTGGTGATTATTTCATGTGTATCCAATCTTTCACTGTATAATGTAAAACATTTTTCTTCCTTTTTAGCTTATTTTAAGTCACATAAAAGAAACATGGTCTGCCAGTTTCTACACATCTGCTGATACGAAAAGAAATGTGAATCTGTGTAAAAGCTACTATGATTATCCCCACTCTTATCATTTTAAAATCAGTATTATTATTCAGAAGCTGTGGTTTATCTCTTCAAGTTTGCTCAACATTTAGAAGGCATATTCCTTTTTTCAAATAAACTTACAGAAAAAAACAGGTATGTAGCATGTCTTACCAATTCAGACTTGAAAATTGGATAGATTTGAAAAGAGAAAAGAAGGTAGATTTGCTAGGGAAAAAACCCTTAGGTTTTAAGGAAAATCCGGAAGCAGAAGACATCTGGCAAATGAAGGGACACTAGTTATTGCAGACACAGAAAAAAGGCATCCAGAATAAAGTTAAATGAGCTTCAGAATATAATAGTTGGTTGCAGAGAACAAAGAAACAAGAAAATGATTGTTGGCACATTTATGGACTATACTATAATTTAAATATGAATAAAGGTCATCTTGAACATGTCAGTTTTCTCAATCCTTTAGCAAATGCAAAGATGATACAGAAGAACATTACATCAAATATCTATATAATATGAACAATATTTAATATTTATTGGTGTGAATGGTAGTGAATTGCACAGAGCTCTAAACATGCATGCCAAAGAGCTTTTTATTAGACAAATTAATTTGCTTGTTTGTTTTATTAAATGTATATTCTGCCGTTCTGCCGTTCGTGATGGCTTAGGTTTGGAACTGAGGTGAATTAAAGATGGATTGTAGATAGGGATGAACTGCATAATAGAAATCTCTGTGAGATAGAATTCTAAATGGAGCAGCATTACACAGGGGCTGTTTGTCCCACTTTCTTAGCAGAAGAGACTTTAATCCGGTGGCACGAACAATTGTTATGACTGTAGACTTTCCTCATGCAGTGAATGAGTAGGACATATAAATTTCTTGTCATCCTGGGCAAGTCTACTTGACACTTGGATTGATTGGTCTTATGAACTCAACCTGCCAGGGACAGATTTTATATGCTGGGTTAGAAAAATCCCTTACCTAACCAAGGGCTACCCTATCAGAGTTTGTTGCAAAATTCAATTTCCAGAAGCACACACAGAGGACTGATTCAGCTGGATTCATTAACTTCTTTATAAACATAGATATATAAAGGAAAAACATAAGGAAGCAGTATGCTTCCTCCCATAATTGGTTATACTAGGTGACTTGGCAGAAAAACTCTTAATCTTTCCGCTGGCTCAACTGATAAGGGAGAAGAACTGGTGGCTTAGAGGGTAAAAGCATTGCCTAACAAGGCATGTCAGCCCCAGTTCGAATCCTATAAGGGTATGGCTAGCTGATGAAAGCTAAATAGCTTGAAATAGATCTATACTAGTCTCCCTTTATTTCTTTATCAGTTCTTTGTAAGTTTGCATACACACACACACACACACACACACACACACACACACACACACACACAATACCAATGTAGATTCTTCTTCAAGCAGTTACAGGCAACAGAGAACAGTTAGTTTCATTTCAGCAGAGTTCAGAGTGGACTGAGAGAAGAGTGAGCTGAGCCATGCCCACCCTTAAGCTTAAGTTTTCAGTTTTGATTCTCTGCACAGACTCAAAAGTGTTTAGCTCCCATTGGCTGACTTAGTTGCTATGCCTATTCATTAGCTGACCTTGTTAACATGGCTCTCCCAGTTCATGAATATCTTAACACTCCTCCCTTCATGACCGGAAGAGACATAAATCAAATAATTTAATATTCTTCCTATGATCTGTATTTGAAGACCCACATTCAGAGTTCCTCCAAATACTGAGTATCCCTTTTACTGTGATACATCCTTTTCAATGAAACAAAGATCATCCACAAATGCTAATAGTTGACAATCCCCACCTTGTAACTTTCCAGTGTATATGCAACCATCAGCCTTGCAACTCTTGAACCCAAGACCCTTCAATGCATTATCTAAACAGATATTCCAATTCCTGGCTGAATGCTTCAGCCCATAAATGGCCTTGTTCAATTTATACACCATGTTAGGCTTTTTACTTTCATACCTTGGTGCTTGAACCATGTAAATTTCTTCCTCTAACTCAGCATTGAGGAATGCTGTGGTTATGTCAAAATGCCAAATTTTATGGCCGTGTGCCGCTGCCAACACTAGTGCGAGTCTTATGCTTTCACTCTTTACAATTGACGCAAATACCTCATCATAGTGCACATTTTTTAGCTGTGAAAAACCTTGTGCCACTAACCTTGCTTTATATTGCACCTCATTATTGGGCAGTACAGCTTTGGTACCCTGTCACAAAGTCATAGATGTGAACACTCTATGGTCTCCCATGGATTTCATTTCCTTGTCCATGGCTTCTTTCCACTTTTCTTGTTCAACTTTAGGTAATGCCAACACTTCCTTATAGTTCCTTGGCTCATACCATACATTGCACACTTTAACTTCACTAGCAGAATATCTGTCAGGGGAATCCCCTTGTTCCATCGCTCTGACCTGTGTGGTATTGACTGCTCCTGTGTGTCAATCCTTTCTTGCTTCATATCTTGTTCAGCCTCTCCTCCCTGAACGCTGACACCATCACTAAGTGAGTTACCATCACTAAATGAGTTACCATCACTAAGTGGATCATTTCCAAAATTTGCATAAATTCTTTTCCAATTTTGTTCTGCAAAGCTAGCAGACCTGGAAATCACTATTCTTTTGCTCCCATCACTAAAATGATAGCTTTTCGAATCTGGCTCATAGCCCATAAACCTGAGCTTTCTAGCCTTTGGTTGTCCCTTTCTTCTAATTGCTTTTGGAATATGTACCCACACAGTACTTCTAAAAACTCTTAAATGTACCAGAGATGGCTTCCTCCCATATAGCACTGCATATGGAGTATCATTAATGGGTGAACTCCACAGCCTATTAATTAAATAATTATATATGGCTTCACCCCAGTATGACCACCCCAGTATGACCTGCTCAGACCAGAATCTTCCAGCAGTGAGTCTTTCATCGTTTGAAAGACTCGATTCCACCTTTCAGTAACACCATTCTCCGCTGCAGTGTATGAATTTGTGCATCTGTGTTTTATTCCCAACTGTCCCAACCATTGTTGAAAACTTGTTGACATGAATTCTGAACCTCTGTCAGTTTGTAACTGACATACCTGTTGTTTATATATGCTTTCCACAAAGCTTACCCATTGCTTAAATTTCTGTAGCACCTCTGTTTTACTCTTTAGTAAATAACAGAACCCAAACCTGCTGTAGTCATCTACAATGACCAGCGCATACTTTGCTCCTCCCAAACTGGCTTGCATTGGGCCAACCAAATCTACATGTACCAGTTCTAGAGCTCTTGTTGTCTGCCTTGTTCTATTTTTGCTTACAGGGAATGCCTTGGACTTTGATACTTTGCATACTGCACAGTCCAAATATGCCTTACATCCCTTTAAATTCAACTCTTCTGCAAACTGTTCCATCGTTTGCAAAACTTTGAAGCTGGCATGGCCAAGCCTTCTATGCAAGAGATGAACACATGAATCATGCTCTGCAACATTTCCAAATGTTTGCGCACATTGAACCTTTTGTCCCTGTAACACATAAAGATTATCCTCTTTTATGTCCTGTGCACATACATTCCCATTCCTCTTTATGAGACACCTCTCATTTACAAATGTGGTCTCAAATCCTTGCTTGTCTAAACTAGAGACACTCAGCAAATTATGCTCCATTTCAAGCACACATAATACATCATTAAACCTCATTTCCAGATATGGAATTTGCACACTACCTTTTCCAATGACTTTAGCCTTCTGGCCATTTGCCAAGGCTACTGCATCTCGAGCAGGGGAGGGAAATTGGATTTTGCAGTATCCTTCCCCTGAAGTGGGGTGGGAATGGAGATTTTGCATTATCCTTCCCCTGGAGTGGGGTGGGAATGGTAGTAGGGGGACCTTTGCACAGGTTCGCCTGATGCACCAATTGCGACCCTACTTGGATCAGGAGGCTCTTGTCACAGTCACTCACACCCTTATCACCTCACGGCTTGATTATTGCAACACGCTCTACATGGGGCTACCCCTGAAGAGTGTTCAGAGATTACAGTTGGTCCAGAATGCAGCTGCGCGAGCTGTTGTGGGTGCGCCCAGATACACCCACATTACATCAATCCTTCACAAGCTGCACTGGCTTCCTATCAGTCTCTGGACACAATTCAAGATGTTGGTCATTACCTTTAAAGCAAGCCCTACATGGCTCAGGGCCAGATTATCTTCGAGACCACCTTCTACCACATACCTCCCAGTGACCGGTAAGATCCCACAGAGTTGGTCTTCTTTGGGTCCCGTCAGCTAAACAGTGTTGGCTGGCAGGTCTGCGGGTGAGGGCCTTCTGTGGCTGCCCTGGCTCTCTGGAATCAGTTACCTCCTGAGATCCGCACTACCTCCACCCTATTGGCCTTCCAGAAAGCGGTAAAGACCTGGCTTTTCCGACAGGCCTGGGGCCACTGACCTTGTGAGGGCAACTAGTGAGGTCGGCTATGAATGTATGGATTGCTATAACTGATTTAAATTGTAAACTGTTTTTTAAACTGTTTTTAGATGTTTTTGTATTGATTTTGATGTTCTTCCTTCTGTTGTGAGCCGCCCAGAGTCCCTAGGGAGTTGGGCGGCATAGAAATGGAATAAATAAATAAATAAATAAATAAATAAATAAATAAATAAATAAATAAATAAATAAATAAAAAATAAATAAATAAATAAATAAATAAATAAATAAATAAATAAATAAATAAATAAATAAATAAATAAATGGAGATTTTTGCAGTATCCTTCCCCTGGAGTCGGGTGGGAATGGAGATTTTGCAGTATCCTTCCCCTGCCATGCCCACCAAGCCACACACACAGAACTGGTACGGAAAATTTTTGAATTTCACCCCTGGATTTGACTAATGCATGTGCTACAGCTACTGGGAACCACAGGTGAGAACTGAGTGCCAGGTAGGAATTAAAGGTGAAAGAGCAGCCCTAAAAAGAGCACCGCAGGTCGATCCATCAGAGGTGCTACCCATCCCATATCATGCATATTTTGTACTTAATGTGCAAAATCACATGAAAACTGGAAATAAATTTGCAACTCTGAGTTAATATAAACATTTTTGTTCTAGAACTACCCATTAAAATCAGAAAGAGATGAAGAGTATCATAGAAGTGATCCAGTAATACAGGTAGTTGTTGACTTACAACAGTCCATTTAGTGACCGTTCAGTTACAGTGGCACTGAAAAAAGTGACTTACAACCATTTTTCACACTTATGACCATTGTAGCATCCCCATGGTCACATGATCAAAATTCAGATGCTTGGCAAGTGGTTCATATTTATGATGGTAGCAATGTCCAGGGATCATGTGATCAGCTTTAGTGACAGTCAGTGGGGAAGCCAGATTCACTTAACAACTGTGGCAAGAAAAGTCGTAAAATGGGGCAAACTCATTTAACCAATGTTTCACTTAGCAACATAAATTTTGGGCTCAATTGTGTTCGTAACTCAAGCAGTACCTGTATATTTCATGAAGTTATTTCTTTAATAAGATTGTGAAAGTCATGCTGCTCTCTGAGCTTGATGGTTTTCTTGCAGACATTTCATTACCCAACTATGTGACATCATCAGTGCTTCTAGGGAGTGGAATTTGCTCATTTTTTTTCCTATCATGGCTTGCCCTGACCGTATTGGTGGCAGAGGTCTTGGTGATTCCTCGGGCTCAAACAAGCTAACAATAAACAACAGCCCAAGGAACTACCAAAACCTCTTCCACCAATACCGAAAGGGCCAGTGGTATATAAAATGAGAGTAAATCCCACTCCCTACTAGCGGTGATAAAGTTATGTGTAATGAAACCTCTGTACACAGGTTTTAGTTGAAACTCAAGCTGTATTCACTGACACACACAGGGAGGGAGGGAGGGAGAGAGAGAGGGAGGGAGAGGGAGAGAGAGAGGGAGAGAGAGAGGGAGAGAGAGAAGTATTTCAAAGCCGTGCCCCAGTTGCTATTCTATAACTTCATTAGACTAGAAATGCAGTTCCAAAATGGTTGTAGGACTTAGCAATGTGCAGAGGGAAAAGAAAGATAAATTAATATAGAATGCAAGATCTGTTATAATAAATGGTTGCAGGCAAATGAAACTGCAGCGGAGTCCCTTGAGAAGATCAGCATCTGTAGCTGTCACATCTGGAACTCACACTGATCTATGATTAAGAGAGGGTGCTTTCAAAGAAAAGATATAAACTGTGAAGTGCTCTAAAACCAGAAGATTGTTTACACAGTGAAGAGGTAGGAGAGGGGTTTTTTTATCTTTCAAAGAAAATCTGGTATGCAGATAAACTGCATGCTGAATGGCTTGGAAGATCCCTTGACTCAGACAGAAGAGATGTTCATAAGAACAAAGCCTTCTCACATCAGACAAAGTGCATGAAAGATTCAGCAGCAAGTTCCAGAATTGTCAGTAAAACAATTGCCAAAGAGTTACTTGTTAAGATTCAAAGTATTTCTTTCACAGGCTTCTTCTAAGCTAACCAAGCCTTACTGTTGTGATGAATGGTGAATGTTGCCCCTGGAATGCATCACCAAAAGGAGTGAAGAAGAAAAAATAATATGACTGGGAAACATTTAACCAGCAAAGGCTGCCTTTATGTGTAAATTATTTACTGTAGGGCAGATTTCCAAGACTAAACTCTTATTTCACCAAGGGGAAACCATCCAAGCATTTAGAACAGTGGTCCCCAACCTTCGTGGCTGGGGGGGGGGGGGAGAGGAAGAAGGGGAACTGAGCCGCGCAAGTGGCAGCCTGGCCACATGCACAAGTGCACAAGTCAACTTGTGCAAACGGTGGGATGGCGTGCACACGCGCACACAAAGCTGAACTTTCACAAGTCGAGCTGCCTGTATGTGCACACGCACGCCAGCCTGCTGCTCACACAAATTGAGCTAGGTGTGTGCAGGTAAATACCAGTCCACCACTTGTGCGGTCCGTTTCCAAATAGGCCATGGCCCGGTAGTGGGCCTCAGCCCAGAACTTGGGGACCCCTGATTTAGAAGACTTGCCTCAAATGGCTGCAAAAAATTATACACAGGGGGGGAAAGGATATGTTTTTGTACAATACATGCAAATGAGTTTTAGTGAATTCTTATGTAGCAAATATTTATAGAATTTTTATATTAGGTACACGTTCTGCTTGGTAAAAGGAAAAAGCAGAAGAAAGGAAGCTCAGCGGAAAAAATGAATGCAAAATGTGATAGCTGGAACTAATTTTTTTCCCCATTTTCAATTTCATTTAATATAGCTAGGCTATGTTAATTTTAAAAAAAATTCTTTATCTAGAGTAGCAGAATTGTGCTTCTTTAAACACATTGCTGAACAGTTCAAGTGAAGCAAAGACTGAGACATTAATTAAATTTATGCATAAATAAAATATTACTTAGATCTATGACAATCACAAAAGTCTGGTTTCTGGAAATGTATGCAAAAGGTTCAAACATGCTAGAGGGTGTTAATTAAAATATGAAAGGTGTTTTTTTAAACTTGGTATATTGAAAGAAACAGTTTGTTGTGTTATATTTGATCGAGGGCATAAATGAGCAATGAAAATAGGTAGGCATATAGTCAATATAAAATCAATAAACCTCATACTTTTGGGTACTAAAACAACTATCCAACTGCAAGACCACGCTTTACCAAGAATAAATCATCTCTTTTTCTTAGTTAGGAAGTTCACTTTAGATGAATTCATTGCCAATCAACGTCTTAGACATTGTTGTGACCCAGCACCGCAACCCCCAGAAACACACACACACAACCGTTTGTGAGGCAAACAAAAAGGTTCCTTTTACTAATAAGGTTTCTTAGCAAAAGCTCAGAGGTTTTAAAAGTCCAAAAACAACACAAACGGAAAGTCTCAAGGAATAAGGTTCTTTGGGTTACTTGAGGGTTAAATAGCACACAGACAAAAGTTCAAAGCAAGACTCATTAATTCTTCTCTTATCTGAAGAACTTGGCTGGCTTCCCGGAATAAAGCTGGCAGAAGCTGCTGTCTTCGATAAGATTCCCAAACAAACGTAGAAGTAAAACTCTGGACATGCCGCAGTCATTGATTCGTTGTTCTCAGCAGTGAGTACTAATTGCGCCGGCCTAATATAGGCACTGAAGGGCGTGGCCCAATTAGCCCTCACTGCTTCCTCCAATTAGACCGATGCTTACTCAGCCAATCCTGTCTTCTGGCTGCTCTGCGAGCTCTGGCATCCAGCATGGGTTCTTCATCTCCTGATGAAGCACTCTGCTGCGCAGGTGCAGAAGGTCCTGGGAGATCGTCCTGCTCTGGCACCGAGTCCTCATCACCAGCCGTCTCTGGTGCCAGGCACATGGGCTGGTACTGCTGCACCATGAGCGGCTCCACGTCCTCCGGATCCTCCATACTCGGCGCCGGACGCGGCCAAGGCACAACAGACATTTCAGTTATTGGAGAGGAGACTGGATTGTCTAACACAGTGATGGCGAACCTTTTTTGGCTCGGGTGCCAAAAGGGTGTGCGCACGAGCTAGCGCGCGTGTGTTCACACCCATGCCCTCCCCCGTGCATGCGCACAACCCCCATGCTGTCATCACGCATGCGCACAATCCCCTGCACTGCCCCCGCGCACTCACTGGCCCACTGAAGCCTCCGGACTCCTGAAGCCTGGGAACGGCGAAAAACGGCCCAATGGGCCAACCAGAAATTCGGAAACAGGTTGGCCTGTTGGGCCATTTTTCGCCATCCCCAGGGTTCAGGAGGCTTTCCTGAAGTCTGGGGAGAGTGAAACCGCTAAAAAGAAGGCCGAAAATCAGATGGCCAGTGTGCGCATGCGTGCTGGAGCTGACATAGGGCAATGCCTCATGTGCCCTCAGATATGGCTCTGCGTGACACCTGTGGCACGCATGCCATAGGTTCGCCATCACTGGTCTAACATTACAAAATGGCAGTACATTCCATTAAAACATCTATGGATTTCACAATTTGGTCCAGCATTTATTTAACAGCATTTAAACTACCTGAATTATAGGTAGTCGTCAACTTACAACCACAATTGAGCCCAAAATTTCTGTCGCTAGTGAAACATTTCTTAAGTGAGTTTTGCCCCATTTTACGACCTTTCTTGTCACAGCTGTTAAGTTAATAACACAGTTTTTAAGTGAATCTGGTTTTCTCATTGACTTTGCTTGTCAGAAGGTCACAAAAGGTGATCACATGACCCTAAGGCACTGAAACCATGATAGCAATAGCAATAGCAATAGCACTCAGACTTATATACTGGTTCACAGTGCTTTACAGCCCTCTTTAAGCGGCTTACAGAATCAGTCTATTGTCCCCAACAATCTGGGTCCTCATTTTACCAACCTCAGAAGGATGGAATGATGAGTCAAACTTCAGCCGGTGACAATTGAACTGCCAAACTGCAGGCAGCCTACAGTCAGCAGAAGTAGCCTGCAGTACTGCATTCTAACTATTGTGCCATCTTGACTCATGATAAATATGAGTTGGTTGCCAAGCATCTGAATTTTGGTCATGTGACCAACCACAGGGATGCTCCAATGGTCGTAAGGGTGAAAAATGGTCATTAGTCCCTTTTTTCAGTGCCATTGTAACTTTGAACAGTCACTACATGAACTGTTGTAAGTGAAGGATGACCTGTATTAACAAAAATAGAAAAATTTAAGAGATTCTACGTATGTAGCAAGGAGTCAGTTGAGAATTATAATTAAAAGCACAAGGTTAGGAACCATGAGGCAGTGAGTTCTAGGACTTGCTGGGTGACCTTGAACTCAGTACATCCTCTGAGATCTAGGGTAAGGCAACTGCAAATCAAATGCCCTCTATGCACTGCTGAAAAATATTGCCAAAAAACTGCATGAACATATCCAAGTAGTCATCAGGGGTCAAAATTGACTTGAAGATGCACATATATCCCCCAATCCTATGATATTTTTAAAAAATAAAACAATTAAAGAATATCACCAACATGTGGATAACTTATTTGTAAAAACTCTTGCAAAATGTTGGAATAGCACATTATCAGTTGTATTTCCCATTAAGAAATCAGTGGTTAAATATATTATATATATTTTAAAGTAAGATGAACTTATTAAATGCTTTTTTTTAACATTTGTTTGGATACCAAGGACTATGTTTATAAAAGGTTCGCTTTCAACCTCATAGGTTGGAAATGAAAAATAAGTAAGGTGACACTCATATTTGTCCATTTTGTAATTACATTGATTTATAAGATGCTATGAAGACCAACTGGTTTTAAAAATCATTTGAATCACACGGGTAGACTTCGCTTAATCACTGTCAAGTGACCACAAGATTATGACTACACTGAAAAAAACTAATTTACGATTCTTGTACTTATGACTATCACCTGCCATGTGATCACTATTTGTATGCTTTGCGACTGGTTTCTGATAAGCAGAGCCAATGGAGAAGCCAGAAGTAAAACTGCAAATTGTAGTCATATGATATCTTGTTTAATGGCCTGAACTGACTTCCTTAACCACCAAATGAGAAGGGACATTGTAAGTCTGTCATTGTTACAAGAACTTTAATTTAACAATGAAAGCATGGTTCATACTCAATGTTATGAAGAATTTGAGTATGAACCATGGAAACATAAAAAAAACTATTACCCTTCAATGTTGGAAAGACAATGCTACTTTAAACTGAGTGTCATTTATTGCTGATTCATGCGTTGCTTTCTATTTATAAACCGGCTCTGCATTGCTATGATGGCAAATTTTATCATTTTTATTTTATATGGTCAAGATTTTCAAATTACATGGAATGATTTCCTATATATAAAACATCATTTGATTTTCTCTTCCCTTCTTTTGTGTTTTCTTTTTCTTTGCCAATCAGGAGAAAAGCGTGGTCTTAACTACTCTAAAAATGCCAGCTATAGACAAGTGCCTGCTTGCAAGTCTATGAGTCATATTCTACAATCTATATATGGGTTTTCATCTTACCATCTGTACAAAAAAGTGTCCTCTCTTCATGATTTCACATAGCAACTACATTTTTCTTTTCTATGACAAACTCATATTATTACTTTTTGCAAAAGCTGAAAAATAAAAATAGCATATATTACCTAACTGGTTGCAGCCTTCCATATAAGTCTACTATTATGCTGTGATCTCATTGATTTCTTAGAAATATGGTATGTTTTGCATTATGAGACTGTGTAGGAAATATGAGGGAGGATACAAATGGAGGTCAGAAAGAAGAAAGGGATTTCAATATGCTACTTTAGAACAAAGAATGATGACATATGAGCAGAATCTAGTAAAAATGACTCAATTAAATGAAAGAAGGGTCATCAACTTTCTAGATCAGGGCTGTCAAACTCATGGCATGCGGGCCAGATGGGTCACGCGCTGGCCATGCCCATGCCCGGTTTAGCAAACGGGGAAAAAGTCACGATATGTCACGTGATGACACCGTGATGAAGCAAATTTGAAACCCCTGTTCTAGATCAAAGCAATTTTTCTCCTTCCATTTTGTCCTCTTAGTATTGCCAACTGGGATTTTTCCAAATGGGTTAGATACCCAGGGAAGATCATATAAACACCACTATAGTGTGTAAGTTCAGAGATTTCAAAGACAAAATCAATACAACGCTTCATGTCTCAGCCTCTATCGTTTTGGCAGTTCAACAAGCAGAGATGCCCAGGGTGCTGTTTGGCCAGATTATTTGGATTAGCTTCAGCTTTAAGGTCTAATTATATGGATTATTAGAATTGAGCCAACCGTGGATTCTCTTGATGCTTGCTTCTCATAACTTATCTATTACCAGTTACGTCCCAGATGTTGTAAAAATCCCTTTTATGAATGCTGCAATGTCTATCGTGCTTGGAAAAAGCAGACCCAGAAGATTGAAGTCTAGCTTGTTGGCCAATCTTCTCCAAAGTGCAATATTTATCAAATATCGACACTTTTGTATGATACAGATTTTCTAAGTCTATTTTAGCTAAGGTTGATCCACAAATTTGACAAAGAAACTTTTTCAGTTGGCCAACTCATTGATTTTCGCTAAAGCAGAAAGAGACACTGCAACTCTTATTAATTCTCTGAACCTCTCAGCAGCTTTCAGTACCCTTAATTATGGTACTCTCCTCAAGAAGTTGTTCAGCTTAGGTACAGGCCATTTGTATCTGAGTGGACATTTCCAGAAGGCTGAGAGGTTTCTATATGACCCCATGCTATAGGGTCTCTACAATAACTCACTTATTTCCCAGGCACTTCAATGTCTCCATAAATCTACTGAATGAAATTAGTTGTAAATGTACAATAAAACAGCAATAGTATGCTCATGCCACCAGTTTTAACTCTTCCTTGTATATGGATATGAAGCAGAACTGGGGAATCAGTGCATATCTTTCAAAATGGACCAGAAGAAACCACCTAGCTGAAGTTCAGTCTAGAGCAGTGATGGCGAACCTATGGCACGGGTGCCACAGGTGGCACAAGGAGCCATATCTGCCGGCACACGAGCCATTGCTGATTTTTGGCTCGCACGGAGGCTCTGGGAGGGCGTTTTCGGCTTCCGGAGGGCCTTGGGGGGGACTGGGAAGGGTGTTTTTGCCCTCCCCAGGCTCCAGGGAAGCCTCTGGAACCTGGGGAGGATGAAAAATGGGCCTACCAGGCCCACCAGAAGTTGGGAAATGGGCTATTTCCGGCCTCCAGAGGGCCTCCAGGGGAGAGGGGGAGGCCGTTTTCGCCCTCCCCAGGCATTGAATTATGGGTGTGGGCACTCGCACATGCGCGATAGCACGGTTGCATGCACTTTTGGCACCAGAGAGAAAAAAGGTTCGCCATCACTGGTCTAGAGGAAATACTAAACAGGGTTGGTTTATTTGTCCCCATGAGTGTTGTTTAATATCTTGTGGATAGGCTTACATTTGTAGTTTGGGGAGTGCCTCCAGATTTAAAGTAATCTTTGGAGGGCTATTATCCTAAAATCTAAAATCAACTTTGAAAGGTCAGTTCATTATTGAACTAGGAATTGCAAATATTCAGGATTTTTATTCTCCAAGACCTTTCAATAAAATGGTGATTTATTTGCTGTGCTGATTATTTTAACCTTCCTTATTGGCACTTTTCTTTCCTATGTTATTGTTTTATTGTTTATGTTATTATTATTTATTCTTGTGTCAGGAGAAAGCCATTTTAGTTGGGGTCTTTGGCCTGGCACACTTTATGCTATTTTAAAATTTATTCTTTGCTATGGGAATTTGGGAGGGATCATTGCATGAGGGATGTCTGCATGTAGCCATAACAAATTCCTTCTGGATTGTCAAGGTCATCCTTTGTCTTTGCAGTTCTGCACCTGCACGGAAGGAGATGGGTGTTTCTTCCAAGTTGGCAGTTGAAGATTGGTCAACATGATGGACTTGGGGGTGTGGGGACAAGGGATTGAACTTTCAACTGGGTGGAGAAACCCATGGGACTTCAGATTCGGGTTTCTCCCAGATGTGCCAACATGGCTCTGTTAATAAATTGGAATTTTGAGGAATACTTTGCCTCGGACTCTGATTTAGGTTTGGATGCTATTTGGAACCCTGTCATCTTGTTCATGTATATTTTTTATCAATTTGTTTCAACTTATTGTCTAACCATTTTAAATGTTACTACAAACCGCTTCAAAACTTTTAATGGGAAGCAGTTTAAAAATGTTTTAAATAATAACAACACTTCACCACAGAAAATTTCATCTTTTTTTTCCTGGAGCATAAATTGTAATAAAAACAAAGGTGCACACTGTTTTTTTCCAAAATGAATGTCTCACTTTTAAATTGTACATGACTTGAACGGTATGAATTTTGTCAAGCGGACCACAGAATAAATTTGAACAGGGTTCAACCCAACAAGAACACATTAAATAGGATTTGGCATTAAAAAAACCCTATACTGAATAGGATTTGAAAATTAATGCCCGCATTCTCCCCAGAAGACTATTCAACTCGAGGCCTTAGGCATTAATTTAGCTGGATGAGGAAGCTATGAGGGCAGCTGTCGGTAGTTCATTTGATTTGTGAACAAACAATAGCTTCATTTTTTAAAGGCTATTCACCTATTTCCCATTCCAATGTATTATCAGAAACCACAAAACAATAATTTAAACCATGAATACACATGTGTGCTATTCTTTAAAAGAGATTTCAAATTTAAATAGTTGCTTTTTAATTCCAGCATGGATGGGATAAACATCCAACAAAACAATTTACAAACTATTAATTTTCTGCTACAAATATTAAGAATCCCTGTAGCTGTATCTTATACTAAACTGATACTGTACTTTTGTCTCTCTACTTTATTGAAGAAATAAGGATTACAAATCATTCTAATAAAATCTGTACTTGTCAGCATGAATGATGTACCTTTACATGTTGCAGAAAACAGTGACAATATTATGATTAGTCTTTGATACATGTTGTTAAAGCTTATTAGAAATATCAGGTACATCGTATCCAAAGAGAGAGTGGTCTACACATTTAATAAATAAATAAACCTACATAATTGTAAGTATGTTGTAAAAATTGTCTTTGTCTCTCAGAAAAAAATACCTATCCCAGGCAGCTCCAGGTAGCATGCAACTGGAAAACTTCAGAGAATGTTCCTGCATAATCTTGCAGCCTCCAAAAAGAGCAAGTAAGTTTACCCTGTTCATGTGCACATTTTTTGAGGCTGCAGAGGCCATACGAAAGCAGGGCCTTCTCACAAAATTTCCAAAGAGTTTGAAGGGCATGTGACAGAACATCACATGCTTGTGTACAGGGGTGATATTCACCTACCTTCCCTACCGGTTCGCAAATGTGAGTGAATTTAACTGAATTTGTTGCATGCCTTGTGTGGCCATCCTCACTTTAAAATGTGCAGTTTCTTTAATAAGTAAATTATGTTTGTAATACAAAAATATTTTCACGTTAAACATTTAAATCAACTTTTAAATTTAAATTACATATTTTATAAGATTTAATGTGGTTTTAAAAGCAATTCTGAACTGAATACAAAATTTACACTTACACAGAAAAAATACTGTTCAACAAACTCATTGAAGGTTCCTTTCAACGTTAAAAAACACAGAAGAAAGAAATAGCTAGTTTATGATAACAATATAAATAGCAGTCATTTACAGTTGCATTATATGCTTTTCTATGCCCTGGTTCCTGGGGTGGGGGGTGGGGAGGCTTTCATGACATCCTGAGATATCATCCTATGGCTCAGCAAGATATCTCATGAACCCCACATGGATGATTTTACTTCTCTTTGAAGTCTTTCAACTAACTCAGCTCTGCGACATATTCAGTTCTAAAATTATGAATATTTATAAGCTATTCAATCTTTCTGGGTGGTCATTAACATTCCGTCTCATAGAGAAATATTATTTTGCTCAGTAATTACCAGACCATGTTTCTAGCAAGTGAGAATATATGAACCAGTTAAAACTGATCCCTGACATGATGCGTTTTTACTTCCCTTTACTCTGCACTGATGAGACCAAATCTGGAATACAGAGCACAATTCTGGTTACCTATTTCCAGAAATTCAAACAGACCCTGAGCAAGGAAACAAAGAGGAAAGAAGGGTTTGAGAATGTTGCCTAGGATGACAAGCAGAAGAAAGTTGTGATCAGTCAGGACGAATGACGGAAACAAGTGTTTGGGTACTCAAAATTGTTACTGTATACAGAAGGCATTGAAGAACTATTTCCCATTGCCGCAGGAACCAGGTTCAGAAATAATGGATACAAGTTTCCATTATACAGATTTATCTAAAATATAAGGAAAAATGTCCTGATGCTAAGATCTGTAGCAGTAGTGGGTTCTGAATTAGTTTGCTACCGGTTTGTGCGCGCTCATACGCACGTGCGACACTTCTGTGCATGTGACGAAGCGTCCCGGGTGGTTGGGCGGAGCATCCCGTGTAGGTGGGCGGAGCATCCCGGGTGGGCAGGCGGAGCCTCCCGCTGCTACCGATTCTAAGAACCGGTCCGAACTGGGAGCAACCCACTGCTGATCTGTAGAATCATGGAATAATTGGAAAATTCTGTCTAGGAGAGTTGGGGTTGTCCATTCTTGGAGGCTCTCTCTCTCTCTCTCTCTCTCTCTCTCTCTCTCTCTCTCTCTCTCTCTCTCTCTCTCTCTCTCTCTCTCTCTCTCTCTCTCTCTCTCTCTCTCTCTCTCTCTTCTCTCTCTCTCTCTCTCTCTCTCTCTCTCTCTCTCCCTCTCTCTCCCTCTCTCCCTCTCCCTCTCCCTCTCCCTCTCCCTCTCTAGGAGTCTGGATAGTCACTCTCATGGATCATTTAAATAGCTTTTCTGTGCATTGGGAGTATTAGACTAGGTAATCCTTGTATTTCATACTGATGAGGAAAGTACAATGTGATAAACTTTGGCAGATACTGTCACAAAGATGATTAACTCCAGACTGAAAACACAAAGCAACAGTGAAAGTATCATATGCTGATTATTTGGTAAGAAAAGATTTTTTTTGCCGGGACAATGATAGTAAATGTAATAATCTACATAGTTTTTGTATGCTCAGTGGTTTGGTTTTGATTTTAATTTGTTTTGTTTTCAAGCATGGGGTTGCTAATCACAGATTCAACACAATGATTGTAATCCCCCGCTTTCTCAAAGTTTTGCTACTATTTCAATTGCAATTATGATAACAAATATGGTTCATTTAAAATATACTACAATGTACTATGTGGGTTATAACAAGTTGTCATAATACATTTATTGTAAATAAACACCTACTGATGACTGGTGGAGAAAAGAACTAGAAAAGACCTCAATTCTCTGCCATCTCATCTATCATGGAAAATCACTCCTCCAAATTATTAAAATTGCAGCCAACTTTCAAAGATGTTTAAAAAGCCATTCAAATGACTGGTCCTGAAAATATATGAGTTCACTCCCCCTTCCATTTAAAGGGAATGGTCTAGTCCGATACCCCACTTTTTCTATTATCACCATCACCCTGAATTTTGGAGTTTTCATTTATTTGTCTCCTTTATCTTATAACTTGGAACTTTTATTGATGTTATCTGAGCAGCTTGTTCCCACTAGTCCAATTAAAATAATTCTATCTTCTTTGCAATTGACTAAACAACCACTGATAATTAACTCAACCCATTTAAAATCTTCAGCATATAAACCCATTTCAGCATAATTTACAAAACAAAGATATTATGACTCCCCACAACACACTACAGTTCTCCATTCTTCTGAGAGTTTTAAATCTTTTAAAGTCATCCGAGAACTTTACTAACTGAAGAGGCTGGTATGAAATGAAGGTGTAGAAAACTTAGGTAGATAGCTATATTTAATAGATGAAACACAGTGAACAGGTGCAAGTTATACGTAAATGGTATAAAATTAGAACAAGTAGATGAATTTGTTTACCTTGGAAGATTATAAATCAGGGAAAAGGAAATGTGTTTCAAGAAATATTTATTGGAAGAAATGAAAATAGCTATATATAAAGCGACATATATCAAATAAGTTTTCTACATATAAGTTGAATGCAGCGGAAGAAATAGTGTCAAAAATTAATGCAATGAATAAGTTAGTGAAAATACAAAAAGTATGTTGAGGTGTTTTTGTGATATAGGAGGGTGAGTCAAAAAATAAATCCATTTTCTTTATTTCAGGTGAAATTTTTGATAAAAATACCTGAAATTTTTCCCAGTTATAAATGATTATATCATTTACGTTCTGAAATATTTTGTTTCTTACTTTTCAGGTTTGTAGACTCGGAAGAAAAATTCAAAATGGCTGCCCCCTTAGAGTTGCGTCAAAAACAAAGAGCAGTGATTGAATTCCTTGTTGCTGAGGGGGAAACCCCTGTGAACATTCACAGACAATTACAAAATGTGTTTGAGGACAATACTTTAGATTACAGAGGGTTTGAAAGAGGATTTGAGAGGCAAACATTATTCCAGTGATGAGGAAGTGAAAACTACAGTGAAGAAGTGGCTCAAAGAACAGTCAACAAAATTTTACGAGGCAGGGATACATGCTCTCATTCAAAGGTGGAACATTGCTATTGAGAGAAATGGTGACTATGTTGAGAGCAGGGGCGGGTTGCTCACTTACCTATGCCAGTGTGCTGCGCGCGCATCTCCATGTTTCGGGCACAAGCGTGCTCACTATGCGCGCACCCCCCCTTGCGCGATTTTGGTTTTGCGCATGTGCAGAAGCAAAATTGCACCAAAATCTCACACGCGCGTGCATCCCCTCATGAGATTTCAGCGCGATTTTGCTTCCGCGCATGCGCAGAAGCAAAATCGGCCAAAAATTGACAGAAAAAGATGGCAACGTCCGTGACGGGCCAGCAAAAACAGCTCCGGTGCGGTCGCGCACAAATTGCGCAATCGGCCGCTCCCTCCCAGAGCTACGCAGTGGACAGCTCCTGCAGGAACCCACCACTGGTTGAGAAGTAGGGATGTGATCCACAGAAGACAAGCTTCATTTTGATGTATGCTACATGTTCCTGTGTTGGTAATTATACCTGTCCTAAAGAAAATGGAATTACTTTTTGACTCACCCTTGTAGAAGGAATGACAATCAAATTGCAAAATAAACATATGAAGGTAAAATCAGCTGAGGAGAAGACCGAGAGAGACCTGTGTCTAGATAGAGTTGATGAGATCAGCAATAAGAGAGCTGGAAAGATAAAAGTATAAATAATGAATGATATGATTGAAACAAGGATGTTTGCATTGATAAAACATACAGGGAAGTGTAATGCACGGAGTTGATATAGAATAGAATAGAATAGAATAGAATAGAATAGAATAGAATAGAATAGAATAGATTAGAATAGAATAGAATAGAATAGAATAGAATAACAGAGTTGGAAGGGACCTTGGAGGTCTTCTAGTCCAACCCCCTTCTTAGGCAGGAAACCCTACACCACTTCAGACAAATGGTTATCCAACATAGTCTTAAAAACTTCCAGTGTTGGAGCATTCACAACTTCTGGAGGCAAACTGTTCCACTGATTAATTGTTCTAACTGTCAGGAAATTTCTCCTTAGTTCTAAGTTGCTTCTCTCCTTGATTGGTTTTTACCCATTGCTTCTTGTTCTACCCTCAGGTGCTTTGGAGAATAGTTCCCTCCCTCTTCTTTATGGCAACCCCTGAGATATTGGAACACTGCTATCATGTCTCCCCTAGTCCTTCTTTTCATTAAACTAGACATACCTAGTTCTTCATATGTTTTAGTCTGCAACTGTTCTTCATATGTTTTAGCCTCCAGTCCCCTAATCATCTTTATTGCTCTTCTCTGTACTCTTTCTAGACTAGATTCAGTCTTTCTTTTCATTCTCTTATCACCAAACATTCTTCCTTTGCTTACTACTTAATTCTTTTTCTATGTTTTTGCGTAGCGTGTTCACCTCAAAAGGAGATAGTATGATGACTATGAATAGTATAACTATTTTTCCCAGTTACTAGTTATCATTTTTTGAGATCAGAAATGCATTCATTCACCCCTGCATTCAATGTTTACTGCTATTTTTCCAAATTATGCTACCTTAAGCTCTCCTGTTCATTTTGGCTGCTCGCTTCAGTTTGTTGAAGAATAACCCCAGTGCACTGAGTGGCAAGGACACACCATTACGCACGTACGCACGCGCACACACACACACAGACTTTGTATGCACAAATACAACACAGAGATTATTATCATTTTACATTTTTTATTTTTTAAAAATCCTTTAACGGAGCCTTCTCCTGTGAAATGTCAAAACAACTGTTAATGTCTGATTCCTGCCCACTGTAGCATATTGGTGGTGGCAGGGATGAAGAATAAAATAATAACATTAGTAAATCAGATGGCCCTGCCCATTAGGACTGCAAGAACGTAGAGCACAGGGCCTGTGGAACCAAAATAGAGAAATTGTCCAGTGAAGTAGCATGGTAGCCTTCCAAGCCAAATCAACTCAGGTCATACCATTTTTTTTCCTTAAACCAATTGCATCTGGTGATTCTATATCTGCAGATAAATAATGAATGCAGTTTCAATTATTCTATTTTGTAATGCAAGAAAAAGGAAACAATGTTCACCAAATAACTCTTACCAGAAAAGGTAACTGAAAAAATGGTGGACTGCATATATTATATTCAGTTTTATAATTTAAGAAAGGGAATAATTATGAATTGATGTGGTCACATAACAGTTAAATCACAACTGGGTATCCAAGGTGCATATTATTAGCTACATATTACAAGAATGTGCTTCTTAATCTACTCTGCCAGCCCAATTCCATAAATTGATTTTTGAAATATGAGGAGGAGAACGTGAAAAACATGCTTTTAGGCTGATGGGTACCAAAATAAAGTCAGTGAAGTTAATTGATGAAATAAGAGCAGAGGAATGAAAAACAGCAGGCCATAGTGAAAGACAAGAGGGAGGCAATTTAACCATTAACCAATTTCATGCATCACTCATATTATTTCAAATGTTTGTACTGATCAAATGGGTTGCAATTGATACCATAATGTTTGAATAAATGTGATAATGAGTGGCCCACTGTTCAGTATGTAAATGTCTGCTGAATTGAAATCCAGGTCATCAACATACCATATCTAATTTCAAAATGAGAAGTGCGGAGCCCAAAAATAATTTAAAATTGAAATCAATCATTTCTGACCATGGATGCACAATCATATCGATGTCAACTGCAGCATTTCCAATGGTAAAACAGCAACATTCTGGCTTTGTTTTAAATTATTATTATTACTCTACAGTTTCCAGGACTGAGTTAGGGGAATACACATGTTGATAGATTATAGATCAAAACTAGCCTAGATAGTAAGATCACTGAAATTGTTTATGATTTAGATGAAATGCCTATTGCTTTCTATGGGAGAATTCATATGTGCAGAAAGGAGCCAAGTTCACATTTTGCCACATATATCCTCCTCCTATATACAAGCTTGAGGAAAAAAACCACAAACTTTTGCTTACCTGACTTATATAGCAAACTCGAGTTTATATCACAAGCTTTAAGTAACATTTCTAAAATCATCATCAACAATAGTAATGATCCATAATGATCCATAGGAGCCGAGGTGGCGCAGTGGTTAAATGCAACTACTGCAGGCTACTTCAACTGACTGCTAGTTCAGCAGTTCAGCTGTTCAAATCTCACCAGCTCAAGGTTGACTCAGCCTTCCATCCTTCTGAGGTCGGTAAAATGAGGACCCAGATTGTTGGGGGCAATATGCTGAACTCTGTAAACCACTTAGAGAGGGCTGTAAAGCACTATGAAGCGGTATATAAGTCTAAGTGCTATTGCTATTGCTATTTATTCCAGATGTACAGGAGGGTAGAGGAAGAGTTGGGCTCTTTTCCCTTTGTGAAGTAGTTATGTTGCTTCAGAGTTATGTTGCCATGCAACCTTTAGCTTGACATAAACGAAAAAGAGTGTAAAATGATTGTATCTTCATTACAGAATGTAGAATGCATTTTCTATATATTAACATTGTTGGTTTTGTTTAATATTTGTTGTTTAGACCTTATGCTATCTTCGGCTTATCTTCTGCTTAATTAAACACTGGATATCACCTTTTAACTAGTTATCCTTCAGCACTGAGGATAAAATGGACATATTATCCTCTTTTCTCACCTTTTATCCTTAAAATACAAACAGAAACATAGAAAAGTCATGGCAGAAAAAGACCCCCTGGTGCACCAAGTCTGCCCTTTGAGTATTTTGTTCATGTTTTTTCTTTTTAATTTATTTAATTTATTATTTTTAATTATTAATTTCTTTTGTTTATTTCTCATTTTTGATGGATGATAGACATGTGTTTATCCCAAACACGTTTAAACTCAGTTACTGATGACTGTCGTACTACCTCTGCTGGAAATTGATTCTAAGCATCCACTACTCTTTCTGTTCACACTTTCTAACATTACTTTTGAACTTTTCTCCTGTCAGTTTGAGGTTATCCCCGTGTTCTTGGTTTTTGTTTAACATTGAAAATACTGTCTGTTTGCTCTGTCTGCTATTTTTAAGCAATAATTGAGTTAACCAAGTACCCAAGAAATACTCCTTTCTGTTTTCAAAATTTCCTGATGGAAATGACACTGTGATAATCTTTCTCTCCAACAATAAATCTAGAAATTATTTGCATTTATCATAACCCTATTCACATTCAAGGATTTGAAAGTAGAAGCACAGCTATTATTAATTATTGCTTTTTTCCAATTAATAAGCACCCTTCTATATTCTCGGCTAACAGCCTAAAGTATAGTAAAATAATTTTAAGCAATTGAAAACAGATGAAAGCAACTAAAATTACTAGCACAACTCCGAGGGCTTGGCTGGAAAATAAGTTTCATTCTTTTTTTGAAAGAAGAAAGAATTATAGAGTGCTTTTCAAAGCATGAGAGAGAAACAGGGGAAGACCGTCTTCCTTATGGTCAATAATAAAGACTCCAAAGAGTCAATGGCTTGTCCTGCCAATCTTAAAAGAACTCCAAGTGGGTTCATGCTAGGGCCATGCAAACCTCTTAAAAGAAATAGCTCCCAATGTAGGTTAGACTTCTTTCCAAACCTTAAAGCAACAATATCCTTTGCAAGCCGATTCAAGTAGTTTATTCTTAACTATTTCTGCTTGCGTGTCTATGCACAGCCACTTTGCTCTGCTTATGATTTAAGTGTGATCTAAGACTGAAGATGTGCGCAGACAGCCTGGAAAAGCTTCTGAGGTGGTTTTGCTAGAGCTGTCACATTTTACAGAACATCTCCTCTGAATGCTTTGCTTTGTGCAGCTCTAGTTAGACAGTCCCCTAGGTAGTCATGCAACAAACAGTTTAGTTCTAGGCTACTGGAAAGGTTCACTACCACTTTCCATGATTTTTGTGACTTCGTGAGTTAAAGCACAGAAGAGAAAATTTCTTAACATTCTTAACCAATTTGTTCAGAATGAAAAGCCACCCTGCCCTCAAACCAAATGAATTCCTTTTTCCCTGCCACGTATGCGGGGGGGGGGGGGAGGGAGAGGGAGAGGGGGAGGGAGAGAGGGAGAGAGACTCTTTTAGAGGACAAAGAATTTCTTTGTGATTTTCCTCCCTCTCCAAAAGAACGTTCGTTCCTATTTTATTAACTTACACCATATCTGGTTGTGCACAAACCTCTTCTCATGCACTGTAACAAATCCAAACTATATCCTCACAAATAGTAAGGGGCGTGCATAAGTGCACAATCGTGCCTACCGTTCCTGTCCTAATGTACCCATATATTCATACCTCTTCTACTCTTATTCATGCTTGTAATATTATATATATATTCAATCATGTTTTACTGTTTGTACTTTGCTTATATTCATTTATGCTTGACAAAATAAACAAATACAAATACAAAAAATACAAATATATAAATAAGATTTATATTGTAATGGTATTATTTCTAACTGGCATAATGATGCTTATTAGGGTTCCCCCCTTCCACCTTTCTCAATCTCATCTTCTGAAAGATTCTATTTTTCAAAGTTTTGGGCCTTTTCTAAAACTCAATGCATAATTTTTACCAAAGTTATATACAGTATTTATAGACATCTATAGATAAATCTTTAGAATATCCTTGTACAGCCATTTACCAGTCAAACTGAACTAAGGCAACCAGACCAATTCTTCATTTATAATCCAAATACTGGTAAGTCACCAACAAGCCAACAAAGTTTAATTCAGCAACCCTACAGTTCTTAGAGAGAACAGCACATTTTATCTTGTTCCAACAAGAACCCTAAAAACCATCTTCCTACCATATTTATATTCTGATATTTTTGCATTCACCTATAAAAGCCGATAATTAGGGGTCTTTGATGGTCAGAAGCAGTGCACTATTTCTGTAGGCATGGTGTGGATGAATCACTAGCAACACTAATCTTGTAAGAGTGTTAAAGGTCTCCTGAGACAGTAAGAGAAGATGCTAAATCTACCCAGTATTACACTTTTCTCCACTAATCCTACAAAATTAATGTTGATTTTTCATGAAAAGGCGGTTAATTATACATTTATTTCTGATTCAGGCATATTAGCTTACTTTAGCAAAACAGCACTGAATATTTCTCCATAGAAAGTGATGTTGTTCTACTTCAGCATTTGATAAAATACTTCTAGCAGCTGGGAAGAAGTGGACTCCATTATGAGGATTATCTTAAATTGTAATACAGTATATTATACAAATAAATATACAATATTTTGACCAATTTTGGTCTTAAACATTGTTTTACATTCAACTACTTCATGTTTCCTCCATGTTCCCTTAACAATAGCTTTAAAGAGTTCTATGGCTACCAAACTTGATCCAAGACATTGGCTTTCTTTTGGCTGGATATTATTAAAGTAATAACTTGTGTAATAAAACATTGTTCTTTCCTTAAATATGGTACAGTAATTAAATGAAAATAACGAGGCAACTTTGCAAAATACCACTCATGGTTTGAATGATTTATGACATAACTACACGTTTTAATATCCTTTTTGCATTTTATTGGTTATCATGAATACATTGCTTTGCATTATTTAAGAAAACATGCTTGGGAACTGCAGAAGCATGAAATAGATCTAATAGCCTGAATATGAACATTTCCCAGTAGCATTTTAAGGAGTCACTCAGCCACTGCTGTGGTGATATGAAGCCTGTTTTCATTTGTGATATACTGCCACAGCAGTAGCTAGGTGATGCTATAAATTGCTACTGTGTAAATGCTTTAGGCCAGATCAGCTTTCATATGGTAGAAATAAGCAGCATCCTAAATTTTCAAGGGAGGATGCTGTGAATTCCACTCCACATAGGCGTCAGGAAGGGCATCCGGCAAATAAATGCTTAGCTCCACCCAGTTATGCCAACTTTACCCCAAATTAAGGGGACTACAGGATCATAAAAACAAATTGGAATAAAAGAACCTAGCCAATCCACAGAATAAAAGGAAAAATATCATGTCTTTATCCCAAAGTATTCAATTAGCAAAACAAAATAAATGTATCTTAGTGGTTCTTAGTTTATCTACTTATTTAGCTATTTTATATAGTGTCCAAGCCTAATGGAAGCTTATCAAAATATAATAACTACAATAAAATTCAAGGTATCAATTAAAACCACAAAAAACAGATGCTTAACTTTGTAAGACTCTAAAAGGCCTGCTTCAGCTCTAAACTTATCCTTAAACTATAAAAGGGAGAAGGGTTAGATAATACCAGAAGCAAATTATTTAAGATGGGATACAGTGATCCCTCGTTTTTCGCTGGGGTTACGTTCCAAAAAGAACCCGTGATAGGCGAAATCCGTGAAGTAGTAGCAGCTTTGCGCATGCGCAGAGGGCAAAAGAACGCAGATGCCGACATCCAGGTGGGCGGGGGAAGCGGGTGGGGGAAGCCCCGCACCGCGAACGCCACCAGGTTGTTGAGCTGTGCGAACCGGGAGGATTTCACCCCTGGCCTCACGTGTATTTCACTGCTCTTGGCAAGCTGTTTTACCAATCAGCCAATCAGAATGCAGAACACAATGCACGATGCAAATCCGTGAAGCAGCGAGACCGTGAAGGGTGAACTGTGATATAGCGAGGGATTACTGTATACCAAAAGAATAACCTGCAAAAGATCTAAGAAGAGACTGGGGGAAGAGTTGTAGGTGATAACAGCAAACACTCGAAATGACTGTGTTTACTTGTGGTCATGAAAGTTTTAGCAATGAAATTCATAAGAACCAATGGTGGTTCTTTAGAGACCTAGTTCTAAAATTAGCACTATTAATCCCTCCCCCATATACAAACACATAATTTCATGCTTAATTTACTCAGTTTGGTTTGAACTATTTAAAGCTATTCACCTTTTTTCCACATGTTTTCTTCTGAGCTATAACTTGGATTTTGATGTTATCTCATTATATCACCTATCCTACAGTGAGAGATGAATCTCTTCCTAATCCCCTAAATTAAACTACAAACTCTTTCGTTGATCATTTGCTCTTTAAAATATATATATATTAACACTACTGCAAGCACTGATATTAGCATTTTTACATCGAGCCACTGATTTGTGGGTTTAGAAATGTACATTAGAATATACGTTAAATATAGGTGGAATGTTGAGAAGATATACTGAAGAGAATACTAGCATTCATAGATGCTTTATTTTGTAGCTATGACTATTGTTTGAAATAAAATATTAGGGGCATCTTAATATAATAAAAAATGGAAAATAAAAGCATTGCAATGCTATTTTTCAGATAGGAAGCTGATAGAGGAGCTGTGCCTAATATAATATTGCACTTTCTTGTAGCAAAGGTTTACATTCTACAGTTTTTCACTCTCAATAAAATGAATCCAATTCCATTCAAGACATAACAAATTTCCTGTGATCAAAAAAGATATTAATTCATTCATTTGTTGCACCATCCTCCAGAGCTTTCAAACTATTCTTCATCTTAAAAGTTAATGCATTTAAATTTTTTGAAAAAACATTTGTTTTTGTCTCAATTTTGATTTTGTGGTATATTGTGCACCACTTCCTTCTTAGAGGCACCAAAATGAAATGAAATATATTTTGTTTTAGCATTTTGAAATTAAACAAATCAGTTTAATTTAAGAAAATGTCTGTAGCTGAGAACAGGCAAAGAAATGAATTATATTGTCTTCCTCAGTTCTATTACTTGGCAATAAGTGTTAATCTCTTAATGGAATGCCAACATAAAACACTATAATAGATTATCAAAAGTGACTACTCAGAGCCATAAATTATTCATTTGAAAGGTCATGCAATAGTGATAGTGTAAACTTAAGTTGAAAAATATTCATGTAAAATTTTGATACGATTTTAAATTATTTATCTGTATAAATATTTACAACAAAAAATATTCTTGAAAATTGGAGGGATACATCCTTCACAAATGTTCACAAATTCTTTCTGCAACTTGGCTTGAAAACGTAATTATTAGTATTTAAATTCAAGTTTTAATTCTTTTGTTAGTCAAATGTAATAAAAATAATGCATAGATGAATTTTCTGAAGGATCAGCCATGTTTCCTGGACAACTGAGTGGCAGTTCATAATTTACTGAGTAACCAGTACATTTCATCCCTTGTAAGTCAAAAGCCTATATGAAGGACATTTATATTTTATGTGTTAGATTTATATTTTATATTTTGCCTTTCTTTCAGAAGCTCAAGGTTCTTCCTTTTCCAATGATTTCCCTTCAACAACTCTGTAACATAGCTTAGCCTGAAGAAAAGTCATTGGCCCAGTCAGGTTTGAAGCAATCTCTCCCCAAAATAGTCCATTAATAATACATACTAAATAGAAGAAGCTACATCTAATCATTTAATAAACATAGTTCACGTTTTCTGTGATTAATCCAAAGCAACTTTTATTTTAACTACAGCAATTACTTTTATTATAATTTTATTAAAAGTTTCAATTGCAATCATAAAAGGTAATACAAACTAAAAAAGAAAACGATACACGAAAGCAGAAAATAAGAAACCCCTCATTACAAGTATAACAGTTTCACAATCTCTTTACTCCTTCTTAATTAACAAGTATAAAATTCTTCATCTCATAATTCAACTTTTAATTATAGCCAAATCCAACAAGTAACATGTTCTCCAATTCAGGTCTCAGCAAAAAGTCCAAACAGAGCCCTAAACTAGTATTTTCCCCCACCTCTAAACTCTTAGCTGTGAGCAAGTCTATTTAGAAAGCATAAAGTGGTCCAGATGTCCTAGTGCAGAGGTCCCCAACCCCCAGTCTATGAACTGGCACCAGTCCACAGCATGCCAGAAACTGGGCCGTGCAAAAAAGTGAAGCCCCATTAAAGGGATACAGGTAGCACACAAAACCATGCCCCCTCTGGTCCGCGGAAAAAACCTCTCCCCACGGAACCGGTCCCTGGTGCCCAAAAGGTTGGGGGCTGCTGTCCTAACGTGAACAAATTTTTTTTTAAAAGTTTAACATGACAAAAAAAGGACAATTTCTCCTTTAAACATAGTAAGCTCACAATTACAACTTACCTTAAATGGAAAGAAAATTAGGTAGAAAGCTAATTTAAATGCTAACAAATGTATCAATTAACTGTAGAAAAAAGACTTAAACACCACATTAATTATAAGCAAACTCAATACACTACATTCTTCCATCCCAGATCCTAGCAAATCTAATGAGTACCATTCCAAATAACAATAAGTACTATTCAAATAAAGAGGGATTTGACTACAGCAATTCTTATGTCCTTCACAGTCCTAGTAACAATCATTGTTCATGTTTCATGTTAGAAATCAGGCAGTTGAGGGAGAAAAGGATTTCTCACACATATTAGAAAAGCAAGGTGTCATCTCCAGCGTGCCTCACGGCCCGGGGCTGCCATTCCTGCAGGGGAGGATGCAATGGGAGAATGTGACAGGACCCCTTCGGGACACTACAATGGCCACCCGCCCCTCCAGGACTGATTGCCCGCCACCTGCGTTAGCTCTGGCTGGAACAATGGAGTTACGACGGTAGCTCCGGCTGGAACGATAGAGCCGTGGCAGCAACGATGGAGCCACGGCGGCAACAGCTGAGGAATGGCGATGGTGGTGGAAACAGCTGAGAGGCGGGCCGCTGCGACGGGGCTGAGAGATGGCTGCCTGCGCACAAGACGGTTCTGGGATCACGTGGGAGTGGTCTTGCGTGTGTGATAGGGCAGGGCATCGGGAAATATTTAAAAGGTGATGGGGAGCAATGGGCGGTTAGACCTGACTAGTTTTCATTGCGTTGCTTTGCATTCATTGATGGTCAGTTTGTGCTGGAATGGGCGATGAAACCCTATAAACCAGGACTGTGTTTGCCGGAATGGGACTGTTCGTCTCGTACCCTTGGCCGCCCCTCCTTCTCCGCAGGCGTTCCTCCCCCAGGTGATTCTCTGCTGACTGTTCTCCTCGACTGATACGCCCCACCAATTCGCCCTGGGCAATGGGTCATGTCCCCTCTGTCCAACACACTTTGGCCTGGCCCATTCACAGAAAGACGGTTCCTCCTGGGTTTTTCGCCACCCGGGACAGTTAGGCACCAACCAATTGGCTAGCTTCCAATGCAAACAGCCTTTTTAGAAGGAATGAGATGGGGTAGCCTTCTCTCTCTCTCTCTCTCTCTCTCTCTCTCTCTCTCTCTCTCTCTCTCTCTCTCTCTCTCTCTCACTCTCTCTCTCCCCGCTTCCTCTCTCTCAAGCAGCCTTTTTAGGAGAAGGAACGGGAGGGGTAGCTTTCCCCCCCTCTCCCCCCCACCTCCTTTCTCCCTCCTTTGGAGTATGGATAAAGAGGTGCCCTAAAGCGTGCCCTAAAGCATGGAATTCTGCGATTCAATTCCTGATGAGGAATCAATGATGATGATGAGCAAATTTTTTTTAAAGCAAAAGCATCGTTTTCACTTCTTGTTCTGCGTGTTTTAGTCCCAAGAAAATGCCACCATCCCTTTCGAACAGCTTAGAAAAAACTGGAATCAGTTAACCTCCGAGTCCCATCAAATCCTCCAAAACAAAACAATAATAAAAGAAAACCCAAAAGAGGGGGAGGAACAAGCCCACGCTACAGGAAATGGCGCGAGCGTGGGCGGGGGGCTTCCCCTACAGAATGGGTGTACTATATGGGTGTACCCCTACTAGAAGGGGTGATTGCGAGCGTTCCACTGGACAGAAGGCACGTATTTAGGTCAGATCCCAAAGCACCCTCTCTGACTTTCTCTGTGGCGCTTGTGTACATCTTGTTCCTAGATTCACACACAGTGCTCAGGAGAGTGCACCCCCCCACATAGCTTACACGTTCACGAAGCATCGTGATATCCCCCCCACAATTTTTCCAAAGAAAAAAGAAATGAAACTACGATGACAAGGTTATGACTTTCAAGGAAAGATTATGCCTGCATTTTATTTTATTTTAGCCAAAGAAAGAAGCAAAAGAGGGAAAGAGGGAGAGACAGGGGTCGATAGGCAGATGGGTTAGGGGCTCCGGTCAGACAGGGGCAACCCTTCCAACCGGCGGGGATCTGAAACGGGGGAGAATTGGCCATCTCCAGCCTGCTGCCCTATCAGCAGGACCATTGAGAGGCGCTGGGGCTGAGCATCACCTGGTTTCTCTTTTTGATCCTCAAAATCTCCCCCTTTTTATCCATTCGCATCTGCTCTCCTCAAGAGCTGCGCCTGACAGAGACCTGACCCTCCACTCTCCCTTCCTCCCCCCCTCTCTCTCACACACACATAATCAGGCTCATGGGCATGCACCTGTTTTTCCCCTCTCCCCTTTCTCCTCACTGGCCTCAGCGCCCCCGCTCACAAACGCCCCCTCCCGAGTCGCATTAATTTTTCCACTGTTATTTATTTATTTGGTCCCGGCTGCTAGCAGAATGCTTTCCCCATCCCCTTTCTTGATGTCTCACTTGGAAGGCAATCACTCTACACTCCCCGATGTGTGTGTGTGTGTGAGTGTGTGTGTGTGTGTGTGTGTGCGCGCGCGCGCTCTCTCTCTCTCTCTCTCTCTCTCCTGAGCAGATTCAATGCGTCTAGCTTCTCCCCGCTGCGTGTGGATCTAGGAACGAGATGGACACAAGCGCCACAAAGAGAAAGTCAGAGAGGGTGCTTTGGGATCTGACCTAAATACACACCTTCTGTCCAGTGGAACACCCGCAATCATCCCTTCTAGTAGGGGTACACCCATCTAGTGCACCCAATTCTGTAGGGAAAACCCACTGCTCCCACCATTTCCTCTAGTGTGGGCTTGTTCCTCCCCCCTTTTGGGTTTTCCTTTATTATTGTTTTGTTTTGGAGGATTTGATGGGACTCGGAGGTTATGTTTGATCCCAGCTTTTCCCAAGCTGTTCGAAAGGGACGGTGGCATTTTCTTGGGACTAAAACATGCAGAACAAGAAGTGAAAGCGACGCTTTTGCTTTAAAAAAACTTGCTTCTTCAAGAAGTCCTGAGTTTTTGTAAAAGTTTCACTCATCATCATCATCATCATCATCATCATCATCATCATCATCATCATCATCATCATCATCATATTCCGGAATCAAATCACAGAATTCCACGCTTTAGGGCACCTCTTTATCCGTACTCCAAAGGGGGGGGAGGTGGAGGGGAAGAGAGAGAGAGAAAGGAAGGAAGGCTACCCTTCCCATTCCTTCTTCTAAAAAGGCTGCTTGCATTGGAACTTGGTTGGTGCCTAACTGTCCTGGGTGGCGAAAAACCCAGGAGGAACCGTCCTTCTGCGAATGGGCTGTGCTGAAGCACGTGGGACAGAGGGGACATGACCCATTGCCCAGGGCAAAAAATCTCTCAGCGTGAGATAAAATCCTACAAACCAGGACTGTGTTTGGTGGTGTTTCTTTCCAACCTTCCAGAACCTGACACAAGGATCAAGAAAATAAAGTTAAGACTGGGCCTATAAATCATCTACCCTTTGACTATTTTGCTTGTACTTTTCTTTTGAAAATGAAAGTACAGTAGAACAGATGACTCATTATGGAATCTACTGTAGAGAGGACCATCTTTTCAAGAAACATCTTTAGTACAACAGTTCCCAGTATTTCCAGCTCTGCAGACTGGCAGCTGTGGCGATGTGGGGGAGAGGACAAGATTTTAAATACATACCTGTCTCTTGCACAAATAGAGCTTTGTTCACACAGCCCAGTTCAGATTGGGGATTGGGGACCTCTGCTTTAGTAGACGTAAGAAAAATAAATTGCAAATATTTATGGTACAGGTAGTCCTCAACTTACAATGACAAATGAGCAATGGAGCAATATGTCTATTGCTAAACAATGGAGATTTTGGGCTCATTTGCTGTTGTTAAGGCAGTGCTTCTCAATTATTTTCTCTTACGCCCCCCCTAGGAAGAAGTAAACATTTTGCGCACCCCCCCTCTCCGATCTGGGCCCCAATGGAATTTTAGTGTTAATATTTATTATTTTACTTATTATAAGCTGAAAGCAAACTATTGGCTGGGGAAGGCTGCTCTACCCACTTATCTGGGAGTAAGTCACACTGAACTCAGTGGAGCCTGTTTTCGGTTAGGCAGGCATAGGCTACCGTGGTTAGGGCCCTCTTTTGACACAGGGCCAGGCCAGCTTAATCAAGCCGATGTTTTGGGGTCGCTGGCCTGGCCCATAAGTGCTGCCTCTGCTGGGTACTCACAGTGAATGGTGTGGAAGGAGGCTTTAGGGTGCCATTCGAAGCTTTCGCCCAGCTGCAGAGGATGCTCTTCCTTGTCCAGCAGCAGGTTTGCCACGCCGTTCGAAGCTTTCACCAGGCTGCAGATGATGCTCCTCCTTGTCCAGCATCAGGCAGCGCTCACCAAGAACAACAAGAACCTACACAGCCGCCCCACCCCACCTGGCCGCCTTCTCTTCCGGGCTCAGAGCAGCGTGCAACTGGGAAAACACTTCCCGTCTGGGGGAATCGATCAAGAGGGACCACGCATGTTCCCCGGGGTCACACGTGACCCCCTGGCATTGTGGACGCCCCACTATTTGAGAAACAGTGTTGTAAGTTGAGGACTATCTGTCACCGCCACATGACTCCACAACACTACAACCAGGATAAATGCATGCCTGTTGTCAACCATCCAAATTTTAATCATGTAATCATGAGAATCCTGCATTGGTCATGTGAAAAAACAGACATAAGTCATCTTTTGCAGTGCTGTTATAACTAAACAGTCACTAAACAAATGATTGTAAGTCAAGGACTACAATCATAAAGTATCAAGTAACCATGGCTCAATTCACAAACTATTTTATCTGGTTCATCACTAAATAATAGAAAATAATTTCATTTTATGGAACTAAAGAGTTTGGAATCTTATACTGTATCTTGGTGAAATAAATTGAACTTATGAAACCTATGCACACAACAGCACAAAGAAATATTCAGAAAGAAGAATCAACTCAGTAGAGATGTGCAGTGCTTTAGAAATAATTTGGAATGTGCAAAGGAGCATAAACATTGCACATATATGCAACTTTATATCTTGGGTTACAGGCACATGCTACCTCTGCATTCCCATATGCTTCAAATCACATTTTACAAATTACTTCTGAAGAATGCACAGCCTACTTACTCAGTACAAATCAGGGCCTATGGGATATAACTGTAGCATATATCTTGCAGCCATAATAATAAACTCTCTAACCACACTATTAAAAATGACCAAGAATACAAACCAATTTATAATACCACAAACATAGGAAATGTCTGTTTCAAAATATTCTTCTGATTAATATTGTTCTTTCTGACCTTTTATTACATTCTCTTAAACAGATATCTTAGAATGCCATTCCATAAAGCACTTTTCATATCTTATTTTTAATTAGAAATTTTCATTTTCAAAATCCATAACATGGGTAGAGGAAAGATTATGGGGAAGGGGAAGTGATGTTGATGTATAGAAAGTGCAGGAGATAATATGAAAAGGGAATTAGACCACTGTTAACAAATACACCGATATTGCTATTGTAGATTGAGAAATATTAAATAATTTGCTATTCAGCATGCTGCATAATAGTACCTTCAAAACCTTATTATGTATGTGTACAGTAAAATAATAAATACTCATTTGTGCAGACTTTCCTCTTTGATTCTACTTATTTGCCTTAGGAAAATAATCAGATTAGAATCAGAGGCCCCCAAAATTTGGCATGGTCTGGCAGGGAACTATTCTTTCTTTCTTTCTTTCTTTCTTTCTTTCTTTCTTTCTTTCTTTCTTTCTTTATTTTTTATTTATTATTTATTTATTTATTTATTTATTTATTTATTTATTTATTTATTTATTTATTTATTTATTTATTTATTTATTTATTTTGTGAGATTTATATACCGCCTCACAGTGCAAGCACTCTCTAAGCGGTTTACACCCGTAAGCAATGTATATTTATATTGCCCCCAACAATCTGGGTCCTCATTTTACCTACCTCAGAAGGATGGAAGGCTGAGTCAACCTTGAGCCGGTGAGATTTGAACCGCTGACCTGTGGATCACAGTCCTGATACTTATTCTCTAGCACACACAAGTACAAGAAGAAGTTTGGAAAGCATACACTAACCTATAGATTTTTTTAAAAAGTTGGGGGACACATTTTTCCACATATCTCCTAACATTTGGATAATTACAGACTATTTAATAAATATAGCATGTACATGTGCTGAGACTACTATATAAAATTGAATAGGATGAGATTCCTGCAATTTACACTTTTATTTGTATGCAGATGAGTCCAAGATATTCTTACTAGAAAGCAAGGCTGGTTTTTCTCTCTCTCAAGATGTTTTCTGTTTTTACAATTCAACCACTTTTAAATATATGACTGTTGAATTGGTTCTGTCACAATGTTATCATAAAATCCACCCCTTGCTTTGTCTTCCCCCTCATATTTGCAAAATATTTGAGGGGGGAAAAGAGAAGAGACATACTGCAACTATGAAAGTATCTATTTTGTACCAATCATCCTGTATGATATAATGTTGGTTTTTTATACACCATCAATTGCTGCCGTGTTGCCACATCCAGAGCTTTCTTTCTTTTTTTTAAAGACAATGCATGTCCATTTACTGTAATTCATTTTATCTGATCAGTTAATTGTTTCTGATCGAATTTTAACTGATGTTTCAAACACTAACATCTTGACCAAAGCTTTTACAGATGTTTGTGGCGTGTAAACATTCGCCACTATATTATCAAAAGAAAAATCTAAGCATTCTATCTACTCCTGTAGTTATCACATCACATTTCACATAAACACAAAGTTGACAATAGAAAACCAATTTTGGGGGTAAAAAATAATGCCTAAATATTTCCATTGCCCTTCTGGCAGACATTTAAGTCTCTCCCTATCATGAATTTTCAGGTAGAATCTTAAAAGATTGGGTATTAGAATAATATTAATCCAAATATAGACTAGTAGCCAGGTAAGAGAGTGGTTAGAGTGCTGTTCTTTGATGCGGGAGACTAGCCTTCCACCAAAACAATACTTTAGTTTTATCTCACTACAGGTTATAATTTGATATTCAATGAAATATCGTCAGCAATGTGTGTTGCTATGTGATAAAATCATGGCATGGGGTTTGAATATTGGCTGGTTCCTATCTTACCAGGCAGGGTCCTTGGGCAAAGACCCCCTAACATTTCATCTGCCTACATCAGATATAAGTGACAGATATGTCTCACATATTGTGTCACAGATATGAGAGTGACACATACTGCATCTGAGAGAGTCATGCTGGCTCATACACCACCTAGATTAACAAGGTCCATGCCATATGTTGGAGAACAAGGAAAATCTGATGATAAGTGGATTACTGGAACAAGGTAAGAGAACCTGAAATTGATGGAATGCTACTTCAATAATAGACATAATGAGAAGGGATATTTAAATGTATGAGGGAACTATGGCAGGAAATAAGACCTACATCCACAACAACTGAGAAATGGCTAGTTACCAAAGAATTCAACATAGTGAAGAAGACAGTTCTCTCACAATTTGAAGTAGCCCAATATTACATCCCAGGCTCAAGAAGATCTGAAAAAACAACTGGATGTGCAGCCAATACCTGAAGATAGAACCTCACTGCCATCTTCTCCATTACAGAGCACAACAGCTGTAAATTAGCTACAGTCAACCTTCAAGACTGATGTTTAGTGGAGAAGTACCATCAGATAGTATATGCTAGAAGATGCCAATAGAATCCTCACAACAATCCCTACGACCACCATAATTCTAATAAATGAACTGACATGCTCTACAGCTGCTGTAATCCTGGAGATGGCTATATGACAAAGAACAGTAGATGAATATACCGAACTGGAAAATGAAGTTGGAGGCTAAGATTACAGCCACCTGCAGAAAGGTTACTTTATCCAGGTAAATAAAACTTGACTCTTGAAAAATACAATGGTCTATCAGAGTTTGTTGCTGAAAATTAAATCCAGAAAACGCACACACAGGCAGACTGATGCAGCAGGATTCATTTAAATAAGAAACTTCTTTATATACAAGAATATATATACAATAACAACATAGATTCTTCTTCAACGTAATATCATTTACAGGCAGGAGAGAACAGTTAGTTTCATTTCAGCAGTTCAGAGTGGACAGAAAGTACAGAATGGGCTGAGCCACACCCAGCCTTCTAGTTTCATTCTCTGCACAGATTCAGATGTGTTTAGCTCTCATTGGCTGACTTACAGTAGTTGCTATGCCTATTCATTGGTTGACTTTGTTACCATTGGCTCGCCCAGTTCATGAATATCTTAACATGGTCTGACTCTATCTGAAGCCTTAAGTACTGCTCATGGCACTCACTACCAAGCTAAAGAGATACATTGGAGAAGCAAAAGCCAAAACGCTATGTTCTCCAATGAACTATGTCAGGTGTATTCCTAACTGCAATGCAACAAAACAGTTAACAGCAGAATAGTATTGAAAGAACATATGAGAGAAAGAAGAAACATAACACCACTGCAAAATGCAGACCACAACAAAAAGTTCATCTTGCCTGAAGAAGATACAGTCACCATTACAACAGCAGACATTCAATAGCAGGACAGCACGAACATGCAAGAACACGAAGAGATGGACAGCACCTGGCCTGGAAATAATCCATACCTCCTTGCTAAGAAAAACTAACAACATGTAATGGCACAGATGAACAGATGCTAGCAGCAGGTTCCTTGCTAATACAAGGAAGAACATATGGGGCAATATATATGCATGGGTCAGAAGCAGGGGTGAAATCCTCCCGGTTTGCTCTTACCTATCGGTCACCGCAGAGCCTTTGGAACTGGTGGCGTTCACGCCGCGGGGCTGCCCCCGCCCGCTTCCCCCGCCTGCCTGGATGCCGCCATTTGCGTTCTTTTGCCCTCTGCATATGCAGAACGCTTTGCGCAGGCGCAGAGGGCAAAAGAACTCAAATGGCGGCGTCCAGGCGGGCAGGGGCAGCTCCAAAGGGTCTGGGGCGACCGACAGGTAAGAGCAAACCGGGAGGATTTCACCCCTGGTCAGAAGGTCATTGTGAACAATACCAGAAGCTCAAAATAGCAGTTGCTCATAGACAGAGCAGTCATCCAAGACTCAGGGCATCAATCTTAGCACAGCCTAGATTGACTACAGTTAAGCCTACAACTCAATGCCATACATATGGATCTGTAAATGGCTGGCACTATACAAATTAACAGGATACTAAGACCTTGCTCAAGAACTCATTTCGACAACTCACTTGGCCATCAAGTGTAGCATATACCAAAGTGAGGGACTGTCCCTGCTATGATTCTGCATAGACTTGAACCCTTTCAGCCAATTAATCATGAGGACTACAGTTTAAGAGTGGAACTACCATTGCCCCACCTCTTCTACATGGATGTAATCAAGCTGAATGCTAAGAGTGAACAAGACATTGACTCTCTGATCCACCTGACATGGATCTACACCGAGGACACTTGATTGCCATTGAAACTGGAGATGTGTGGCTAAATAGTAGAATAGTAGAGGGGGAAGGTAGTTAAGACTGGTGGAGTGGATTCTTCTAGCACTGAGTACAGGAACATCTGCATAGTGTATGGGCTAGACCCTCCAAGTCCAGATGGGAGTTTCCACAGAATGTTGTGGAGAATAATGGGACTAAGATCCTGTAGGACTTCCATATCTAGACAGGCAAGCAGATCTCATGGTAGCAAGCAAGGCCATAAGACAGCAGTTGTGTCACAGGAATCATCAGTAAGAATGAATTTGAGAACTGGGAAAAGTGTCAGGGCTTAAAAAATGTGGAAAGTAAAGGCCAAAGTGATCCCAAGTATGACTTCTAAGCCAGGAGAGTGGTTCCAGCAGATTAGAGCAACAACATCAAAGCTCTCTGTCCAGAAGAGTACACTGCTAGAAATAACTAATGTACTTGCAACAGTACCCTCAAACTCCCAAGCCTATGGTCAAGGACTCAAGACTGAGGAAGATATACCACCCATAGGGGTGGAGAAGGCGCGCGTGCGCACGTGCACACACACACACACTTATATTCAGGCACTATAAGTAGCTGTTTATATTATTTTTAAAAAGCAACATACCATAATTAAGAGTTGCACCATTAAAACTATGCATGTTTTGAAAATAATTAGGAAAAAATTCTTCGAATTTCATACAACCATAACCAATTATCTGCTATTCATTAAGCCACTGTGGATGTCTGAAAAAGTTATAACGATTGAATTAACTCCAACAAATGGATGCCTGAAAATTATCTTTTGCAGATTTATACAGATGTCTCAAAAACCAGGCTGTTTTAATGAGTAGCAGATACGTTTCATATATGCTTACATGAGATTTGAAATGTTTTCCAAATCATGTTCAACTATGCCCAGTCTTATGTATCATAGTCTCTAACAATAATATTTACTGTATATGTAGTCCTTCACTTATGACCGCAATTGAGCCTGGAATTATGGTTGTAACTCATGCTAGCTGTTAAGTAGGTTGTCACGTGACTGATCTGATTTTTTAAAAAAATCTGTAGTGGTCATTAAGTAAATGGTAGTCAATACATCAACCCATTGTCCACAAAAAGTGGAAGTATATTAGCTATTAAGCTGAAGAAGTAAATGCTGGGGATTTTTTGGCCAACCCCCCCCCCCCCAAAAAAAACCCCCACTGTAAGTCATGGCAATGTAACCAAAGGATGCTGCAAATAGCCATAAATGTTGAGTGTCCAAAATGTGATCACATGACCGCAGGGAAGGGACAGTTATCAGAATTTGGAATCCAAGTCATAAGTATAATTTTTTGAGTCTGATTTAACTTTGAACAATTGCTAAGTCAAGGATCACATGTATGCTGAATTAGTAAACTACAGACTCAAGTATTTCAAAAACGGTACTTAGAACACAGAAAGATATATTTCCAAATAGAATACTGTACAGTATTCAATTGTTACAGGCAAAATTTTGGGAAGAAAATAGGGTTTGTATTGTCACACAATTAGCAACTGAATGGAAACAATACGGTTTTGGGTTTTGTGTAAAATCACATATTTGTAGAAAATACCGTGTCTTGTGCATATATTTCTTTTTCTTTTAAACCACATTCCACCTTAAAATAATCCAAGCTTACAGTCCCTCTACTGTAATGCATTATTATTTATATTGGCTTGCCAGAAGTAAAATCATGAAAGAGAAAGGTTAACCATAATCTGATCCTAATCGGTCAACAATCTGTACCAGCTATTTAGCTGATAGATGGAGTTCAGTGCTTCTGAGGCATCACTTAGGTACAGTCGCTTTGCTAAATATTTAGTAAGCCTCTGTTTCTCTGTCAGTTTCTATTGAAATCCTAGCCTCAGAACTTGCTTCTATAAATGATCATTACATATTAGTAGAGAAGATTCACTTGGGTGTAAGCTTTGGTTCTCAGGCTGATCAGGATTCTAATGCCATTGTGTAAATAAATCACAGCTTACAGTATCAGACAAGAGAACCATACCCTTTCCATTCCATTATGAGAAAAAAACAAACTCAGAAAAGACCTGTCCTTAATGGCCACATAGATCTATTTGTTCTAAATTGAAAATAGTTTACTTGCTGGAATTCTTGTATCACTACAATTTTCATCGTAATGCATCTTGCTAAAGAGCACTCAAATGAAAATCACTTTCAGTTCAGGATGCTACCATTCTGCTCCCTTCTATTACTGCATTTTGAACCCACCTGTTTCCCCACTTATCCAGATCTTAAAATATTGCCTCTGAAGTGTGAATTTCACTTGCTCTTCTCTTAAGCTTCTGTGTCTTTCCTGGACTAGGCAACTCATTCTAGTAACCTTAACAACCAAAGGCTTTAACCCACAGGCAGGTAGCATTGTGCCTCTTACTATTGTTTAGACTAATTAAAAACTGAGCCTAGGAAATTCTTAATTCTATCCTTATGTTTATCTCTCTGTCCATTCCATTTTCACTGTGAGAATACTTATTTATTTATCGTTTGTTTGTTTTATTTCTTTGTCAAACATGTACAAGATAGCAGGTATAGGTATAAACATAAACAAAGTAAGCACAGATAAATGAGGACAATAGGACAGTAAGACAGGGATGGTAGGCACAATGGTGCGCTTATGCATGCCCCTTACAGACCTCTTAGGAATGGGGTGAGGTCGACAGTAGACAGTCCAAGGTTAAAGTTTTGGGGGTGAAGAAACCACAGAGTCAGGTAGTGCATTCCAGGCATTGATCACTCTGTTGCTGAAGTCATATTTTCTGCAATCGAGTTTGGAGCGGTTTACATTAAGTTTGTATCTATTGTGTGCTCATGTATTGTTACGAGCTGAAGCTGAAGTAGTCATTGACAGGTAGGCAGATAATTTTATGGACTACATTTAGATCAGATCGAAGGCGATGTAGTTCTAAGTTTTCTAAGCCCAAGATTTCAAGTCTGGTGTATTCTGTTGCGAGCAGTGTTATACACTGTTATACACTGCTCTACAAGGTACCACCAATGAACAGTATTAGCAAATATGTAAATATCTGTTTACAATTTCATGGCATACTTTCACCAGCAAGCTGAATTTGATTTAGTCTATTTAGTGCAGGTACAGTTCAGTTAACAATGTAATATTGCAAAACAGATGATATGGCATGCATAGGAACAGGACCCCAATGTTCTATATTTTCCTGACTTGTGGGAAATAGTTTGAGAAGCTCCTTTCATTTTGAAAACAGCATTGAAACTATTTTAGAGACTACACTACATTCTTAGTGTATGCACACTCTCCAGTCTTAAAATGGCAGGAAACCATGTTGTCTGTAATTTTTGCAGGAAAAATTCTAGAAATTACAAAACTGAAGTTCAGTCAGAGAATTGACAGTGAACATGCTAACTATCTTGCTTTTGTTTCTCTATAATTCAGGGGTGTCAAACTGGCGGCCTGTGGGCCAGATGTGTCACGTGCAGCCTAGCTCCGCAAAGGGAAAAAAATCACGAAACATCACGTGACGTTGCGAGTTTGACACCCGTGCTCTACATCTAAAGCAATATGCATACAAAGGGCTGCTTTCAATTTGGCACACTGGGTGTGTTGGAAAAAATATTTGAAAGCTAAAGCAACAGCCATTTTAGAGGGGAAGTGGTAGAAAAATTAAGGTAAAAATGAGGAGAAGGGGCATTGGTCTTATCTGATACATTCCTTCTCGTTGGGGTGGAGATAGCATCCAGGAATGGGTTAACTCCATATGTTAGCCGATTGGACTGAGTCTGCAAGTTGTGATGACATGCCTCCTCTGCTTGCGTCTCCAGCTTTTTGACGAAGGCGTCAATGCAGAATACATGCTATGCTGTATTCGTGCCCCCTCATGGACCCAGGACCGGATGCCAATCTGGGTGGGACTGGATGCTATCTCCACCCCAATGAGAAGGAGCTATCAGGTAAGACCAACGCCCCTTCTCCATAGTGGTGGAGATGGAGTGGTGGAGATAGCATCCAGGAATGGGACATACCAAAGCTGACTGTCCTACGGGTGGACTGCAGTCCAGTCCGAAGTCCCCTGCTCTGTGTGGACCCTCTGAAGGACTCGCCTGCCCAAGGCCGCCTCAGCCAAGGTGTAGATGTCCAGTTTATAGTGGTGGATGAAAAGGGATGGAGAGGACCAGGTAGTCGCTCGACAGACCTCCTCTATAGAGGCCTGTGTCACCCACGCCGTAGTTGTGGCCATGCTCTTGGTGGAATGGGCGGTTACTCGCCATGGTAACAGCAGGGCCTGGATCTCATAGGCCTTGGCGATATATGCCCTAATCCAGCATCCCGAGGTTGAAGGGTTGACCCTGTTACCCAGCTGGAAAGAGACAAACAGGGACTCTGTTCTTCTTAGGGAGGAAGTCCTTCTGATATATATGCGGAGGGCCCTCCTCCCGTCCAAGGTGAGCCACCATTTTTTCCAAGTGTTGGACTGGTTCAGGGCAGAAGTTGGGCAGCACCAGTTCTTGAGCCCTGTGGAATGAAGTGTTTGCCTTGAGGTCGAAGAAGGGGACAGCCAATTGTCAGAAATGGTATGGGGTTTCCTGCTTGAGCAGCAAGTCTAGGGTTAGAAAACCTCCAAGGTCCCTTGCAGCTCTGTTATTGTTATTGGTTACTCCGTTGTTATCCTCAGTTCTTTGACTAGGGCTGCTATTAAATGCAGAGGAATTGGCCAACTTCAAGAGGGCAAAATTCCTGCCTGGATTATGGTCTAATTCAATTGTTTATCATTCTTTGGACAGTTGATAATGACATACTACACTCCTGCCCATGTTATTATTAGACTGCTGCACTGGATTATTCTCATTGTTTGTACTTAGCTTGCCTGTTAATTTACATAATGAATATGAGTAATAAATATTTTAGTATTGATTTCTTGTTTTCTGTATATCCTGCAGTCTCCAGATATTTCATTTTAGGTATGACAAGCAGTAATCCTCTAGGTAGAAACTAAACTTCCATACTGCAATGATGGCCCTTTTTGAATGACACACAAAAAATATGAATAACAATCTATAAATGCCTTAGAGAACAAATATGATATGCCTCCTGATGCCAATTCTATCAGGCAAGCTGGCAGTTGCATTCTGTCCTTCTTCCTCTAGCTGCATCATTTAAGGATCACGATATGTAAAGTGGACTGTAATAACAACAGGCACATTGACATGAACAATACACATCAAAAGAAAATTATTCCCAATCACGTTATCACAGAAAATGGAAAAACCCTGGAGCTTTGGACAACTATTGCCTTTTAAGAATACCGACACAACTGGGATTCTTAAAAGCCTTTTTCAATTGTCAGCATGTCTTCCCATCACAGTAAAGAATTCCAATACATTCCTATACTCTTTCTCACTATTCTTGCAGTAACAGTGATTGACTGACCTGTTGAATGTCTTTAGCATTCATGAATGTGTGTGTGTGTTCATATGTATCAATCTTGGTGAGACAAACTAAGAGGAAGTATTGATATATGCCAAAATGCACACTCAAATAGTGAAAATGTATAGAAAGTAACTTAGAGGATACCGATTCTTGGAACCAGCGCAATTCTCTCACCTTCCTTTATATTCATACATATTTGATCCCCTACAGCAGTGATGGCAAACCTTTTTTACCTCGGATGCCGAAAGCGCGTGCACAAGCGCTATCGTGCAAGTGTGAGTCCCTGCACTCATAATTCAATGCCCCTGCCCCCGTGCATGCATGTGTGACCCCTGCGCTGTCCCGCCCCCGTGCATGCACACACGACCCCACCTCCCCCCCATTTCTCGACTTCCAGTGGGCCCGGTAGGCCTGTTTTTCACCCTCCCCAGGCTCCTTTCTTGGAGCTTGGGGAGGGCGAAAACAGCCTCCCCTGGCCCTCCAGAGGCCGGAAATGTTCTCCTAGAGCTTTCGCATGAGCCAAAAATCAGCTGGCCGGCACACACACGCGTGCTGGAGCTGAGCTAGGTCAATGGTTCGCGTGCCAGCAGATATGGCTCCGCGTGCCACCTGTGGCACGCATGGCATAGGTTCCCCATCACTGCCCTACAGCTTTTAACTTTTGTGCTCATTTCATCTCCCTTTGTTGAAATGCAATGTTTTCAAGATCCAGTCTGGGCCAGTCACCAGGACAAGAGGTTTACTCTTCTGAACTTTCAGACTTCTGTTGGAGGCATCTTCAGGGAATTTCTCTCTACTGGAATACTGTATGTGCTTTGGGCTATTCTATGAGTCGAATTTATTTATCAACATACCAATCAACTAATAGGAAGGCACCACATAAATATGACTCATAGCACATATTCCAAAGCACATATTCCAGTAAAGAGAAGTTCCCTGAAGATGGGCTCCAGCACGAGTGAAATCTTGGAAGACTAAACCTCTGGTTCAAGTGACTGACTCAGACTGGCTCTTGCAACATTATCCTGGGACATGTATATTTGCCTTCATTCGTGTAATTTTTCCTTTTTAGTGTTTCTCAAAACTGTTGGAAATATATCTCTTGGAATTCCCATATAGCATGTTCCTTCAGGGTGGAGATTCTACAGATCTGAATCTTAACACCTGGAAGATGCCAAGCTAGGAATGAGGCCACTGAATTTCCAAATCCACCTCAAAATCTTATTTCAAACCCAGTTGCATCGACATCATGTCAAATACAATACAATTTACTACTATGGTTAAGACATAATAAAGTGACTCCTTGGAGTGATTGTTATAAAAGTGACATTTTCATGCCTATCATAGAAGGCTAGTGAGATGTCAAGTTTTTAATTTATTATTTTTTCATGTTGATTGCCAGACAGGAGAGTTGGCCGTCTCCTTTGTATCATGTGCCGTCTTCATGTGCCAACGTCAGCTAAATGCCCTCAGATACAAATGGTATGCTATTGAATTTAAAGCTGCCACTTAATGTCCATATATTTTACTTTATGCACCCTAATTACACCTCAAAAAGAAACAAAGGATATATTCCCACAGGAGAGAAAACATACTGTCTTAAATTGTTACTCAAATGAACAAATATTGTGGGATCAGGAAAATAGAAGCCTTGTTCACATACAAATTTAAGCTGCCGTGTGTATTTTGGTTTACTATGTGTAAACTGATTCATTATTGCTTAGGGTTGTGTGTGAACCTGGCCCCTATGGCTTGTTAAAAGAAACTCTGTGATTTTAAAAAATATTCTAAGTGTTAAAAGAGAAAAAGCTGTCCAAAGCAATATTTGAGCTTTATCACATACCTAACCCACATGCCAAATGCAAGAATATACGGTGATGTGTTTAAAAGGCTGGCCAAAGGCTTATTAAGAAAAAAAACCTGATTAAAAAGCAGTGTCTTGTAAAATGATATTTTGTATGTCTCTTAGCCTTGCCATCAAATAATATTTATTATTTGATTTATAGTTATATTTCCACTTTTCACTTTGCAAAACAAAATGAATTCTTGCTATGGCAAAAGGTTGCTCAAGCAAAGACAAAAGTAAATGCTTTCAAAACATACAAGCTAAAAAAAAATCACATCAGAGAAATTGTTTTGTCCACGATCACTTTCAATTATAGTTATATAAGGTGTTAGAAGTAGCATTAGTAGCACATTTTCAGGCAGAAGTGTGATATTTTTCCCCCTCCAGCTGATGGTGTCACTTGAGAGCTGCTCATTTTGGGTTCACAAAATAGCTCTTTGCATGAAAACAATCTGCAAGCCAATAAGAATTGCTGTGTCAATGTTATAAAATGTTATAAAAACTACAATGAGAACTTCATACAAGGCTTTGACAATTACTTGCAAAGACAAGCATTAACACTATCATACAGTGCCTTAAGCTAATTACAGTTACCATATTTTTGGCGTATAAGACGCACCGGAGTATAAGATGCATCTTAGTTTTGGGGGAGGAAAACAAGGAAAAAAGGTCTCTGCCTCCAAGCAATTTGCCAAACAGCAAACAGCACAGATGATATACACTGTTTTCTGTGTATTTCTGTGCATGTGTGCTTGACCCATACAAATAGCAAAAAATTGGAGAAATGTACATTATGCCAGAAAGTTTTCTTAAATGTAGTCACACTAACTCCTCCCAATTATTTAAATAGATCTACTCCAAGGTAAGTCAGGATTTAACTCTAATGCTAAACAGGACACTGTTACATTTCATACTATACTTGTACAGAGCTGTTAAAATTAATTAACATTTCTAGAAGTATACATTATTCTCTATTATTTAAAAGAAGATACAATAGCACTGGACCTCTTCAGAGCAAGCATTTATTTTAAAAAGCTTCTTTATTTTGTTAAGTTGTCTAGAGGTCTCCAATCTTGGCAACTTTAAGACTTGTGGACTTCAACTCCCAGAATTCCACAGACAGCAAAGCTAACAAAGCTGGCTGTGGAATTCTGGGAGTTGAAGTCCACAAGTCTTAAAACTGCCAAGGTTGGAGACCCCTGGCTCTAGAACAATAATAAAGCAGTCTTTAAAAAATAAGTCTAATAATTTGAACATTCTACAGACATTTATAGTTATTCACTTACTCCCTTGCATCCAGCAGAAAATAAAAATCTGCGTGTCTCTCCCAGCTATTTACCTCTTTGCAGCTAGTTTCACTTTCATTTTCCCAGTGGCAAAACCTAATCAGCTGTAGGTCGGGAAACTGCTACTGACTTGCTAGGCTTTACAGACTCTTCCCTCTTTCCTGCAAGCAGGTAAATTGCTGGAAGACAGAGGCCAAAGGGTGATTGGGGCTGTATTCGGTGTATAAGACGCACCCAAGTTTTCACCCTCTTTTTGGGGGTAAAAAGATGCATCTTATACTCCGAAAAATAAGGTATTTATTTTATGATCAGCAATCCACTGGAACATGGCCTTCCCGATTTTTATTTCTGAGTCATCTGAATTGTTCAGATCAATGCAGGTTATATATGACCTGTTTGCTAGCCTTCCCCCAGCCATTTTTCTCCAGATGTTTCAGAACTACAATGCCCACAATTCCTCACCAAAATTTCTCTTCACAAAAGGAACTGGTTGGGAATAATCTCACTTCTGAAATTAATTCATAGTGTTTGTACTTATAAAACCCTAAGTTATTATGTAAGGCTTCCCAAGTTTGGATTTTGTGGATATGTGTATTTTATGTGAAGCTACTGTCCATGCTGAAAAACAGTATAGTTGAAATTATGTAAAGCAATTCTATGAGCAAGTGCTGTGTGATGGCAGTGAAGTCTGACATAGCTCACTTATGTAGAGTGATAATTATATTGATGTGAAGGAGAAAAGAGGATTAACGTACAAGTGTTTCTATCCATATTAAAAATATGCATACCCACACTCTCAATGTATTATTATTAAGGGTAATTACTTCTTCCCAGAATTTTAGGACACTGTGAAAACATATTTTAATGAAGTATTATTCTCATTGCATTTCCAACACAATGATTTACCTTTTTTCCCCCCAACAAATGCAACTGGAAGCAGAAATTACATTGTGGGGTTTCTTTTAATTTAAAAAGCCAAAGTCTATTGAAATCTGTGATGTAATGTCAATACAGAATTTAATATTTTCAGACATCCATGTTCTTTTGAATTATATAACTGATATCTAAATTAACAGCTGGATAATGGAAAAGAATTATCATGGCCTTTTTATTACTAATATTGTTCAACATTACATAAACCAACTGCTCAGTTAGATTGAAGACATGATGTTACTTACAATTTAAGAATAATGCACAAGTTATATATGGTTGATTATAAAACACTGTTATCCTTTATTGAAACTATTGTGGCAAATATTCTGTGCTTATGTATATAGTTGAATGCCTTACTGTTGTGTTGCTTTTTTCCTTTTTGTGAAGCTTTTTTACTTTTTCTTCCTTTTGTTTAATTAAATAAATACCAATTATTTTTTAGGAAATCTGAACATCTTTACCATTTCCAGGCTACTGTATCTTTACTATTCAATCAATTAAAAAGTAAATTACGATTTAGCAAAACCGTGTTTAAAACCATAGCATCAGAGTATAGCATGTCAGGTACAGAATTGTTGAAAAGGAATTAAAGAATTCCTTATGCGTCTGTTTAAACTTAACACCATGAATGGCAAAATATTGAATTACACACATAGACATTTGTTACATCAGCAATGGTTAAATGATATATACCGAAGGTTAATATATAACTGAATGGATGTATTTTTATTTCTTATTGAAGGTATATATGTTGCTATATATGTATTTGTTGGTAAAGAAAAAAAATCAAAAAATTGCAAAAAAAAAGACATTTGTTACATCAAAATACTATTAGCAAGATTTTTAAATTTACCATTCTAAATTTCAGACATAAAATGAGAACAGTTTATGGGTACTTTGATGCATGGAAATATATACTGTTCTCCAATATTTCTTGAATACAGCCATAGAGGTTTTATTAATAGGGAACAAAACAGCAAAGAAAGAGGAAAGCATGATGTCAGATATAGACTCTGACAGTTTCTAATTATTGATGCATCACTAAACAAAGCTTTGCTAACAGCCAAATGAGTTATTGCACTTAGAAAATGAAGGCATGTGGCACATCCGATTAGTTTTACTTGCGCGTTATGATATTATATAATTCTAGCAAGCCGAAGTCTCATTGTCTTTGGGAGGAGAATGTGTGTTCCACTTTTCCTATAGTGACATTAAAAGCTATACTGCTTCGCTTCCAATTATTTGTTGAAACCTTCATGCAAATAAAACATGCTGAAAGCTCGTGTTATTTATCAACCTATCTATTTCCATCTTTAATTGTCAGCCAGTTCACTAGCAATGACATGCAAAAGAAATAGCATATTTCTGGTAAATAAGCATAGAAAAATAATAATTTACAAATATACTTTAAAAAGGCTTGATTTAAAAATAAAAAGATTTAAAAGTTAAAACCTTGAAGAAGTTGAGCATGACTCCTATGTCTATATACAGGTTGGTTTCAACTTACGACCACAATTGAGCCCAAATTTATGTTGTTAAGTGAAAACATTGTTAAGTGAATTTGTCCCATTTTACCATTTTTCTTGCCCCATTTGTTAAGTGAATCACTGCAGTTGTTAAATTAGTAACATGGTTGTTAAATGAATCGGGGTTCTCCATTGCCTTTGCTTGTCAGAAGGTTGCAAAATGGCTCCTAAACACTGTAACCATCATAAATATCAGTCAGTTGTTCAAGCATCTGAATATAAATCATGTGACCATTGGGATGCTGCAATGGTCATAAGTGTGAAAAATGGTCATCAGTCACAATTTTGGTGCCATTGTAACTTTGAATGGTCACTAAATGAACTGTTGTACGTCAAGTACTACCTGTAGTTTTCCGGGCAATAATATATAAATGATTTGCCCTTGCCCTCTTGTAGTATGCTTTTTCATAGTTTTAGTCCAGTGATGGCGAACCTTTTAGACACTGAGTGCCCAAACTGCGCATGCGCACGTGCCCAAACTGAAAGGGGGTACGCATGTGAGGACATGCGTGAACATGCGCATGCGTGTACATGTGCATGCATGGACATGCACGCATACGCGGACATGCGCATGCGCAGACATACACACATGTGAAGCAGAGACCAGAAGACCAGCTGGCCTGTGGGAGGTGGGGCAACCCACCGGCAGTGCGGCAAGAGGTAAGATCTTTTTCTTCCGTGAGCTTCTGTTTCGTTGTTTGCAGGGAAACAGAAGCTCATGAAAGAAACGCCACGGAGATCGGACCTGGAGCGACAGCACACGTGCCAGCAGAGAGGGCTCTGCGTGCCACTTCTGGAACGTGTGCCATAGGTTCGCCATCACGGTCTTAGTCTATAGTTCTCCTGGGGCTTCCCATCCAAATACTGAATAGATTCAGCTCTGTTTAGTTTACAGGAACAGCCCAATTTGGCTAAGTAAAACCATTTAGACATTTATTAATACATACTAATTGGACTGATTACCTATCATTTCAAGTGAAAACAAAACACATTGAGTACAATAAAAATTAAATGTATCCCTCATAAAACATGTTGAAGAACAAAACGGCTAGGCTTAGACACTGATATTATAGTTTGCTAGAATCATAGTTGAGCATTCACACTATTAACACAAAACATAGGTATCAAGTTGCTTATCTTTAAATTTCTTCCTCTCTACTAAAAACTCAGCTTTGCATATCCTGATTTCCCAAAGCAGCAAACAGTGGTAGATGAGCAGTCTCTGTATCTAAGGAGGTCTAATTAACATTAGCCAATTATCTATAATTTCAGGTTCAACAGAAAAGCAAGCATGAACTCTTCATTCCCAAACCATTTCCCAGCCTATCTATAAGTCACAAACAAACCAAAGTTGACGAGCAAGCTTAAATTCTGATATTTTTTAAAAAAATAATTTAGAATCATATCTGAAAAAGTCAGTAACGCAATCTTTTCCAATGTAGCTATGGCATCTTTAGGGATTCCCACAGAATTTCATTTCCCCTTTGTGCAGGAAGAGCTGTATTAATAAATACAGGTGAATTAAGTTGTCTGCTACTGCTTAGTCAGACAGAAAATGTGAATGGGAAGATCTCCCAATAGCACTGCTTCAATTTTATGAACAGCATAGTGCGAAGAATCTGTGGAGACTATTATACAAATCACACCATTTCTTAGATATTTTAGACTCAGCTTCATTCATCACTTGATCAGAGAAGACATCTGTGGGCCAATCTGGCCAGCTAGCTGGAATCTGTAGAAAATACCATTATTGCAAGGTAATCTAAAATCAAGAATCCAAATATTTTTCACTACTTTATTCCTAACCCCTAAATTCCCGGGGGTTTTGTTATGCTTCAATTTGATTCCATTTCAACAAGGATGGGCACTGGTGAAAAAACATCAGAATCTCATGGCAATTTATCAGATTCTGATTTATGTCATAGATATTGTGTTCCTGATGCTACAGAGAACTTATCTTTGTCATTGCATTTTATGTTCTATCAGAGAAAATATCAAATGACAGATGCACAAAGTGCAAGGTCAGAGCTAAATATACAATATGGTCTCTTTGTGATAGTACATCCAATGTACACTTATAAATATTTGTGAACAAAACTTAATTTATATTGTCAAGGTATGCTATGCAACGTAGGCAGAAAAAAAACATTATAAAAACATCATAATAAGATGGCTGTGTTCAGAGAAAACAATAAAAAAGATTTTATGACAGCTATGCAAAGCTTTATAAAGAAGGATTTGGGATAGCATAATGAATGCAGAAGAACAGTGGCTGGCCTCCAAAGGATGTCAGATCTACTATTTTCCTTCCCATAGTGTATTTGAGGCTTCTGTAATAGCTAACTTTGTTTTTGGAAGTGCCCTGGAAAGTAATACCAAAAGACTGAAACCAGTTATATAAAAACCTGGATTCTCTGGGTAGTAATCCATGACTGAAATAGTATAGCCATTCATGAGCTGTAAAAACTCAACAACAATTCAGGAAGCTTTTCCCTTTCTCTCTTTCGATGGAGATCTGCTATAAACCTCCAGGTTTGACAGGCTATTTATTCATGAGCTGAGCTGTTCTTCCCGCAAATGCAAAGAGTATTGGGAGCATTTGGCTTCAAGAGACTCTAATAAATGTGCTGTATTAATGGCATCTGGCTGACATATTTATACAGTGGATTATGCCTGGCTGGTGGACAAGGCTCCCAAAGCATGAAAAAAGGGCAAGGATGGATGGATGGAGATAGATAGATAGATAGATAGATAGATAGATAGATAGATAGATAGATAGATAGATAGATAGGATAGATAGGATAGATAGATAGATAGACAGACAGACAGACAGACAGACCAATAATAAACCTACATATCCAGAAACAGCTCTATCACCAGCACAGCCAATCCCAACATTAGCATATTAAGCATGAGGCAGCCATCTGAGCTAGCTAATCTGAAATTACATGAAAGAGCAGCAAATGAATTGCTTAATTTGTCACCATTACATTTTTATTTTATGTTTTTATTCTCAGAAAGAGCGGTTCATGGAATGTTTCTGCCTCCCGATTATTTGGTCATTGACTGGGCAAGGAGAAGCCATTTTTATTCGTAGAGAGCCCTGATTATTGAATTCTTCCATCGGAACTTGTGGGTGGAGGAAATGTCTACATGAATCACTCATTGCAGAGGTTATCTGTTTCATTCTTGTGCAATATTTGGCAATTGCTAACCTAAAAATACACATGTCCTTACTGAAATATCCTGAAAGCTTTCAATGCTAGGTTCATACATCTATTACACCATGCCTTTGTTTGATCTTGGCCTCATATGTTGCATGAGCCTAGCGATAGTGTTTTGTAGGTTAGGATGAACACACTAATTACATTTTTTTTCAATAAACAATGCCAGAAACCCATCATGACTTAGAATAATCTTCAGACTTTTAAAATTAATACTATTTGCTCTTATGCCTGAAAATTCATGCATTCTGAATAATGTTGCATCTTAAAATCAATACCAATCACATAAACATACATTTATTTATTTATTTATTTTGTGAGATTTATATACTGCCTCACAGTGCAAGCACTCTCTAAGTGGTTTACACCAGTAAGCAATGTTTATTTATATTGCCCCCAACAAGCTGGGTCCTCATTTTACCTACCTTGGAAGGATGGAAGGCTGAGTCAACCTTGAGCCGGTGAGATTTGAACCGCTGACCTGCGGATCAGTGTCAGCTAAAGTGGCCTGCAGTACCTGCCTCTAACCGCTGCGCCACCTCGGCTCTTACATACATGCATTTATTTAGCAATCAACATAGAATCACACACAGGCAACATAGGGAAACTATTTTGAATTCCAGTCAGACTGCTTCCTAGAGAACAGGTGTTATGGAATGGCCTTTGCAGGAATTTTATCTTTAGGTCCATTAAAGTATCTTTTGCTTCTTTATGACCTGAATTATCAATGTGTTTTTAGAGTTTTTCTTTCTGATTGCAGGTTTCTGGATTTTTGGAAACCATGCCTCTATTTTTGTAAAACATTTCTTACCATTATTCTTCATTTTTCTCCTTTCTTAATTGGAAGTTATCCAATTAATTGTCTCATATTAATGGGTTTTTAATATGTCCTTGGGATAACTTTGCATAGATAACACCTCATAAGCCGGGTTCATTTATTAATTAATAACAAAGGTGATCAAGCAAATACATAGTAAGGATCCTTATTGTTCCATAAATTAATTGTTTCCATTATGCTTAAACAGAGTGGGAAAATATCCTCCAAATTTTGGAAGGTGAAATACTCAAAAGAAGCTGCATGACAGTCAAGCATTCATAAGTAGAAGTATGCCAGAGTTAACGCAGAACCTAAAAGCCATCTGAATTCCATGCAAAAGCTTGTATATAGGACATTTTTACTTCTAGAAAATTATATTGCAGACACTTCACGGTTTGACTCTTAAAATGTAGTTTTAATACATAAACTGTATCTAAAATTTGTCTACTTATATCATTTCAATTTAATTGCTTTGGATGCTGCCTTCCCTACAGCGATATGTTAAAATATTAACTGAAGATATTCATAAACATACAGAAACAAATAAAAAGGTTTGTAAGTGAAGAAGTTTTTGCAGTTAGTCACACTATGCTTTAAGCTAGGCTTTTAAACCAATTAAAGCAATTATAAGGAACAATATACATTCAAGCTTGAATATTATCAAGCAGAGTTTATCTTTTGTTTGCAAAACTCTAACTCTATCAAAGGAATTCATATGATCCATTTAAAAAAATAACCCTAGGTGAGGTACTATTGTTTTGTTTCACTAGCCAGCATGGAGAAAAAAAGGGAGAGGAAAGGGCTGAACTAAGTTTTTAATCATGTATAACACAAGAGATGCAGGGAGAAATAAACTTTAAAATTCATTTCTTCCCATATGGCCCAACAAGCAGAAGGCTGGTACAGGGGGCTTTGATATCAATGTAATAATTTCTGGATAGCTGCCAGTATGGAGGTTAAAAAGCTATATTACAAGGCTTCTGTGATGACAGCCTACTGGGAGATATTTGTTGAAAACTGCTTTGCCTATCATTTAGTCAGCATAAAAGCACACGGTACTAGTTATATTCCAGCTATGCACCTATAAATGATGCAGATCATAAGCTTCAAAAGCCCCCATACAGGTGCAATCACCATAAAAGCCTCATTTTCTTGTTCTTATTCTTTAACTCTGATCAGCTACATACATTTTTGCCATATGCTGCTCAAATGAGTACATATAATTACAAAGGAAGTATGCTCCTAAGATTTAAATTCTAGTTTCAAAAATTAAATCAAAATGCATTTGTTGACAACAGGTAATAAAGTATTCAGCCGTTGTAGTGTGAGTGCAGAGGCCTTCTATAGCCAGCAAATGTCACCTAAGCTAACACATTTCTAACGATGCTCTTTTACTCTGTAGGAAATGGCAACACTTATTAGAAGTGCTAAATTGTAGTGTTTTAACTGCATTATATACTACGGTTGTACTCTAATACAAGGAAACATTTGGAAGTAATTGGTAAGAAATAAAAAGAATAAAAGACCTGCCATCTGATTTTCAAATGTGGTCTTTATGGATATTTCCTTGCACCATCCATTCAAAGTACTGAAGTTCACTGACTTAATTGCCTATGAATGGCTTTGGGAACTATTACAATGTTAATTGATTTTATATAATATTAACAAACAAAATGAAAGCCTAACAGGCTTGTTTACTCAGAAGTAAGCCCTACTGAGTTCAATTCAATTTTGTGCCATAGAAAGACAGACAGATAGAGATAATACCCTTCTTAAAAGCTGGAGAACTCACCTGTCAATGCAATCTAGATACTGTGCGTTCTGCTTCCTTGTATTTTTTTTATGAAGAAGTATTGTTATAGATAATCATCTTCACAAAACTAAATTTTAAGCTCTGATCGACAATACTGGCTTTAGGCTTTTCAATCTATAAGAAGGTTCATTTTAAGAACATAAAAAAGCACAAGACAATTATCTTTATTACAGAGCACCACTGTGTTACTACTTTTATGTCGGTCTACTACTTCCAGTGTAATTTTGAAAATCTGAAAAATTAAATTGCCATCCAGGAGATATCAACTATTAATAACAATATATAAGTACAGTAGATCAGGAATTATTTTACTTTGCTTTAATTATTGCTAACTTCATCCAGACAACTCTCTCCCAAGATGTCTCATATTTTCAGAATGAAATGGGTCATGGGAGAATATACAAAGGCTGACATAATAGCAATTTTATTCTTCTTTCTCACAACTGAATAAATAAAGATCCAATACAAACTCTTCAGTAAGGCACAGGCACGGGCATCCAGGGATGTCAAACACAAAGCCTACGGGCTGGATCCGTGGGGCCATCCTGGAAAATGTAAGGGGCCGGCCTGCATGGCTTCGGCCTGGTCTACCCAGTGCGAAGAGGAAACATGCCAACAGTTTGGGGAGTGGCATCAAGCTATCCACGCCCACCCAGTCAGCCACGCCCAGTGAGTGGCATCAAGCTGGTCATGCCCACCCAGTTGGCCACATCCACCCAGTCGGCCATGCCCGGCTGCCGCCCCCCGAGGTCAATCACAGCCCTCATATGGCCCTCAATGAAATTGAGTTTGACTCCTCTGAGCTAAACTGAAATGGAAATGTTCCTTAAACGTACAATAGCAAAATTATCTTTCACATTTTTATCTTGTTTCAGTGAGTCCTACAGCATTTATTTCAATGTGAATGCCCCTCAAGACATGGACCTGAACTCCAAGAACCAATCAGATATTATGAGCATTTCTGAAATTTCTAGAACATACAGGTTGAGAGAGTCCACTCTAAAAAAATGGTGTGGATTCAGAGCATCCTTTTTGCAAATGGGCATTCCGCAGAAGCACCTCCAAACAATATAGAGCAGTGATGGCGAACCTTTTTTCCCTTGGGTGCCGAAAGCGTGCATGTGCGCGCTATTGCATGTGCACGAGTGCCCACATCCATAATTCAATTCAGTGCAACCTCCCATGCTGTCCCACCCTCTCATGCATGCGTGTACTACCCCCTCCCGCTCCACTGCTCCCCCGTTTCCTGAATTCTGATGGGCCCGGTAGGCCTGTTTTTTGCCCTCCCCAGGCTCCAGATGCTTTCTTGGAGCCTAGGGTGGGCAGAAACGTCCCCCAGAGGTCCCCCAGAGGCTGAAAACGCCCTCCCAGAGCCTCTGTGTGAGCCGAAAATCAGCTGGCCGGCACACACATGCGTGCTGTAGCTGAGCTAGGGCAACGGCTCACGTGCCGGCAGATATGGCTCCGCGTGCCATCTGTGGCACGCATGCCATAGGTTCGCCATCACTGATATAGAGAATAGTGCAGCTTCTCATTTCATTTTCTATGCTTGCTTTAGATAAGTATTTGACCCTTACAAAAAAGATTTTCAAGGCTAAGAATTCTAAGGGAGCTTAGTAAAAATCATCTTCTGTATTTCCAACCATTCAGTGAGCATCATACCAACTGCAATACCAACAGATCCATCACAGGGTTTATCCATATACGTATATATGATCCATAGCGCCATAATTCCTGTGAGCAAATAAACATACCCATGTTATATAGAGTTTACTGCAATATTCTGTTCTTTCTTTCCTAATGAAATACGCTGTTATATGCATTAACAAATTCCAGAGATGGATGAATATTGAAAATGGGCGTTTACTTACCTATGATACGCCCGTTCTCGTTGGTTGAAGCCAGCATTCAGAGACGGTTGTCCACAGCCAATCACATCAAGGACTGAGTCTGTCAATCAAATTCTGAGCCTCTGTCCGACATCTTGGATACAGGCCCAGTTTAGACGAAAGCTGGAAGACAGACTCGACGTGGAAAAAGTCGTTAGTTTAAGCCACACAGCCATACACATAACCGTAAGAAAAAACCTCAGACTGCGGTAGAGTATTCAAAAACATGAGAACTATTTATTTTGCCCAAAATTTGGTCAATACAGAAAAAAAGACGAAAATGCAACCAGAAACCCAAGAACAACAAGTCAACCGGGTGGGGCTGAATGCTGGCTTCAACCAACGAGAACGGGCGTATCATAGGTAAGTAAACGCCCATTCTCCATTGGAGGTTGAAGCCAGCATTCAGAGAGGGACATACCAAAGCTATTATTGTCCCAAGGGAGGGTCCTTAAGAACAATGAGTATACCCAGAACCTACGACAGAGGCGCTGCCACCTGTTGCAGGACCCGTCTGCCAAAGGCTGCCTCTGCAGATGCATAGGAGTCAATTTTATAGTGTCTGATAAATTGGGTAGGGGAGGCCCAGGTTGCTGCCCTACACACTTCTTCTAAGGAAGCTTGGGTCTTCCAAGCAGCAGAGGTTGCTGCACTGCGGGTGGAGTGAGCTGTTATGTTGTCTGGGACAGGTTGGTTAGTCAGGACATAGGCTTTAGTGATGGTGGCCCGGAGCCAGCGGCCTATAGTGGAGGCCGAAACCTTGAGACCCTTGGAACGGGGCAAGAAGGCCACTAATAAGGCCTCTGACCTACGGAAGGCAGAAGTGCGGTTAATGTAAATCTTAAGCGCCCTCCTAACGTCCAGAGTATGCCAGAGGTGTTCTCTGGAGTGGCGAGGGTGCGCACAGAAGGACGGGAGGATCAATTCCTGTGAGCGGTGAAAAAGCGAGTTCACCTTGGGGAGGAACGAAGGGTCTAGTATGAGCACCACCCTGTCTGGGTGAAAGATACAGAGGTCCTTACGAACAGACAGGGCGGATAGTTCGGAAATGCGCCTAGCTGACGTAATGGCCAATAGAAAAGCCACCTTGTAGGAAAGAGCACTGAGTGTGGCCTCTCTCAGAGGTTCGTAAGGAGGACCTGTCAAGGATTCTAGGACCAGGGGGAGATCCCAAGAAGGGAAACGATGCACCACAGGTGGGCTGATGTTAGAGGCCCCTTTAAGAAATCTATGCACCGTGGGAACGTGGGCTAGGGAAGGGCAATTTGGGCAGGAAAGGATGGTGGACAGAGCCGCCAGTTGTCGTCTGAGGGTGTTGGGAGCCAACCCCATATTGAGCCCCTGCTTGAGGAATCTAAGTAGAAGGGGAACGGGAACATAAAGAGGAGAGATACCTTCTCCATTACACCACTCACAGAAGGCCTTCCAGGTGTTCTGATACACTCTGTTAGTGGAAGGGCGCCTAGATGCCAAAATGACCTCAATGGTATCTAGATCATAGAATTGCCGTTTTAACACTTCCCGCTCAACCGCCATGCGGTCAAGCGTAGCCACTGAGGGTCCGGATGCACTACCTCCCCTTGGCGGAGCAAGTCCGGAAGGGTGGGTAGCCGCCAGGGGTGGCCGCGTGACAGCAGGAGGAGGTCCCCGAACCAGACCCTGCGCGGCCAGTGAGGGGCCACCAGAATCACCTCTGCTGAATGTTTTAGGACTTTCTGGATGACCCTGGACAGGAGGGGAAGGGGCGGAAAGGCGTACAGAAGTCCCCGGGGCCAAGGAGAGCGAAGGGCGTCGATGGCTTCTGCTCCTTCTGCAGGAAAACGGGAGTAGAACCGGCTGAGCTGGGAATTCTGTGGGGTGGCAAACAAATCTATTATTGGCAACCCGAATCTATGCACAATATCCTGAAACACCCCGGGATGCAATTGCCACTCGGTTTGGTCTAACTCCGTCCGGCTAAGCCAGTCGGCCTGCTTGTTCGCCTCCCCCGAGATATACTCTGCCGAAATCGAGGCAAGGTGACGTTCTGCCCATAGCCCTAGCTGTAAGGCTTCTTCCAATAAGGCCGCAGATCGAGTGCCCCCCTGCCTATTAACATGGGCTTTAGCTGTAACATTATCGATGAGCACCAAAACATGCGATCCCTCTACTCTGGCCTTGAAGTGTCTTAAGGCTAGCAGAATGGTGCGGAGCTCCAAGAGATTAATGGGACAGTTTGCCTCTTCTCTGGACCAAGTTCCCTGAGCTAGCTGGCCCTGTACATGTGCCCCCCAGCCAGAGAGGCTTGCATCTGTGGTTAGTGTAATCTTGTCTGGCAGAAGAAATGAAGCACCCTGCTCAAGAGCCGGGGAGAGCCACCAAAGGAGAGATTGCCTAACTAGGGGGGGCAAACGAACCCAAATCGCCGGGGGCGGTTTACTCGGGGGAACCAGAGGGAGAAGGAACCACTGCAGTCTACGGGAGTGCAACCGTGCCCACGGCACGATATCGAGGCATGAGATCATCTTCCCCAGAAGCGTAGCCAGAAGGGCTAACGAAACTGAAGGGCAGCGAAGAATGGTGTTAATAATGCCTCTGATGCTGTCCCTTCGCTCTGGGGAAAGAAAAACCCTGCATTGTTGTGAGTCAATTACTGAACCCAAGTGAAGGATGGAGGTACTTGGAACCAGGCAACTCTTACGGTGGTTAACCGAGAAGCCATGGCGGTCCAGCTCGTCCAGTACTATTTGGAGGTGACGCTCCGCCATAGGCGCTGAGGAAGCCTGGAGTAAGATGTCGTCCAAATAGCACTGAACTCGAACCCCCCGGGACCTGAGATGCGCCTCCAAGGCCGCTAAGACCTTAGTGAAAACCCGGGGAGCCGAGGAAAGACCAAAGGGGAGTGCCCGATATTGGTAGTGTTTACCTGCAAAACAAAAACGTAAAAATTTTCTGTCTCCAGGGTTGATGGAAATATGGAGGTAAGCCTCAGATAAATCTAGGGAAACTAAATAATCCCCACGATGGATGCCTCTTAGGATGGAACGGAGTGACTGCATTTTAAATTTGCGATATTTAACAAATAAGTTAAGGCGCTTAAGGTCTAAAATAGGGCGCCAGTCACCTGAAGGCTTCGGGACCAGGAAAAGAATTGAATACACCCCGGAGGTTCTTTGCTCCCTAGGCACAGGTTCAATGGCCCTAATCTGCAAGAGATGTTGAATGGCTTGTTCCATGAGTAAACGTTTCTCTGGAACCCTTGAAACAGAACAGGGGATAAACCCCGGTGAGGGCTGGGACCAAAACTCTAACGATAAACCAAATCTGATCGTTTGTCTAACCCACAGGTCCTGGGTAGTAAGATCCCAGGTGTCTGCAAAGTGGGTCAGTCTCCCTCCGATGGGAAGACTGTGGGTGAAGTTACTTGGACTTACGGGAGAATTTGTTACCCCAACCTCTATAGGGGCGTTTGTAAGGCCTACCCCTGGCCGATCTGTCCTGGAAATAGGACCTCTGGCCGTACTGACCTGGGGTTCGGGGTAGGGAGGAACCCTGGTCAGCCGATCGAAAGGGCCGCCTGGAATAAGGTGCTTGGCGGAAAGCCCCCTTCTTATTGTAAGTCGGCAGGACCTTTCTGCGATCTTTCGACTCTACCAATAGAGGTTCCAACACTTCACCAAACAGGGATTTTCCCGAAAGCGGCTTAGACACCAGCCGCCATTTTTGGCGGGCATCAGCGGACCAGTTCCGGATCCAGTTCACCCTGCGGCCAGCTGTCGATGCCGCAATTGCTTTGGAAGAAAAACGTGCTGCTCTAAGCGTAGCGTCCGCTGTAAACTGAGTCGCTGCTATGACCTTGTTGAGGTCCTGGTGAATGCGAAGTTCCGATGACGGAATAAGCTCTTGTAATTGGCGCAGCCACAGCAGGGACGATCTGGCGAAGAATGATGCAGATGAAGAGGCGCGAACCGCCCAGGCCGAAGCGTGGTGAGACTTGAGTAACAGCTGCTCTAGGCGGCGGTCATCCGGCTTCAGGAGTTCTTCCGCTTCTCCGGGAATAGGGTTCGGTGAGTGGAGAGCTGCAACTGGAACGTCCACTGATGGAGGCGTAAGGAGAGTAGCCAATTCAGCCGCTATATTGAAAAAATTTTTATCCTGTGCTGATGGCATAGGACCCGAGGTTGGGGCCACAAATTGTCGCTGGACGTTGTCCACAAAGATCTTAGGAGCCGGAATCACGTCTAGTTCCGCTACCTGCTCCACGAAAACCGGAACCTTGGTAGAAGATGGAGCGGTCTCTGCTGTTGCTGGAGCAGATGGCAAACCCGCCACATTCCTGGCCTTGTGAAGGAGAGATTTGAATAATGCCGGGGGGAACAGACCTACTGAGGTAGGTTGTTCCGGCAAGAGGCCTTCGTCCTCTGAGAGTGCAGTGGGATCACATTCTCCCTCTTCCAACACTGCAGGCCTACTTGTCTCACTTGATACATCCGAAGAGTCATCAGCCACTGCTGCCTCACTGAGGGGTTGGGATTGGGCCCGGCTAGGAGGCCTAGATGAAATTGGTTGGGCTGGAGCCTGCATCTTCTGAAATCCCACCAGGCATTGCTGGACTGTTTCTGCAATCATCATTTGCCAAGTTGGCTGGCCAGGTAGGCTAGAAGGCCCTGGTTGGGGCTCTAGGGACCCTGATTGCATTCCAGGAGGTCTGGTTGTTTGAGCCCAAGTAGCAGATGGGGCTGCAGCCACAGGGTAGTCAGGGCCAAAGGCTGTTAATATTTCCTGTGGGGCCTCTTGGGCTGAGGCCACTAAACCCCCATCTTCCCACACATTTGTGTTTAATAAACCTGGGGCTGGGGCATCCAGACTGTGGATTTGGGCTTGGACCACTATTTGCTGTGGGGGGGCCATGGCCTCCACTCGCTTTTCTGCCTTGTCAGCCATTTTTTGCAAGGCCCTATCTCGCCTCCTTTCATCCCGCTCGACCGCCTTGGGGGCAGAGCCTGATCTTACTTGTTCTGCCTCCGCGGGAGCTGGGATGATCTCCTCTTCTAAAGCTGTCGGCTTTTGAGGCTTCTGGTGCCGTTTTCCTGACTTCGTGGCCGGAGCCTTCGCTGCTTCGGCCATCGTGGCTCAGCAATTTCTCTCTCTCAGTCTTGGCTGCGCGCGCCTCTTGCTGACGTCACCGGCAAAATGGCGCCCGGCTCTGCAAGCAGAAGCGCGGGAATCGTCAGTTTAAAAATGCCGACGGCGCGAAAAAAGCGCTTGCGAGGCTTCCGGACGATTGCGATTGGAAAAAATGCAGCCCGGCAGGTTCTTAGGGCAAATGACCGAGGGAGATAGCCTGGACTCGGTGGAGCCGTCTGTAGATTAAACCAGAAGAGATTCTGGCGTTTCGTAGGCGTTTCTCCGCAAGGCGATCGGGGGTGCAAGCACCGAGCCGATCAAGTAAGCTCCTTCAATTACATTTCCTTGTGGAAATAATGCCGGTTGGAGCCAGGTTAAATTGCAGCCACAAGTGGTCTAGCAAAACCTCAAAAAAATAAAGCCCAGGGACAAGGAACACACTTACTGTGATCCTATCAGCCCTCCTTATGCTTAAAAGCATTCACATAATTAAGAATAAAAATTTAATCCTCTATTTTATTTTATTTATTATTATTATATATATATATATATATATATATATATATATATATATATATATATATATATATATATATATATATATATATATATATATATATATTTAATTATTATTTTAAACTCACAGTTTGAAGCAAGCAGTCAGAGAGGAAAAATCCACGTCTAGCCTTATGAAGGACTGAGTCTAAACTGGGCCTGTATCCAAGATGTCGGACAGAGGCTCAGAATTTGATTGACAGACTCAGTCCTTGATGTGATTGGCTGTGGACAACCCTCTCTGAATGCTGGCTTCAACCTCCAATGGAGAATCCTGTTTTCAATTCCAGCATTGAGTTGTACAATGAATTAGCATAAGAATAAGCAATGCCAGTAGTTCTACTAGCAGTCTTTATTACGGTCAATGGCCAGAATTCTGCAAGGTAAGAAAGTAATTAAAATGAACAGGTTTATTTCAAGTAAAGTAAACTTAACACACAATTGTAATTAATTCATCAGCCAAACAGTTAAGCAAATAAAATTGTAGTGATCTGATAAAAAAAACTGTCTAGGTATTTCATCAAACGGGGAGTTATATATCTCTACTGTAGACTATATGACTCGGATCAATATATATGATCCCAGTCATACAGTCTATATTATTTGTGTTATCAGAGAAGTATGGAAGGTGCTGCCACCTGATATGTTCCAGAGTCTTTTTGGAGCAGATAGCCATTTATTATGGTTGATTGCAGTCAACCAAATGTTTAGATTGGATTTAACATTTTTATCCATCTATCGAGTCCTTCCCAATGACCTGGGATAGGCAGGTGTCATTTGATAGGTTTAAAGGTATCACTGCAGGATGTAAGCAGGTCCATGTAAAGCTGCTTTTGCTATTGACTGATGGTGATTCTGTCAATGCCAATGGTGTTCAGTGATATTCCAGTTATTTTGCGATTGCACCCAAGGCATCTACTATTATCAGTACTATTTTTGCTTTATTTTTCCACAGTCATTCTACTTCAGTTTCCAGATCTTAATATTTTGTGATTTCTCTAGTTGTTTTTCTTCCATTCCACTATTTCCAGCTATTGCAGGGTTCACTATGCGAACTTTTTTGTCTTTCTTATCAACAATTGTTATGTCTGGAGCAGGGGCGGGTTCCTCTTACCTTCTCCTACCAGTGCTCATTGCGACATTGTGTGCATCCTCTCGCAAGATTTCAGCTATCTGCGCATGCATAGAAGGATAATTTTACTTCCGCGCATGCTCAGAGAGCCAAAAACTGCAAAAAATTCAAAAAAAATATGGCAGCGCGCGCGGACCGGCAAACAAAGCACCGGAGACATTGTGCAATCGGAGGGCCCCTACCGGAACGGCGGAGTGGACTGCACCGGTAAGAACCCACCACTGGTCTGGAGTCTGGTATGGCAGACACTTGTTTGAATTCTAAAATCCAAGAGCATTTAGTTTCTTAGTTTTCTATTAAGTCTATTTTGTGGTCCCACAAGTTTTTGCTTAAGGGCAAATGGAATTTCTTGCAGATATTGCAATGCACCATTGTTGTTACTTTGTCATCGTATGTAAGTGTGTAAACTTCTTGCAGCAGCTAATTAGGTGATCCATTTTTTTCTTCAGCTTCTTGCAGAGATGGCATTTGCTGTCTGTTGCTGTCTTCTCAATTCTGGGCTGATATGCATTGTTCTTAAGGCTTGGCTTATTATTAGTAGTAGTATATAGTTATCACATAGCTCAGACAACTGAAATGACTGCTTCTGGGCCAAGCATTGTTTCTCTGCCAGAAAATTAAATGGGAAGCAAATAAAAAAAACAGCTCCACTACTATTGTCTACTATTGTCAAGGAATGATGCAATAGTCTTTCCTTTTGACTATTCTTGAAGTTGATGTGCACAGCTATTTTTTTTCAAAACAGTTGTACAGATTCAGATAAATCACTAAAGTTATCACTAAAGTTGCATGCATTCACACTAACAATAGGGGTGCCACGATGCGTAGATTAACCCTGTTCATGTATTACAGTTACAAGGCTTGATAGCAACAGCCCACTAAAACTGAACCTGCCAATTCCACCATATGATTACAGAGCTGAAGTTTACTGTAAGGATTGGGGCACGTAAGAAGTAACAGAGATTGTAATAAAGCTAAGACTGTGATGGCGAACCTATGGCACGTGTGCCACAGGTGGCACGCAGAGCCCTCTCTGCAGGCACGCGAGCCGTTGACCAGCTCAGCTCCACTGCGCATGTGCCCGTGCCTCCCACCGGCCAATTGATTTTCAGATCAGACACACGCACGCATGCTTTCTCCTCACTTTCTGCGGCCCGTGCCTTCCCAGATCTCTGGAGATTCCACCCCAGCACTGTTTGGGCACCCAAGGCTTTCCCCACTCCCAACTCCATTTGGGGAAAGGAGGTTTTCCCAGCTCCGTTTGGGGAAAGGAGGCTTTCCCCCCTCCCAGCTCCGTTTGGGGAAAGGAGGCTTTTCCCCCTCCCAGCTCCGTTTGGGGAAAGGAGGCTTTCCCCCCTCCCAGCTCCATTTGGGGAAAGGAGGCTTTTCCCCCTCCCAGCTCGGTTTGGGGAAGGGAAGCTTTCCCCCCCTCCCAGCTCCGTTTGCGGAAAGGAAGCTTCCCCCCCTCCCAGCTCTGTTTGGGGAAAAGAGGCTTCCTCCCTCTCTGTCACGCAGTGATTTTATTGCCTGTTACATGTATATGCAGGGAGATGCATCCCTATTCATTTATAATGGTTTATTCCTGAGCACGTGATTAATATGTTCTTGTATGCATATTTGCATTCCTTTTCTCCGATCTGACCTTCCTGGCTTCCATTGAAGGAAGACCTACTTTTATATCAGACATGTAGATAATGAGGATTTATTGTTTTTGTACTGAAATAAACATTTTTACTTAGACTTTTAAACTGCGGTTTCTTTTCTAATGTCTGATGTCCGGGAAAAGATCAAACTTCTCCTTTGTGAGATTAATTATCACCTCTGTCACTCCCAGCTCCATTTGGAGAAAGGAGGCTTTCCCCCCCTCCCAGCTGTTTGGGGATGGGAGGCTTTTCCCCATCCCACCGCTGTTTTGGGATGTGAGGCCAAAACAGGGGGGTCGCGTGTATGTGCGGGGGCGGAACTCATGGGAGGGGCATTGCATTATGGGTGTGGGCACTCGTGCATGTGCTACAGTGCACACGCGCACACTTTTGGCACCCGAGGGAAAAAAGATTGGCCATCACTGATCTAAGATTTATCTTTGAATCTCTGTGAGACAATATGAGCTTGACAGAAGTTCAAGGTGATTTGTTTTTTACTGGCTTGGAGACAAGATCTGTAATGGACTCAAACAAATCAATCTTGAGTGGCATACATTTAGTATGCTTTTGATTATTGTTGCTGGTATGATGAAAGAGTTTCAGTTTATCTGTAACAAGAGCAAATGTATGCCCTTTTATAACTTAGGCTGAAATCTTTCTTTGGAAATGGTTTAAATTCTAATGTGATCACGGAACATGGAGAGAAGAGAAAAAGGAATTTTTAACTGCATCCCAACTGCTTTGATAAGGGTTGTGTCTGGAGACCGTCACAATCAGTTTTACAATATTGTCAACTTGTGAGCAGGATTATTAAAAACAAACAAGCATGCCTAATAATGAAATAAGGCTTATGTCCTAAAATGAAAATAGTGATAAAAATAATCCAGTTTTCCTGCTTGGCTTACCAGGTCATGTTGATATAAGCTGACAGCTTTGTCAAAGCCTTACTATGGTAAAGAGTATTAATTACTGAAACAAAATATCTCTTTCTTTATCACGTCAACACATTATCTTTCCTTATCATTTCAATGTTATTTTTGGCTTTGTTATAATGATAGGAACAGAAGCAACCACTTTCACTTTATGAGAAAATCCTGTATAAAACTGACCTTGTATGCTGCTGTTGTTAATAATCCTTACAATATTTGACCTGTTTATAGTGTTTGATGTTGTTGTCTTAAAGTAAACGGGTGGGCAGCTATATAAATATGAAACAAATGTATATGTATGTATATATATATTTTAGATATATGAAACAGACCTAAGACATTTAAAGTAAAACATATTTTAAAGCTAAATTACACAAGTCCATCTTCACACTTCGCATCCAAATCATAAAACACACCCGAAGCTACCACACTCCATGTATGTTCCATTTAGCTTGGCATCCATAGCAAATACAGTCTTTATAATCCTGTGCCAATATTAGCCCTGGCTATTCCACAGGGTTTTATATAAAAGGCAAAACACTGTAATAGGGTGAAATCCTTGACCATTCAATAGTGCAATAAATGTAAGTGGTGAGTTGATGAAATTTTTACCTTGAAGTTCTATCAGAATGTACCTTTCCTACTGCAGCATACATTTAATTCTCGATTAGAGGCATTGATATAAAGACCAAGAATGTGATGCTACCGCTCCAAATGCATATTGAGCATCTTCTAGCATCTGATCTGATGACATGTCTCCACTGAGCCTTGGTAATCGGTGTCGAGGGTTGTATGCTACTTCCTGGTTTGCACCAAAGCAATATTTTATTTTTTTAATCTCACTACAGACTATAGTTTTGATATTCAGTGAAATATTATAAGCAATGTGTTCTGGCAGGCACTTGATAAAATCATGGCACATATACATCTATATAGCGATTGGATAGAGTAGTGGTTAGAGTGCTGCCCTTTGATGCAAGAGACTGAGGTTCAAATATGGCTGCTACCTACCTACCTTACCAGTAAAGGTCCTTGGACAAAGACCCAGAATGCTTCACCTCCCTGTCTTGATTATGAGGGGGACACAAACCAAGAGAGTCATGATGGCTCATAGACGGGGACACTGGGTGGTGTGCAGCAAAAATCCAGTTAAATTTCCACAATTTAACAGTCCATCCCATGGTTTTAATCTCCATTTATATTCTCAATAAGCCCATGAAGACTGGCTTTATGTGCTCCAAAATGCTCTTGTTCTTTGTAACTTGTTTGTTTTTGTAAGTAGAAAAGTCTTTTTTAAAAAAAGGTGGCCAGACATCGGTAGGCAAGTCATTCACCAGACGGCAATTTCCTTTGTTGTTTTCTATAACTAATATCCTTGTCATTTTTAACAATTTCAAAAACAAAAAAATATGGACTGAATTTTCTAATCAATTTGAATATAACCTCGTGAATCCTACTATCCAACCTCTTACACCTTTCCCCTCTTCCATCTCTTTAAAATGTTACACGGTATGTAGAAGTGCAACTTCAACAACAAAGAAAGAGGACTGTGGAAAACTTTTTCTACTCCTTCATTTGGCATCTGATTTGTTCAAGATGAATGGCCTTAAGAGACTTTTGAGCTTGTATAAAGCTACAAGTTCAATCAGGACTGGGAGGAAGAGAATTTTAGACCCATCACCTCTTAGCTCTAGACTTTGGAGGAAAATGGGATCCTAGCCAAAAGAAAAGCAGCTGTCTCATCCTTCTGTCTGTGCCAGTAACCTTTAGCTAGCAGCCCAAAGGATTTGCACTCAAATGTCCATCAAAAAGAAAAGGAAATTAGAGAACAATACACAGAGATAGGTTTCTCTTGCAAAACTGTCTGGCACCTTCCACTTAGCCACAATACAACTAGATACAAGAAAAGGTGGAGTATAAGAATTGGAAGTGACCCAAAACCTGCTCTAGAAAAGAGACAATGCATCAGGGTCTTTGCTTTTTCTTGCACCTCATATGAATATAAATGCTGTTCATTGTAAAAGGAAGAGGAGGAAGCTTAAAATCTGTAGAATCATAGCTTTTATGTCTAAATACAGAAGAATATTTGCACAAAAAGTTTTACATGAAGTTATAGTAAAAAAAAACCACTTTCCCATTAGACGTAAAATCCAAGAATGCTTAATCCTGTAATGATATAAAGGTAAAAGTTTCCCCTGTCCAGTCGTGTCTGACTTGTCTGAAATGGGGCCGGTAATCACCCCCATTTCTTAGCCAAGGGAGTCAGAATTGCCGCAAAACACTTCCATGGTCATGTGGCCAGCCTGACTATACGCTGAAATCAGTAGTGGGTTCCTACCGGTGCGCTCTTGGCTGTCCGTCGCCGCCAAGCCGAAGAAGCTGGCGGCGTTCGCGGGGCTTCCCCCGCCCGCTTTCCCGGGATGCTGGGACGCCGCCATTTGCATTCTTTTGCCCTCTGCTTGCGCAGAGGGCAGAAGAATGCAAATGGTGGCATCCCGGGAAAGCAGGCGGGGGAAGCCCCGCGCCGCGAACGCCACCAGCTTCTTCGGCTCGGCGGCGACGGACAGCCAAGAGCGCACCGGTAGGAACCCACTACTGGCTGAAATGCACAAAATGCTGTTACCTTCCCACCGAAGTGGTATCTATTTATCTATTTGCATGCTCTCAAACTGCTAGGTGGGAAGGAGCTGAGGCAAGTAATGAGAGCTCACCCCATGGCACAGTTCTTTGGTCTTGAACCTGGACTGTCAACTTTTCAGCTGACAAGTTTAGCACCTTTAACCGATGAACCATCACACTCCTCCATAATGATGTACTTACATTAATATCAGCCCCAAATGAATCTTCTTGAACCTGTATCTTTGCACAAAAGACAAAAATGTTGGGTACAATAGGTAGCAGGTGGAATGTCTGGGAAGCAGGGAATAGCAATGATGGCAGGTACTAATCTCTTGGATGAGTAAATGACAGATATTACTAGCAGCTAGAAAAGCTGTAGTTTACACAAGTTGGCTGGAGGGGAATTTTGCTGATAACAACAGCATGTAGAATTGGGATGTTATTTTTTTTAAGCACATAGGAAGGCGTTCATGAGCCAAACCAATAATTTATCTATACATGACATAAAGAGTATCACTGTAGAATATTCTATTAAAAGCCACATATTTAAGGGCACTTCTTTCTTGAAGCCAATAATCTGGTTACCACTCAAATAAAGCTACTGTGAAGGAGATAAGGCAACCAGGAATCAATCAAAATTTATTTATGGTCCAAAACTAAACGCAATTAAAGACCAGCATACAATACAATAATTATAAAGGGGAATTTAAAAAGTGCAATAAAATCCTAAAGCAATTAGCAACTAACAATTAATAACATGAGGGAGGAACCAGATGGCTTCTAACAGCTATCGCTATTGATAAGGATTTTGCAATCTTCTTTGAGGTTTCTGCATAGTGGACATGCAAGAGAAGGGTAATGGCCTCCTGGTTGCAATGGCAATTAGAGTTGCTAATAATTGGAAGCATTAAGTCTGATCACCATTAGATGTAGAAAGAACATTTTAATAGCCCATGTGAGAGTGATTCTACCTCCAACACTGAACAAAAATAAGTCTGTCTTTCATATGGGAGACTTAGATGTCTATCTGGAGTTTGAAGACGCAAAATAGGAAGAATACTAATGCTTTGATCTTTGATGTTGGAGAAGACTCTTGATGATTCCAAAATCAGCCACTTTGGACACATGTGAAGACTTAGCTCTTTAGAGAAGACTCTATTGCTAGGAAAGGTGTAAAGGAAGAAGAGAATAACCAAGATGGATGGGCTTTATTATAGTGATGATGAGTATACTGTTGAAAGACATGAGACCAGGTTAGAGACAAATTATAATGGGGAAAAATCTAGTTACTAACAGTTGACACCAACTTGATCGCACTCACTTATTCACACTCAATCGACGGTACCAATTATTGTCCTAATAGATCTGCTTCAGGTCAGGGTATAAGCAAGATATCTAATGCTTCCCTCCAATCTTTGGAACACATGTCTTGATAAATAATGGATTTTATGCTTAACAAAAAAACCTCAGTGTTGCTTTTACTTAGCCCTTTTTCCTTATTTTGTTGAGTTTCTTACATGATTTATTCTTTATCATATGTTGGAAAGTGGTCTTTTTAGGAATGGTCTGTTTCTTGAATCATTCAACTGACACTCATAATCCTTATTTGGAAAGTAAATGAAACGCTTCCTCCTGATATTTTATTTCAGTTTTTTAGCTGAATTGCTGTCCCTCAAAACAGCAACTTTGACAAATATTTCAAGGCTATTGCTTTTTATGGATGTAATCCAACTTTCAGGTTTTTCAGCTTCTCAAAGTTTCACCTTCTTTAATGTCCAGTTTAATATTTTTCTCTTATCAAGATGCTTATACTTTGAGCAAAATTAATCAGAAACCCTTCATTGCTATACAAATCCTTACCCATCATCCTTATTCTGACTCAGTACCAAGGCAGGAGTCAAGGTAATAAACTTTCCTTATAAAGTATCCTTCATGGTGTCCCAGATATGTTAGAAATCTTCTTCCAAAAAGAAGACATTTCTTGGGGCTATATTGAAGTGTTAACATTGCTGATATTTAAACATTAAACATCAATATTTGCCATCAGAACTTGTTTTATTTGTGCCCATTTAATGTTTTTCAAGGATGTAACTTCTCTGCCAGCTGATCATAAGATCTTTTCTCTGACAGCAATAGCACTTAGACTTATATACCGCTTCACAGTGCTTTGCAGCCATCTCTAAGCAGTTTACAGAGTTAGCATATTGCCCCCAACAATCTGGGTCCTCATTTTACCCACCTCGGAAGGATGGAAGGCTGAGTCAACCTTGAGCCTGTCAGAATTGAACTCCTGGCAATCAGCAGAATTAGCCTGCAATACTGCATTCTAACCACTGCACCACCATGGCTCTGATGGATGTGATCTTCTCTGTGATCAGCATCTCAAAAACGAAACGGAAAGCCCTTCCATATTGTCAGCTAAAGCTTACCAAGTGATTTAAACATTGGCAAGTGGCATAACACTGTTGCTTGCAGAGCAAATATAAAACTTAACATTTTCAGGGAAGCACAAAATATGGGCAAAATTGCCATGCTGAGCACTTAGAAGATAGCCTAATTTTAGTCTTAGCTTTTTCATATGAAGCACTCAACACAGCTGCATCTTAAAGGTAAAGGTTCCCCTACATATGTGTACTAGTCGTTTCCGGCTCTAGGGGTGGTGCTCATCTCTGTTTCTAAGCTGAAGAGCCAGCGCTGTCCGAAGACGTTCTCCGTGGTCATGTGGCCGGCATGACTAAACATCGAAGGCACACGAAGCGCTGTTACCTTCCCACCAAAGTGGTCCCTATTTTTCTACTTGCATTTTTTAAATGTTTTCGAACTGCTAGGTTGGCAGAAGCTGGGACAAGTAACGGGAGCTCACCCCATTACGTGGCGCTAGGGATTCGAACTGCCAACCTTTTGATCGACAAGCTCAGCATCTTAGCCACTGAGCCACCGCGTTCTCTGAGCTGCATCTTACATTTTAACAAATTAAAGTTGTATTTTGGTATAAATACGAACAATACAAATAAATAAAAGCACCTATTGCTAGTATTTATTAATTGATAATCAACAACTTAAAGTGACATTTCATCTTCTAAAAGTAGAATACAGGTAGTAAAGCATGAAAGCCCTAATCTGCTACATTAACATTTGCCTGAAGTACTTGGCATATAATTAGAGCCATCATAATTAATTTTCCTTTCCTTTATGTCCACGGATTTCTGGAAGGAAACATTTACTAAATACAGGTACAAACACACTTGTCAGTTAGCAAAGGTTACGCGGTTTTAATTTTTAGAAAATCATGAAAGCTTTATATTAGGCAGTCACAGCTGTGAAATACCCAAATGTTGATTAATATGAAAACAAATAATCTAGTAAAAAGTATTCAAGTCAATTGTGGTTCTTCAACTCAAGGTGAGAGAGAAATTAAACAGGAATCTTGTCTGATGTATGGTGTTGTATATACTTTTAGCAACCATTGTCCAGGTGACAAATTTCAAACGGGTGTTTCAAGACAAAGAACAGGCTCCCAGTCTCACTGAAAGAAGAAATGATATTTTGCCAGCAGTGGATATAAACTGCTGAGGCACCCCTTCAATTCTGTCAGGTCTTCAGGAAAATAACTTCAAAGATTCAGCCCCATTAGAGAAAGTGGCAATGAGATTTGATGATGGATCTACAACACATCCGCCTCTGCCCCAACATCAGGTGGGAAAGTAATAATAAGGTAATCAGGAGTCGAAGGACTAAGGCAGTGATGGCGAACCTATGGCACGGGTGCCACAGTTGGCACGCGGAGCCATATCTGCAGGCACGCGAGCCGCTGCCCTAGCTCAGCTCCAGTGCGCATGTGCGTGCCTGCCAGCTGATTTTTGGCTCGCGCGGAGGCTCTGGGAGGGTGATTTCAGCCTCTGGAGGACCTCCGGGGTGGCGGGGGGAGCGTTTTCGCCCTCCCCAAGCTCCAAGAAAGCCTCTGTATCCTGGGGTGGGCGAAAAATGGGCCTATCGGGCCCACTGGAAGTTGGGAAACAGAGGAGTGGGGGGTCGTGCATGCATGCATAGGGGTGTGGAGCGAGTGGGGGGCTTTGAATTATGGGTGTGGGCACGCACATGCGTGTGATAGTGCGCGCGCACACTATTTTGGCACCCGAGGAAAAAAAGGTTCGCCATCACTGGACTAAGGTGTGTGTGTGTGTGTGTGTGTGTGTGTGTGTGTGTGTGTGTGTGTGTGTGTTATTACATATTATGTTGCCTCTTTTCTAATTCACACTGTTCTTGGTGAGTGATAAGAAACCATCCTTTTTTAAAAATTGGAAGCTTGCAGTTTCCTTCTGGTATATGCATGAATGCATAACACTTATTGCTGAGCATATGAAAAAAGGCAGTGCATCTAGATATTTTCCTTCTTGTGAATTTCTTACTATTATTACTGAGCAAAACTTAAAAGAAAAGTTGAACTGGAATGCTATTGCTATTACAAGGTAGTCCTCGACTTGCAACCACAATTGAGCCCCAAATTTCTGTTCTTAAGGGACACATTTGTTAAATGAGTTTTGCTCCATTTTACAACCTTTCTTGCCACAGTTGTTAAGTGAATCACTGCAGCTGATAAGTTAGTAACCCAGCTGTTAAGTGAATCTGGCTTCCCCATTGACTTTGCTTATCAGAAGGGCGTAAAAAATGATCACATGATCTTGGGAAACAGCAACGGTCATAAATATGAACCAGGTGACAAGCGTCTAAACTTTGATCACATGATCATGGGGATGCTTCAAAGGTCATACTTATGAAAAACAGCCATAAGTCACATTTTTCAGTGTTGTCGTAACATTTGTTGTGGTCACTAAATGAAACTGTTGTAAATTGAGAACTACCTGTACTACTACTCTACATCACTGTTCTTCCTGAATAAGCCCAACATTTCTGTTCTTGTTTTTCACTCAAGCTATCTTTTGAATAGATTTCAGTAATAGTTGAATGAATATGGAGAAAAAGGCAATGCTTTTTGCTTCAGTGAAAGCTGATCACAGGATTGGAATGTCAGGCTAATAATCGGTAACTGATCTATTTCTGCATAAGGAACATTATTTAAGGCCTTCCACTTTAAACAGATACAAGTAGAATGCAGACTGCCAGATCAGCATAACATCAAGCTGGAGTTTTTGGGTTTAAGCCAGTTGTGTTCCATTTGTACTCAATATCCATAAATCCTGGGTTATGGATTGCACTCTGTCTTTTACAGTTAATAATTGATTGGCCAGGTTGTATATGGATTATCTTGATCTGGCTCAATTAAGGAGAAAACAGGGAAAAACCACAATCTAATCATCTTTTCCTTAGAGATCCGCATCATTTGTTTGGAATTTTCCTGTTCATTTCTATCAACACTTTACATTTTACAAATATCTCTTTAAAGAAGGAGCAGGCAACCTTTGTTGTTGTTGCTGTTATTATCAAGGGCTACATTCCCTTGGAGGTGATCTTATAGGAATTATATGGCAAAAGCAGACAGAAGGCTGAATCTTCTCCTTACAAACAGATATGATTTATTTTCTTTTCCTTTCTGTTTTTCTCTTTCAATTCCTTCACTTTTCATGGTGTTATTTAAGAGAGGTTTTTTTTCCCCAGGAACCACATCCTTGTCAGATGCTTCTACATTTCCCAAAGATTCTATGCTATTCTAACCACAATTTTCTGTAGCTGGGTCTCCAAGCTAATGCATTCACTTGTGTGCAGCTCTCTTGATTTTATCGTGGTGATAAATGGTAAGAGTACGTAGTTCTGGGGATAGTTAAAATAAAGCCAAAGGCCAGGTTTAACATCTGAAGCATAAATTGCCTGATTTTGCTTTAAGCTCTTAGCTACAGAAGAATCATATGTTTAAAAACTCCTGAAAAGAAGCCAGCTCATATGTCTGCCCAAATGCATGGAGACCTGAAAGCAGGAAGAAAGGGAACACAGTTCTGTCATTGTCATATCCAGCTTCACAATTTTCTATGGGGAACTAAAAGGAAGCTATAGTCTCATTAGTTCCACAAATACAGCTATGCGTGCAATTCAGTAATACTCGTGTTTTGGATAACACAAAGGGCTATATGTATGTGCAAGCCAATATAAGTACAGGTTAAGACCACAATTGAGCCCAAAATTTCTGTTGCTAAGCGAGACAGTTCTTAAGTGAGTTTTGCCCCATTTTATGGCCTTTCTTTCCACAGCTGTTAAGTGCATCACTGCAGTTGTTAAATGACTAACACAGTTGTTGAGTGAATCTAGCTTTCCCATTGGCTTTGCTTTGTCAGGTCACAAAAGGTGATCGTATGATTCTAGGCACTGCAACCATCATAACTCTCATAAATATGAGTCAATTGCCAAGTGTCTGAATTTTAATCACATGACCATGGGCAGGTTCAATAATTGTAAGTTTAAAAAATGGTCATAAGTCATTTTTTTTCAGTGCCGTTGTAACTTTGAACGGTCACTAAATGAACTATTGCAAGTCAAGGACTACCTGAAAAGTTTTCCTTCAGACGCCCATCTAAATGCAAGAAGGCTGAAGAGAAGCAAGGGTCATGCTTACTATGAGTCCTTCAAGCATTTAAACAAAAAAAAAATCACCCGTGTAAAATAAACTAATTCTGACATGAAATTAGGAGAGATTGTTTGAATTAGGCAGGTATAATACTAACATTAAGTTACTGATACTTTACAGTTATACTGAAAAAAGATATTATTTAGATATTAGAAACTACATGGATAACCAAATGTCTGGAGTAATGCAAAAGTAAATAAAACTGAATAGAGGTAATTAATTAATTACTCAATTTTCTCTTATGACCAGTCGTTTAACAATTACGACAGCCTGGGAAGGAGTGTTTTATGGCCCATAAAGCATTTCCAACCACCCCTGAGTGGTCACATGGCTGCATTTGAGGCACTTGGCAAGCCGTTTTATATTAACAACTGGTTGCAGCACGTGATCACAATTTGTGACTTTTTCTGGTTTCCAGTGTTTTTTGCTGATTTCCAGCCCCCCACAAAAAATGCCCATTTGGGAGAATAGACTCAGACGTACAATAATTTGATGTATTTAACAATCATCCTAAAAATGGTAGTAAAATTGGATCCAGCGACATGGGTGCCATGATTTACAGTCGTTGCAACCAAAATTCCTATCCCAATTGTGGTCATAAGTCAAGGACTATCTGTAAGGAAATGCAAAAAATATAGAGTAGACAAGAACTCTGTTCTACTTAAACCCTTCTTGGAATAGGGTTTCTGGGCACGACTACAAACTGTACTTCAAATTTAAAAAAAATCAACATGGCAAAATTATTACATTATTTCATCATTATGGCCTATACAAATTTTTTGCAATATTAAAGAGCTTCTAATATTCTCCCAGAAGGACAATCTATGAGAGCTAAATCACTGGCGGTATATCAAACCAAATACAATCTATTGGAAAAGGCAGTGGCATCTACTCCAACATTCTGCCAAGAAACCGAATATATAGTCACAAGTAAAACTAACGTGATGAAGACGAATGAGCTCCCAGGTTGGAAGACATTCAGTGAAATATTGAGAGGAGAGGACAAATATGAACAGTACAGGTGGTTATGGTCTAGTTGGATAAAAACCAAAAGAATATCTGGTTGCTGATGTACTCAGTAGTAAAAGGGAAATTCAGTACTATAAATATATACAGCAGCGGTTCTCAACCTGTGAGTCGCGACCCCTTTGGGAGTCGAACAACCCTTTCACAGGGGTCGCCTAAGCCATCGGAAAACACATATTTCCGATGGTCTTAGGAACCGACACACCGCTCATCTAGCTGTCTCCAGGCAAGTCCACCCACATGCAAATAGACTACTGCCAAAAAAATCTGCACCATGGGAACTTCTGAGCATGCGCAGAAGCTGAATTTCTGGCACTGCGCATGCGTCACCATCTTGTTTATGGCTTTTTTTGCAATTTTTTTTAAAAAATTCGGCACTGCGCATGCGTGCACGCACAAAGCGCATGCACGCCCACGAGGCATGGCCACACAGCGCAGGAGGAAGCGAACCGGCAACGAGGTAAGTTAGAACCCACCCCTGAGTTTCCTAATAATTTTATTATTTTATGGTTGGGGGTCACAACAACATGAGGAACTGTATTAAATTGTTGTGGCATTAGGAAGGTTGAGAACCACTGATATACAGTATATACCACTGTGGAACATCATATTCATGAATTAAGGAAAACTAGATATTGTCAAAGCAGAAATGTCAAGATCAAAAACTGACATTCTGAGAATCAGTGAATTAAACTGGATTAGAATGAGTCACCACCTCACATCAGAAGAAATGGAGCAGCCATCATTATTAACCAAAATGGATGTCAAAATCCATGATAGGATGCAAACGAAAAAAGATCATTTCAATTTGAATCCAAGGCAAAGCAATCAATGTTCTGATGATCCAGGTCTATGGTCCAACCTCACATACAGACAAATGAGAAGCTGATGTTGTCAATATAACATCCCATAAACATTGATTATTGAAGAATGCTAAAATTGAAATAAAATAAGGTCTGACATAACTAGAAGGGTAATAAGTATTAAAAAATGGAGACAATACTAAGGTAAGTACTGCCAAGAAATTTTGATTCTTATGGCTAATACTTTCTTTCAACAAAATAGAAGATCAAACTTCATGACTTCAGTGGATTGACAACACTAACTTTAAATTATATACTCTGTATATAATCAAATTATATACAAATCATATATTCTACATACTCTGCAACTAAAGATGGAGAAAGTCTATTCAGTTAACAAAACCAAGGTTTGGTGCTGATTAAAGCTTAAATTAAAGTAAACAAATGTAACAAACTATCAATAATATACAGCTTCAGTAATATTCTATATGATTATGTGGTATGTGGTATTTTTATTTATTTATCTCATCAATTTATATAGCTACCCTCTCGACATATGATTCAGAATGATGTACAATTGAGCAGCAACAATATTATAAATTGTCAGAGATGTAATACATAAAATAATTATGCCAGAAGAGTTTCAACAATGAAAACTAAACAATCAAAGTGGTTTCATAATGTAGGAAGTTAGCACCCACCCCTCTCCTAGAAAAATGAAATATCCTAGGAAATATTTAAAAAGCAGAATATTATATAAAACAGGGGTCTCCAACCTTGGCAACTTTAAGACTTGTGGACTTTAACTCCCAGAATTCTGGGAGTTGACGTTCATAAGTCTTAAAGTTGCTAAGGTTGGGGACCCCTGATATAGAATATCCCTGGAAACATGCTTTTAGGCAGAAAAAAGACTCATTCTTAGTAGCTCCCACCTTTGTCAATGTGCCATCAAGGAATGGCTCAGATCACTCATCCCCCCACCTTTGTTAATAGCCTGGACCAGTCTATTCTACATAACAAAGATCTACCTCCTTCAGACAGAGCCATATTAGGAATTGCCCAAAGCCCTTTCATTACACCATCACCCAGCAAGGCTCAGCCAAACTTGAACTTAAAAACAGTCTACAGAGTTGCTCCTGCATGGCCCCATGGGAGACAGCCAATCAGAGTGCATTTCTTGCACAGGAGCAGGAGGCCCCCGGGGCGGGGCCCAGGAGAGGGCATAAAACAAGGAACTCTCAGCATCTCTGCCCTTTTCTCTTCAACATCCTCGAGGCATGTGATCCCCCTTTTCCCAGGACCTCAGACCATGCGGTCCTGCTGTCCTCCATTAAACCATCTTTCCAAGCAGTCACCATGCTTCCAGTGTCTTTTTCCCCACTTGGAACTGAACCCAGAAGGATATTCCTTACAACAATAAGAAAACTTGAACTAGATTTTACAGCCTCCTGAGTCTTGGGGAATATTGTTTATATATGTAAAGATGCAAAGAAATCTGGAAAATTTTATTTTCCCAGGCTCAAAAATGCAGGGATGGTTACTATAGTTACGATATAAAGAGATTATGACAGATCTGGATGAAACTTTATTATGCAAAGAATCATACTGTATTGATTATGTATGGGCCAAGCTAGGGTTTTTCCAGTTGCAATATATGACTGTGAAAACTGGAATACCACAAGGACTGAACAAAGAAAAAAATAGGGCTTTTAAACAGTGAACTAGAGAAAATTGGTGAAAATATCTTGGACCATGAACTCCATACCATCAGTGCTAGATGAAGGAAAATCAGACTTCACTGGAAGCACTCATAATAAAACTTAAGTATTTTGAACACTTAACACTTGTTGAACACTGAGTTTTGGAAAAGACTCAGATGCTTAGAAAAATCATATGCAATTGAAAAAGAGGCCATTGAGGACAGAGGTGTGAAGAAATAGGAACTCAAAGAAACTGTTCGTGACATACAGTACTGGTGAAGTGATGTCTATTAGATCATAAAGAGTTTAAAGTGACTGAAAGATTGAACCACAAAGCAACAATGATTGGTAAAGTTGTGTGTGTGTGTGTGTGTGTGTGTGTGTGTGTGTGTGTGTGTGTGTGTGTGTGTCTATCTCTAGAGATGTAGATTATATCTATGTCTATACTATATATATCTCTATTATATCTATATAAAGATACACACACACTTCAGAAATCATTGTATATATACACATAGATAAATAGAGACATAAATCCACAAACATCTGTGTTACTACAAAGGCTCCCTTCACAAAAATGGTATTATTTCATCCAACACCTGAATGAAATCTGAGAAAACATTTCCACTTTTTGTTATAAAAATCATAAGATTTAATAACAAAGCACGGTTTATACATAAATCAAAGACATATACAATTTCAAATACAATTTATTCTTGGCACAGCTTTCGGAGAAATCTCAAAGGAATCTAATAGTTTCTTTTCCGATGACTGGTGAAACTAGAGCATACATTTGAATAACTATTAGGCACACTTTATTTTTATTCATTCCAAATCTTTACTATTCGCACAGCAACAGTGATTTTTATTAGTATAGCTACCTTATTGTAATGCTTGTGAGTTTTCTAAGGGTGATTTTAATGTATTTATTTAAATATTTATCCAACCATGTAAAAGTTGTCTACTACAGCATCGACTAGTTTCCATAAAAGGGGCGTTGGTCTTACCTGATACGCCTCTTCTCACCAGGTGGAGCCAGCATTCAGGATGGGTTGTCCTCGTCCACTCAGAATGAGGACCGAGTCTGTTACTTTTTTCATTGTCCATGCCAATAAGACCTTATTGGCATGGACAGTGCCTAAAACATCCTACTATTATTTTAAACTCCTGGGAGCCTTTTAGATCGGAGATATATGAAGCTATCAATAACATAGCAAAGTCATTGTTGCTAGAAATATGATCCTCTATTTTAGCTCTTGTTTTAATTCTTTTTCATCCTAACCCTAATGCCATAAATAAGTTTCAAAAGAAAACAGTGCTCTTATACTCTTATGCCAGTTAGTAAACCCTGGTTTCAGACCTCACCACCTGCTCTCTAATTACAGAAATTCATAGGATTGAAGTGTTAGGCAGCCTTCACCTTGTAAAATAAATACTTTTACAAAATCAAGTCATTCCTATAACCTAATTTTATTTCCATTGTTAGGTCACAATGAAAAATACGTATCAATTTTGAGACTAGAAATGTTATCAGAAGTTTATAGAAGTATCCACCCCACCCCCACCCACCCGCCTTCTTTCACATCAGCAGATATAGCTCTAACTGCTTTTAAAGTCGTGTCTCCTACTTTACAAATCAATATTTTCAGACTTCTCTAGGCAAATGCTCCTTGAGCTTTATTTATGAGTCCACTGGCTAATTTAATCATAAATATATATATATACTCCCAACGGACAGCTCATAAGGTATATGACAGATCTTATTGAATGCTAACAGCTCCTAAACACAAATGCAAACATCAGCTGAGCCCAACTATGTAACATATAACTCTCTGGGTTGGGCTTTTATTTCAACTTACACTTTTAAAATAATATATAAAAGGATGTCAATAGCCATTACACCAAGACCTTGGTTCCAAAACAGAGTCTAGCCAGACAGCCTCTGCAGGCCTGTGGTAATTAAAGATTAAACTATGAGACAGGGTTCTTTGAATCTTTATTGCTGACTGCACAGATTCCTAACAAATTCTTTGGAGAATTCTTGAGCGTCTCCAAAACTCAGGTTAAAAAAAAAGAACCACAATAATTATTTATGATTTCATATACAAAGAATTTTCTCATGTACTTTAATAACGTGCAAAACATCACAAATCCTTCATGATTAACATTAACATTATATAGGTTCCCACCCTATTTTTTTTTTAATCCATGGTACTATCAGTCTGTACAACATTCTTTTGCCGTGACCTTCCGAGGCTTAGGTAAGAATAATAAAACAGCCCTTAGTGTATCCCAAGTTTATGAATGGAAGATTACCAAATTAATATGTAAGAGAATGTAAATAAAAGGGGGGATATGTGTGTAAATATTAATAATGTAAATAATAATGTAATAATAGAGTAGAATATATTAAAAAATTAGAATTCAGATAAGTAACTGTTATCAGTGATACCGGTATGAACTCGCTGTAATGAGGAAAATTGTTTGTGTGTTTTATGTCTTTTTTGTGTGTTTTTATTGTTTTTAACCTTGAAAATGTTGAATAATTTTTTTTAAAAAAAAGGAAGATTACCAAATTAAAAATAAAATCTTCAATCAAAGAAGATAATTACAGGAAATTAATACAAGAAATAAAAACGGATTTGGAAAGAAGGGAAACATTACAATTATCAATACTAGGTCGTATTGCGACAATTAAAATGAACATTCTGCCAAAACTGCTCTACTTCTTCCAAACCATACCCATAAAATTAGGTAAAAAATTCTTTTTCAGAATTGAATAAAATTACAATAAAATTCATTTGGTCAGGGAAAAAGGCAAGAATAAAATTAATAGACCTTCAGGATGAGAGAAGCAGAGGTGGGATGGGGCTCTCTGATTGGAGATTGTACTATAAAACAGCAACTTTGGTATGGGTCAAAGAGTGGATCAATTTAAGAAATAAACAATTATTAACGTTAGAGGGACATGATCTATCAAAAGGATAGCATGCCTACCTATGCCATCCTTTTGATAGATCATGTCCCTCTAACGTTAATAATTGTTAATAAAGGAAATAAACAGCATACATATTTTAGGAAACACAAAATAAGAGAAGCCTTGATGCAAGTATGGCAAGAGATTAAAAGAAAACATTACATGAAAATCCCTAGGTGGGTATCCACAATGGAAGCAATAATCTACCCAAATACCTTAGAGGCAAATAAAATGGTTAACTATCAACAACTTTTAGACAGCCAAGGGAATCTTAAAAATAGACAACAATTGGAAGACCAGGAAATAACGATAGATTGGTGGCCATATATGCAAATCCAATCACAATATAAAAAAAGATAAAGAAGAATATGGATTCGAGACAGTTCCACATCAATTAGACAAAATATTAACGGGCCCAGATGAAAAACAAATAACAAAAATTTATAGCTATCTACTAGAATTTGATAGAGCAGAAGATATAGTAAAAGGAGTTATGGTAGCATGGGCAAAAAATATTGGACATAACATAGAATTAGAAGACTGGGGGAAAATATGGAATAGAAATTATAAAGTAACTAAATCAGCAAAATATAAAGAGAATCAATCAAAAATGTTTTATAGATGGTATATGGCACCAGCAAGATTGGCAAAAATCTATCCAAACCTGGAACCAAATTGTTGGAAATGTGGCCAAAGACAAGGCACTTTTTACCATATATGGTGGTCATGTACAGAAGCAAAGAAATACTGGGTAAAAATTCATAGATGGGTCCAGAAAATAACAGGCCTTCAAGTAGAATATACACCAGAATTATTTTTATTGGGGATTACCAAGGGGGACTATAATAAAACTATCACATACATTATTTCACATATTATAACAGCAGCAAGAATAGCATTTGTGCAATGTTGGGAGATAAAAGAACATACCCTCGGAAAGTTTTATAATAAAAAAAATATATGATTGTGCTGAAATGGACAAACTAACAATTGAACTGAAAGGACAAATGAATTCGGAATATTACGCAATATGGAAGAAATGGTACGAATGGATTGAGTATAGAAAACGAGAAAAAAAGAGGTAAACTATAAGAGGAAGTAAAATGTATATTTGAAAAATATGGAATATATGGATTTGAATGAAAAGAGGTGTAAACATTATGTATGAAATATTCTTAAACTTAATGATATGTAAAGAGTAGACATGTAAATAATAGGTAAATGAGCACAGTTATGTATAAAGTATGGAAACTTGTTAAATGAAAAAATAAAAACTTTATTAAAAATAATAATAAAATCTTTGAAGCATTGGAGAAAATAATGAAAAAGATTAGCTGCTGGGCTTCCTTCAAATCATGATTGACTTTGGGCAATTTCATCCATGTGGGGAGTGGAAAATTCCACACAAGTGTGAAAACATTGTCATATATAAAATAATGTGTACCTCAGTTTTGAGGGAATTCAGGAGATTTAAAGAAAGTTATTTTGAGTTATTTCGGTGCACAATGTACTATATAAATTTCTACCACAGTATTCATTGCTATGAAAGGTCAATGAGCCCAGGTCTAAGCAAATACAGAAGAAATGAAAGAATGGGAATGCCATCAGACTCACATGCAGAAAAACATGCTGCTACTTTTTATCAGCAAAGCTCCCTGCTTGGATTCTACAACCCACCCCCAAGATCTGATATCCCTTGTGTCTATATAACAAGGGTCCCACGTGTAGATTTCGGGAAATCGAGTAGGGAAAAAAATGCTTGGGGGAAGCAAGGGCATCTGGTCAGTGCCGGAAAACTTTTCTGCCCACAAAAACCTTGTCTTTGACCGCTGACACCAAAAGGCAGAGCAAGAGCTGCTGGGAAGAAGCCAGTAGGCCCAGGAGTCTGGTATACCCTTCCTCCCCTGCCCCACCTTTCCCCAATTGCCACACTGCCAAAATTCAGCCAAAATGAGGAGCAGGAAGCCCTGCCATACCTGGCGGCAGCGGTGGGGGAAGAGGCGGCAAGAGGAGCTCTGTCTCGCTCCATGCGCGCCAATTAAAGGTAACAGCAGCCTGACCGCTTCTCTTCCCCTCCCTCTCTGGCGCTGGAAGCCAAATGTCAGCCATACACCCAGTCGCCCATGCAGAGATCAGGTAGGCCGTGGCAAAGGCAGACAAGCGGGCTGTGCTGTGTGGGAGGCAGCTAAGAGAGGAAGGCTCACCAGGCAGAGATCAGCTGGGCTGCGGGGGCCGCGGTCAAGGCAAGCAAGGGAACCAGAGAGTAGCAGCAGCTATGCCACAGGCATGACTGTAGGCATCGGTCAAGGTGGGCAGGGTGAGATAAGGAGGGGTGGGGCCAGCCAGCAACTTAACAATCAGTTCGGCCGAAGTGGTGTGAACCAGTTGAATCCCACCACTGCGACATATGCCTTAAAGCCACACTTCTGTGAAGGCAACTACCAGAATTGTGTTCAAATACCCCTTTCCTGGATAATTATTTTATTTAGATTGTAAATGTTAATTAACTTAGAACAATCCTCAGTGGTTATAAAATCCATGCTGTTCTGCCTGAAAAGGTTCAAAGGTCCCTTGTTTGCAATGCCACACTTATTAGTTCCTATGGTTCGAGATGCTGATTCTCTGCAGTGTCTTCACTAACATATGGCCTTTAAAAATGGGTGCCCAGGATGTTTAAATGCTAACCTTCGTCCAGGTCAATTTTGGATCAAAAGCTTTCTGCAGAATACAACTTGCAATCATTGAAAGCAGTCAACTTTGCTGTAAATATTTTTAAACGTTATTTATTTTTACGTATAAGAGGCTTAATTTTTTTTAAAATTTAATCAGTTGCCCCTAAAACAGGTGAAGTTCCTCCATTCTCCAACTCAAGTTGGAAAGAGTGGCATCCTCTGCGGAGGTAATATCCATAGGCATTGCCTTCCTGAAATCAGGGTTGTGACAACTGCATCTTCCACTCCATACCTTGGAACAAATTATTTGTATTTTTCAATGGCTACTTCTGGGGAAAAGAATGGCAGACCTTGGGCGTTCAGTCAAAAGAGGAATCAACCTACAGTCTCTATTGTTACCACAAGCAGACTAAGTCTAAAATCTTGAATTACCGTATTTTCGGAGTATAAGACGCACCTTAGTTTGGGGGGAGGAAAACAAGGAAAAGAGGTCTCTGCTTCCAAGCAATTTGCCAAATAGCAAACAGCAAATAGCACAGATGATATACACTGTTTGCTGTGTATTTCTGTGCATGTGTGCCTGACCCATAGAAATAGCAAAGAATTGGAGAAATGTACATTATGCCAGAAAGTTTTCTTAAATGTAGTCACATTAACTCCTCCCAATTATTTAAATAGATCTACTCCAAGGTAAGTAAGGATTTAACTCTAATACTAAACAGGACACTGTTACATTTCAGACTATACTTGTACAGAGCTGTTAAAATTAATTACAATTTCTGGAAGTATACATTATTCTCTATTATTTAAAAGAAGATACAATAGCACTGGCCTCTTCAGAGCAAGCATTTATTTTAAAAAGCTTCTTTATTTTGTTAAGTTGTCTAGATTTACAGGGGTCTCCAACCTTGGCAACTTTAAGACTTGTGGACTTCAACTCCCAGAATTCCACAGACAGCAAAGCTAACAAAGCTGGTTGTGGAATTCTGGGAGTTGAAGTCCACAAGACTTAAAACTGCCAAGGTTGGAGACCCCTGGCTCTAGAACAATAATAAAGCAGTCTTTAAAAAATAAGTCTAATAATTTGAACATTCTACAGACATTTATAGTTATTCACTTACCCCCTTGCATGCAGTTCAGCAGAAAATAAAAAGCTGCGTGTCTCTCCCAGCTATTTGCCCCTTTGCAAGCTAGTTTCACTTTTATTTTAGCACATGGCAAATCAGCTGTAGGTCGGGAAGCTGCTACTGACTTGCTTGGCTCTACAGGCTCTTCCCTCTTTGCTGCAAACAGGTAAATTGCTGGAAGACAGAGGCCAAAGGGTGGGGGTGGCTGGGGCTACATTCGGTGTATAAGACGCACCCAAGTTTTCACCCTCTTTTGGGGGGTAAAAAGGTGCGTCTTATACTCTGAAAAATATGGTATGTTAACCCTTATCTAGCACTAAAATAGTACTAACCATTAGTTAACTAGATTTCGGTGCATAGGCATGAGCATGACACTATCTATAAATGGGTATTGTCGGGCGAAAGTAACTAGAATAGCGGTTCTCAACCTGGGGGTCGCGACCCCTTTGGGGATTGAATGACCCTTTCACAGGGGTCGGGAGACTTCACCCGGACGACACCATTTGGGTTCTTTTACCCTCTGCGCATGCGCGGAACACTTTGCACATGCACAGAGGGTAAAAGAACTCAAATGTCGGCGGTGGGTCAGGGGTTGTGGCGGCGGGCACAATGGCGGGGTGGGTCACGGGCGGGGCGTGGGGGTGGGTCGCGGGTCACGGCATTAGGAAGGTTGAGAACCACTGAACTAGAACTACTCATGAAGAATCTCAACAGTAGTTTATTGTTACAAGAATCTCACCAGATTGATTGCATTCCTTTGGGAATGGCAAGATAAAGCTTCAAAGATCTCTGGGAGAGATCTGGCCTAAGCTGCTTTCTGCAGTATAACGATTCATGCCCCTTTTGACTGCTCTTTCCAGTCTAGCTAGAGATTCCACCACAGGTTGTTTTTTCCCCTTTTGGTTCGTTGTTGTTTTCTGCCATATCCCACTAAAATTGGCAGACCAAGTTACTATATATAAACAAGCAGCAAACCCCAGTGTCATTCACAGATAACGTTTCTCGATTGGGTAATGAAATGTCTGCAAGCAAGCCACCAAGCTCCGAGAGTCCAACCCTAAGCCACAGATGTTCTCTTCAGTTGGATTCTGAAGTCTGTAGCAACATCTCTGAAAGACTGAAATAACATTGTACTTAGCCTCAACTTTTGCTCATAGAAGATTTCTTGACATAGATTTTCACAAGTGATCATGCTAAAAGATAAACATCCATATATAAATAGGTCAAACGTTTTAAAAATAAATTACTGTTTACATGGTATTGTCGGGACATTTAATTTGATAATTTTAGTTGCCAAATAAAAGAACTTCCATTTACTAAATATTCTATTTCTTTGCAGCACTGAATATTTTTTACATGCAAAATAATCTGTGTATTTAGTTTTCATATTTTCACTGCAACAATAGGTTTAGGTCAACCAGTTCTGATTTTTACAGCTATAAATCAAATCAACTTTGTTAGTTATTTTATGGCTTGGAAATCAGGTAACAACTGACATAAAGTTATACAAATCAAACAATCATCTATATAATTTATAGTGATTAATAGTTTAGGCAAAAGGTAACAGCTATAAACTTTCCATTCATCTCAAAATGTGATTCAAACACAGTATGTTCCTTTCTCTGGAAGACAAAGTTTATCAACAGTACAATGCAATATTAAATGCTGTGATTTTGTTTTATATGCACCACATAGTGTAACAACCTTGATAAAGCTTTCTTTTCTTCCTATATCTGAATATTTTCCAATTTAAGTAAACTATAAAATGTCTATTCTATCATCCACACATCCAAAGCATAAAAAAATGCCATCCTTCCTGTCTTATTTCAATTGATCTCTACATTTTCTACTGTTCAGTCAAGAAAAAAAATGCAGAAAATATGCTCATTTGAAATTTAACTATAGCATAAAATGTAATAAAACATGACAGACATTCCGAGATACATTTCTAAATAGTAATGACAGATAGGGTGTTTGAATAGAACATGAAAAGATGAAAAGTTATAAGTAAAAACTGCTGACAGATATTACATTTGGTTCATTGAAGGCAACAGTTTTTCTAAGCTGTGCCATTTGGATCAAAGGATAGTTTTCACAATGCTGGTGACGATGTTTTTGTTGACATGAAGTGAATTCATAAGTCTGTCTAGAAAGAGTTTCTTTTCTGATGCACAGTCATGAAGACAATGAACCAGGAAACCCACAAACTATCCCAATGCCAAGCTTGAAACAGACAAATAAAACCGCAGCTTCTCTGGATAGACAGAAGCTTCAGCAGTTGGGTTTCATAGTTACCGTATTTTTCGGAGTATAAGACGCACCTTTTTGCCCCCCAAAAGAGGGTGGAAATGTTGGTGCGTCTTATACACCGAATACAGCCATTTTTGGGCCCCCGAAGCCCCGCTCCTGCATCCCATTTTTGCGAAAAATGGGCCTGTTTTTCACAAAAATGGGGCGTGCAGAGGGTTTGGCAGGCCTGCAGAGTGCTCATGGGGTCCGGGGGGAAGGCAAAAACACCCCCATTTTTGCAAAAAACAGGCAAAAAATGGGCCATTTTTTGCAAAAATGGGGGCGTTTTTGCCTTTTCCCACCCCTAGGAGTGCTCTGCAGGCTTCCCAAACCCTCTGCATACCCCGTTTTTGCAAAAAACCAGGTAAAAAATGGGCAATTTTTTGCAAAAACGGGGGTGTTTTTGCCTTCTAATTACCCCATCTAGCATGACTGGAGGAGGAATTCTGGGAGTTGAAGTCCACTAGTCTTAAAGCTCTCAAGTTTGAAGACCCCGGGGTTAGGGGTGCAAGGGTCTTCAAACTTGGCAAGTTTAAGACTTGTAGACTTCAACTCCCATTCCTGAGCTAGCATGACTAGAGGAGGAATTCTGGGAGTTGAAGTCCACAAGTCTTAAAGCTGTCAAGTTTGAAGTTTGTAAAAAGTGTACATGGTTGTAAAAAGTGTACATGGTTGTAAAAAGTATACATGGTTGTAAAAAATTTACATGGTTTTAAAAAGTATTCTGCTATACTGGTATTTTATTAAATAATATATTACTACACCATTTGGTTCAGAATACTTTTTTCCTTGTTTTCCTCCTCTAAAATCTAGGTGTGTCTTATACTCTGGTGCATCTTATACTCCGAAAAATACAGTACTTTTCAGATGTTCCCTTGGGCAGGTAAGCATGTGCAGTTTTCAGAATGAACCACCACATGTTTTCTGGCTATCAAATCACTAGTACTTGGTTAGGCTAATTTGTGTAATTCTTGATGCTGACCTTGGTTTTCTTGAAGATGTTTGACAGTGCTGAAGATGTTGGGTAATGAAATCTCTGCAAGAAAACATCCAACCTCAGAGACCACCAAGAACTTCACAGTTCAAATTTGAACTACAAATATTCTCTTATATTGGTAGATTTAATTTTTCCAAAGCTCCAAACAAGAGTTTCATAAATAGCTATAACAGTCTATTCAACTGAACTGATTTTGTGGAATTTTTATATTCCCATGCCTAGGATTTTTTCACTCAGTAATTTTTCTTATATAATATTTACAAATGCCAGCTGGTATTAATTCACTGAAGCCTTATAGATTTTATTATTTTTATGTGCATCTGAACATTCAGATGTGCTTCAGATGCCCAATAGTTTTATAAGTAGAAAAACTGCACAACTGTTTTGAGAAATTTAGAAAAAAAGGTTACTGGGGTAATATTAATAGCACAATAGTCCTAAAATAATAATTACAATAATTATTATAATTTTTGAACATCATTAGCATTGACAATTTCACCATTAGTCAATTGCAAAAAGTAGTTTTACTTGGAACAGCTTACATTCTGCGAAGATGTCTGTAGTACCATCAAACATCCACAACTCCCTATCCCAGGTTCTTGGGAAGATCTCAATAAGCAGAAAAAAATGCCAAATCCAATCTGAATATCTAATTCACTGTGCAATGAACCACCCATTTGTCTACAGGTAAATGGTAAATGATATTTTGCTCTCCAAGTTTTTAGATTAAAGCTTCCACAGTCTCTTATGAATGAGGTAGGATTGATGGAAGATGATGTTCAGAATATATTAAGGGTACCTGGCTGTTATCCTAGGCTAAACTAATATTTTCTTACAGATTGTTATTATCTAATTAAGTCTAATCTTCTCTTTTCTTTATAGTCAAAAATATTGACCTCCTCCTCAGTAAATTAAGGCTGCAAATCTGTGTGTTATACCTACTGTATACTTGAGAATTAGTCCATAGAGATATTCATACTAATGTCCTGTAAATCAGGATATCCTGTTTTTAAAATGGGCACAAGCCAAGTTTTTTACATTTTTAAGTAGTCCAATAATCTATCCAATATAGAATGATAAATGGCTTTAACTATAATGATAGTTATAATGCAGGACCTGGGCTAATTTTATTACATGCATATTTCAAAACAAGCAAGTTTACGATTAGATTTCAGTCTGGTGTCATGTATGTATGCAAAAATGCATTTATTCACCACCTGTTCCACAAGTAAAGTATATTTATCAAATTTGTATTTTGAAAGTAAGCACCTGGCCATTCTCTCTTCAATATTATCAAAGTACATGACCCCTGTAGTTGTACTCAGGTTTGCATTAACCCTGTAAGTGTTATGTCCAACAATTGTAACTTGTCATGGCAAATCGTAAACCATGTTAAATTCTCAAAGTATGAAAAATTTGGATTGTTGTCAAACAGCACATAGAGAGAACATTCAGATACTTTTTATGATCATATTAATAAGTGACAATTTAAGTTCCAGTGTTCCTAACTCATGTTCCACATAGCCACAGAAAATGTATTTCCATGGTGCCCTTGGAAGATAATGATTTGTTAAAATGACATATTTTTCATAGCACCACATAATTCCAAATTTCTAGCTAAATCCATTTCCTCATCAGTGATTTATAGTTTTCTAAGAAAGTCTTTCAAAAGATCTCTGAACTCAGAAAGATGTCCCCATCTCAAATTGGTATGCTAAAGGATACCAATGAACAGACAATTGATTCAAAAGAGATCAAAGGAAGATGGAAACATTATTCTGAAATATAGTATAGCAGAGATATCAACATCCAAGATACTCTAGAAGATATTTCCTACTTGTAAAAATCTCTAGTAGTAAAAGATGAATTTAGATCAGCACTTCAGTCATGATACCATACCCACTGAAATATGGCCAGCCAGAGAAGAAGAATCTGTCATGGTCCCAACAAAATTATACCAGCAAATGAAGAATGAGACAGTGATCAACCTATTGGAAGAGGTCAATCTACATTCTGATACCAAAAAAGAGAGAGATTAACAAATTGTACAAACTATCATATAATATCCTTAATTTTACATATTAGCAAAATAATGTTGTCATGTTTATGTTGGAGGTGGTGACCCTTTGAGAGCTGGTATGCAACGAAATTTCATTTTAATGTATGCCGATTAGTGTACATTCAAAGTTATTCTATCTATTCTTATTCTATTCTATTCCAGAATGATTTGGATCATATAATGCAGATTAGAGCACTACATAGAAAAAAAATATGCCAAATATTCAAATTGGCTTTGAAAAGGGCAAAGGAACATGATAACGTTATTGCTAATGCACACTGAATAATGAGAAAACTAAGAATATCAAAAAGGGTCACGGTGAGCTCATTTGTTTATGTTAATTGTGTGAAACTATAGAATATATTCAGAAAAATGGAATCCCAGAACATTTCATTGTCCTGATGAGAAATTTATGTACAGATCAGGAAAGTGCAATAAGGACAGAAAATTATGGTTCCACTTTGGAAAAGGAGTGCAATAAAGCTGCATACTTTTCCCACATTTATTGAGCTTATATTTGTTGTCACTAAGTTACTAAATCATGTCCAACTTTTCACAACCCCATGGACCACAGGTCACCAACCGGTGGTTCGCAGACCACTGATGGTCCGCAAGAAAATGTTGGTGGTCCGTGAAGAAATTTTGGCCCCTGGGCCAGATATGGCCAAGAGCAATTAATCCAGCCCGCGCACAGGAACACAAGGCTGCACCGCCCAACATCACCTGCTCACATGCCACCCCCACTCTCAACGCCAAGCGCAAACCTCACCTTGAGTATAGCGGTGCGAACCACATGAGCTGGAACAAGAAGGTAAGATCAAGAACTCGCCGCGCTCAGCCAAATGGCTGCCCGGGGAGAGGAAGGTTCAGCCGCCTTTCAGGCCTACATCTCTCCTTCTGCGAGGCCTCCGGGTGGGAGGCCTGAGAGAAAGTGCCTGCTAGATTCTCCCTGGCTGCTTTTCTCTGCTGTAGTGTGGCATCAGCATTTGTGCGGCATCAGCATTCCGCCTCGGTATATTTGTGCCAGCCAGTGGTGCAAGGCAGCCCTCGTCTCCTGTCGCTTGGGACTCAGAGCGGTAAATGGCATCTGGTCCGGGGAACAGCTGGAGTTTGCTGTCGATTGCGGACGCTAGCTCTCATCTCTCGAAGAGCCCGGCCGAAGTTTTCTGTGCTGCTTCAGCAAGCACTCCTCGAGAGACAGGGGTTTGCAGGGAGCCGACCTAGCGTCCGCAATGGACAGGAAGCTCCGGCTGCTCTCTGGAACAGACGCCATTTACCTCTTTGAGTTCCAAGCGACAGGAGATGAGGGCTGCCCTGCACCACGGGCTGGCGCAAATATACCAAGGCAGAATGCTGATGCAAATGCAAGTAGCAATTCGCTCCGCAGCTTCCAGCCAGCACAACCCCCGCTTCGGCCTGCTTGGGCCCCCCACCGCAACAGCATCATTATTTCGTTCCGGCCAGCGAGGGCTGCGATCCTTTTTGCACGTTTCACCACCTGCAAAGTTGCACATTGCACGTGCCACCCCCTATGGAGGAGATTTCCAGCCCCACCATGGGCCGGTCCCATATTCCAGAGCTGTGGTAGTCACAGGACTGGCCCTTTGGTCACCCCAGAGCAGCTCCACCCGGGTGCAGGAAAAGGAAAAGGAAAAGAAAGGAAAGAATAGGAGGGGAGAGGAGAGGAGGGGAGAGGAGGGGAGGGAAGGAAAGGAAAGGAAAAGAAAGAGAAGGAAAAGAAAGAGAAGGAAAAGAAAGGAAGAAAAGAAAGGAAAGGAAAGGAAAGGAAAGAATGAAAGGAAAGGAAAGGAAAGGAAAGGAAAGGAAAGGAAAGGAAAGGAAAGGAAAGGAAAGGAAAGGAAAGGAAAGGAAAGGAAAGGAAAGGAAAGGAAAGAAGGAAAGGAAGAGGAAAGGAAAGAAGGAAAGGAAAGAAGGAAAGGAAAGGAAAAGAAAAGAAAGAGAAGGAAAAGAAAGAGAAGGAAAAGAAAGGAAGAAAGGAAAGGAAAGAAAGAAGAGGAAAGGAAAGAAGGAAAGGAAAGGGAAAGGAAAAGAAAGAGAAGGAAAATAAAGGAAGAAAGGAAAGGAAGAAGAGGAAAGGAAAGGAAGAGGAAGGAAGAAAGGAAAGAAGGAAAGGAAAGGAAAGGAAAGAAGGAAAGGAAAGGAAGAAAAGGAAAGGAAAAAGAAGAGAAGGAAAGGAGAGGAAAGGAAGAGGAAAGGAAAGAAGGGAAGGGAAGGGAGGAAGGAAGGAAGGAAGGAGAGGAAAAGAAAGAAGGAAAGGAAAGGAGTAAAGGAAAGGAGTGGAAAGAAGGAAAGAAGGAAAGAAGAGGAAAGGAAAGGAAAGGAAAGGAAAGGAAAGGAAAGGAAAGGAAAGGAAAGGAAAGGAAAGGAAAGGAAAGGAAAGGAAAGGAAAGAAGGGAAGGGAAGAAGAAGGAAAGGAAAGGAAAGAAAGAGGAGGAAATGAAGAGGAGGAAAGGAAAGGGAGGAAGGGAGGGGAGGAGAGGGGAGGGAAAGGACTACAGCTACAGCTCTGGAATATGGGACTGACTTTCCCAACAACATCAGCAGCCACCATCAAATAAGCTTCAATTATTTTGTAATAATTACCCTAACTTTAATAATTGTGTTACAATTGAAACAACCTTTAAAGATTTTGTTATGATTAAATAAGCATATACAATTTTGTTTTAATTAAGTAAGCATTTATAATTTTGTTATATTAAATAGTGCATTTCATATTAATAAAATGGAAGTTGTCTGATCATTATTTTACAAATGTATTTATCTTTTTAAAAAAATTCATATTAGTGGTCTGCGGGACTTAAAATTATGAATTAGGGTCCATGGATTTAAAATTATGAATTTGGTGGTCCGCAGGATTTAAAATTATGACCTTAGTGGTCCCTGAGGTCCAAAAGGTTGGGAACCCCTGCCATGGACCATAGCATGACAGCCCCCCCCCCCGTCCTCCAATGTCTCCCAGAGTTTGCCCAAATTCATGTTCATTGTGCCGATGACATTATCTAGCCATCTCATGCTCTACTGTCTCCTTCTCCTTTTGCCTTAAATATTTCCCAACTTCAGGGTCTTTTTCAATGAGTCCTCTCTTCTCATTAGGTGGCTAAAATATTTGAGCTTCAGCTTTAGTTATCTGCCCTTCCAAAGAAGAATCAGCGTTGATTTCCATTAGGAATTCAGTTCATATGCTGAATATATAATAAGGGAGGCTGCATTGGAAGAAGTTGATCATGATTTTAGAGGTGGAGGAAGAAACATCAATACCTGCACTATACTAATGATCTGATAGCCAAAAATGCAAATGATCTGCAAGCTCTAGTAATAAAAGTTAAGGAGCAAAGTGGGGAGGAAAAAAAGAACTAAATGCCTAACAGAAGCATTTCCAGCCATCATAAAACCACAAAGAGTTATGGTTTTGTTAACCAATTCAATGCTTTGCTTTATTTTGACTTGTCATGATATCTGGACTACTCTGGTTGTTAAACACTACCGAAGCGTGGTTACTTTCTTCAGCGTGGTAGTAAGCCAAAAATAAATTACATGACGGTTTTGTGTGATAGGTGAACAAATTCATACTGCATACGGCTTTGCTATTGTTATCTTCTAGATTCTGGAACCACGTGTGATTTCTGGATCAGTTTATTTATTTATTTATTTATTTATTTATTTATTTATTTATTTATTTATTTATTTATTTATTTATTTATTTATTTATTTATTTATTATTTATGGTTTCTTATATGCCGCCCCACTCCCGAGGGACTCAGGGCAGTTAAGGGCCTAAAAGCATTTTCTATCAATATCTACTTTCACAATGAAACCAAAGTAACGTTAGTACATTTTATCATTTGAAACATAGAAAGAAAAGAGAAACATTTGTCCTATTTTGTCTGCAGAAAATAAATTCAGCAGCTTATAAATCATAGTCTTTTAAATGACAGCATCTTAATTTCCTTGTTTACTGAGCTCTGGCAAAGACACTGATTGCAGGCTGCATTCCCTCCTTTTCAATGGTTTACTAAAAATCCCACTGAGCTTCCTTTTAGAGAAAAGATTGCTATTTACCAAATCAATTCCTTTTGCCTCAAGTCACTGTCCTGGGTATAGTTACTTATTGATTAGCTTTTTGATATGCCTTTTGCTTTGTTTTCCTCTTTCCGCTGTTGCATGCAATGATTTTACAATTTTCAACCTATTTAAAACTCAGAATAGTGGATAGCATTTGATTCACCTGTTCCTACATATTCACCTTAAAGGTGCTTTTACAATCCCTACAATGCAGATTTTGGGACTGCAAACTTAATTTTTTAACAAACCCAAATGGAACAGTAGTTTATTATTGCTTTGTTGGCTTTGAACAGGGATTGATTTATAAAAGTGGTTCCGCAGCCCATTACTTTTAGAGTTTTCTATAAATGAAATAAAAAGCAATCTACTCTCCTATTGATACCATGAAGAATTTACAAGCTTAACCTCCATTAGCATTAATGAAAGTTGCCTTCCTACTGTGAAGCTGTGACAGAAGCACTGGAGGACATAAACCAGTCAGTCAACTGTGACCAGGCCTGGCTTGCTATAAATTAGCCATGAAATGTCTAATTAAAACTCTTTAAAGTGACCATACACAATTGTCAGAGTAACTTAAAGACACTCATACATGAGAGGCAACATATTTTTTTTACAAATGTAGACCAGTGAAAACTATACATTAATTATTTTAGTTAGTTCTAAAAGATAAAGCGAAACAAATCTGTTTTTCTTAAGCAGATTCACTGTATTTTATAGAACAGAAATTGCTTTCTATTTTTTCAAAAGAACAAGTTTCACAATCTGGGCATATACCTTTGCTTCCCAATTGGCAGCTATGACGAGAACATTTTTGTACAATAGTTATGAATGCACAGGCATGACCTTTTCTGCAGGTTGGTGTTCATTTCTTGGTTATTTCTCATCTTATTTATTGCAATGTGCTTTGCATTATGATCTGCTTCAAAAGTCCCAAAGGAAGGAATTGGTATAAAATGTGACTGCTAGGCTGCTCATTGCTGCACAGTACTGGGTTCAATGTGATAGAGGTAGTCCTCGACTTATGATCGATCACAATTAAACCCAAATTTTCTGTTGTTAAGTGAGACATTTGTTAAGTGAGTTTTGCCCCATTTTACGACTTTTCTTGCCACAGTTGTTAAGTCAATCACTGCAGCTGATAAATTAGCAACCGGGTTGTTAAGTGAATCTGGCTTCCCCATTGACTTCGCTTGTCAGGTGGTCGCAAAAAGTGATTACATGACCATGAGATACAGCAACAGTCATAAGTATGAGCCAGTTGCCAAGCATCTGATTTTAATCACATGGTCATGGCGATGCTGGAAAGGTCATAACCAGTGGTGGGTTCCTACCGGTGCGGTCCACTCTGTCGTTCCGGTAGCGGCTAGCAGATGGCGCTATTTGCGCGCGACAGCTCCGGTGCCGTCTTCCCCGGCTGTCGCGCGGCACCATCTTTTTCGGGAGGATTTTTGGGCTGATTTTGCTTCCTGCACATGCGCGAAAGCAAAATCGTCCGCGCAAGATTTTGGCGATTTTTTTGCTTCCGCGCATGCGTAGAAGCAAAAAAAGTGCAGAAATTGTGTGCCCACGTGAGTCCACTCGCAAGATTTTGCTTCCATGCATGCGCAGGAAGCAAAACTGTGCAGCGCATGGGCACGCACGTAGAGCATGCGCCATAACACGGCAATGCGCGCGCAGCGCACCGGTAGCATGAAGAACTGGCAACCCGCCCCTGGTCATAACTATGAAAAATGGTCATAGGTCACATTTTTCAGTGCCGTTGTAACTTTGAACAGTCACTAAGTGAACTTCTGTAAGTTGAATACTACCTGTACCTGTATTCGAAGAACTACTTTGATCACCTCATGTATAGTAGGAACAATTTAGGATGTCAGTATTGACCTTAATGTCCTAAATGGCTTAGAATCTGAGAGACCACCTCTCAGTTACAAACCAGAAGTAAATAACAGCAGGGGGAAAACTTTCCGAAACTACTCCAATTGTTAAATCTTGTTTTTCTGGCCCGGAAGAGCTGGCCTGCATGCTCACAGGCTATACAACACACTGTTTTGTGAATTCAGTTTGGCTCCAAGACATTCTCTTCCCTTGGAACAGCAACCAACCTTTTAACTGTTAATTCATGTTTACAGTTTTTAAGCTATTTTTTTTTCTTAAAATGATTTTTGCATCTCAGATTTTATTGAATATGAGCGTCCATACTGAGTAGACAGGTGGGATATAAATCAATCAAATAAATATTCATGAATCCGTATCTCCTATTTGCACGTTCATCATCCTGTTTGCTCCTTTTCAATTTCTTACCTGAAGCTACCACAGCAAACCGGATTCTTAAATCAAGCGGAAAATCTCTAAGATTAAACATAGACCCCAAAACAAGCAGATTAACACAGACTTCTAGGATGAGCCTTGCAAATGATAAGCAATTTGCAGAAATGGAAAATTGCACTTGTGTGCCCCATTAGCCAGGAAAGGGGTTTTTCCCCCCCAGAAGCATATATGTGATCAGCAGCCTTCTATGCCGTTCCAGGAAATGGGGCATATACTGCCTCTTCCTGCATAAATATGAGCAAGAAATATCCAAGGAAGTTAAGGTGTCATCATGTGAAATGTTTCTGTATCATTAACAATGCATGAGACTCAACAGGGCTGTTTTGAAATGGGCAAAATATATGGCCTGTGCAAACGCATGAACTAAACTCCATCATTCAAGAGGGAGCAGAAATACGTTGTCCAGATCATTGGGACTAAACATGTTCAACAAGATCATGCCTGCTATACATTACTATATAATATGTGTACAAAAAAGTAGTTAGGGTGTCACACAAAAATGCAAGGAGGAAAGTGAAGTGACCATGTAGCATTAGTACATTCAGCTTTATACTCTCCTCTGCCACCTCCTGCTCCATTCTGTGCTACATCCAATAGCCAGAAGCCATTTCTGTGCAGTGTTGTCAGCTATTGGAAGTAGCTTCTGCACAAATGTTCAAGCTGCACAGAATCTTCTTCCAGCTTCTGCAAGTGCCAGAGGAAGATACAGAGGAGAGTGAAACAGAGTGCATTAATGCAAAGTGAAGTGAAATACCTCAATAAGACAAATTGTGAGGAGGGAAACTGGGTTGGTTTCAAAAACTAAATCATTTAAGCTAAATCAAAGTTACCTCATACAGCAGTGGTTCTCAACCTGTAATCTGGGGGTTGGGGGGCACAATGTCATCACAGAAGATCCATGAAGGCTTGAAGAAATGTTATGATTTAAATTTTGAGTAAAATCTTGAGGGTCGGTGGCCATTGTCTGTGGCCACAAAAAGTATTTAAAGGGAGTCCATGGTGAAGGAAAAGTTGAGAAACACTGTCATACAGGATTATTTATTGGTTTTTCCCTTTCTGTTGTTTTAAAAATGACAGCTTAGTATAAAAACTTTTGGAAATTTCTGGAAGCTTGATAGCCAAGGTTTGGAGAAGCCAAATGCAATCTGAAAAATGAAGTTGTACACTTGTGACTTATGATGTCCACCAAATTTCCATCTTATCCTTCAAAATACTTAATTTGGACCATTTCTATATTGGTGGCTTATACAGTTTTCATACCGTTAGCCAAAACATCGATAGAGTGATCTAAAGCTTTGGGTTTACTATTATTTTCATACAATGGTTAGCTACCGTATTTCTAGAAAATGTCCTAAGGAGCTGTATATGGGGCTCTGGGGTCACTTGAATGCTTATGCCACTCAACTCAACTCAGCTGATTTACTACAGATAGAATTTAATCGGTTAGATGCTGCTATTTTTTATATTTGCATCCAACCTTTATTATTTTTCCAAATAACTCACAGTAGTAAACATATCCAAAACAACTTCCCCTTCTAGAACGTTAATGTTCTTTTTCTGTACATTATTATTTCATTGGCATTTTATTCTAATTTTTCTTAAGTACAGATCTCAAGTTCAGAAATGAATTAAATGTTGTTATAAAAGCAGAAAATAAGCTGCCTGGAGGGTAGAGATAAACATAAAGGTGTAGAATAAAGTTGATGCAACATAACATAATTTCAATGATGATAATAACTATTTTTGTAAGAAAAATATTGACTCAGCATAACACATCATAAAACATAATGATAAGCACATTTTTTGATTCCAGGTTCAGTTTTACAACGCTCATTTGAAGAGCTCTGTCATATAACAAGATAGTCACTTAGCACTATAGATGAATACTGATATACATAGCTGCAGTCATAGACAAATTGTAGTTTACATGCCACATTTAAAATTACACCTGCATTTAGAAGAGTAGCTTCCCTGGCCAAATCATATGTATAAATAAATCTTTAAATTAAAAAAATACTCCTTACAGTACAGAGATAAACACAACTTTTTATAGATCCAAATCAGGGGTGAAATTCTACCGGTTCGGTCTGTTTTGGGCATACCGGTAGCGGTGGCCGCTGGTGGTTTGGAGAACCGGTAGCGGCGGCCACGCGAGGCTCCGCCCACCCACCCAGACATCACCATTTTCTTTTTTTAACCCTCTGCACATGCACAAAGCCTTCTGCGCATGCGCAGAGGGTGAAAAAGTGCATATGATGGTGGCGCGCGCAAAGCGCCGCTTCCGAACCAGTAGGGTAGGTAAGTAGATTTCACCGCTGATCCAAATGCATATTGATTTCATATGTACATATATGCAATTGGTTACATATCCAAAAGAAAAAAAACACCAAGCCAGGTGCAATAGTTTGGACATTTCCAGTTAGGGTTAGGGTTGGAGGTGAACTATGCCTATATAGTGTTGACAGAGGATCTCCTAATAACATCTATTTCTTTCATATATACAGTTTAAGTATATCTAAATAATACTAGATGTACATAACAAAAGGTAGGGATACAAACTTAAAAGCATGGTTGATCTGACTATCTGCAATGAAATGTTAAGAGAATTAGTGAAGGGTTATTAAGTTGAAGAGTTTCTGAATGTGGGACAGACAATTATTTGGTAGCATCAAGAGAAGATTCTAGGGAAAAACGCACATGTAACAAAAGGCAAGAAATAAAAGAAATCAGAGGGGAAACAATTGGCTGGTTAACGTCCATTCAAAGCTTCAATGGACTTAAAAAAACTACTTATGACCCATCTTCGAAGTTACGACTGCCACACGCGTCCTTCCATGATCACGTGCTTAGAAACCAGCTCACATTTATGTTGGGTTGCAGTGTCCCATGATCATGTAACCATAATTTGCAACTTTGTTTTCTCCTTTTATGGCAAAAAATGCCCATTAGATATGCTGGATTCATTTAATGACCAAATCATTTGCTCAATGACTACATGATTCATTTAATGACCATGGTGAATAACTTATTGTGAAAATGGTTGTGAAATCAAGTCAGGTCACATGGTGACCTGTTTAACTGCCGCAATGACTTATGTCCAAAATTCTGGGCTCAATCGGGTTCATAAGTCAGGGCTATCTTTAGATTGACTGAAGAAGATAAAGTCTGAGTGCTCTAGGACAATGTATAAGAGGACAAATTAATTATCCAACAGAATTATTGGACAATGGACATAAGTAAGGAAGGTATGAAAGATGACCGGAATAGAAGAAGAGGACAGCAATTGCCAAGAATGAAATCTCCCCAGAGCGTTTAAAAACAATCAGACAAGTTAAGAAATTTAAAACAAGAATAGTCACCAATATCTGGTGTAAAAATTAACAAAATTTATCCAACAATGATTAAGTTGGACACAATAACATCCAAAAAGGAAGCAACTAATAACTTTGTTGATATTTTAGTACCGTATATACTCGAGTATAAGCCGAGTTTTTCAGCCCACTTTTTCAGCTGAAAAAAGCCGCCTCGGCTTATACTTGAGTCAGTGAAAAATTTGCCCGAAATAGAGGAGAAAAAGGGGCGGGGCCATGCCGCTGGGTGACGCTCGTGAATGGCCCGGCGCCCCTGTGAGTTTCCCCTCCCCCTGTGTCAGTTTGCCGCGCAGCGCGCATCGCACCATCCCCCCTCCTCACGTTCTAATGTAATGCAGGGCTGTCTTATGATTTCCCTTCCTCCCCTTCCTGCCACTCTGCAACGATGTCCCACCTCCTCCTTAGTTATTGTTGATACCATATTGTTTTTATGGACCCTCTTTTCCACTTACAGAGCTAGTTTACTGTTTTTCTTTGAAATAAATATTCAAAAACATTATTGGTATCTATTTTTATTTTTGAAATTTACCGGTAGCTGCTGCATTTCCCACCCTAGGCTTATACTCGAGTCAATAACTTTTCCAGTTTTTTGTGGTAAAATTAGGTGCCTCGGCTTATATTCGGGTCGACCTATACTCGAGTATATACGGTAACTACAAATGGACTACAATGGAAAATATTTTTTTCCTAATATAACCAGAGTATAACTAGTGAGTTTTGTGAGAAGTTAAAAAACAAAGAGATATTTAAAAATGAGAACAGTTAATTTAAAAGAAATATTCAAAACCTTGTTAGAACATGATTATACACCACATCCCCAGATTGGGCAAGTGAAAAAAAAATCAGAAAGATATTTACCTGATAATATTACACCAGACCATTTCCCTATTTTCTAAGGGAAATAGAAACCTTTCTTTCAATTTTACAGTCCAAGTAACCCTTTTTGTTATAATAACATTAAATGATTATGCTCCATCAAGATGTTTTCAACTCCTAGTGACCACATAGATAGATTTTCTCCAATACGATCTATTCCTAACCCCAATGGTGCATTCACCGCCTCTATAACTGAATTTATCCATTTTGCTGCTGGTCTTCCTCTTCTTCTCTTTCCTTCCATCTTTCACAGTATTAGAGCTTTTTCCAGACAGCTGAGTCTTCACGTAATGTCTGAAGTTGGATAATCTGAGCCTAGTCATTTGTGCCTCAGCTGACAACCCTGGGTTGATTTGTTCAATGATCCATCATTTTGTTTTCTTGACCGTCCACAATACTCTCAGAAGTCTTCTCCACCACCAAAGTTCAAAAGCATCAATACTTTTCCCTCACAAACCATTCAGCTATACCCAAGAATGAAAGTTTTCTAAAGCAAACTAGAGAGACAGTTTTTCTAGGAACCAGCTTGGGAAAAAATTGAGAAACTAAGTAAGGTTGCTGCTATTACTGTCTTTCTCTGTCAATTTGGTGCCTCCCTTTTTAGGCAATGCTTGGATATAATTAACATAAACTTTGCACTCTTTATCTAATAAATAACTTTCAGATAGGTATATGGAACAAAAATAATTATATAGAGTCAGTAATAAATACAATAAGAAATTAACCTTGCTTCCTAGTGATAATGCAAAGACCTATTTTTAAGTTCCAGCAGAAATCGAAAGCCTTGATGAAACTCTTAATGAAGTTATCAAAGATAACTTAAACTGGCTGTTATTCATTTGTTTTTAAAGGAAATTGACTTTAAGTCTTCAGATGCTGATATCAACTATATTAGATCAGTCTTCCCCAATCTGTTATATCCCAGATGTTCTGCATCAATCTGAGTTGATCAAGTCCAGCTTCTATTTTCACATCCAGATCTACCAGATATCCTCCTGTTTGTTCTCCCCAAAAACTGATATTTGAAATTGCATTGTTCACAGTCTAGGAAAGGGAAGGGAAGGGAAGATATTACAGGGTATTAGATACTCTATAGAATTATAAAAAATATTCATTTGGCCTGGGCAAACATTATGAAATCATTGCTTTATTTTTTTCTTAAAGCTTAACAGAACAAAAGCTTTCCCCTCCTGAGTTCTTGACAGTAGGCAATTCAAAGCTGTTCCTATTAATCCACACTTCTCCGAACACATCCGAACTGCCTACCATTTCAACACTAATATTGCAGAGAATATTGCAGTTCTAGTCATCTTCACAGTATCCTTTTCAATTTTGTTTTGCGAAGGTGGAGCATTAACAATAGGAAGAGACATCTCACACATTGTCTGCCTTTGGGAACACTTGCTTGGAAACACATACGATTTGACCTCTCAAAGCTTCAAAGCCGCTTACTTCAACAACTATCCAAAGGTTTCCTGTCTTTCTGTCCTCTTCACTTTTACGTAGAGTAAAATTTTGAAATGATGTTCGAATGACAATAGCAGTAGCAACCACAATAGTAGTAGCAACCATTTTCTCAGTCTGCTTCAATTAATAACTAGACAATAGCATTATGTCTGAATTTTTCTTGGGGCACTGTCTTTGTTGCCCTTTGAAATCTTTTTATCACTTTGCAATATGAATGCACTGAATCTGCAGTATTCTAAAATGTAGCTTTTGATGGAATAGCTACCCATTTAAAAATATAAAAGCTGTAATAAAACTAGAGCTGGACTGAATTTTAAATGTGCATGTTTTTGTGTGTCTTTATTGAGTTGTCCCCAGCACATATTTTCAGGTAACTCTGAAGTCTTGACATGTTCTTATGTTAAGACCTGTTCCTTATTCACTACCTGATATCAATCAAAGAGCATGTATGAAATATGACGAACTCATGGCACTGCATAAGCTATATGACAACATTACTGTTGGGAAATGCTATCCCATAGCAGCAACTCGGGAGACAGACTGTGGCTTCAATCTTGCCACTGGGCAATTACACAGCATTGACTGTGGACTTATTCACATGATTAAACTAGGACAAAATGCATATGGGTACTAGTTTAACATATGCAGAAGTATAAATTCCATCCCTCTGTGTGTATTAATTACAAAAATGGATGGACCCAGGTACCCATCTGAGTGTGTCTCCTCATCCATATTATGATTCAATTATTCACAGACTAGATAGGAATGGAAACATCATGTTAATCTAATCATCTCCCTGGTGGAGATATATTCCTTCTTTTTTTCTTCCAACACTTCCTCTCTTAAAAATAGTTCAACACTTTTTTGTAACCGAAAGGGAAGATTAATGTTTATTATAGTTATGAAATATATTTATAACATCCATAAAAGTTCTAGATCAGCAATAATAATAATAATAACCATAAATGATAATGATGTCATTTCAGCTGGATCAGTGGCGGGTTGCTTCCTTACCATGTTTCGGGCAAGCGCGCTATGAGCGCGCGCCCTCACACACGATTTTGCTTCTGCGCGGAAGCAAAATCGTGCCAAAATCTTGTGAGAGGACGCATGCGAGCGCAAGATTTCAGCGCAATTTTGCTTCCGCGCATGCGCAGAAGTGAAATCTCACCAAAATCTCTCTCTTGTGCATGTCCCCTCGTGAGACTTTGGCGCAATTTTGCTTCCGCGCATGCGCAGAAGCAAAATCACCCAAAAATTCACAGAAAAAGATGACAACACGCGCGATGGACCAGAGAGGGCTCTGGAGCGGTCGCGCGCAAATTGCGCAATCGGACGCTCCCTACCAGAGCTGCGCACCGGACAGCTCCGGCAGGAACCCACCTCTGATCTGGATCCATATCCATAAGGCCGCCCTGAGTCCCTCGGGAGTTGGGCGGCATATAAGAACTATTAATAAAATATCCGATTATATATATGAAGAGAAATAAATACAACTGCTTTCTCAAATTTTATACGGATGGATCTGTTCGTGTTCATAGTTGAATATTTAAAGTTTTTCTGCCGAAATATATAGTATGTCTATAATTACTAATATCCAAAATTAGAAATACAAGACCTCATCTACAAAACTTGGATTTACAATGTTACAATGTTACAATGTTACAATGTTATGTTTGACTAATACAAATATATTACAGTTAAACTGAATGCTATCTATCTAGCAAATACACCCATGCCATATACTAAATAAATAAATACTTAGACTCAAAAGCCAAAAGGCAGAAAACATATTTTATGATATTGTTCTTCAAAAGTGTGAAGCTTTATAAAACTGCCTTCAATAAAAAGTTGAAACTCTTCCAAGGATACTACAGTAATCTCATCTTATCTGTCCACTTTATTTATTCTTTTCCTTTCTTCTACTATCCTCAACCTTGCCAAGCACACTTCTACTCCATCATCCACTTCCATCACGTGCCTCAGATATGTGACTTTCTGTTTGCTGATCATTGTTTCAAGATAGCAGTCAAATTTTTATTCAGTATACTGATTGACTGGTGCTTCTCACAGTCCATGATGTGCTCAGTAATTATTTTCAAACTCGTTCAAGGACATATATTTTCTTTCACCCTGTTTCATTGTCCAGCTTTCACAACCACACATTATCACTAGAAAGAGCATTGCTTTAAGTATTCTGAACTTTGTTGTCATCTAAATGTCTAAATGTCCTTATGTTAGTTTAGTCATTTCCTCCATTGGATTGATTTCCCTTTTACTTTTCAAGCAAACAAATCAAGCCAACTGTAAGCACAGTAAACATGAGGCCTGAAAATATCTTTACCATAATATTTATTATTAACATAGATATTTCACTTTCCACTTTTATTTTGATAATGAATTCTTCTAATATTCCATAGTTTCAATTAACAAATTGACACTGTCTGTATGCTTCACTGTTCTGACCTCCAATTTTGATTCTAAATGTTAATATCTTCAAATCTTGTTATTCTCTATGATATATTTGCTGCAAAAGGTTAAACGGATAGGGGGCAATATGCAAACTTATCTAATTTTTTTTATTCTGAACCATTCTTCATAAATAATGTAGTTGCTGTGCCAAAACGTATTGTCCTGCACCAGGTGTGTCTTATGTGCCTCTAGATTTCTAACATGTCCTGTGACTCTTTCTACAATAAATTTAAGAATTATACATGAAAACAGGCCGTCGCATGATCTTGACACTTCCAACAACTGAATCAAGATTACAGTGTCAGTGTACTCTATTCAGCCAGGCCAAACTGGATGAAAAAAAATGAGCTGGACACAATGTGCGAAACTCTATATAAAGTAATAAGTTCTCAGCACGCTCTGCAGTTGATCTACACAATATATTTTCATTATAGTCAACCAGTTCCATCATTTTTGCCTAAGCATCCATGTAGATAAGGCAACATATTCATATCTGACAATCATCACAAACTACGACTCCATGTTACTTTCTACAACGTTGTTTTTCTTTTGCCAGACAATCTATCATGTCTAGATAACCCTAATATTGTTAAGGAGAATAAATCTCCATAGAAGTGATGTTGATTTTTCTCTCGGAACTCAGACATTTAGAAATAAAGCCGAAGGTAAAAGTCTAATAGAAAATATTTATTTCGGTACAAAAACAATAAATTCTGAATAATTACATTCTTGCTAATTAAATGCGACCGCTCCCGGTCAGAGTCAAACCACAAGAGAACAATGGAGAATCAGGAATGCACACATGCGCATAAGATCACATCATGTGTCCTGCTTGTATTGGAATGTACCATAATATTAGGATAGGGGTGCATCACCCTGTATAGACATACAACGGACAATATTCACTACGTGACAAATATCAACACATTTACCAAAATACAAAAGCACAAACACAAAAGCAAAATGACACTTTGCAGGGATAGTACAGATTTAAATATACTATCCCTGCAAAGTTTAGTTCAGGTAATGGAGTATCCTCCTAAGACAGATAATACATTTTTCTTTCAGACTTCCCTTTTGCATAGAAAAGTGGTAAGGGAAAACAAAAGGGCTGGAATACACACTCCTGATTCTATGTACAAATTTCACGAATGCTTGAATAGAGCTAGAGATTAAGTGAGAAAATAATTACAACATGTTAGGATTGAAGAGAAAAGTCAAAATGTTATTTGAATCAAAGCAAGCTCTGCCTAGCAGCATAAAAGGCCCAAGAAGGTACCAAAATCGTTCTGACTGAAAAATGATCCAGTCCACTACAGTAGACACAAATCTGAAAAAAGACGATGCCATGAGAATATACAGTACAAGATCTTTGGCAAGACAGAGAAGATTGGAAGATAGCACTATAACCCAACAACAACAACAAAATCAGGAAGATACTAAATCAGGACTTCCAAGTAAATTAAAGAGGAAATTGAGCATTTACCCTTCATCTCAAAGGACAAGGACAAGCTGATAAAAAGGTACCAGTACAAATTGAAAAGTTACATAAAATTGAACAGCCAATTAATGAATGGCAGGGTTAGTACGAATGTTGACATGTCACTCAAAGTACAAACAGTTATTAGTGGGAATAACTCGATAGTGTTATTTATCTTCCAAAGAACCGATAGGAATTTATATGTTAGAATTGAAAAAATAAGGGATGAAGACCAGGAGAAACATATTGCCAAGAAGAGCAGTCAGATCAATGGAATTTATTATCGTAATGAAAAAAAACACTTTGAGAAAACGTGAATGCTTAATGAAGCCCTTAAACTTCAGCACTAGACATTATACATGTGGAGAGGTGTACAAGGGGGAGTTCTACTGTCTCAAAACTGTAATAGAAAAATGGAGCTTTGGGACAACAGCTAGTAATTGCATTCATGTAGACTGTGAGGGTGGAGATGCATCTTAGCTACTCAAATTGTCTGGTATCATCAGCTCTCTTAACAACCTGTCAGTTCTTCTCATTTCTGCTCCTGAAATGGACTATTTTCTGCCATTACACTTTTTTTGTGTTGCGTATCTTTTATGTTGCAGTTTTGCTGGAAGAACAGTCTATACAGGACAATAACTTGACATTTGCAAAAATTGCCTTTCATTCATTCAGCTTTAGAACTGAAGTGCTTCGTAGCAAGTAAATAACAGAAATTGTGTTAATGACTTATTTCAATAGCAATGATTCCAAGTAATTTCTTGGGTTTTAGTGGCACAGATCCTGCCATATTGCTTATTTTAAGATGTTAGCAAGATGTTGATGTAAAAAAAACCAAATTGTCAGGCTTACATGGGGGAAAAAGTGTCTACAGCAAGCTAAAGAATTCTATATAGATTTTGAGGACTTTCTTCTGGAACTTTTATTCAATAACAGTATTCCTCCTTAAGTAACCTGAATTATAGCATATATATCTTATTTCTGTATATATTACCTTTTGGTAATGTATTTTAAACACCTAAAATACAAACATGTTGTTTCTAATATTTTCAACACATAGTCAATAATTGATGTATGCTATGACCTTTTTAACCAGAATTATTCTGGCACCTTAACTTTAAATTGTGTAATTAAAAATATAAAGGGCAGAAAGTCAAATATTACATAGCAAGAATGATATAAAATCTATAAAACTGTGAACACATGGCTATCTATGAGCTCTGATTTATACAGCTTTGCAAATAGATGTAGACTTTTCTGCTTCGAAATTCAATTCGAAATTCAATTCTTTTGCCCACTCTGAGTTGCACCATTTATCCCCTGCTATTTAGTCTGCCTACATACATATATCTCCAGTCTGTTTCTTAGCCATTTGACTTATAATAAAAAGACTGTTTGAATAAAAATAAATATATTGATAGCCTCTTGCAAAGTACCAGACACTAATACCATATTTATTTGCAAGAATGTCTTTGGACTTCACATAGATCTCATACCCACTCAAAGAAAATAAGAGTTGTGGATGGCTACTTCCGAAGGCTTTGCCTGAAATATACACACCAAATTAGTTGAGAAGTGCAAGGGAATATCCTGAGGTTTCACAAAACATCTCGCCAATTTATAAAAGACTATGACTGGCGATATTCTTCACAGCAGCCATTTGAAAGAATGTCCACAACATGTTCTCTAAAGTGCACACCAACTCCAAAGTGCACAACTCCAAGTGCACACCAACTCATGATTTCTGCATGAACTTCTAAGCAGCCAGTCATCCTCAAAGTTTTCCAAAGCTCAGAAACTCAAGATCATTTATCAAAGGACTGAAAGTCATTCCAGAGAGGATGTGCTAAGTTCCTTTGGTACTGTACTACTGATACAAAAGTAAATGTACTGTTGTTGTTAAGACGTTGTCCAGCATGGGTATATTGACTCATGAAAGCATCCAGAATGGTATTCTGTTTAACTGTTTTTAAAATGTTTAAAATGTTTCCTTACATTTGTTAAATGTATTCATGGATAAAAACATAAGGCAGTGATGGCAAACCTATGGCAAGCGTGCCACAGATGGCACGCAGAGCCATATCTGAGGGCACGCGAGGCATTGCCCTATGTCAGCTACAACACGCATGTGCGCACGCACTGGCCAGCTGATTTTCGGCCTTCATTTCGGCCGTTTTCGCTCTCCCCAGGCTTCAGGAAACCCTCCTGAATGCCGGGGATGGCAAAAAATGGCCCAAGGGCCGAACTTCCAGTTGCCTGTTGGGCCGTTTTTCACCGTCCCCAGGCTTTCTGAACCCCGGGGACGGTGAAAAACGACCCAATGGGCCAACCAGAAGTTCGTTTCCAGACTTCCGTTTGGCCCTTTTGGCCATTTTTTGCTCTCCCCAGGCTTTAGGAGGCTTTCCTGAACCCTGGGGACAGCGGAAAACGGCCCAACGGCCTACCGGACGTCCGGAGGCTTCAGTAAGGCCTGTGCGCATGCATGGGGGGCAGCGCGGGGGTTATGCACAAGCACGGGGGCAGCGCAGGGGTTGTGCGCATGCGCACAGGACATTGCATTGTGGGTGTGGGCATGTGCACACGCGCTATCGTGCGCACACACACTCTTTTGGCACCCAAGCCAAAAAAGGTTCACCATCACTGACATAAGGAGTGCTTGCGGTGATATTAGAGATGTGTTGGTTGGGGATATGAATATATTTTATTTCATTATAGAATATAAATATAGCCAAGTAAAATGATATTTATACAATAGGAATTGGAAGCTATTAACGCTGTAATGATTAAAGTAAATTAAACCTTTCAAAACAGAAAATTTATATCAATGTTAATTATTTCTGAGATGTAAAGGGAGAGTTACTTAAATTGTACAATTAATAATGAATATAACATCAATAAAAAGTTGCAAAGTAATTTAAATTATTTTATAACAGAAAAAGTTTAGATCTTTGAACCTACTACTAAAGTCTCAACTGCATTAATGGATAGTCACACAGCCAGCAAGATATTTAGACTAGATTTGGCATTTTATCCAGCAATCAAATCACTCCCAAAGACCTGGCTAGGCAGCTGTTTGATGGAGTTAAAGATATCATTGAAGGGTGTAAGCTATTCCAAGTAGAGTTGCCTTATTACAGGTAGTCAACTTACTACCATTTAACAGTCATTCAAAGTTATGGCGGAAAAAGTGACTTTCAACCTATAGTTGTACTTACAACTAAGTGTCGCAATATCCTGCAATGACATGATTGCAATTCAGTCACTGGGCAACCAGTTCACATTAATGACCACTAGCAGTGTCCTGTGGCCATATGATCACCATATGGGACCTTTTTTTTGTTGATTTCTGGCAAAAACACCCATTGGGGAAGCTGGAGTCAGTTCACAAACGTTTGATTGTCTGGTTCAGCTTATGAACACCAATGACTTATGATGGAAATGTGGTTTTAAATCAAGGATTACCTGCATTATTATGGTTTGCTGCACAGTCCACCACATGGTTGAATTGAATTTGGCCATTTCATCCACTTCTTGAGTCCTTCCCAACGACCTGGGATATGAACTATATGAATAGTTTTTGTTTGACAGTATTAAAGGTATCAAGGCAGGATGCAAGCTGTTCCAAGTAAAGCTGCCTGTTGCAATGGTGATTTTCTAATGCTGACGGGGTTCAAGTGCTGCTCCAGTTGTTTTGAGATTGCACCCAAGGCACCTATTGCCACAATACTATTTTTGTATTTGCCTAGCTGTGTGGGGTATTCTATGTATAGAAGCCATTCGTTCTTGAATTTGGTTAAGCTTCTTTTTTGAGTACACGCACTCCATTTATGGATACGTTGACTTGTGCAAGCACCCCAAGTGGTATTCTATTCCAAAAATACATTTAAGAGTTTTATTAGTTTCCTAGCTGAGTGAACTGGCAGAGCATTTCTCTCAAAGTCCAGCAGGTTCCATTTTCTGCAGGGTCCAACTGCAACTAACCCATTGCAAGAAAGAAATCCCAGGCCCAGAGGAGTTATATGAACCTCACCGCTTATTATAATGGCAACTTAATAATAATAATAATAATAATAATAATAATAATAATAATAATAATAATAATAATAATAATAATAATAATAATAATAATAATACTTCTTATTGTAATAACTATAATAGCATGGCAACAAGCCATCGTTTGCTTACCCACAGATTTCTGCATAAACCATAGCTCCCTGGGTTCACATGGTTCACAAAACTACAGATCTTGGTTTCAAAACTGCAAGGGCCATGTTCTCACAAAACACTAGACCAAAATGAAAGAAGCCCAATGATGGCTTAGCATGAACTTATAATCAACTTATTTTTCCTTTCCAACTGCAGAAAAAACAATTACTGCCAACCAGCCTTCCACTGAGGACCTGTATACTGCACTAGTCAAAAAGAGGGCCATGAAAATATTTACAGATCCCTCGCATCCTGGACATAAATTGTTTCAACTCCTACTCTAAAAATGACGCTATAGAGCACTGCACACCAAAATAACTAGACACAAGAACAGTTTTTTCTCGAACGCCATCACTCTGATAAACAAATAATTCCCTCACCACTGTCAAACTATTCACTAAGGCTGCAATACTATTACTATTAGTCTTCTCATTGTTCCTATCACCCATCTCCTCCCACTTATGACTGTATGACTGTAACTTGTTGCTTGTATCCTTACGATTTATATTAATATTGATTGTTTCCTGGTTGCTTATTTGTACCCTATGACAATCATTAAGTGTTGTACCTCATGATCCTTGACAAATGTATCTTTTCTTTTATGTACACAGAGAGCATATGCACCAAAGACAAATTCCTTGTGTGTCCAATCACACTTGGCCAACAAAGAATTCTATTCTATTCTATTCTATTCTATTCTATTTTATTCTATTCTATTCTATTCCTTTTCTTTACCATCAAATTGAATATAAACTAAAATTCTTCAAATAAACCTTTGTATAATAACTTCTCAAGCTCCCAATAAAAGAAATAAATAATCTTTGATCACAAGGATATTTTGACTTGGCATGCCATTTTACACGAGAGCATTTGTTCCATTACAGGAAGAGGGAATTGCAGCAACTAAAGTGAAGGAGAAGTTTTAAAAGAAATTGTCTCCTGAGAGTGCCTGACATCACAAAGTCTTGAAAAGAATGACTGAGAGACCAAATCTGACAAAGAAACTAATAAAAATATCCCAATTAGATCAGGAAGGAGTGCAAATAGGAAGCTGCTAAGGCAGTCAAGCAAAAAGACTGCCTTGGATGCAGTCCGATTACAGGAAAAAAAATGAAGAAAAAACAGAAGTAGGCATCAGCTGTTGATCTCCACACACAATGTTCATAATTGCTCTCTGCCTGGAAGTATATTTGGTTCCTCTACAACAAGGAGCTACAGTCAGAAATGTCAGCAGCACAAGTACTTCTACATATTTATCGCAGCTACTTGTGTAAAAACATTTGAAAGTGGGGGCCTGACTTCCATGAGAAAAGGTTCTGCAGAGGTCAAAAGCATATTGCTGCAGCTGCCATTACCAAAAGCTAAAAAAACAAAGTACAAACACTGCTCCTATATTAAAGCCACATTTATGATCTGTTACAGTGAGAGGCAACATAACCTTTATTGCCTTCCTGTGCAAGATCTCAGCTTTCTGCATCCACAATTAATCTTCCCCAACCAGTTCAATTCCATCAATCCTGGCAATCACAGGGTGGGGTGGGGTGAGGTGATGAGATGTGAGTAAACAGAATCTTTTGGATGGCAAACTGCACAAACAATTGGGATGTCCTTAAAAAATGAAGGCTCCTTAAAAAAAAAACTTTACAGTATTGCGAGAATAGAACCTGTTGCAAAATCGGAGGAGTTTGCCATGAGGCTGGCTATTTAAGGAACTTTTCCTACCAAGCCAGGTGCATCTCTCAGAAATTGAAACAATAGAAAGGTAAGCTGGGTATTGCTGGGAGAATGGGGACAACTTGCCACAGCCAACTCGCTGAGGCCAACTCATCATGGCCAACTCGCTGAAGAACAACTTGCCACGGCCAATTTGCCGTTCACATTTCATTCTGCCCTTCCATTTGCATCCTTTTTTAAATGATTCTATTCCACCATTTCTTTGCTATTAGTGTAACTCTTGTCCCACAGCGAGTTGTGCTGTGGCGAGTTGGCCGTGGCGAGTTGGCCACATGGCGAGTTGGCCGCAGGAAGTTGGCTGTGGCAAGTTGTCCCATTCCCCCAGCAATACCCAACTTACCTTTCTATTGCTTCAATTTCTGAGAGAGGCACCTGGCTTGGTAGGAAAAGTTCCTTACAGAGCCAGCCTTATGGCAAACTCCTCCGATTTTGCCACAGGTTCTAATCTCACAATAGGTTTTTTTTTTTAAAGAAGCTTCCATTTTTTTAAGGAGACTCGAATTGTTTGTACAGTTTGCCATCAGAAAGATTCTGTTTACCAACATCTCATCACCCACTGTGATTGCCAGGATTGATGGAATTGAACTGGATGGAGGGTGTGTATTTTTCATGTTCCAGTTTTGCTGGAAGAACAGTCTATGCAGGACAATAGCATTTAGCATTTAGATTTATATTCCGCTTCATAGCACTTTATAGCCCTCTCTAAGCGGTTTACAGAGTCAGCATATTGCCCCCAACAATCCGGGTCCTCATTTTACCGACCTCAGAAGGATGGAAGGCTTAGTCAACCTTGAGCCTGGTGAGATTCAAGCTGCCAAATTGCATGCAGCCGACAGGCAGCAAAAGTAGCCTGCAGTACTGCATTCTAACCACTGCGCCACCGTGGCTCTTATCAAATGTCAATGACATTTGCAAAAATTGCCTTTCATTCATTCAGCTTTAGAACTGAAGTACTTCATAGCAGGTAAATAACAGAAATTGTGTTAATGACTTATTTCAATAGCAATGATTCCAAGTTCTTTCCTATTCCAAGTTCCATTTCTTTGCTATTAGTGTAACTCTTGCCCCGCAGTGAGTTGTCTAGTGGTGAGATGGCATGGCAAGTTGTTGTGCAGAGCGTTGGCCATGGCAAGTTGGCTGTGGCAAGTTAGCCATGGTGAATTGGCCATGGTGAATTGTCATTGACCAACTGCTGGGCCCTAGAGCAGGCTTGAGTCCTGCAAATCCTTGGGTAGGATCTCCCCTTCTATGCTGGAGTTTTCAAATTCCATTTGCCCCAATCCTGCCTTGATTGCTGGATGGAAAGGAAACTGGAAGCTTGCAAGCTCCAGCTGATTCATGCCATTATACCCACCTGATCTCCATTGGGTAAATGGGAAGGACCCAGGGATGGGTGGGTGAGCACTGCAGCATCCGTATAGTCTGTCATAAGAGCAAATGACTGCAAGGGTACTACAGTGGTCATAACTTTGAAACTGGGTCACAAATAGCTTTTGGAGAGTCTTGTGTAACTTTGAACCAGTTGCTAAGTGATCTGTCGTAAGTCAAGAACTATCTGTATTTTGTACAAATATCCGTATGTTCTGTATGAATTCTGTAGGCCACTCGCCTGAATATATACATTCTGCATGTAATTTCTCCAAATAGGAATAATTTGTGTGCAATTTAGAAGCAGAGAAATATTTCAAGAGAGCTGTACTGGATTGTTTGAATTAAATGACAATTTGTTAGTCCTTGAAAAGAATTGAATGACAAATCTCTCTGTAATACCTGCAAGATCTGGTTTACTGAAGGAATACTAGCATGCATATGCTTTTGTATATATATATCATTCTCAGTTGAATCAAACAGAATGTTTTAAGATAATAATCAAACCTATATAGTTTAAGTTGTTAAAACTTTCTAGTATACCTATTTGTAATTGGAAGCCTTGCTGGCCACTCTTACATGTTCTTGCTTTCATTCACTGGAAATATTCAGAAGCTGCTACTTTGGAAAAGAGCTGAATGGAGGAGAAGGATTTAAAGGTACTGTCTCTCTCCTTCCAAGCAGTCTGAAGTCTTTCATGATTGGTGAATATGTGCCAAAATGAAAAAAAATCTGATTACCTTTTGTCCCAACTGTTAAACTTTCCTGACTCAGTGATAATCAGCTATGAAAAATCAATACAAATTTCAAAGTTCATCTAGTTTCTTCAGACTGCTAGGAAGAGTACCAAGAGTACAGAGAAACAGTTGTAGTGCAACTACACAAAGGAAAAATGTGTGGCCAATCTGAATTGTACTGATTGCACTTGGATGAAAATCTCCAAGATCAGTAAGAATCAGTAATCAGTAAGAATCTCTGGCTGAATACTAGGTGTGCATGTAACACAGGATTTATTTCGGAGACTAATGCAATTCAAGAATCAACAAACCTAAATCTTGAACCAATATGAATTTCATATCATACTTCCCACTACTATCATAGGAAGATTAACCAAACAGAACTGGAGAAATTTGCAGGTGTGATTTTTGAAGAGAAATGTCCCCCCCCCCTGCAGAAATGGACAATATTCATAATGCTGTTCTGTTTCCATAAAAGAAATCATTCATACGGAAAGTATTAGAGGGGTTCTGTTGGAGGCAGGGATCAGGGGTGGGTTCCTACCAGTGCGGTCCAGTGCGCAGCTCCGGTAGGGACCCGCCAATTACACAATTTGCGCGCAACAGCTCCGGTGCCGTCTTTGCCGGACAGTCGCATGTATCACCATCTTTTTAAAAGAATTTTTCGGCTTTTTTGCTTCTGCACATGCGCGGAAGCAAAATTTCACCAAAATCTTACGAGGGAACACGCACACATGTGAGATTTCGGCGAGATTTTGCTTCCACGCATGCACAGAAGCAAAATCTCGTCGAGTCGCGCGAGGGGGCACACGCGCATAGCGAGCGAGCGCACACACAAAATGTGGAGATGCACGCACAGCGCACCGGTATCGGTAAGTAAGCAACCCGCCCCTGGCAGGGATTATGTAGTGAGCCATATGAGACTAGAATCCCATTCTTCCTTCATTTCTGGTTAATCTTCAGCTATTTATTTGAAACCAATATACATCATAGGGCTGTTCACATAAAAGAAACTTGGATAGTTTTGAAAAATGAATATGAAATGCATGATAACAAACGTTATGCAGCATTTTTAAGAATGCGCTGAAATAATATTTTCCCAAATCTCAACTCTATCAAATTCTTTTAATATTATTGCTCCCAAAAGTAATAAAAAGCAAAGAATACCAAACAATGGGATAAGTCCTGCTGTGTACAGTATTTCAATAGCCTCCCATAAAGTATTTCTTGCTTGTACAAATGAGGCCACTTCTTTACAATAACTAGATACTTTTCTACAATATAAGATTACATTTATAACACCAATGCATATGGTCCTTGTTATCAAATATCCCATTAATTATGGTTACACAGTAAGTACAAACAAGCCTTACTATCCACAATAAAGAATAACACATATCCCTCTTTTAATGGAGATTATTTTGTTGGAAGAACTTGGGAAAGGTTTTGTGTGTGTATTTTATGTGTGTACAAATTGGTGGAACAGCTTTAGTACATGTATAAAGTATGCTTTTTCAAAGTCTTGTTATCCACAGATTCACCGTTTAAGGCAAGATGCTGCCTTAAAATAATAATCTATGTATTACTAAATGTCTTGTACCTGTTTATAATCTTCAATTGGGAAAATGGTGCATCATAAGGCAACCATTTTTGAATAAATATACCTCAAATGGGATACCGTATTTTTCTGAGTATAAGACGCACCTTTTTCCTCCCTATACTTCGAATGTAGCTTTTTTTTCCAGCCCTAACTAGGTGCTAACAGATCTTCCCAGCTCTTACCTTGCAGGCTTTTTCATTATTACTCTCTCCAAAGAATGTTTTTCCAGCCCTAAGTCTTTGCAGAATTTTTTTTCATTGCTCTACTTGCTCCGAATAAGTTTTTTTCTAGCCCTAACCAGGTGCTAACTATCTTCCCAGCTCTTACCGGCTTGCAGGCTCTTTCATTGTTATTCTCTCAGAAGAAGGTTTTTTTAAGTCCTAACCAGGGGATAAAATAATGTGCTGAAGCTGCTCTGAATAAGTTTTTTTCTAACCCTAACCAGGTGCTAACGATCTTCCCAGCTCTTACTGGCTTGCAGGTTCTTTCATTGTTATTCTCTCAGAAGGTTTTTTTAAGTCCTAACCAGGAGATAAAATAATCTGCTGAAGCTGTTCCGAATAAGTTTTTTTCTAGCCCTAACCAGGTGCTAACTATCTTTTCAGCTCTTACCGGCTTGCAGGCTCTTTCATTGTTACTCTCTCAGAAGACTGTTTTTCCAGCCCTAAGTCTTTGCAGGATTTTTTTCATTGCTCTACTTGCTCTGAATAAGTTTTTTTCTAGCCCTAACTAGGTGCTAACGATCTTCCCAGCTCTTACTGGCTTGCATGCTCTTTCATTGTTACTCTCTCAGAAGAAGGTTTTTTTAAGTCCTAACCAGGGGATAAAATAATGTGCTGAAGCTGACCAGACTAAGGACGCTAGCCAGATGAATACCTGGTAGGCAGATTGTTTTTCCCTATTTTCTTCCCCAAAAACTAAGGCGCGTCTTATACTCTGGTGCGTCTTATACTCCGAAAAATACGGTAATTTACAGCATGCGTCCAAAATTCTGAACTCGTTAATCCCATGGAATTGAAATTTGGCAAGTTGTGGCTACTTCAGTTACACTGCACCTCCATGCTGCTATGATTGGCAAAAATCACATGATCATCATAGGTGTATCTCCACCTTTCCTGCCTCCATCTGGTCCTTGCTTCCAATCGAGGATAGTGAGGGAGAGGAAATGGTGCCAGTCCATATTATATGTGAAAAGAAGAATGCTTCCCGTCAGCTTCTCACAAGTCAATGAAGATGTCAGCAGGAAGTATGAACTCTTTTGAGGTGATGACAGTACCATATACCTGAAATTCTGCAAAATTTCAGCCAGGACCCCTTACTCCTGTGGGACTGAAATTTTACAAACTTATTTCAAATGGTCCCTGCCAGCTTCCCACAAAGAAAGTCAATTGGGAAGCCAGCAGGAAATCAGAAGTCACTCCCACTCCCATGCTTTTTTGACCACCCCCATGATATTTGTTTCTTGTTTAGATAAAGAAATATCTCTGAAACGATGACTCAATGAATCAGACAGTACAATGATATCAATAGTAGAATATAATATAAATTATAGAATTTTGGAGAACATTTATTCTGACCTCTGCCCGGAACAGGAATTTGCACTATAGTATCTCCCATTATAACCAAAATCTGCTGCTTTGTAATTTAAAGCCAATAAAGAACTCTGACTAATTTTACCCCATCATCTACATGACAGACCTTTTGATACCTCAAGACAACTCTCATGCCTCCCTGCTGTTTCCTTTTTTCTGGACTGAATATAACCAGTGTTTCAACAGTTCCTCATAGATTTTTTCCTTCCATGCTCCCTGTCATCTTGGTTGTACTTCTCTGACATTTTTCAATTTGCCAATGTCCTTCTTAAAATACAGTACCCAAAACTGAACACAGCATTGTAGGGATAGTCTGACTAATACAAAATAGAGAGGGACAATGTTTTATCTTGCTCTTGCCACTATATCTGTTAACGCAAACTCAGATCACAACTGCTTTTCTTCAACATCACATTTTTAATTGACATTCAGCTTGTGATACACCAGCCCAGCCAGATTACTTTTTTCATATACTTTGCCTAGTATGTCCCCTACCTTAATTTTACACACTCATACCTTTGATTTTTCCGTACCAAAAGGTAGGACTTACCAATTGGTTTCTGTTCATTATTCCAACTTGTCAAGACCTTTCTTGATCTTGTCTCCTACAGTGTTTGCTTTTCCCCTATCTTTTTGTCATATGCAAATCTGATCATCCTATTTTCTTACTCCTTCTTCAGTTCATTCATAAGTAGGCTGAACAGCAGATACTTTTCTTGAACTTATCAGTAGCAATTCTTTAGTGGTCTTTCCTACTTTTCCTGTGTAGGCTGGCAAGTAACCCGAGACTTTCTCCAAACAAAACAACTGTTCTACTACTGAGCTACTCATTCATCAATACTGCTACAGTGAGTTGCTTCAATTAAAAACTTTTATAGTAAACACAGTGGATACAATTCTTTGAGAGTCAGTTTGGTGCATTAGGCTCAAAACCAGTAGACCATGAGTTCTAGCCCTTCCTTGGGCACAAAGCCAGCTGGTGGTGACTTGGACCAGTCATTCTCTCAGCCTTAGGAAGAAGGCAATGGCAAACCCATTCCAAAATATCTTGCCAAAAAAACCTGCAAGAGATTACCACAGACAATCTCTAATAATCAGACACAATTGAAGGGGAGGGGGAATTATTTATACAACTGGCTAAAAAAGACGGCCTTATTCCACTGTCAGTTGTGATACTTTCTAAACATTAATACCAAAAACCAGTAATTCTCAAAAGTATGCCACACTAGCTTAGCACAATTTCATAGAAAAGAAATGAGGGAAAGAAGAAAATTATGCAAATATGGAAAGTGTCATTCTCATTATTTTTTGTGATTCTAGAAACATATAACCTGTTGCTTATTGAAAAATACATGAAGCAAAAATGAACCATTGCTTTTCACCAGTCCACTATTTCTTTTACAAAATACCCAGAGAGAGTTATTGAGATTATCCAACTTGCATCTAATAAATTATTCAGAAGCTTGGTCTCAACTGTGTAAAGAAAGCCATATGGGAGACACACAAAATTGTGGTCATATAAAACAGACCAACATCTGACCTCAGTTATGCTCATATATAACTCTGACAAGGGAAAACACTGTCTTGAGTATATTTAATATGCAAGGTAAACACTGACCAGATTTGGCAGATAGGCAGATAGAAACCCTGCTGCCTTAAGCAAGCTTACCAATCAAATTAGTGAAAAGCCAACATTTCAAACACAGTATTCTTTCTGGTTATACACCCAGTGAGCTTGAAAGAGGGGAGTACAGCAGATCAATAAATTAACACAGTAAGAATCTAATTAGGAGACAACTGTTGCTCTTCAATACTTTCAATGCATTAGAATAGTGATTCATATTCACAGTGTTGTCTAAATTAAAGAAACTTCTGTGTACTTTCGAAAACCAATCCTACTGCTGAATACATGGGAATACCAGGAGAAGAATACACAATACTTCCAGCTGCATACGTAGATCATGAAGGTTAGGCAATTATGAGATCTAACAAGATCTAACAACTAACGACTGAGGTGATGGCAAAACAAAGAAAGCAACACACTTGCCTTGTTAAAAGAAAAGGAAAAAAGAAATCACAATTGAGCCAGAAAAGCTTACATTCAATCAAGTTAGCTCTGAAAGGCAGATAAAAAATGATTTCAAATTGATTTTAAAGGAACATTAAAAGCTTAGCTGCGAAGTTTGCATCAGCCAATTCAGATGAAATAGTAATAGTACCTATTTGGAAAGCCTTCAAAAAAACAATTTCTTCTCCAGGCCACTTATCCTGGCATGCTGGTGCTCCTGTTTTTCACCAAGCAGCTGAGTTTAAAGTGCAAACATGCAAGCTTGGCTGATATATTGATTATAGTTAATTACAAGACAAGATTTTGAAGGTGCCGTGCGTTCCCTAATTGGCTTTCACTTGAGATTTTAAATATCTATCTTTCTGATCCACCAGGAATGCAATTTAAATATGGAATATGAAATAAGATCCAGTTTCACTTTGCACTGGAATAACACAAATTGTCCAAGATAACACTGTGGAAGAATTATGAAAGCAAAATGAATAAAAGGACAAAAGATCAAATCTAGTATTGGAGTAAACTTCAATTAACGCCGTGAGATTTATTTCTAACTCCACAAGAAAAAAAAAATTAAGAAAATATTTTCTATTTAGTATAAAAAATAACCTCCCCACCCATTTCCTCCTCATCTAAACATGAAACAATCATCTTATTTACCCTGATGTCAATGAAAGAAATCGGCACCAGTTACATTAGCAACCAGATCTTGCATTGTACATTCTAAAGGCAGAAGATCAGATTGCCACCTACAGGTATATTTAGTTTCTCACTCCCCACCTTCTTTTTAAAAAATTCTTTTGAAAGTACAATACATAAACAATGAAAAAGAGCTGGAACATAATAGAAAGCATTTTTTAGATGAGTCTTGCAGTCCATTTATACTACAATGTCATTTAAGAACAATAGAACACAGATAATCTTTTCTCATAAATATAGCTGACATAGGACTTTTTCCCACATAAGCATGCACATCAGATCAGTCACAAATGAATGTATAGGCTGATTTCACAGAAAACAGTATGACTTGTCAGCTGGATTGATGTCATATGCTGTTTCTTGCTATTGTTGAACTGTACTTTTTGTTTTACTCATCTGAGTAATCCATATTACAGTAATTGAACAAGAACATGCACTCATCTAGGCTATAGGTTTTTAAATAATCAAGCACTGATATCAGACCAATAAATGTGTTAGAACCCTTAGGTTTTGCTCCAGGTCTCATAATAACAAAAGCCAACAACAATACCACCAAAAGCCAACAATAATAATACAATGACCAAAAGCCAAGAGGGTTTACAGCTTTGGCCTAAATTTAATTTGCCTAAACCACATCCTACAAAATGGGCTTTGCTTTTGATTAAACTTGCATAAGATCAAATTGCAGAATTAATAATAGACTAGATTGATATATTTCATTTGTAGTCTTGATCATAACTTTTTCATTCCAAATACAGAACCAGACTTATTAAAGCTATAAAACCATAGAAAATGCATTACTCCATCTAAAATGCTCAGTTCTGACCTCTCTACAGTTCTGTAGAAGAAACATAAGCCATTTACCTGATACAATTGGTGCTAGCCTGAATATGTCCGTTAACCTGCTGTTCACTGGTTCGTAAGGTGATTCTTCAAGCAAATCATTTCCTAAAAACAATTTAAAATGTTTTTTCTCTCTTTCATGGTTTTTAAAACATTTTCTAAACTACAACACTCTTAGGATTTCCAGACTATTCTCAACAACAAACATGACAATGCAATCAATTATTACTACTTTCCACTTTTATCTGGCCTCCCATCCCACCATATCATCTTCTTCAACTCTTTTTCTTTGGTAACAATCCTAAAGAAACTTCAATTGAAGGAATTTTAATCTTTCTCTTTCATGCCTGTAGCTGTTAAAGATAGGGGAACAAACTTCAAGGACTCATCACTATGAAGTTCAATCATTATTATATTTTATAAGTACTTTGTACTTACTTCCAAATTAAAGGTAGTACAGAAATCAAATAAATAATGCTAAGAGAAAGCAAAAACGTTTTTTGTTTAAATGGCAGGGGATGTTATGTTTATAATAATCATTTTCTAGAGATGGTATTGTTAAGAGAAAAAAGTACTTTGTTTCCAACTGTTCTTGTAAACCAAATAGATTTAGATCTACATCTACATCAGGGGTGAACTCCTCTAAAGTCTGCTACCGGTTTGCTTCACGCCCGCTTTGTGCACGCATGTGCGCTGCACGCGCAGGTGCACCACAGGCACTACTGTGCAGCACTGAAAAAGGAGCATTTTGAAGCCATCAGTCTGCAAAGGTAAGTAGAACAGCGCGGGGGGGAATCAGCTGTGCCGCACGATTTAGATTAGCTAGAAAGCAGGAAATCCTGCTTTCCAGCTAATCTAGATCACGTAGCACAGCTGATTGTCGCACAGCTGATCGTCGCACAGCTGATCATCGGATATACGGGGGAATAGATGGCATTTTTTTACTACCGGTTCAGGCAAACTGGTCCGAACCGGTAGCATTTCACCTCTGATCTACATCTAACTGCATTCAATGCATGTGGAACAAGTATTCTTTTAGTTAAGAGGGTGCCAGAAGACTAAGGAAAAAAACTCATCCCTACATTTATGAGACTCACAATAATTCTTTCCTCAAAAAAATCTTAAATTTGACATTCCATGCGAATTTCTGTGGGAAAATTCATCTGTTTAATATGTGAGAAACAGGCCAGCAGCCTTCCTCAACCTGGGACAAAAAATCCACCATTTTACTTGAAGCAATGGAGATCATAGGCTTGGCTACTTGTTTTTTCTCAGCCTATTTTATCACATAAGCCAAAACCACTGCCTTGAGATACGAATGGATAAAGCAGAGTATAATAAATCTGAGAAATAAAAATGCACTCAGATACTTGGATGAAAGACCCCAAGTAGAAAGCTACAGTCAATAATCCAAAGTTAAACTATTTTGTTTAGCAGCAAATATTGATTCAGCTAAGCCTCACAGATATAGACATATAGAATAACAAGAATAGCATAGCTGAACTTTAAATTCTCAACAAGAGCCATATTCTGGTGATCCCTATTGCCTCAGGAAACAATGACTATAATTTTTTTCATTGGCTTGATGTCAGCATGTTATTAAGGAAGCTTTCCCCAAAATTCATCTACTCCCACACTACAGAAAGGATGCTGCTGTTAGATATGATGTCTTGGGTAGCTCGGCTAGGGGAGGTGTGACTTCAATTTGACCTCACAGGTGAGAAATTGGCCTGTATAATCTCCCATCTTTAGATTTCATTAACAAAGGCTGATGGTCTTTGCTGGGAGGAGGGGAAGTTCCTAATTCAACCTCTTTGTAGATCTGTACTCCCCTTTTGACTTTGGTTTACAAAGGTCAGAGGAGTCCCTTCTGGGGGAAATCTTTTGAGTTTGCATTTTCAACAATAGGAAACGGCACCAGCAACAGCTGCTCTGGCTGGGTGGCATCAGTGGTCCTCCCTCTGCAGCCAAAGAGCACAAAGAAAATTACAAGGTCAGCTGATGGAGGACCTGGGGGGCAGGAAAGAGGGCATTCCTTTCTAGCACTGGGGAAGGAAGGAGGCAGGGAAGGATGTTGTGTATGACAACCACGTACCCTGTAAGCTTTGATACATGCTCCAGTAAATACGCAGACAGTTTTTCTCCTTTTTCATGCCTCTTTTGCAGCGGCAATTATAGAGGGATTTCTGCTTGAGAGCCTCCATGGCACTTTTGCACTCGTCCTTTGCCTCCAGGCCTGCTGCCCGGCTGAAGTTGCTCTCTTTGCCAGCTACACACTGCCTCAGTGTCCTGTATTTAGTGCTGCAGCTCTGCTCCCTGAGACACTGGTCGCTGGCTTTCACACAATCCAGATGGTCTCCTCCAAGCAGCCCACTCACTTCAGCCGAGAAGAGTACTTCTGCATTCAAAGAGAGCAAAAGAGAACCTGTCAACCCCTGCGAGGTCAGTCAAGAGAACATAGACAAAACTACAACAATTGCAAGCATCGGCGGGAGGTGGGGAGGAAGAGAGGCAGAGGGAGCTTGGCTTTGGTTGCCTTTCTCAGGATAGCAAAGACACCAAAGAGAACTTGGCAAATGGAAGGCTAACCTCTCTCTCTCTCTCTCTCTCTCTCTCTCTCTCTCTCTCTCTCTTCAGGAAATTCTTTAAAATTGAATGTTTTTTTTTAAAGTCATTGCCAAATCAATGCACCAGCTGTGTAAGATAAAGTCATCTCACCTATTACCCCCATTTTGTAGCCAGTTTATTTTCCCTCCCAAGTTTCATTTTCTTTGGAAAACCCGTATTTATGGAAGTTAACTTTCAAAGTACAGGAACCATCCCCTTTATGCTCTAACAACAGCGTTATGGGAAGTTCAATGTTCATTTGCACAAAGGCAGTGTTGTGATTTTAACTTCAGTCAGGAAAAAGGTCAAATGAAAGCAATATTCTTAAACATCCAGGAATCTTTCAAACTTCAGCTTCTTTTTTTTTAAAAAAACTAGGCTTCTGATCTCTTCCACTGAAAAGATTTAAAAACAATCAGATTTTCAAATCCCTCTTCCTTCAGAGTTCTTGGTAGAACCAACATGGTCATCTTTTAGTTCTTTATTTCCTTTCCAATAAAAAAAACACAAACTGGCCTGTGTGCACTCAAACACACCGCATATCTATTTGCAAGCAGACAGCAGACTGGAGGTACAAGTCTTTTTTTTTATTGCCACAGCTCAGAAGAGGCAGGATGCAACTATACATTTTATAATGCAATCCCTACTTTCTTCTAATCAAGATGAATTTACTGGAAAGTTTTACTTCCAACTTACTTCCAGTTTTAAAATCAAACGGCAGCATATCTTTTGCAAACAGCACCACCCTGTGTAAGTTCTACTCAGAAGTAAACCCAACTAAATCCCAACGAGACCTATAGCCAAGTAAGCAGGCGCTGAATTACAGCGTAAAATCCATTCTCCGCGTTGTAAACATTGGTGTAAAACTGTCAGACCACCGTGTCTTCCCAAGACAATCGATCGGCAATCAGCCACTGCTTGGAACTCACAGAGTCACATACCAAAGATTTAACGCCCCGGCCACTTACCCATTAAGGGCAACACGAAGTAGAAAGCAGCCAGAGGCATCTTGCTCCTCGACAAATCCTTCTCTCCAACGAACTTGCTTCCGTCGCTCCAGAAGGCGATCTCACCACCTAAGATATTCCAAACCAGCAAGGTTCCAAAGCCACCAAGTTCATATCCATTGAATTTAAAAGGGAGAGGGGGAAAGAGAAAAAGAAAGAAATCCCCACCCTCTCCTCTCCTCTCTCTCTCTCTCTCTCTCTCTCTCCCGTCCACCGGGAGCAAAAGCAAGAGCAGCTGCTCTGCAAAAGGAGGGGGAGGCGAGGCGAAAGGCGAAGATTTTTCTCACACGGAGGAGCTTACATCCCAGGATCCCGGAAAACAGAAGGGTCGATTTCTCAATAAAAGCGAGAGAGAACGAAAGCCAGCCTTTCCCACTTTAAGCGCGAGAGCGCAATTCGCAGCTGGAGCTTTCCCAAGCCTCTTTTTCGGGGGGTGGGGTGGGGGGGGCAACGTCTCCCCACAGCAGGAACTCCAAGAAAGCAAAGGGGGAGGGGAGGAAAGGAACAGCGATCCAAAGGTTGGTTTCCCAGTCCCGCTGCCGTCCGACGACCCGCCGCCGGTCTCCTTTATAGCCGCCTCCAAGTCTGCGGGCGACCCCCCGGGTTAGCCCAAGGGGTCCCTCCGCCTTCTCTGGAGGGACTTTTATTCACCTCCCCAAACCTGCAGCCTTTCAGGATCAGCGCCCAATTAGCTGGGTCCGCGCTCGATTATTGGAGAAAGGCACTAGGAAGGCGGCCAGCCCCACCGAAGCCTCCGGAGCAAAAAACCTTTTTTTTTGTAGCGCCGCCGGCGTTTCTCGACGCGCTCCAGTCGCCCCCTCTATTGGACGAAGAGACACGCGCAACGGACTGGGCTCTCGATCCCGCCGGAGAAAGCGCTCCAGCAGGTGCAGCTCTTGCGCACAGCCAAACCGCTCTCGCTTCCCCGGGAGTAAAGTCCCTCCGCTGGACTGAACGGGGCAGGGTCGGAGAAGGCAAAAGCGCCGGCTCTCGTCGTCTCCCGTCCCCGAAAAAGTTTTTCCTGCGCTCGGTTGGGTTTCACACAGTCGCCATCAAAAACAAAAACAAAAAACCAAGCCACGTTCGTTCGCGAGTAGACGCGGGAGGGAGCTTTAGTACCAACCGGGCGGGGAAGGAGAGGCGGTGTTATAAATCAAAGATGGATGGATGGATGGATGGATGGAAGAGAAAGAAAGAAAGAAAGAAAAGAAAGAGAAAAGAAAGAAAGAAAGAAAATCTCAATGGAGCTTTAGTTATAAGCCGAAGGAGCCGTGGGTTTGGAGAAATTGGTTCGCGCTCAGGACTCTCTCTCCTGACAGTCCTCGACTCTCGTCCTTGTGTAGACCCTTCCCAGCAAGCGAGCGCTTTTGCCGGAAGGCGACTCCCTTTCGCTTTTTTTGCCACTTGAGCGCGTCCCTGCCTTTACCGTTTGCCAAGGAAACTTTCAGGCGCCCTTCCCACGGCCAGCCTGCGCGCGTTTCCAGGCGCGCAAGGGAGCAAAGCAGCCAATCTCGGGGAGAAAGCCCCTTGGCCGGGGTTTGTAACAGGGTGAGAGGAGGGGCAAGCGCGGTGCTCTTGAGGCTTCAGCTGTTTCAAAGGTAACTCCCCGCTGGCTTGCATTGACTGTTGCTATCAAGTATTGGATAAATGTCACAGGCAGTTAAATTATCCATTCAAGAGCAAAGCATGCATAGCCCCTTTTATCTTACGAATTATATCAACGTAAATGATTAGGGATGGCGTCCTTGCTGCAGGTAGTTGGCCATAGCACACTTTTTTTTCAAATTTCCAAAACATTGATAGCAGAAGCAAACAAGACAAGTTAATAAATACCTTTTGTGAAAACGGAAGGGAACACATTGCAATAGCAATAGCACTTAGACTTATATGCTGCTTCACAGTGCTTTACACCCCTCTCTAAGTGGTTTAAAGAGTCAGCATATTGCCCCCAACAATTTGGGTCCTCCTTTTACCCACCTCTGAAAGATGGAAGGCTGAGTCAACCAATGTTCTCCACTATCACATCTATCCCAAGTTTGGGGATTAGGAGCAGAGTGGCAGCATGTTTGCTAGGGCTGCAACCTTAAACACATTAATTTAATTAGTTTGGCCAACAGATGGCTTTTAACCCTGTTACTTAAATTCATGCACCCCCGGCCACCATTGCCCTCACTATCCAACAATATGGTGAACAACAAGGTAGGGGGTACTGAATTAAGTTGCTGGTCCTCATGAGCATCGATGAATTTTTTCTGAATTAGGTAGACTTGAGAGTAAACCATGCCAAGTAAACAAAGAGCTGGATGAAACCAACCTCATAATCTTTCTGTTGGGTGTTGCGTATGTGTGAAGAAAGTGGGTAGGATTTTCTGTGCATGACCATTCCTTTGAAATGGTCCTTTTATCAGGCTTAGGAAAGTGTGTGCGGGACCCAGTAGTGGGTTCTAAAACCCTTTACTACCGGTTTGCGCACGCACTCACACACGCGTGTGATGCTTCTGCTTCTGCGCAGAAGTGTCCCGGGCGGGTGGGCGGAGCCTCCCACCGCCAGCGCTACCAGTTCTAAGAACTGGTCCGAACCGGGAGCAACCCACCGCTGGTGCAGGCATGTACTTCTTGTAGCTGTTCAGATACTCACTAATTGCTAAAGCCAAACATTACTTCAATGTATCAATTTACACTTCAGTCCTGAATAAACAAATCAAACATATGTCAAAACTACATGACAGATGGCTCTAGCAGAGAACTGTCAGCTATTTTCACACAGTTTCTACTTATACAGAGAATCTCCCCCTCCCAAAATATCCCCAAAATCTAAAAAAAAAATGCAAACTAGATTTTAAAAATCTTAAGTTTTATCTCTGTGCACACATACAACAAAACTCAAGTTAGCTTCTCAATATTTACAGATCTTTTGACATTTACTGAAGAGCAGGAAGAGAAAGTCAAGTCTACAAATATCCTGGGAAACAGTGGAAAAAACAATATTAGGTACATTTCTCAGAAGGCGTATTGTGTTCAGGGGGATTTACTCTCACATATATCAGTATGGCTTAGAACTGATCAACCTCCTCGTTTTAAATTTACTCAGATATAAATCCCCTTGAGTCCATTCCAGTCCCCCTCCCAAAGCACATCTTGAATTATGTCCCAAACTGATCAGCATAAAATGAATGCTAAAGGATAAATTGATGGTAAAAGCCACAGTACAGGGAGTCCTTGACTTACAACCACAATTGAGCCCAAAATTTTGTTAAGTGAGACATTTGTTAAGTGAGTTTTGCCTCACTTTATGAACTTTCCAGCTGCAGTTGTTAAGTGAATCACTGGAGGTGTTAAATTAGTAACACAGTTACTGTATTTTTCGGAGTATAAGACGCTCCGGAGTATAAAGCGCACCTTAGTTTTTTTGGGGGGGAATCTATCTACCAGGTATTCATCTGACTAGCGTCCTTAACCTGGTCAGCTTCAACACATTATTTTATCCCCTGGTTAGGGCTGAAAAAAACCTTTTTCAGAGGGAATAGCAATGAAAACAAGCCTGCAAAGACTTAGGGCTGGAAAAACACTTCTTCAGAGGTAGTAGGAATGAAAAAAATCATGCAAGCAGGGAAAAGCGTTAGCACCTCGTTAGGGCTGAAAAAACCTTTTTTGGAGGGAATAGCAATGAAAACAAGACAGGAAGAGCCGGGGGAAAAAGTTTCAAAAAAGCTACATTCGGAGTATAAAGCACACCCAAATTTTCAGCCTCTTTTAGGGGGAAAAAGGTGCGTCTTATACTCCGAAAAATACGGTAAGTGCATCTGGCTTCCCCATTGATTTTGCTTGTCAGAAGGTTGCAAAAGATGACCTCAGGACACTGCAACTGTCATAAATATGAGTCAGATGCCAAGAGTCTGGATTTTGATCACGTGAACATGGGATGCTGCAATGGTGGTAAGTATAAAAAAAATCATAAGTCACTTTTTTCCACTGCCGTTGTAACTTTGAAAAGTCACTAAATGAACTGTTGTAAGTCGAGGACAACCTGTATCTTGACATGAAAAAGCATACGCACACACAACTGGGCAATATGTTATTTCTGATGTTTAAGTGCAAAAAATAAAGGATGCTTGAGCTGCTACAAGGTAATATGGCCCACAACATTTCTTTGCTATTGCATCTGGTGTCAGTGTAGATTAATGCCAGAAACCCCCCCTCCCGATATGGTGGGAATCCAGGTTCAATTTAAATATTTATGAGTTGACTCCTGGGGGCTGCCTGGACAAGTCCCTGCAATTTTCTTGACAAAGTTTTCCGGAACTGTTTTGCCATTGCCTTCTTCCTAGGGTTGAGAGAGAGAAAGTGACTGGGCCAAGCTCATTCAACTGGTTTCATGTTTTAAAGTTGGGATTAGAACTCACAATCTCCTAGTTTCTAGTATTATTACATCAAACTGGCTCTCAATAATTAGTTATTATGTAATTAGATAAACATAAAATGGAAGATTAATTGTGATCATGGTAATTTATTATGTTTCCATATGCCAGTATGCTGATTATATGTATCCCATTTTCATGTAACTCAGGGTGGCACGCATGAAGATGTTTCATTTTTATCCTCATAAAAATAATATAGGTTAAAGGGGAAGATTGGGGATAACAATGCTGCCCTTTGAGATTTATGGCTGAGCAGAATTTGTTCTGTACCCTGTTCTCCAATTCTCTTAATATTTCACTGATTTATGATACAAAGAAAGCTTGAAATCTATTGATTCAACTGGATTTGGTCATATTTAACTCCTCTGACTTTTGCTCATATACAGATTCTAGGATTTAAAACAAAATTTGGTATTGTGCTGCTATCTCTTCAGTGAGACTTTCACCTCCATCAAGATATATTAGGTAAGTGGAATTTACTTCTATGGAATATCACCATAAGAATATTAAGTCCAAAAATCCATTTACTGGAAGCAATCTCCTTAGCATTTCAGTATGTCCATGTCTTTTAAATACTAATTATGTGTAGACTCAAACTGACCTTGCAGAGGTTTTCAAATAAAACCTGGGTGATGTGATTTGGCAATGCTTGAATGATATAGTTTTTATTTTTTATTTTTTTACAAATACAAATAGAACATATTTATCTCTCTATATATATAAAACATGGTTTATATAAGCAGTCTAAAGCTCTTCTCTCACTGCACAAATATAGTACGGTATTAATCAAGCAATGGCATTTTCTAAAGAATCAACATATACAAAAACATCAAAGAAAGTTTAAATAACTTCATATTAAAATATAAAACTGATACTCAACTGTGATGGAATGAAGAATTAAGATATAAGCTCTACAAAGGAACCTGAAAGCCAGTTTGTTTTATTTTTCTTTTAAATCAAGATAGTCAGAAAAATTTATGAAAGCTTCATTCAAATATAATGAATGCCATTTGCATTCACAGTTCCACAGCATATTAATCCTAAAGAGAACTCTGTACAGAGCAGGAAATGTGCATTATCCTTTTTCTAAGTTAGTTGGGATATCTTTGGTGAACATGTAACTAAAAGGTAACATCATAATATATTGTACTAAATATTTTACTATAGACATATGTCTCAATGTATTATAATAAATGTCAAGTCATTTTTTTCTCCCGTGTTTGAATCTTTTAAGTCCTTTGTATAGGATACAAGGCTGGTTTGTTTATTTGTGTTAGAAGCGTCACAATTAAAGTAAGACATACAATATGATATAAAATATAAAATATAAAATACAAGATTGAAATATGTACAAGTTAAACAGATCTTGGCCAGAAACTAGCAACATTAATTGCATTCTGTCATGCTACAATGAAGTCCTCAAGTGTACACCGATCAGGGCACAAAGGGCAGGTATGTGGTGTTGTCTGCAATGTCACCACAATTGCAAAAAACAGAAGCCACCGGATAGCTCCGTTTGTTCAGAGTGTCACTGGATCTTATTGTACTCATGCACAGTCTATTCAATGATTTCCATACTTTCCAGCAGCAATCGTCAGACCCAGGTGTCAGCTCCTCCATTGGTTCCATCCAGTGTTGGTTCTTTGTACCTTTCCATAGGTCCTCTCTGCTTTTAAATTCTTCGAAGACTTCCATGGACCTAAGGAAGCTTTTCCTGGATTTTAATCTCTGATGATCTGGTTGTAGGCCATATACAGTCTGTTGGTACAACTGGTCAAAGGCAAAAAGCGCTCAGCAGTGCATTTTCAGGAAAAAGGACAAAAAATAAAAAAGACACTGTACAGATGTGATAGAGTAGAAGAGCAGTAGAAGAGCAGCTAAGAAAGAATCTACATTACAACATGACAATGTAGCCCAAACAAACACACAGAATTCACCCCTCCTTATGCACCTCCACAAAAAAATGAATAAAATACATACATGCATACATACATACAGTACATAATTGTATTTCTGCTTGTAACTGGTTAGTTTCATTGTATTGCATTAAACAATCCTGATCTCGTATATTAAACCACGAGCACTGCCAGGTATATCAGTCCTGCCTACCCAATAATCTGACTGTGTCACCTGATATGCCCCCTGCAACCTCCCCCAAATAGGTGCAAAATTTTAATTCATTCTTCAGTCTCATGATGATAGAAATAAGATTGCTTCCAGGCCCACTAAAAAGTAGGTAACAGATATTCAGCATTCAGCATTCAGACTCTAAAAGAATGATCTCAGCACACAGAGAGAGACCCTGGATGAAAGAACAATATAGGGAAAAAATGGACATTCAGTCAGACTTACAGTATTTCAGTTGTAATGACAATTGTTGCTTTGATAAAACTCTGCATCCAAGCTTTACTTAGACATTTCTGAAATACTATGTTCTAAGTCAACGTTGGTGAACTTTTTCGGCACCGAGTACCGAAATGGGAGTGTGCATGTCCGCATGCACCCGTATGTCAGAAACTGGAAGAACAGCCGCCCAGCGAGCATGCACGCCGGCCACCTGGTCTTCTGGTTTCTGGCATGCATGTGTGCGCGAAGACCAGCTGTGCGCATGCGTTTGCCAGAAACCAGAAGAGTATCAATGAAGTGCCCTCCCAGCCCACCACCGAGAACAAACCAGCGCAGCCTCCCCTGCCACTTCTGCCAAGGAAGCGCGACCGCTTCCCAACCGGCATGCCTCTTACCCCGGCGCCGGACAGACGTTCCTCCTGTGTGGACTCAGCTCCTGCGAAGAAGGAGAGAAGAGCAGCAGCAGTAGCGGCAGCTGCAGGGCGAGGGGCAGGAGCAATCGGCTGGCCCCCACAGCCATTCCCTCGCCGGCAAGCCAGGCACTTGGTAGCATCTCCTGGGGCAGCTCGCCTCCCCAATGGTGGCTCCTCCTCCAGCATCCCAGCCAGAAGCGGCAGTGCAAGAACTGCCCCCCCCTCGCCCCAGGCAGCGGCAGGAGCAGCGGCTGGGGTGGCCGGCCACCCAGCCAGCAAATGCTGCCCTGCTGCCCCGTGCACCTGAGCCAGCCAGGTGTTCTGGATTGTGGACGTGCATCGGTGCCACGGACTGGAGGGCTGGGGCCACGGAAGAAGCCTGCTCGGGCAGGGAGGAGGGAAGCCCCGGCTGGGATCCCCTCTCCACGTCTTTGGGCACGTGAGCCGTTGCTCGTTGCTCTTCTGGGTTATGGTGCGATGGCCAGCTGGAATTCACGCACGCGGGAGCACTGAAAACCAGAAGAGCAGGATCTTCTGGTTTCCGGCGTGCTGGACTTCGTGCGTGCATGCGCACCAGAAACTGGAAGACCAGCTGGCTGGGGCGCTGGAACCCGGAAGAGCAACAGGCGATGGCTTGTGTGCCCAGAGAGATGGCTCTGTGTGCCACTTCCGGCACATGTGCCATTGGTTCGCCATCACAGTTCTAAGTCATTGAATACTGAATCTCTGGAAACTCAATAAATTAGTGTTGTTTTCCTCTACGGTAAACTACATTATGGTTGATTGCATAGATAACCAGATATTTAGACTGGATTAGGCATTTGTGTCCACCTATCGAGTCCTTACTAAGGTCCTGGGATAGGTAGATGTTGTGTTTGATGATGTTAAGGTATTGTTACAAGAAATAAGCTGATCCAAATAAAGTTGCCTTCTGCAATTGACTGGTGGTAGTTTTGTCAGTGCCAATGGTGTACAAATGGTGTTCTAGATGTTTTATAGCTTTGCCTAAGGTGCCTATTACTATTGGTACCAACTTTATTCCCTTTTGAAACTGTCATTCTACCTCTATTTGCGGGTCTTTATGGTTTATTATTTTTTACCAATTCCTTCTGTCCTCTGCTGTTATCTCCAGAGTCCACTATTGCAGAGTCCACTATACATAATTTTTTGTTTTTTTTCAAGGTGTTTTGTGGCTGACGTTTATTTGTTTGGATTCTAAAGTCCCAGAGTACTTTATTTTCTTTATTTTCTATTACTTTGTTTTGTGGTCACTCCAATTTTTGCTTGCAGGCAAGTGGTATTTCTTGTACATTCGGTGTATAAGACGCACCCAAGTTTTCACCCTCTTTTGGGGGGTAAAAAGGTGCGTCTTATACTCCAAAAAATACAGTAAAACAAGATCTAGATCTATTCTTGCTACCCCTTAACTCCTAAACAAACCGTTGTTCTCAGTTGCATAGAGGATGACATTCAGGTAAGATTGCTAATTGGAGGATCCAATATGAGTTGGTCACTGGGACCAGAAGTTTATTCTTCCAAGCTTTTGGACTTGTGCTGGAGCCCATTCTTGGGGAACATCTCTCTCTCTCTCTCTCTCTCTCTCTCTCTCCAGAATGTGTCTGGAGAGAGAGAAGCCTGAGGATGGGCTCCAGCATAAGTCCAAAAGTTTGGGAAAATAAAATTCTTGTCCCGGTGACCGACTCAGATTGGATTCTGCAATCTTATCCTGGGACACATACATTTGCCTTCATTTGCAAGATTGTCAATGTTGAAATAAAATTCAAAGCCTACATTCAGTCAGGCAGTGATCTTTTTTTGAACTTGCCCAAAATGTCTAGGAAGAAAAGTACATGTGATTAAATAACTGAATGAAACTATTCACCTTTGTACATCTTATCAAATATATTACAACACAAGTGTCAGGATTATCTTTTCTCTTCCTTTTGTCTGTGAAACCATCTCCAAGGAATTAATTGGGGAATGTTTGCATTTTAGGTCTCTAGAGTGACAGGTTTATATTCTGTTCAGTTTCCCTCAAATGATTATTGCTGCCAGTTTTGCTTTATAGGATGGGCTCACAAATTCACATAAACCATGGATTATTTTAATTATGGCTCCTTAAACAAGCCATAATATTTAGTCCCCAATCAAGATCTTAGTTTATAAGTCATACAAGGACTTACCATGACATGGGAGTCCACTCCTAAAGTTAAGCCAAAATCACCCAGAGATGAGTCTTAAGTCTTAAAACATTCTTACAGGAATTTGGATAGGGAAAATTCAAGTATCTATCCATACTTCAAATTTCCCTTAATCAGTGTACCAGCCAAAGCATAGTTATATTTTGATATTTGCAGTTTTCTGAATCTTGTAGTGCAGTTCCCAATTTAATAAAAAATGCCTGCATTGGCAAAAGTTGTGTGCAACACACACAAATCTGTTATGTTATGAAAAATTACCTTCAATAGACTGACTGTTAGAAAAAGTCAGCACAAAAATATGTATGTCAGGAAAAAGGTTCAGGAAAATCATAAGCAGCTATTGAGGAGGCGAACGAAATAATAATAAGATTTGAGCACAGAGAACTAAATTGTCCAGCTCTAGGATAACAGGATACCTAGAGCACCTAACACTATCTCTGCATTCTATTTACAAAGTCCATTTGGGATTCTTTGAGCTGATTCTTGGTAGAAGTAGATATTTTCTTCTTCTTTTTGGTAATACCTTATTTACTGAAGAATTTTGAAGAACTCAACAGCCTGCATATTTGTAGAACTACAGAATTATCCTGTGCAGTTTGGGTTTTATACATTTATATACTGTGCATTATAAACCATAATTATATTTCTTTACATTGGCTGTTGTATACTGGCTGTATGCCACAAAATCCAGTCAAGGTATGCAGATTTTCCATAATAAACATCTATCATTCTCTCCTACCATTTGTGAGTGGTGCGCTGGCCCATTGGAAGGTTGAGAGTTCGATCCTAGGCAGTGGCAGATATTTCTCTATCAGGGTGCAAAGAGAAAATATCTGCTGCAAACTCTGCATTGGCATCAGGAAGGGCATCCGGCCAGTAAATGCTCAGCTGCATTCAGTCGCCCTGACTTCAACTTGAATAAAGGGATTAAAGGGTCTCTCAAAGGTTTAAATGGCAAACCCCCACAGGAGTTTGACAGGGTCATAAAAAGGGGAAAAAATCTCTCCTATGATTTGTTAAATATATTCTGAACAGAGTTATATTGTCTCTTTTTCTGCTTTTTTAAAGCAAGTTTAAAATAAGCAGAAACAGAATTAAAAATCACCCAAATGTATCTGACAACTCATGATTAGCCAGTACATTGTTATGGAATAAACAGCATGAAAAGCAATTCATGCAATAAGTTTTGAAAGCATATGTTGGACATAACAAGACTGAATTTCCAGCAATCATTTATATAAATGTTATATTGTCTTTTTATTTAGAACGTTCAAGGCAGTTTACATAAAGCAAGATTACATAATAAAAATGGAAAATATTTTTTTTAAATAGTCAAGCAGATGAGTACAATGTATATATGCATTTTACATAATGCATAAACTGCCCCAACTCTGAACATTGAACTTTAACCAACTCTGAGCACTGAACATGAACAAACCCAAAATTAGTATTCAAAATTATGTACCAGAAGATTAACATTGAGTAGGTTGACAGATCAAATGTTTATAGAAAAGTAAAGATGACTTCCTACTGTTACATAAACAGATCAGTTCTCATTTAATTGAGACCAGGAGATTTAATCAAACATTATTATATGAGTTGCACATACAGGCTTAATTAGCTAATGTCTCTTTGTTTTTACATTAACCTATTCAGTAGCTAAATTCATAAATAGCTCTAAACTGTCATTTGTTAAACCATAATTTATTATCTAAATTATAATTTATTAAAGCTCAGTGTCTTGGTCCAAGCATTTACAGTCAGGTCCATAAATATTGGGACATCGACACAATTCTAACATCTTTGGCTCTATACACCACCACAATGAAGTTGGAATGAAACAAACACAATGTGCTTTAACTGCAGACTGTCAGCTTTAATGTGAGGGTATGTACATCCAACTCAGGTGAACGGTGTAGGACTTACAGCAGTTTCCATATGTGCATCCCACTTGTTAAGGGACCAAAAGTAATGGGACAGAATAATAATCATAAATCAAACTTTCCCTTCTTAATACTTGGTTGCAAATCCTTTGCAAGTCAATCACAGCCTGAAGTCTGGAACGCATAGACATTACCAGACGCTGGGTTTCATCCCTGGAGATGCTCTGCCAGGCCTCCACTGGAACCGTCTTCAGTTCCTGCTTGTTCTTGGGGCATTTTCCCTTCAGTTTTGTCTTCAGCAAGTGAAATGCATGCTCAATGGGATTCAGGTCAGGTGATTGACTTGGCCATTGCATAACATTCCACTTCTGTCCCTTCAACAATTCTTTGGTTGCTTTTGCAGTATGCTTTGGGTCATTGTCCATCTGCACTGTGAAGCACCGTCCAATGAGTTCTGCAGCTTTTGGCTGAATGTGAGCAGATAATATTGCCCGAAACACTTCAGAATTCATCCTGCTGCTTTTGTCATCAGTCACATCATCAATAAATACAAGAGAACCAGTTCCATTGGCAGCCATACATGCCCATGCCATGACACTACCACCACCATGCTTCACTGATGAGGTGGTATGTTTAAGATCATGAGCAGTTCCTTTCCTTCTCCATACTCTTCTCTTCCCATCACTCTGGTACAAGTTGACCTTGGTCTCATCTGTCCATAGGATCTTGTTCCAGAACTGTGAAGGCTTTGTTAGATGTTGTTTTGCAAACTCTAATCTGGCCTTCCTGTTTTTGAGGCTCACCAATGGTTTACATCTTGTGGTGAACCCTCTGTATTCTCTCTGGTGAAGTCTTCTCTTGATTGTTGACTTTCACACACATACACCTACCTCCTGGACAGTGTTCTTGATCTGGCCAACTGTTGTGAAGGGTGTTTTCTTCACCAGGGAAAGAATTCTTCGGTCATCCACCACAGTTGTTTTCCGTGGTCACCTGGGTCTTTTGGTGTTGCTGAGCTCACCAGTGCGTTCCTGCTTTTTGAGAATGTTCCAAACAGTTGTTTTGGCCACGCCTAATGTTCTTGCTATCTTTCTGATGGGTTTGTTTTCTTTCTTCAGCCTAATGATGGCTTGCTTCACTGATAGTGAAGCACTGATAGAGCTCTTTGGATCTCATCTTGAGAGTTGACAGCAACAGATTCCAAATGCAAATAGCACACTTGAAATGAACTCTGGGCCTTTTATCTGCACATTGTAATTGGGGTAATGTGGAAATATCACACACCTGGCTATGGAACAGCTGAGAAGCCAGTTGTCCCATTACTTTTGGTCCCTTAACAAGTGGGATGCACATATGGAAACTGCTGTAAGTCCTACACCGTTCACCTGAGTTGGATGTACATACCCTCACATTAAAGCTGACAGTCTGCAGTTAAAGCACATTGTGTTTGTTTCATTCCAACTCCATTGTGGTGGTGTATAGAGCCAAAGATGTTAGAATTGTGTCGATGTCCCAATATTTATGGACCTGACTGTACATTACATTATAATACATAAGGAAAGAGACATCCATACTTAGCCCGAACCCAAGAAATGCTTGACAACCAAAATGAACCCAGTTCCAACACCAAATATTGGGGGAGAGGGATGACTTTACAAATTTGAAACTTAGTTCCCATGTCTGGGTTTTTCACAGAAGTCCTTCTTGAACTGCAGAATCTCTTCAGATATTATATAAATATCTGATTTATGTTACTCCCACCTGGTCTAACAGAAAAGAAAAATAAATATTTCTTCTTGTTGTTTTCAAATTTAAGCCACTTTAACATAAGATGACATAGTCATTCTTCCGTGTACTTTCATTTGTACTTTCTGGTTTAGTACTGGGAATATAATCTTGAACTGCGGTAGTAGCTGGCCCAGTGACCAAGACATCTGGCTATTATGGACAATATATCAATCCTGAGTGAGGAATAGACAAGACTACATGCAACCCATTATTGCAGAAAGATTCTGCCAGCTTACTACACCATCTGTGCGTACACAAAAAAATGACATAATTTCAATGTAAATGAGTTTTTACAATATTTCCATAGACGTGGAGCCAGAATCTTTTTTTTTAACAGAAAAGCAGGAATATGTTCACAAGGCTAAAATGATGATTGGATTATTCTTTCCAAATATTTACTTTTCTGCTCCCTCTTTTTCTCCCACACTTATTTGACTTAACTTTACAATAAAGCACCAGACAATATAGTCATAGCATATTACAAGCCTGTCCACTATAATTATTTGTTAAAAGGACAAAACTTGTTTTCTACCCAGAACAAATAGTAGAAGGCAGAGCAGCCTGGTGGAGATACTTATTTTAGCCTCCTAGAAGCCCAAATCAATATCTTAGCTTTTTTTCTGACATACCCTGGGCTGATATATTTCTGTTGGAAGTGCTACTTTTAGAAGCAGTCTTCAGCTGAAGAACAGTTTAGGCATATTCTTGTCACAAGTCTATTCAACTTTATTGTAAGGAAGTAAATGATGAACATTCAGAACAATACAAGGACTAGTCACTAGACCCGTGGTGGCGAACCTATGGCACGCGTGCCAGAGGTGGCACGCGGAGCCATAGAAGCCGGCACGCGAGGGTTTCCCACCGGCAAACCGGAAGTGCGAAAAAACGCACTTACGGTTTGCCGGTGTGCTGTTTTTTGCACTCCGGAGGGTTCAGGGAAGCTCCCTGAAGCTCCGGAATGTAAAAAACTACAAAACGGACAAACCGGAAGTGCACTTTTCCGCACTTACGATTTGTCCGTTTTGTAGTTTTTTGCATTCCGGAGCTTCAGGGAGCTTCCCTGAACCCTCCGGAGTGCAAAAAACAGCATACCGGCAAACCAGAAGTGCGTTTTTTCGCACTTCCGGTTTGCCGGTTTCGTCGTCCCAGGCTCCGGTAAGCCTTTGCGCGGCGGTGGGGGTGTGTGCGCATGCGCAGGGGACAGCATGGGGGGGTGTTGTGCGCATGCGTGGGGGGAGGGAATGGGTGTGGGCACGCGAGCGCGCGCGAGTGCGCCCCCCCCTTTTTGGCACGCGAGCCGAAAAAGGTTCGCCACCACTGCACTAGACTAATATGGAGAGAAAAGGCAATAGTGAGCCACATCTCTACTGTCATTAAGAAAACTGCATCATTGTATCCCTACAATCATACAGAGGTAAATGAAGGGTGGCTATCTCTTTTTAAAATAAAAGAATATGTAATATAGAAAAAATCCATTATAATATTCTTTGCAATCTCTTTCGCTCCCCAAGTCTAGCTGTATATTTGAATCTCGAGAAAAGGTCTCTTAGAACAAAAACTAAACTTTTTTTTAAAAAAAATAAGAGCTCTAAAACAAGCAAGCTCTAAAATACCTGTCCTATTCCCCCTCCATTAGTAACGAAAAGCTTTCAGAGGTTGACATTCATTTAAAAATTCTCCATTTTCCTTTCCTTAGATTACAGCTCTACACTGAGTTAGTTTTAATAAATGTAGAAGGGAAAAACAATGTGGAAGATGATCAGGTCACATTAGTTTAGCTACTGTTTGCAACTGTCTTATTTTTCTTAAAAGCAAGGCTTGGCATAGTATTTAGAGAATCAGAATTTTCTCATTGCTGTGAATTTATTCCAGGTTATCAAAGGAATGTCTAACACTCAATCAATATTCAAAATTCTGCATTTTTCCTTAGTGTCTATATATTTGAAAAAGGAGGATCTACAGTAATTCTTGCTTGTCACTATAAGAAGGGCAACTGCTGATTACACATTTATATCTAATGATCAATTAATATAAGACCACAGTACTGATGCAAGAGTGTTACCACCTGCTTCATCTTGAACGTCAGAGGCTTTTTATACCTGTCCAGCCTAAAAAAGCATTAAGAGTTGTTAACCTAATCTTGCATAGCTTCTTCTCTGGTAATATTGTACTTTTAACTAGACCAGTGATGGCGAACCTTTTTTTCCTCGGGTGCCGAAATAACGCGCACGCGCGCTATCGCACGCACATGTGTGCCCACACCCATAATTCAAAGCCCCCCACTCACCCCACCCCTCTGCGCATGCGTGCGCGACATCCCCAACTCCCCCGTTTCCCGACTTCCAGTGGGCCCAGTAGGCCCGTTTTTTGCCCTCCCCAGGCTCCAGAGGCTTTCTTGGAGTTTGGGGAGGGCGAAAACACTCCCCCCGCCACCCCGGAGGCCCTCCGGAGGCTGAAATCGCCCTCCCAGAGCCTCTGCGTGAGCCAAAAATCAGCTGGCAGGCACGCACATGCACGCTGGAGCTGAGCTAGGGCAACAGTTCGCGTGCCGGCAGATATGGCACCCGTGCCATAGGTTCGCCATCACTGAACTAGACCATAGAAAACATTTGCTAGACCAATTCTTGAATATTTATTTATTTATTTATTTATTTATTTGGTAGCTTTTCTATGCCGCCCTACTCCCGCAGGACTCAGGGCGGCGTACAACATTTTATACAAAAACTCCAAACAAAAATTATTAAAAGCACTTAAAAACAATTAAAAATATAAATATACACACATCATACATACATGGGGGAGACATCAGGAATAAATCGTCTCAACTCACCCCTGCCTGCAGGAAGAGCCATGTCTTAATGGCTTTTCGGAAGACCAGCAAGGTGGGGATGGTTCGGATCTCTGGGGGAAGTTGGTTCCAGAGAGCAGGGGCCCCCACAGAGAAGGCCCTCCCCCTAGGCCCCGCCAGTCGGCACTGTTTGGCTGACGGGACCTGGAGGAGACCCACTCTGTGGGACCTAACCGGTCGAAGGGAGGAATGCGGCAGAATGCGGTCCCGGAGATAACCTGGTCCTAAGCCATGTAGGGCTTTAAAGATGATGATCAGCACCTTGAATTGTATCCGGAGACCAATGGGCAGCCAATGCAGCTGGCGGAGTATGGGTGTTACGTGGGTGTACCTTGAAACACCCACCACAGCACGCGCAGCTGCATTTTGCACCAGTTGAAGTCTCCGAATACTCTTCAGGGGCAGCCCCATGTAGAGCGCATTGCAGTAGTCCAATCTAGAGGTGACAAGGGCGTGAGTGACCGTGAGTAGAGCCTCCTTCTCCAAGTATGGTCGCAATTGGTGCACCAGGCGAACCTGTGCAAAAGCCCCCCCTAGCCACAGCTGTAAGGTGTTGATCTAATTTTAGCTGTGGATCTAGGAGGACTCCCAAATTGCGAACCCGTTCTGAGGGAGTTAATTTTTCTCCCTCGAGAACCAAGGAGGGACAGTTGTCATGGTCCTTAGGAGGCAATATCCAGAGCCACTCAGTCTTGTCGGGGTTGAGTCTAAGTCTGTTCCTCCCCATCCAGATCCTAACGTCGTCCAGGCACTGGCACATCACATCAACCGCCTCCCTGAATTTAGACGGGGTGGTAATGTACAGCTGGGTGTCGTCAGCGTACTGTTGGAAACTCACCCCATGTCTACGGATGATCTCCCCCAGCGGTTTCATGTAAATGTTGAACAGGATGGGTGAGAGGACCGAACCCTGAGGCACCCCATAGGTCAGGGGCCTAGGAGACGACCTCTGCCCACCTGCTAACACCGACTGCATCCTATCAGCGAGATAAGAGGAGAACCACCGCAAAACGGTGCCTCCCACTCCCAACTCGCCGAGACGATGCAGAAGGATACCATGGTCGATGGTATCGAAAGCCGCTGAGAGGTCAAGTAGCACCAGGATGGAGGAATTACCCCCATCCCGGGCTCGCCAGAGATCATCCATCAGGGCGACCAAGGCGGTTTCTGTGCTGTAACCGCGCCTGAAACCCGACTGATAGGAATCTAGATGATTAGTTTCCTCCAATAACCGAAGGAGCTGAGAGGCCACCACCTTCTCCACAACTTTACCTATAAAAGGCAAGTTGGAGACCGGACGAAAGTTCTTCAAATCCGCTGGATCCAGCGAAGGCTTCTTGAGGAGGGGTCTCACCACCGCAACTTTTAACGGTTGCGGTACGGAGCCCTCCCTCAGAGAAGCGTTGACAACCGCCTGGATCCAGCCGCGTGCCACCTCTCTGCTGGCCGAGACCAGCCAGGAGGGGCACGGGTCCAATAAACAGGTGGCAGAACTCACAGCCCCCACAGCCTTGTCCACGTCCTCAGGAGAAACAGGCTCAAACTCCTCCCATAATGTTAAACCAAGACTTGCCCCTGTCAACTCAATGGACTCTGCCCAGCTAGAGTCCAGGTTCGACCGAATCTGAGCGACTTTATCCGTCAGATACTGCGAGTATTCCTCAGCTCTACCTTGCAAGTGTTCCTCGCTCCCCCCTTTAGCAAGGAGGGAGCGAGTCACCCTAAACAAGGCGGCTGGACGAGAATCTGCGGACGCAATAAGAGCGGAAAAATGAGATCGTTTTGCCGCCCTTATCGCCACTAAATAAGACTTAATAAAAGTTCTTAATAGTGTTCGATCGGACTCGGTTTTACTGGCTCTCCAGCGTCGCTCCAGACGTCTCTTATGGCGTTTCATCTCCCGGAGCTCCTCGGTAAACCAGGGAGCTTTCCGGGATCCACTGCCACGGAGAGGTCGCAAAGGCGCAATTCGATCTAATGCCCCTGCTGCCGCGGTGTTCCAGGCAGCCACCAGGGCATCAGACGAATTGTGTACCAGGGTTTCAGGTATTTCCCCAAGTTCCCTCTGGAATCCTTCCGGCTCCATTAGGCGCCTGGGGCGGAACCACCTAGTCGGTCCCGCCTCCCTGCGGAGGAGGAGTGGGGCTGTGAAATCCAACCTCAGTAGGAAATGGTCTGACCATGACAACGGGGTGATGACTATATCCCCTACCTTCAGATCATCTCTCCACTGTCCCGAAAGAAACACTAGGTCGAGCATGTGACCTCCCTCATGAGTCGGACCCTGGATTACTTGGGTCAGGTCCATGGTTGTCATGGAATCCATGAACTCCTGAGCTGCACCCGAGGTTTCGCCTGCCGAGGGTAGGTTAAAGTCCCCCAGCACCATAAGCCTGGGGAACTCCACCGCCAGGCCGGCTATCGCCTCCAGCAGCTCAGGCAGGGCCTTAGCAACGTAGCTGGGAGGCAGGTACGTTAGCAAAAGGCCCACCTGAACCCCTAAGTCCAACTTTAGAAGGAGTGCCTCACACCCGACAATCTCCGGGGCAGGGATCCTACGAGGATGCAGATTTCGGCGCGTTATAATAGCCACTCCTCCCCCCCTTCCCTGGGGTCGTGAATGATGCTGCACTGAGAACCCGTCTGGGCAAATCTCAGAGAGGGCTACTCCCCCCTCTTGGCCCAGCCAGGTCTCAGTTATACACACCAGGTCCGCCCCCTCCTCAGTGATTAAATCACGTATCATGGGGGCTTTGTTGGTAATTGACCTGGCGTTCAGCAGCAGCATCCTGAGCCCAGGGCCCTGAAAACCCTGGTTGCCAGGTACTCGGGTTGAGCAAGATGGAACCACATCGGAGGGGCCGGAACAAGGGATCGCTTGTACATAGCGAGGTCTCATTCCCCGAGAGCGGCCCGCCCCTCTGCTCCCGCCATACCTGCCTCTCCCTCTTATGACCGGGATACTCCGGCTCTCATCCCCTCCAGAGATCCCCCCTCCCCCCTCGCTGGTCCCCCTCCCTCCCTGCAGGCCATACATACCATTCTCACTGGGTCGGTTAGCAGAGCCCTGCCCCCCTCCGCTTCTGTTTCCACACTCAGCAGAGGGGGTTCGGACCCCAGTCCCCGGCTCACTCATTTTATCACCCATACTTCTATAATCTATACATTTATTCCTCAATCGTACCCAAATCCATTCACACCAACACCCCAATCACACCACTCCCGGGGTAAGCTAAATCTGTCAGCTTACAGCTGATATACAGCAAATACAGCTCATCTGTCTGGAAACCGCACTACATATCGGACATTAATACAATTGAAAATGTCCAGAAATATTTCACAAGAAGAGTCCTCCACTCCTCTGTTCGCAACAGAATACCTTATGCCACCAGACTTGAAATTTTGGGCTTAGACAGTTTAGAACTATGCTGCCTAGGTTGGCCTAAGTGTAGCACATAAAATTATCTGCTACAATGTTCTACCCGTCAATGACTACTTCAGCTTCAACCGCAACAATACACGAGCACACAATAGATACAAACTTAAGGTAAACTCTCCAAACTCGATTGCAGAAAATACGACTTCAGCAACAGAGTGGTCAATGCCTGGAATACACTACCAGACTCTGGTTTCTTCCCCAAATCCCCAAAACTTTAATCTTAGACTGTCTACTGTCTGCCACACCATTCCTAAGAGGTCTGTAAGGGGCATGCATAAGCGCACCAACGTGCCTACCGTCTCTGTCCTAATGTTCCCATGTATTCAAAATCGTCTCATGTATACATGTTTATACTTTTACTGTAATCTTATATATGCTTTACAAAAATAAAATAAAATAAAATAAATAAATAAATCCTGAGAATTTCCAGACACTTGTTTTTTATTTATTTATTCAGTTTCTATAGCTACTGTTCTCAGCCAAATGACTCTGGGTTGCTTACAATTCTAAAATGATAAAACAGTTAAAACCATTAAAAGCAACAAAACTATCAAAAAAAAACATACAACAGCCAAGATAGTTAACCAACTAACAAAAAAGCCAAGAAACTGGGCCCTTGATCCTGGTTTACCACAAAAAGTTGCTGAAAAATTAAGTGAAGTGTACCATGCAGGGCTAGTTGCTAACAGTGATTTAGATGAAAGAGCTAGTGGAGCTTTAAAAGAGTTTAATGAGGAAGGTGCACTGGCAATGCTTCAGCAATTTAAAGCCAGTGATCTCTCTCATGTTCTGAACAAAAGTGCCTTTTATGTGGGCGTCATGAAAACATATAGACAGAAAAACAAGGGATCAAAGTGACAACTTCCAGCAAAGGGCCAGATGAGGCAAAAATGTAGGCACTTTTGTAAAGAACAGGTTAGATTATATCCTTCTGGACAGAGGAAGTATGGTGGTCCTTCAACAGAATGTTGAAGGACTGAGATATTTGTAGATAAAATTCCAAGGGAGTTTTTTGAGGATGAACTTGTTCCATTATTTGAAAAAAAAAAAGGATCTATTTGGGTCATCACTTTAATGATGGATCCCTTGACAGGTCTAAATAGAGGCTATGCTTTTGTCACTTTGTAACAAAGGCACAGCTCAGGAAGGGGTTAAACATGCTAACAATCATGACATTTGTTCTGGAAAATACATTGGAACATATATCTTTCTGCCAATAATAGGCTCTTTGTTGTCTGTATTCCTAAGAGCAAAACCAAGGAACAAATTGCAAAAGAGTTTAGCAAAGTAAGAAAAGAGTTTAGCAAAGTAAGAGTTTAGCAAAGTAAGTAAGTAAGAAAGTACACAGATGTAATATTGTATCAGCAACCTGATGACAAAAAAAAGAACAGAGCTTTTGTTTCCTTGAATATGAAAATCACAAAGCAGCAGCTCAAGCCAGGCATAGGTTAAGGAGGGGAAAAGTAAAAGTTTAGGGTAATGTTATAGTTGAATTGAGCTGACTCCATAGAAGATCCAGATTCTGAAGTGATGGCAAAGGTGAAAGTGTTATTTGTGTGGATTCTTGCAAATCCAGTCCTAAAAGAAGTACTAGAAAAGGCTTTTAGTAATTTTGGAAAACCGGAGAAGGTGAAAAATCTTTTTATTATGCTTTTATTCATTTTGGTGAGTGTGATGGTATTCTAAAAGGGAGGCAGGAATGGCAAAGATTTAGAATATAAAATAGAATAGAATATTCTTAATTGGCCAAGTGTGATTGGACACACTATTTGTCTCCGTTGCATTACTTCTCAGTATACATACAAGCAGCAAAGTGATAAATCATAAATCATAAGATACAACCATAAATCATAAGATACAACCAACAAAGTGATAATCATAATATACCAATAGGAGTAGGTAATAGGAAGAATGAGAAGGATAATAGAAGTACAATCTGGATACATGTTTATATATCCTTAGGCATAGACAGTGTTGTGGAAATTATATGTTTAGCAAAGTTATGACATGGATGGTGGGGGAGGGAACTGTCTTTTATCTAGTTGTTTTGTCATGCAATGCCCTGTAGTGGTGTCCTAAGGGGATAAGTTGAAACTGTTTATGTCCATGATGTGAGGGGTCTGTAGATATTTTCTCAGCCCTCTTTCTGGCTGGTGCAGTATACAGGTTCTCAATGGAAGGCATGCTGGTTGCAATTGCTTTTTTCTTCAGTCCTTACTATCCATTGAAGTTTGTGCCTGTCCTGTTTAGTTGCTGCATCAAATCAGACAGTTATGTTAAGTGCAAATGACAGACTCAATAATTCCTCTGTAGAACTGTATCAGCAGTTCTTTGGGCAGTCTGAGCATCTTGAGTTGATGCAGGAAGAACACATTCTTTGTTATGCTTATCAAATGACAGTTATAATGTTAGGTGTCCATTTCAAGTCCTGGGATATTATAGAACCACAAACTTGATGGTCTCTACTGTTGATACTGTGTTGCCTATTATTGTAAGAGTTGGTAGAACAGGAGTGATCCTCCTATTCTACCATCTCTTACAACAATTATAATATTGCCTCTTAAAATAATCTACATCTATTCTACCACCCCTCCTATAAGGATAAAGTACTGAAATTGTGTTTCACAAAGCCACCAGTTCAAAATAGGAAAGAACAAAAAGCCGTGACAAGCTGCTAAAAATCAAATGTTATTATTACTACTATGGATCTTTCCATATGCCCCCACCAACAAGAGATAGACATGACTATGGCTATCCTCCTGACTACAATGATGATGATGGTGATGATGGTGGCGGTGGTGGTGGTGGTGGTTGTTATTATTATTGCTATGATTACTGTGACTATTGTGGTGGATGTGAAGATCTTTACTATGGTTATGAAAATGTTTAAGTAGGAGCTAGAAGAAGGGATGGTAAAAAGAATGCTACTCTTTCTAGAAGTCAGGGGCTGCTTCTCACCATAGCAGAGCTGATTATGAACAAAGAGTTGTCCTGGATAAGCAAGAGATGCTTGTGGTGCCCACCAACAGGGAAGCTACAGGCAAGGAAAAGGGATTGAGGCTGATCCTGACCTGTAGTGACTTGCTAAGTGGGAATACCTCAGAAGCTGGCAGTGGAGTAATGTTAAAGAAATCAAGTCATTTGGCTACATTTGGAGCAAATTATTTTTAAAAGATTCTTCCTGTAAAGATCTTGAAATTAAATATGGGACACTTCGACTTTCATACAAATTTCTAATAGTTTCTCTGCAGTGCAAATTATAATTCTTAAGCTAATGTTTTCCCAGTATGTTCAACATGATTTCTCCATAGCATGGCCTCCTAATAATTGTTTTGAACTTTTTTTTAAAAAGGGGGGGGGAGATTTAATATGATTCTCCCATAATTAGAGCTATTTAAATGAAAATGCTGTCCCATAACTGGCATAAATATCTGTCTACTTGTGACTTCAATATAGAGTTGGTTTTTCAACCTAGTCAACTATTCTTTATTACAGTGGAATGTGTTATAAAATCTTTCCTTGTCCTTTAAGTGGCATCTAACTTTTACCATAGCAATCCTTGATTTGTAGAAATACAAATATAGCCTTTGACATAACTGTTCTGATGTCACAATGGACCTCTGATATTTGTGTCTGTATATATAACATTAGAACAGATTTGCTAATGGTATCATGAGACTTAAAATCTCTTACCATCAAATTTGTAATTTCTTAGTGTAAATTTGTTTTTTGATCGTTTTTGGCTATACAAAGATATTTGTTGGTTTACAAAACACATGGTCTATCATAGAGATTTACCTCAGAAATTGTTTAAATCTCAGAATAAAACAAAGAATATAAAAGCCATTAAAAAGTATAATACACTTTATAATATAATAAGTAGCATATTCATGTCAAGCTAGACTTTGCTTTGCAAGCCAGATCCACTACAATGCTTTTTGTTCCTAGGTATGAAGAAAAATACTTTATAATTAAATAGACTGGGTAATCTGGCTCATTAATAGCATGATGCAACTTTGCCAGATTTTGCATAGGTTTTCTTCAAGAGATCTACCCAAATAAAATGCAACCCTCCCCAAATAATATTTAATATTATTTTTAATATTATGTAATAATATTTTCTATTTAATATGGGAGATCAAAAACTGTGAAATCAAGAGGTAAATGAAATGAAAATTGTGCAGAATCAAGCCTAGGGCTTTATCCCTATTTACTTTCCCCCAGGGTATAATTATTAATGACAGCATTGCTTTCCATCCTTATTCCCAGCTCACGAGTGAGACAGACTTAGACAGTCCTTAGCTGTACTGGCATAAAAGTAGCATTTTTCAGCGTATTCCAACTGCCTCAAGGGTTTGAAATCAGTTACAGGTTAACCATTTACCTTAAAGACAACACCAACAATCAGTGATGGATGTGATCAGAAGTTCGCTGTGGGAATACAAGACAAAACTCTTCCTGCTGGTCAGGCAGCCACTACCACAGTTATTTCAATTTCAGCCTTTACCATCTCCATGTGCACTTTATATCCCAAGTTCCTTTCATAACCACCACCCCTCCCCTTTCTGTTTTTGACATCAGGCTTCAAAATATGGATCAGGGCTGGTTTTCTTAGCCGCTTTCAATACAAATGCCAATGGAACTCCTTTTCATCGCGATTGAGAGAGGGATCTTGGAGTCTTGGTAGACAGCCAACTAAATATGAGCCAGCAGTGTGCAGCAGCAGCCAAAAAGGCCAACGCAGTCCTGAGCTGCATAAATAGAGGGATACAATCAAGGACCAGAGAGGTACTAGTACCATTCTATAAAGCCTTGGTCAGACCACACCTAGAGTACTGCATCCAGTTTTGGTCACCACACTACAAAAAAGACATTGAAACTCTAGAGAAAGTGCAGAAGAGAGCAACCAGGATGATAAAGGGTCTGGAAAATAAAACATACAAAGAGTGGTTGCGGGAACTAAGCTTGGTCAGTCTAGCGAAGAGAAGGACCAGGGGTGACATGATAGCAATGTTCCAATATTTGAGAGGATGCCACAGAGAGGAGGGGGTCAGGCTGTTCTCTATGGCACCACAAAGCCAAACAAGGAATAACGGATGGAAGCTGACCAAGGAGAGATTCAACCTGACTCTGTGATTTTGTCACCAAACCCCCAAAACTTTACCCTTAGACTGTCCACTGTTGACCTCAGCCGATTCCTAAAAGGTCAGTAAGGGGCGTGCATAAGTGCACCAGCGTGCCTACCGTCCCTGTCCTAATGTTCCCTCTTATCAGTACCCATCTTATGTATATAAACAATGTTATATCTATGTATATTACCAACACGTACTTGACAAAAATAAATAAATAAAATAAATAAATAAATAAACCTGGAAGTGAGGAGAAACTTTCTGACGGTGAGAGCGAATGGAACCAGTGGAATAGCTTGCCAGCAGAGGTTGTGAGAGCCCCAACACTTGCAACCTTCAAGGGGAGATTGGACTGCCATCTGTCTCAAATGGTGTAGGAACTCCTGCTTGAGTAGGGAGTTGGAATAGATGACCTACAAGGTCCCTTCCAACTCTAATAATAAATCTAAATCAACTCCTTGCTCGGATCAGAACTGGTGCTTGCAGCTCCTCCTGGAGGGCAAAATTACTGAGAGATTATTATCCCACTCCAGAGTGCAGAGTGACAAGCTATCTCCCAACCCATTTTATGTTGCTACTAAGATTTAGGGTTATCTACAAATGGTGGAAGAGTCACAATTGATCTCCAATCAACAGTTGGATGGTTGATGATGTGATCAATTTAATCTTCACGAGGAAAAAAATATGCTCAAAACTTGTTGCAATTGGGATTGAATCTGACCAGACATATAACCAGGTCATGGACAGGGTCAACTATACTTGAAAGGTCCAGTTTGTAGTTTGAGTAGAATCCCAACTGAAATAGGAAATTTAATATCCTCCAAAAGTTGGACTACTCTAGTTTAAACAGAGTCATGAAAATATAATTCATATTCCTCATTAAATCTAAACATAACTTGTGAAAAGATACTAGTACGCCAATTAAAATTGTGCAATTTATATTGGTTTTCAAGCTGATTATTATCTTAAAACATAGAGGGGGGGAAGGGAAACCTTGTTGCAGGGTAAGGCCTGATCACTCAAAGATGGGGAGGGAGAGCCCCCTAGCTGTAGTTCAAAGGGATCTCCTCCTGTTATAATGAAAGAAATCAGGCAACTGAAGGGAACATTATCACTGTCAGGTTTCTGATTGCTGTGGACAAGTTCCTTTTCCAAAGAATAATAAAAATAAATTAATATGTGTGTTAAAAAGTTTGAGAAAACATAAAGGCAAGGCTGCAAAATTACTAGAAGATCTAAAATAAAGTTGGTAATAATATTAAAACACATTATTTGTTATGACTGCAGTTTTCAGTAAACTGAAATGTTTTAAAGATTGAAACGGTAGATTGTATGTTTCTGGTTTGGGCTACAAAAGGGGGAGTCATTTTAATGTTTCCATCTATCAGGCAGTCATCATAGGCTATCCATCATTGTTCTTCCTCTTTTCAGCTTTATGATAGAGGGATTTTTAATTCTTCATCTGGATATTCTGTGAAGCAGATCTTACATAAAGCACAAGATATGAGTTCCAGTAACTCTACATTGTGCTGGACTGCAAAGAAAACAAAGAGCCAGCAGGAAATAACTATTTGCCGTGAGGTAGAGGGGAATGGCTCTTTACTCACTGTTTAAATTGTTGAGCCAGAAGGACAAAATGGGGGCAACGAAGTTGAAAGATTAATTGTAGTCATCACTGTATGAGTATCTACACTTTCTGGGAAACTGAAACAAAATCTTTATTTTTGGTTCTGCAACAATTAATTTCCTGGGTGCCTAATTTTATTTTTGACATGACATTTTCTGTCTAGTGTCAACAATCTTTGTAGCAATAATAACTCAGGAAAGGACAATTTTCAATTCTAAAGCACATGGCTTCCAAGTAAAACTGGTATTCTGGGGTCTGGGAAGTGGAAGAGATTTTTTTTTATGGCTGAAACCCATCAATCTGCAACTTGATAATGAAATTTAGATAAATTGCTTCCTTTTTGATTTAGTGGAACATGATCATGCTTGAGACAATACCTTCATCTTTTTTACCCCTTTCTCCTTTTCTGTTGTTGGTTTAACAGCAGAAAGTATTGGTTAGTTATGATAATGCTTCAAAATATCTTTATCAAAGGTAATTTAAATATGGATAGATTGAGGAAGAGCAAGGTGAATAAAGATGACAGTAATTCTCTAGCCTGCACTGATTGCTGCATAAGTGCTGGAAGGGCTAAATATTTTCTAATAGCAGCCTGAGAAAAGATAAACAGAATATACCTGGGAAGGGAAGGGATAATGTTTGCAATAAGTCTCCCTTGCTAGCTATATTGGGCATGGAATATTCCTGTCTTGATGCAGATGTGAAGAAATAATCAATGAGAAAGCAGCAGAGTGAGAAGTGAAAACAGAAATAACTTGTCTGCTAATCACTATATACTAAGGCAGTGATGGCGAACCTATGGCACGCGTGCCACAGGTGGCACGCGGAGCCATATCTGAGAGCACGTGAGGTGTTGTCCTTTGTCAGCTCCAGCGCACATGCACGCGCATGCCAGCTGATTTTCAGCCTTCTTTTCTGCCATTTTTGCTCTCCCCAGGCTTCAGAAAAGCCTCCTGAAGCCTGGGGACGCGAAAAACTGGCCAACGGGCCAACCACAAATTAACTTGTGTGAGTCACCCCCAGGCTCCTTTTCGCTGTCAGAGGTCTTCAGGAACTTCTTCAGCTTTGGACAGTTGCAGCCAGGCCTCGCACACCTCGGCCCATTTCTTCTGCAGCCGGCAAGGCTTTCCTGAAGGCCTCTGCAGCTGATAACAGAGTTCCAGATCGATCCGGAGCTCTGTTATCAGCTGCAAAGGCCTTTCCTAAAGGCCTTTCCTGAAGGCCTCTGTAGCCAATAACAGAGCTCCAGATCGATCCGGATTTCTGTTATCAGCTAGAGAGGCCTTCAGAAAAGGCCTTTAGGTAAGGCCTTTAGGTAAGGCCTCTGCAGCTGATAACAGAGCTCCGGATCGATCCTGAGCTCTGTTATCGGCTACAGAGGCCTTCAGGAAAGCCTTGCCGGCTACAGAAGAAATAGGCCAAGGTGTGCGAGGCCTGGTTGCAACTATCTGAAGGTAAGTAGTAGGGCAGCTCCACCTCCGTTTCGTTTCCGAACTTCCGGTTGGCCCTTTGGGCCATTTGTTGCCGTCCCCAGGCTTTAGGAGGAAAACAGCCCAAAAGGCCTACCAGAAATCTGGAGGCTTCAGTGAGGCCTGTGCACATGCACGGAGGGCAGTGCAGGGGTTGTGCGCATGCACTGGGGAGGGCATTGCATTATGGGTGTACACGCGCACATGCTATCGCGTGCGCGCACACCCTTTTAACACCTGGGCCAAAAAAGTTTCGCCATCACTGCACTAGGGTTTGTCATGCTGAAGTTTGTCAGTAAAATCTGACATATCGCAAAACACTCCTGACTTATTTGGTCAATTTTGGGATTGCTTTCTCTCCTTTAGTAGTAGTCTTGTATAGATTGATTGATTAGAGACCATAAACAAACAATGCCTACTCAAATATCACATTACAGGCCAATTATGATTAACAGCCAGTAAACAGCTGTGATTTTTAAATGGGCTTACATGCATGCATACATACCCATCACACTTTCTCAGGGTAAGCAACTTTAAGCAACAAAGCCCAGCAAAGGAGTAAGAAATATTGTGAGAAGAGATAAAAAGATGGAATCATAGCTAAACCTAGTTTACAAGTGTCACATCAGGCACGACCATGTGACCATGGAGACGCCTGCTGATTGGCTGTACGCTGGCTCCACCAAAAGCGGGAGATTGCCAGCGTGGGATTGGTTTAGGCGTTGACAGCTGGGACTATATAAGAGCTGTCATGCCGGTGGTTGCTTGCTCGCTCCCTCAGTTAGCCAGGAGCGAGTCACTTTGTTAACTGGGGCCAAAGCCTCAATAAAAAGAGTTGAATTGTTTCCAAGCGTTGCCTCACTCATTTCTCGTCTCGTTATCAGATATAACATTGGCGATAAAGGTGGGATGCAGGCAGCTCGGAAATAAACAGTCACTGCTGAAGCACTGAGGAAAAAACATTTTTTTCCTGAGGCGACGAGACGTCGCAACAGCGAGACAACAACAGAAAATCGTCCAGAAGTCTCCAAATGTCGAGAGTATGGCCACACTCTCGACATTTGCTCCGTTTGACCAAAAGACTGATTACTGGGATTCGTTTCTAGATAGGTTTGACTGTTTCTTGGCTGTCAACGATTTCAAGGGGCTGCCTGGGAATCGTAAATTGGCTGTATTCTTGAGCGTATGTGGCCATAACATGTTCGAAACTGCCAGAGTCTTAATGGCACCCCAGAAGGTCCAAGACGCATCGTGGCCAGTCCTCATTGATAAATTACAAGGGCATTATGCTCCTTTGCCCTCCAAAATGGCAAGGCGCCATGCCTTCCATCATAGATATCAGGCAGAAGGGAAAACTATTAATCAATATATGGCAGCCTTGACGGCAGCTGCCCAATATTGTGAATTCAGGGATTTACAGCTCCAATGGAGGCTGTTGGCAAAAAAGAATGTCACACTCCAAACAGCATTAGAGGAGGCTACAGCCTCTGAAATGTCCACTCAGTCGGCAGTAGAGTTGCAAAGGTCAGCGGGACTCCTTTCTGGCAGAGATGCATCTGCTGTGCACCAGGAGGAGGTCGAAAGGGACCCCCGGGCTGAGGAGGACGACGAAGTGAGCCAACTACAAACTACTCCAGTGGTAAACTGTCAGTGGGATATCAAGTGGCCCCAGGGGAGCTGTGAAAGTTGCAGAGGGTCCCATCAGCGCTCCTTTTGCCGTTTTAAGAACGCAACCTGCAGGCATTGTGGCAGAAAGGGGCATTTGGCTCAAGTTTGCCAAGCGGGTCAACTTTCCCTTCCGAGGCCCTCCTCATCACAATCTTTTCAGGCAGCCCAGCATAGACAGGGTCACGAGTGGAAAAGCAATGTCTGTTTCAACATCTACAGGGATTCTGGCTATAAAGAGGCGGTGGTTGGCCAAACGGGCACAGAAGTCACCAAAAAAATTTACCTCATGCTGGAATTGGAGGGAAAACCCTGTAAGCTGGAAATCGATCTGCCCTCTCCATCATTTCATGGAGCACCCTGAAGAGATTGGTTCCCTCCATGTCCAAACGGCGATTGGCTTCTACCAATGTGCACCTTCGGGATTATCAAGGTAACCAGATCCCCGTTGAGGATTGTGGGAAATTTGCCATCAAGTACAAAGGGTTTGCTGGCCGCCTGAAACTAATTGTTGTTGGTGGCTCCCTTCCCTCATTATTATTCACTGTATCTATAATTCTCTTAACCATCCTTACTTCCACAGCACATATAGACTGCTTCACACATTGCCTTTTATCCTTTTCGGTGCGGGGGGGAGTAATAAAAAGCAATTTTCTCAACTTATCAATTCCACCAACTGTGACTTTCTTGGCATGGCACAGTCTGCATACAGAAGTACATGCACATTCATGCTCACAACCAATACACCTCCTTTATCATCACAACGATTCTTTACATATTTAACAGATAATGAATAACCAAGGGGATATCCCCAAAACTCCCTGCTCAGTGTTGAACCATGTATTCACTATTCCATTTATTTCACACATGCTTTACTTCCATTGTGTACTGTTCTTATTGCATTAAACAACCAACCTTCAGATCCTATATAGAATAGTTTATTCATTGTCTCATGTTCATATCTCATGCTAAGCCACTACTATCGTCTATTTATGGCCTAAATATCATTTTATTATAAACTCTTAAATGTCAGTCCTTGATTATAGTGGCCTTGAAAAATTAAGCATATACACACACCCACACCAACTTTTTGTGTATAGATACAGTAGACAGATAGAAATACCGCAGATACTAATATAGTTTTAGAATGTACAGCAGTTTCTGATGTGCTGTATAACTTGGTCTTTTAAAAATTATTATTTGCAAACAGCATAGACCTCATGGTGGTTCAATCACGAGGCAGAATGAGGACATGCAGCACAGAGAAAAGCTAATCCTTCCTCTAATGCCATTGTTCCTACTACCATAAAAGCCCATCATGTTTGTGAAAAACAAAACTGGCACAGAGGAGATACTATTGAAGCAATGCCTTTGCTTTGGGACTGCTTCTGCTCCTTACACTGTTTTTCTGCTAAACTAATGGCTGTTTATAACAGGCTCAGATAACAACATGTTGAACTATGAGTAAAGTAAGCTTATCTAAAACAAGCCAGGGCTACAGATCATACTTAAGGAGCCATGCCTCATCCATAGTCTGACTGAGATGTGGTCTCAGTTTGGAAAAAAGGATAAGCCAAGGCTCACTGCTTTCTGTTTTTGCAGAAAGAGAAGAGATCACTACAATAGTTATTCAGTATAGACATGAACTATTAAATCCCAACTGAAAATATGATCATCTCATAAGTAAAAAATTTTCCTTTTAAATAAACCAGTTCCTATTTTTTTTCAATATAAGAATGCAATCCAAGATAAGTCTTAATTACCGTAAAACTATTTATCAGGGCTGTCAAAATCTGACAACCATTAGATGCAGAGGTGGGTTCCTACCAGTTCGGACCATTTCTATAGAACCGTTAGTAACTTGGCGGCCTGGGTCGCTGGCCTGCCATGCCCTTGAGCCGATTCTCTCGGTGGTGCCATAGGCGCCGCCATCTTGTTTTTTGCTTCAGCGCATGCGCAGAAGCTTTTTTAGTACTGTGTATGCGTGCGCAAAGTGCAAAGTGCATGTGTGGCGCACAACATGCGGCTGCCCGCGCAGTGCGTCCCTGAGAGAACCGGTAGTAGAAGAATCCAGAACCCATCCCTGATTAGATGGCAGCAAATATTCCACCTTAAATTTTACATAAACAGTTATAAAACAACAAAAGCCACTTTTGGATGATTTAGAAACAATCACTACAATACTAATATGTTGCTCCTGTTGTTGGATACAGTTTTTGGATTACAGTTGTATTTTACTGTTGGATAGTCTGGATTACAGTTATTCTTAAATTTCTTCTACAGCAGAGAAAGAAAAATACTTTAACGCTTGGTAATAGGAGAAGGAAGCTTTTCACCATCTTTTCAAGGGCCTGCAGTGAACCCTACTCCATATTGAATTTCCATTTAGGAGTTTCTTAAAAATGGCTTCCTTGAAATATAGGAGTGATGCCAGAAGAATCTGCACCATGTTAGAGACATTACAGGGAAGCAAAACATTATACTCTTTAATCTTTTTACACAGATAGTAAATGGGGAGCTGATGAAAGTTGTTTTGAGACTCCATATAGTGCTATGGTTAGCGTTTCAATACGAACAACTTTACTATGCTCTTAAACGGGGGGGGGATAGTGCTACAATAAAAGCTGAGTAAATTTAATACTTGGAAAATGTCACCTGCTTTACTCTCAATATAAGGCAGATAACTGCTATATATGTTCTCATAGCACTATGAGATAGCAATATGCCAGATGTTACCTGCTAAGTGCAAAAAAAAATTCTTTTTTTACAACTAAGAAGTTATTTTCTGGACCTTGTCAGCAAGTTTAATAATCAGTATAAAATTCATCAAGTTTGGATTAAATTGTTTTGCCAAGCTACTGTTTGATTAGCTCTTTGGCCTTCTAACCCTATAAATAACAAATATTCTGGACATATGATCTCTATTTGCTGATAATTCTGTTCCACTTTTGTGACCTATGTTTGCCAGATATTAGAATGAAAAACAACCCAGATGGATCCTCAGCAATGTTAATAAAAAACCCTGCCAAATTTGGTCTTGGATTCTAACCAGCTTGGCTTCCAGACATAAGGCTACATTTGGAACATGCCTAGATATTATAAAAAGTGAGCCTGATTTGATTGTTTTAAGATGTCCAAAATTGGAATATAAGCCTAATTACACTCCATTTAATAATTGTACTGCAACAAATAATTTACTTGTGTCTGGAATGAAGTTTCTTCCCTAACTACAACGGAACCTTAAATTTCTGCAGCACTCTTTTTTGCCAAATAATTCAAAGATTCGTAATCTTTTTAGCCTATCATTAAGTTACCGACCTGTTTCCCTAGGCCAGTGATGGCAAACCTTTTTTGGTTCGCGTGCCAAAAGGGGGGGGATGTGGGAGATCACGTGTGTGCGTGCCCACACTCATAATTCCATGCACCCCCGCACATGCATGCATGACCCCCTGCTCCCAGCATGCAATGGCACGCCCATTATTCGCTCTCCCCAGGCTCCAGAGCCTTTCTAGGAGCCTGGGGAGGGCGAAAACGGTCTTCCCCACCCCCTCTGGAGGCTGGAAACAGCCTGTTTCCTGACTCCCAGTGGGCCCAGAAGGCCCGAAAATCAGCCGGCTGGTGCACACATGCATGCCCACCGATATGGCTCCGCGTGCCACTTGTGGCACCCGTGCCATAGGTTCGCCATTACAGCGCTAGGCATTTGGACCAAGATGTTCTTCAAACAACGCAGGCTGGAGTTGTTTTATTGTAAATTGGGGCTGCTTTTTGTGACCTCAGTCATTTGTTTCTTGGGTTGTTACTCTAATTGTTTTGGTTTTAATTCTTATTCATTGTTCAGAGTCATTGCTTGTAGATGGCTGCCATAGGAATTGTATAAACAAATGAATAAATATTTCAGCAGTCTATGAATTGTCTTCCCAGATTCCAAAAAGAACATTCCCGGATTCCAATTTTTGCTTCAAATATGGTCCTAAATTTAGAGTTACATGTAGTCCTTTTTCAATTATATTTGATTCTGGGGTGCTAAATACAAGTTGATGCACAGCAGCATGAAATGTTCAAAGTCCACGGGCAATATATTCTGTATGAAAGGAAAATTTGGAAATCTTAGCCCATTCGTTGGGCCTACTATTCTTCTGGGTTTGGTATTAAAAAAAACATGCATGGTAATTATCCCATCCATCAATATTCCAAAATATCACTGACAGTTGTGTCACTTCTGTCTTTTAATAATTGTCTTTTATTGGAAATTTGTCCTGATCTCTCTAATTAATAAGGAACTTGAATTCCTTTAACAGGGTTAAAAGATTATTATCTAAATCCTTTAAGGATTCCCCCTCCCATTCTTTTGGTGAGGAAAAATTATATTCCGTTTATTCACAGAGGAGTCATTATTAGTTACTTGGACATTTTCTATGATTGGGTGTCTATGTACAAGGTAAAATTGGGACAGACATATTTGTAAGTTAGATTTTCAAGAATATGACTCTTGCTTTGCTTGCACCACAGTTTTGGATTGGACAGAATTCTGAATTTCAAGGCTGGAAGATATTTTACTTTCTGCATCCAGGTTTGCAGCAGGAACATGACTCATCCTGATACTCAGTTGGGCTACTGACCCTTAATTCTAGTGATACCTCTATGTAGTTCTCTAGTTGTAATTAACAAATGTCACAGTATGCCTGATTGCTCATCAAATGTTGATCAAAGAACTAAAGCATATCTGGGTGAATGGAACCTGTTATTCTTCTGGGGGCTGGTACCTGTGAAGCATTAGTTTGACAGCTATCATTTGGAAGAAATGTTTTAGTTGAATCCTCTGTCAGTTTAATTTGCGATTGTAGCTCAGCAGTAAAGGGCAACATTTTGTGATCTACTTAATGCTTTCCTGAAAACGCATTTCTAGCTACATCTTCTGTCAGTTGGTTCTCGTTATCTGAAATACTATATTAAAGTCTTAGAACTGACAAAAGTTTCATCCACAACCACAATGGAAGATTATTGAGAAGGTATGGCGTCAATAAGGCAGAGTATCATAGTGGTTGGATTTGGGTCTCTCTGTGGCAAAGTTCCCACATTCTGTTATACCAGGAACGATACTGATTTGGCAGTGTACCTTAGTCCATAAAATATTTCCTTAAAAGTCTGGAAAAAATTGAAATTTCTCTGAATTCTTTACATTAGGTTTCCCCCGCCCCCCACTTGGTATGGCTGAAGATTCAAGTCTTTTCTTTGTGAAGCTATTGTATTATTACTATGAGGGGTAATGGTATTGGCTGTATGCCCAGAAACTACAGTTGAATTAGCTTTTATCTCTATACACATTGCACAAAGAATGTGAGGCTAATGTGAAAACCATGGGTCAAATCCCTACTCATCCAGAAAGTTTACTGGATGATTTTAGAGTTCTACCTGACCTACCTCAGAGAGCAATTGTGAAGCTAAAAAGCAGAAAGAGAAGAACCCCGCAGTCCCCGTTTTTAAACATTTTTCTTTACTGGTCAGTAATAACTTAGTTTGTAGAGGCTTAGAAGAAGTAACAATAAAGGTGATATGATCAATAAGGAACAAAATGGAGGGCAAGATATGGATAAAGAACTGGAGTAGAGGAAAAAATAGGGAGTAGACATGTCTATTAAGGATAAATGTGTCCATTTGTAAATGAATGAATCAATCTGGATGACATGCATTTTTGTGAGAGAACAAAAGGTGACACATAAGTAAAGCAGAGACAAAATACAGACCTTAGATAATTATTTATTCTGCTATCTTCAACTTAGCATTGCCAGATGTATTCAACAACAGTTTCCATAATTGCCTTCCAACACTGCCCACAAAGGGTGGGAATTAAGAGAACATTTTTAATATAATATTACATTTAATAAAAATGTAGTTACAATTTTCCATTCATTATAATTTAATGATAGATACTGTTTTAAAATAATAACCATCTGATGATAATACTTTAGGTACTGCTAATTTTTTAAAAAAAACAGAACACAACTATATATACAAGTAGTCTTCCACTTACAACCACGATTGGGACCAAAATTTCCATTGCTAAGTGACACTGTCCTAAAGTGAGATGTCATGTGACCACATTGCTTAGTGACAGAAATCCCAGAATTTCCTGCTTGCTGTCTTTAACCAAGAGAAGACATAGCCTTTGATTCTCCCCACTGCCCATCTCCCCACCTTTTTTGACCTCCTCCTACCATGCACTCTACCACCCTAGTTGACATTTGCTATCTTCTTGATCATGTTTCTAACAGGGCATGCCCACTCTGCCCTTTGCACTAAGAAGCCCCCTTTCCCCACACTGTGGGGCCGAGTTGTGGGTGGGCTTCCTGGTGTGCCATGGATCTCTGGCTGTTGCTTGCTTGCTTCTCACGGTGCCCTAGATTGGGGCTTTTTGACACATCACAAGAAGTAGAAGCAAAAGCAAGGCATCGGTCTTAAGTCCCTTCATTTAGTGCCACTGTAACGTCCAACTGTTGCTGAATGAATGGCCGTAAGTAGGGGACTACTTGCACTGTGCATGGGAGATATGTTTTCAACTATCCCATTATTATGTTCAAATTCATCACTGGATTTATCTACCCATTTCCACAGCTTCTTTTCCAAGTAGTGAGCAAAATAAATTTTGATATCAAGAAGGCTCTACAGGAAACATGGTGGAAAGATTAACTCCAGTGTCCCCATGTTCCCAATATGACTCGCTGTAGAATTAAAAACATTTTCCCTTTGGGTATGGTGGAAGGCTTTCTTTATTTTCTTTCTTTGAACAGGAAAATCTGTTCTGCACATTTCAGGATGACTCTGATAAGGTATTTAGTTTGAAAATCAGATAACTCAGAAAACGTAGTAGGATTGCTTTGGTTCTTATTATTTAAGATAGAATGGTGAAAAATGTTTAACATTAACGTTCTTCCATTATGGTGTTAACATTTTCCTTTTTTGAAAAAGTTACCTTTAATGGTATTTTAACATGCATTCAGATAACATCTCAGAAGTTCATTATGAGGCAGCTTCTATGAAATGATGAAATCAAAAAAATAAAGAATATGAAATATATTCCTTAGAAGAACAGAACAAAGGGAGCTACAAAAGTAACAAAACACAATAATCTAAAATCAATTGTTATTCTATTGCTCAAATACATACCGATTTGGGGGGAAATAGAGTTAAAAATCTAGATTAACTATACTTTAATTAAAAATATATATTCAAACTAATGAGCTTTCAAATTAGAATTGATTCCTTGCAAGGGATTAGCACACAAATTAATTTGAAAGGGAAAAGCATGCCAAACCTTGCAAAACAAATCAGTCAGCTGAATGCTGAATAGCTGCTCCAAACAATGCATGGCTCAGAATAGCTTAATATAAATACAGAATCTCAAAATCTCATAATCATTAACATGTATATGAGATAGATCGACTGATTCATTAAAATGGATACATTCTTTGACATGGGTGTACACATTCATTAAAGCATATAATTCCAGTATTATTGCTAAACCCCCAAAATGAATGCATAGCTGCTAAGAAAATTCAACACACCTGCTGTATAAATGTTAAATGATTTTTTTTATTTTCTCTTTTTTTCTATACATGTAGTAAGACAAATACTTAAGAAATTAAGCTATCTATCTATCTATCTATCTGTTATGTATTGAATATATATAGTTCAGGGGTGGGTTCTGGCTTACCTCGCTGTCTGGCTTACCTCATGCGCCGCACGGGCACGCACTTTGCGCATGCGCAGTGCTAAAAACCAAGCTTCTGCGCATGTGCAGAAGCAAAAAACAGCTTCTGCATGTGCGCAAAAGCAAAAAACAAGATGGCGGAGCTGGTTCAGGGTTGTGTCCAGCTGGCCATCGCTGCCAGTTTGGCGAGCATGGAGGAATTCCCGCTACCGGTTCTATAGAACCGGTCCAAACCGGCAGGAACCCACCTCTGATATAGTTGTGTTAAGCCCTGCTAAAGTGAAACTAACCTTTAGATGACCCTAACTGTTAACTCCAACTGTTTTGGAGAGAAACTTAGAACATTAATATTTGGGTGGACTTTTTCAAGTATTATGATTGGTTAAGGCCCTATGGGCCCAGAGTATAAATTACAGGGATTTGCCCGCAGTTCCTCAGTTCCAGTTTTCAGTCAATAAATGTTGTTGTATCTATTATGGTCTGTTTCTTGCCTGCTGAAGCCCACTACACATTACTATCTATCTATCTATCTATCTATCTATCTATCTATCTATCTATCTATCTATCTATCTATCTATCTATCTATCTATCTATCTATCTATCATCAAATATACTGCCTATTTATGGTTACTGGTCATTCATTTCAGTCTGGCACAAAAGGCAGTGAAACAGGTGGAAGTCTTATCATGAGAAATTTATAAATAGATCCATCATAAACACATTATGTTAATCATGATGTGAAAGCCATTAATGTGAGACAGCAATACTTTAAACATTTAGAACAATTACTGTTGTTCTAAAGGTGCTTTTGCAAGAGGCAACTGGACTTTCTTGTCCAGTTATTGTGTATCCTTCTAAATTGTTGGTGATGGTTCATTTTTTTTAAAGACCATGGAGTAAATTTAGAAATTAAGCAAGTGGGTGGAGAGGTTTAAGAAGCAAAATGCATACTTTCAATGTATTAATTATGTCTCATAATCAGCTTCATATTATATGAGATCTAACATATACTGTAGTTTGACCTTAACTTTTCTTTTTCATTGACTTTGCAAAACTTTCTGCTATGTATTAGCATAAAAATATACTAATCAATTGTGGACAGCTTCTTTTTAAAAATTACACAGCTCTAGTGAGTTAACAAAAAAAAGTCACACACAAAAAATATTTATACCATCCTCACTGCTAATTCCACTATTGAATTCTTTTTTATTTGAAGAATGCCAAATGAGGAGATAACAGGCATTACTTGTATGTATGAATGATTGTAGTTTTCTCTGCACTTCATGAACATTTATCTTGATGTATCTAGACAGCGCTAAAGAAATCAGGCATGGACTAGTTCTGATAGAATTTTTGAGTATCCTATTTAATTCCACTGACAGAAACTTCAATAAACTATAAGCCGCACGTACTCTGCAGTATAATTCATTCTTTTGACAGTACTTGTACATCTGTTAAGGGTTGATGCTCCAAAGAACTAGGAAGTTAGGGCATATAGATCTGCACTTCTAAGAAAACGCTCCACTTCTTGGAGAGTTAAAACATTTAATACTGAGATTGCTTGGCTGGATTCATTATATATAAGGGTATGTGGTAATGACCTTGGGAGACTGGGCCAGAGATGGTCCCCAGTTAAGAGACAGCATACACTGCAGCTGGATAGTGGGCATGGCCAGAGGCTCAGAAGAGACCCTCCCTAGTTTCTTTTGAGTAAAGGAGATAGAGGAGAATTGTACTTTCAGACTTGCATGATTCTGTGCATGTACCTTACAATAAAGTAGAATTAACTGAAGAGGTTTTGTTTCCTGTCTAGTCTACCTGGTAAGGCTGACATTGTGTACAGTGATGATGCAATTATGTCAATAATTTAATTAAGATATTTAACTATGAAAATATACTTAACAGGAAAAATACAGATGGAAAATATAATTAAATTAGAACAAAATACAGAAATGTTGAGTTTAAAATAACTATCTTTTCTCTTGGTAGAAAAGTATCAGGAGAAAACTCTGAGCACTTTATGATGTCTGTGTACAATATAAAGCTATTTGAAATCCAGCCTCTTGTTTTCTGTAAGGTAAAGGTAAGAGAATTGCCTTTTAAGAAAGGAGGTGGGGCTTGATTGACCAATGTTCACTTAAAGTACTATTGTTGTGATCATAGCACTACTGAAAGGAATCCCATATACCGGGGTTGGCCGCAAGCAGCTCTTTGGGTTGTGTGTCTCCCTGGCTGGCCCTGCCCCTCGCCCTCCCCTCCTTCACCTGGCCTCAGAAGATAAGGGTGACGGCAGGAATGGAGAAGTGGCCGGGACTGATTCTCCGGCACTGGTTGAGGAACAATCGCCACCCCCGGCGGAGGCTTTCCTTCGGGCGACCCTCCTTCCCCTCTCATGACTGCCTGGCTGGCTTGGCAGGGCCAGGAGGGTGCGCACGTGCAGGGAGACCCTCTTCAAGCGAGCACCAAAGTGCAGCAAAGCACAGCAAAGCGCAGCAAAGGCGCGCGCGAAGGGTGGCCGGCCGCTCGCTTAAGGAAGGTCTTTGGACGTGGCTTCTCTCCTGCCCTAAGGATCTGGACATCACCTTGCCATGTCCACACACACACACACACCCGCAGCTCTTTGGCTGAGCAGGGAGGGTGTAAGCTCCAGCCCAAAGCGGCAGGAAGCGAAGCACGCCTTACATGCAAATGTGGCGCAAAAGCAGGTACAGGGCCACTTCGCTTCTGCACTAAGGCTCTGGTGAACGTCCTCCCACTCCCACTCCTTCTCCTCTCATGCGGGGGGGGGGGGAACATGACAAGGCGATGGCTGGATCCTTAGGGCAGAAGAGAAGCAGCATCCTTTTGCGTCCTGTTAAGACCCTCCTTAAGCAAGTGGCCGTCCACCCTGTGCGTACCTTTGTTGCGCTTTGGCGCTCGCTTGAGAAGGGTCTCCCCACGCGCGTGTACCCTCGTGGCCCTGCCACAGCCAGCCAGGGACTCGGGAGAGGGGGAGGAGGGTCACCCAAAGGGAAGCCTCCACCGGGGGTGGAGATCATTCCTCAGCAGAGAGAAAGAGAGAGAGATAAGGGAGAGAGAGTGAAAAAGAGAGAGATGGGAGAAAGAGATGAGGGAGGGAGAGGGAGGGAGGGAGGGAGAGAGAAAGAGAGATGAGAGGGAGAAGGAAGGGAGAGAGAGAGATGGAGAGAGAGAGAGAAAGAGAGAGGGAAAAGAGAGAGAGAGATACCTGTTTCCCATATAAAAGAAAACATAGAGAGCCACAAAACCTGGGTAGGCATGGCTGGGGGGTCATATTACTCGGTGGGAGTGAGTGACATTGAGTTGGCCACGCCCACCCAGGTTTTGTGGCTTCCTGTGTTTTGTTTTCTCTGGGAAATGGGTCCAAATGGCTCTTTGAGTGTTTTAGGGTGCCGACCCCTGCCATATACCAATGTTTCTGAACCTCAGCAACTTTAAGATGTTCAACTGCCAGATTTCCCCAGCTGGCATCTTTCACCCAATTAAAAAAAATACAACTACACATCTTACACAAATGTTGTATACATTCTCTTCACAGTATACAACAAATCATTAGCAAACAAAATTTGATAAATAGGAACCCTTTTAGAATCAATTTGCATTAAAAAAGGGCTATGGAAAGTGAACACAACAGGCTTCATGCCCTGAGCTTCAGCTGAGAAAAAACCAGTTCTTGGTGTTGATTTGGGGTCACTCACATTATCTTTTTCATGAATCTAGGATGTTAATTGATATAATAGGAGCATTAGCTCTCCCCACCCCCTTCTTTTTTCTACCATGACAAAAAAGATATATCTCTAATGGCAGATATATGTACATATACATTTTCAAAATGGGAGAAAATTTGACAACAGCATACATCAAGATTAATTCTCTTATTTTGAGATGATTATTAAGCAGTAAAAAATATTATGCAATAAGCAAATTTAATCTGTAAATTCCACAGGAAAAGCGGTAATGAAAAACTCCCTTTGGCTGAGCTGTTTATTAAATGTTTCATATATACATTGCCTCCATCACTTATTTCCATGACAACTTACCTGACAACATCTTCAGGATATAAGCTCTTCCAGAGCAAGGATACTGCTACAGAGAAGGTTATCTTTCAAATCACTGTAGTCTGATTTTTTGGGGAAGGAACCTCTGCAGTGTTGCCTCCTAACTAGCACAAATTAAGTGGCAGAATCCACTTGAAGGAGACAGCCCCAAAGGTGTAAAATTATTTTTCCCTATTCCAAGCAGCTTCCATATTCTCATTTTTGCTTTTCTTATAACTATTTTGCACTCATTCTATTGGGAGATTAATCTAGAATCGAATATTTTTTTTCATATTGCAATTATAGTTTATCTTTCACATCATTCTATTTTCACTCCTTTTTGTGTGTGCCTATTTCATGCTTTTTTCCTGAATATCCACTGTTGACAGTGCTCCCAAAATGCTCTCATATTCAGAAAGCCCATGACTGTGTATCCTTTGTTAATTTTTTCAGTTTTCCATCATAAGTAAGGCTATCAGTGACAGCTTCAGATTTATATAATTTCTTTGGCCACAAGAACACATGAATTGACTTATGTTTAACCCATGTATTGAAGATATTTTTCTTTTGCAGATATAAGAATCCCTACGATGGAATTTTAAAACCTCCAGATAGAGAAATTTTAGAGAAATTTCATCTTCACGGAATACAGACCTATACAATCTCCAAACTTTTCTGACCAAAGGTTATAGCACCTTTTTTTCTAGCCTCTGTTTTTTTTAAAAAAAAACCAATATAGTGGAAAAGCCAAAAAAGTTTTCATGTTTAAGTAGACATCTCAGTGTGCTGATAGTAAAGTTTAAAAACAATTCAGAATGTGTCTTGCAGAATGAAATCCCTTAAAGTTACAGTTGAGATTTGAGCTTGAAAAGAATTGCTTGAAAGGTTTTGCAAATAAATAAAAAACAGAATGTAATTAGTCACAAACAGAAAAGAACAGGTAAACCGAGGAAAGGTCAAAGATGTCACACTTTCCTTGTTGGCTGCCTATGTTAGGATGGCTCTGATGGAATGCCAAATTCCACATTCTTTCTTGAGTAAAACTCAATGTTTATATTCTATTTTATTCAGTACAGAGAAGTACCGTATTTTTCGGAGTATAAGACGCACCTTAGTTTTTGGGGAGGAAAATAGGGGAAAACAATCTGCCTACCAGGTATTCATCTGGCTAACGTCCTTAGTCTGGTCAGCTTCAGCACATTATTTTATCCCCTGGTTAGGACTTAAAAAAACCTTCTTCGGAGAGAGTAACAATGAAAGAGCCTGCAAGCCAGTAAGAGCTGGGAAGATAGTTAGCACCTGGTTAGGGCTAGAAAAAAACTTATTCGGAGCAAGTAGAGCAATGAAAAAAAAATCTGCAAAGACTTAGGGCTGGAAAAACATTCTTTGGAGAGAGTAACAATGAAAAAGCCTGCAAGGTAAGACTGGGAAGATCTGTTAGCACCTAGTTAGGGCTGGAAAAAAAAGCTACATTCGAAGTATAAGACGCACCCAAATTTTCAGCCACTTTTAGGGAGGAAAAAGGTGCGTCTTATACTCCGAAAAATATGGTACTCCCAATGACAACCCTTATCCGTGGCAAGAATCCATCCTACTTCAAACAGATAAAGAAAACATCTTTAACAAGCTAAGAGGAAAGATTTCTTGGACGAATTATAAAATCTACATGAAACAAACACGTTTCAAATAACTGAAAGCTGCCTTATAGGCACTCTAACAGCTGTTCTAAGTCAAACAAATTAAAACACTAATTACCTCATTAAACTGCAGGTCTAGGACCTTGGTTCAGTCAAATGCTGCTCTTTTCCTCCTTGTCTTTTGATTGCCAGCTTCCTTCAGAATGGAAAACAAGTGAAAATAATAATAAAACAACAAACACATAAGAACCTTAAGAAAAAATGCTATTTAAGTTGCGAAAAATTTGACATATAAAATCAGATATATAAACAGAACCATTTATGTGCAATGTACAAAAAAACCGTAATGTAAACACTGCAGAAAGGCCAAGATTTCTATATTCTTACACATTTTTAAAGTAGAACTTAGAAATGGTTTACAATATTGTATTTTGAAAAGATGTCTGATAGCTATTCTACTATCTCTTCGGTCCCCAAAAGAATGAACATTTCCATTTTCCTATCTGTTTTAAATTTTAATGTATCTTTATTTTTTCACTATTTGGTATTGCCATTTTAAAGTTAATTTTATAACTGCCAGTATTAAAGTAATTTAACTTCTATTTCCATTTGCTTTAATTATTCATTATTGTTGCAATTATTTTAATAGTTTGTATTAGGATTTGTTTCATGCTGTTGTTTTAGATTAAATGTTTATACATTAAAAATAGCAATAGCACTTAGACTTATATACTGCTTTACAGTGATTTACAGCCCTCTCTAAGTGGTTTATAGAGTCAGCATATTGCCCCCAACAAACTGGGTTCTCATTTTACCAATCTCAGAAGGATGGAAGGCTGAGTCAACCTTGAGCTGGTGAGACTCGAACTGCTGAACTGTTGGCACTCAGCACAATTAGCCTGCAATACTGCTTTCTAACCACTGCGCCACCACGGCTCATACAAAAGAAAGCAACCTACAAAGATAGCTTGTAAATTATTTAATAACTACATTTATTGATAATTTTCAGCAATTAAAATTAAAATCTTTACTTAATTGTATCTTATTTAATATGTCTTATAAAATGATGCCTAGACATTCAAATGGTCCAGTAACAAAATAAAGATTTGTTAGAAAATTGCAGCAAGTCTTAGATGCTTGAACTCCTTCTTTCTCTTCTTGTGCAAAACCAATACATTCTCATATGTTTATTCTATTAAAGAAAGAAGTTATAGGAAAGCAATTTCTTTGCACAAATATTTGGATGAAAATTAAAGAACTGCTATGATTGAAAAAATAACATTTGTTGTTCACCATAATTTCCTTTTTATTATTTCCCCCTCCTCTCAAAAAATAAAACAAAGAACCCTGTAGCAAGATAAGATAAGATAAAATATGATTTATTTCCATGGTTGTAATACAAGGAAACAGAAGAGATAGTCCAGGGCATTCAAATGCAGGATTCAGGCCCAGCCAAATTTATTATTATGTTTGCACAGAGTAGCTGATAAAGAATACCTGCTTGTTTTATCTGCAATATTTTTCTCAGAATTAATGCTTTGCTTACACATGGAATATGATAAAATATGCCAATGATTATTTCTCAAAACAAAAAACAACTGAAGTGAAGACATGAGAAAACGGTAATTGTTAAAAGCTTCTGAAGAATAAAGGTAACAATCTAGCTAATTTTCAGGTAATTTTGCATGTGGCAAATGCCATAATTGAATTAAAGCATAAGCCTCCATGAGGATAATCTGAATCCAGAGATCAGTATGATTTCCAAAGTATGAGTTAGATTAATTCAAAAGTAAACAAATGCTACTTTTTTACAGCTAATCTTGGGGAAATGTTACCCATTGTACATGTTGAAGGATCCTTTCCTAATCAAACCCAGTACAAACTAATGAAGTAAAACTGCTCTCTTTGCTGGGATAATAATTTAAAAAACAACATGTTATAGAAATATTATTTATATATTAATCACATTTATATGAATGCCTATCTCATAGGAGGGGATTTAAGACAAGGTTTATTTGAATTTGTCCTAGAAGCACATTATTTTCCACAATTAAATATCATTCAGTTACTTTTCATAAGAAAGGTGGTAAGAGTTCAGCAAAACATCATTTCTTCTTTTTCTCAGAAGTTAATCTATGCAAGAAATAAACTGCCCGCCTTCTAAAGATTATTTCTGATCTTAGTTTCCCAAATAACCTTTTTCTTACTAAAAACTATGCTGATACCTCTTTTTTGAAATTTTATAAGCCCATTTGGTAGAGTCAATGCCACTAAAACATCTATCATCAAATGCTTCTTATTCAGTTCTTCATCATCCTCACTGTCTTCACTTCTCTTTGGGCATCATGTAATGGCTGTTTTTGGACATACCGGTATTCAATCTCATAGAGAAAGATATTATTCTTTCATTATTCTCTTATCACAGAAGAATTCAATTGTGCTTTTATACCTTAAAAATGGTGACAGATGTTCTCATAGCAAGTTGCTGATGCATTGTCTCAGCATCAACAACAAACGCATGTGTGTGTGCACAGGCATTGAATCTTCTTTGTGCCATGAGACAACTAATGCAGTAGTTGGCTCCACTACATTTTGCCAGCCAATATTCCTATGTAAATCTACTGGAAAAGCAGTTCATGTTATATATTATGTAAGGCAAATATAAAGATTTAGAGTATGGTTTTTAAGGGGAAAAAGAACAATCTAAAGAATTGAAATCAGAATCACGTTAATTTTTAAAATGTCTCTAAATAGGGTTATCCTATTTTAACTTGGAAAATTATTGTCAGCTATTCAACAAACTTACAGGGCAAAGGGAATAAGATGCCAAATACCTTTCATAATTACAGCTGTATTTGTTCATTCTATTCAGATTTAATGCAGTTAATAAACAAATAAAACAAGTGTTATAACATAACACAAAAGAGGATTTGGGTTTTCAGAACAATCTGTGAAAGAAACAGTCCAATGTAATTGTTTCCATGTAAAATACACACACACACACACACACACACAGGGAGAGAGAGGGAAGGAGGGAGGGAGAGAGGGAGGGGGAGAGAGAGAGAGACTAAAAAATCTGTTTTCTAGTCAGGCTTCTGAGAAACTTAAGCCACTCAAGTGTTAAATGTTTTGAGACCAAATATATATTCTTTAAGTGCCAGAAACATCAGTTTACTACTTAACTATGCCATTCCATTTTCTCTAATCTTGAATCACTGAACAGCTCCTTAATATGGAAAAGCACAATGAGACAAGTTCCTCACTGACATTTCACATCAGTCACAGGGATTGCAATAGACATAAATCTTTATAGAGCTGACATTTTATTACTAAGGCACATCACAGTTCCTAGACGCATAATATTTCCTCTGTTTTAGCTACTTTCTAAAATTATTACTCATTTCAGACATTACACTAAGGCAGAGGTGAACTCTTAGATGTGATCTCAGAGAACTCAAAGAATTATCAGCATATAATGTGTTAATATTACAGAATGGGAAAATTATTAATCAAACGGGTGGACAGTTAACCATTTCAATCAGTCTAAATATATGTACATGAAACCAAATCTAGTTTTGTTTTTGAAATGATTGCTGAATAATTTGGAGGTTAGACTCCTGGTACACCACTCACAAGGTAAGTAGGGTCCATGACACAGGACATACCGTGTTTCCCCGAAAATAAGGGTCTTATTTTCTTTTGACCCCCAAAATATGGCCTTGGCCTTATTATTGGGGGGGACTTATTATTTTGGGGGTGCAGGAGGCCCCTAAACCTCAGCCTGCGGCAGGGGGACTGGTGCCAGAGCACCAACCAGCTGCTTCGCTGGTGCCGCTCAGGCCGCCGCCTCCAGCAATCGTGGCAGTTTTTTGTTGCTTCCCGTGCAAACAGCATGAGGTGAGGAGCTGAGGGGGGGGAGAGAAGGGGGGACATGCCCCACATGCATCTGCCATCTACACAGAATGGCCTCATGGAGGCCGTTCCCGCAAACCCTAGCTTGCGCGCCCTTTCTCTTAGTGGTGGTCACAAAAAGAGGTTGCAAAAAAAACTCTTGCCAGTCCTAGCCCTGTCGACCTGGGACTGGGGGGAGGGGGACTGGCGCCGGAGCTCCAAGCAGTGGGCGGTGCGGTCTGTCTGCACAGCCATGAAGCGGGATCAGCATGGCCGGTTCTTGCCCGCAGCATTGCTGGCGAGGATCGGGTCAGAGCCACTGCCGCCCGAGATCAGCAGGCCAGATTCAGTGAGCCAGATGCACCACTTCTGCTCAGGGGAAGAAGAGAGAGAGGAGGCGCTGTGAGAGAGCCCATTTCTCATGTTCTTCTCCTTCCAGGCGGTGGCAGCGCGTTCAGCTCCCCAAATCTGGCCTGCCGATCTCGGCCGGCTCGGTGGCTTTTATTATTTATTCAGAATCAAGCCAGCCTCTCAGCGTAGCCCAGCGTCGAATCTCAGCTCCTTTTCAGGGCAGGCGGGATGTTCGGGGGATGCACATCAGTTGCTTTTCCTTGGGGGGGGAAGTGGGGGATAGCCGCAAACCCAGCAGCGTCTTCCTCCGAGCAGAAAGAGACGAATTTCACCAAGGCTGGCTGCATTGTCTGCCAAAGCGGCAGGGTTGTGTAATGCTCCAGTTGGAAAGGAAGTTGGGGTGTGTGAAAGGGTGGCGGCAGGAGGGAGAGAGATAGTCATGGACTCTCTTCCCAATGATTCATTTAAACAGCCAAGCACCACCAGGAAGACTTTTTCACCCACCAGTTGGAGCGATGGACAGACCCCGCTTTGCCTTCTGCAAATGACCAGCGCCCAACTAACTAAGTCTGGGGGAAGCCACAGATGGGAAAAAAGGGCACACGTGGGGAGGGTCATTTTGTCTGCGGCAGAGTTTCCTGTCGGGCCACGTGTGCTCTGGAATCGTCTGAATTAACAGAGCCTTCGAGGCCAGATCGAAACAGAAGGCAACCCCAACCCACTCGCTCTCTCTCTCTCACACACACACACACACATGCACACACACACACAAGGAAACTCTGCCACAGACAAAACGACCCCCCCTTTTCCCTGTGTTATTTGCGCGGCAGCTGTACATGCGTCTAAGTATTTGGAGGAGGCTTATTTTCGGGGGGGGGGGTTATTCTAGCGCATGAGCTCGAAAGCCCAGTTGGGCTTATTATCCGGACAGGTCCTAGTTTTGGGGAAACACGGTAATATTGTGCATCAAGTTCATTTAGACAATCAGTGATTTCTTTGATTTTCATTTAATATGTATTATGTGGTCCCAGCCATTGCTGTAAATATATAGTTTATCCATTAATATTTTATGTGACATGGCAATTATGGTTTATTCAATAAAGTATGGTTAATATTGTTTAGCAAACTATGTGTAGTCACATCTTCAAAAAAATTGCCATATGTTTTTAATGGTCATGGATTACATGAAGTCAGCAATTTCAAATAAGGGTGTATATATTTTATACATGTGGAACTAAAATCCCTGCAGTGTAGATACTTTCACAAAAGAACTAGGGGAGAAGAATAAATGGCAAAAGAAGACCAAGTAGAGCAGGGAAGTTAAAATTGTTTTTTTTAGGCCTTAAGTAAAGTTTCTTTGAATTGAACTGGATTCCTATTGCACTGACTTGTCCTTTTAGTCTTCTTTTCAACAAAATGGAAGTGATTTACTAATGAGTTGTTTTGTTTTGTTTTCCCATTCTAGGCTATGGCCCTGATATTTCCTATGGTTTCTCTAATATCTATCTCTAATATTAATCAGGTTTGATCCTGCTTATTTTTTGACATCAGCCAAAATTAACAAAATAATACTATGCTCTTAAACACATTACTTGGCTAACAGAAGGCAGTCTTCTACCATTCTGCCCTTATTAAGACATTGGGCATATATAGCCATTATAATTATTATAAATCTTATTTATGGTTATAATAAACCTTACATTCTACCAGGAATTAATTCATATACTACTGTGTTTTATATCACATTTTTTCAATGCTCTCTTTGATTTTCGTTAACTCAGAAAATGCCTGATTATATATGAAGCAATGGCTTCTCAATATAGTCATTTAACAGGACTTACCCAAAACTCTGACTTGGAAGTTCCTAGATCTTAACAAATATCCTTTGGCCTGTTGGAAAATTGATTGATGATAATTTCCACATTAGTTTGCATGCAGTACATTGTCAGTTAATCCACAAATCTGGATCAGAACAAATGTACATGCCATTCAGTACCCTAGCATAAAACATAGCTTGATGTTTGTTTATTTAGTATACATCAGAAAACTTCAAAAACAGATAACTGGCAAAAACAGGACAAAAGGAAGGCAAAGGCAGAGAGGAAAAAACCCATGAAAAACATCAAGAGATAAAAAGGCAGAAAATTAATAACAATAATCTACATTATCTATACACTAGAAGATAAAACTGGGGAAAATTAGCATGGAAAGTCCAAAAGGTAACTTATTTTTTGCTTATTTATTTATTTATTACATTTTTGAATTTCCCATCTTTCTCAAAGACTATTATTTTGCTTTTACTGTTTTATGTACATAATAGCAGCAAAATAGAAATGGAAAGTAATAAGGAAAGATATCCAGGTGATATCAGCCTCTTTTATTCTGCAGAATTAAAGTAACATATGTTGGTCAGTGGGCATGTTCATCTCATAAAGAGCTTTTAACATTGCCCAATCTTCAGGGTAGACCTTGATTAGTGACTACAGCTGGTTCCTGTAAATTATTTATAAACATGGTTGCTAAGCGTGTGTGTGTGTGTGTGTGTGTGTGTGTGTGTGTGTGTGTGTGTGTGTGTGTGTGAGAGAGAGAGAGAGAGAGAGAGAGAGAGAGAGAGAGAGAGAGAGAGAGAGAGATTGCAAAGTTTGCTGGTTGCTGTTATATCATTTAGATAAGATGCTGTGCCTGACTTGTTTTTTCCCTATTTTTCCTATTACAAGAAAGAGTGATTGCTTAAACAAGCTCTCTTTTCCTAAGATGCTTTTTCACCACAGCACTGCATTTCCCTAAAAAAGTGCTAATCACAAGTTAACAGCTCTCTAACCTTAATTAGTTACAGCTGGCATTTGCTGCCTGAAACTGACCAGACCTTAATCAGTTTCACAATGACAGGCTTTTGATGTGGTAAATGCAGTCTTTGGCAAATATTTCTAGAAAGGTTGCCAAAATTCTTGCAATTGCTATTTCAGTCAGACAATTAATTTTATAACAACCTATTTTTTTCCTAAGTTGTTTTCTCTAATCACATTTTTAAAAATGTTTTTGCTTACTCTCCTAATTTGTAATATGTATGGAAATTTAGTTTTTCTTCTTTGATTAATCCTTTGATTTTAAATTTAACATTCTAATTTTAATATTTCCAATTTTTCCTCTTGTTCTTATCTGACTGTGTTGGTCTGTATTATATGCTTGACATTTTTATTTTCTTACAACATTCAGAATAGGTGAATTTTCCCTTATTCAACTTTGTCAATCAGTACTTTGAATTACTGTTTTCTTAAAAGTAAATACATTTCTTTCCCTCAATTCCTCAATCAAATTCAGTAGTAATAATTTTCACGTGAGAAGAATGTGCCTAGCATTAGTTGTTAAATATAAGCAGTTTGCCAGAAAAAAAATATGGTAATTTTAAGCCAAAACTACAATCACGAATTAATATGAAGATATTAAAATCTAGAATGTTAATTGCAAGGTCTTAAGCTTCCATGCTTGATTAAAATTCCGGGGTGGGGCTAAGGAGAGGCAGCAGGAGCACAGAACTTCGCTCCAGTTGCTGAGTTAGCGAGATAACGCCCCCCCCCCGACCTGAATTCTCCGTTCTTTTTGGGTCGAGAGATAGCCGAAGATCTCAGGACCCCCCTCCTAGTTCTTAGGAGGAAGGAGACTGCCGACAGAGAGGCAAGAGACCCGAGAGGATCTAGGAGCGTAGGACGCCGATTCTAACATGGCGACCGCGACACCGTAGATCCTTCTCGGAAGGAGGAAACGAACGAAAGAACAACTAAGAACACCAAAAAAAAAAAACATCGAAGAACGCCTAACAGCTGAGACAAAGTGACGAGCTACAATCTAAAGGAACCTGGGAAGAGGGTTACCGACTGAGGCAAGGTACGTGCCATCTGAGGACGGACGCTGAGGACGGACGCTGCCATTTGAGGGCTGACGCTGCCGTTGGAAGGATCCTGGGCCGTTGGAAGATCGTGGCCTGATCCCTCAGCAGTCGGTGTTGCAGCTGGAGGTGGGGCTGCTCTAGGGCCGTGGTCTTATTTTGCCGCGGTTTAACAGCTTTCATACCTTGCTCCATTTGGGGCCCCTGTAGATCATCTTACCCAGAGTCTGGTTTGGTTCTGGGGTGAATGCCCAGTTTTGCCGGCCAATAGAAGTCCTGGCTATGCTTTTTACTGCCGGGATTATTGCTGTTACCACCCTCTTCTATGGCGACGGCGGTTTTGACTTTGACTTTAGCTGGTTTTGGCAACAGGAGCGGCCTGGCCAGTTGAGAAGGTGCTTGCCTCTCTCCCAACATTACAGTGAGCTGTCCTGGGCAGCAGTATTCCCATTGCGGCGGAAATTAAGCCTGGGGAGGCCTTTTAAAACTCTTTGCCGGACAGTCTTCCTTCTTCAAGAATGGCGGCGTTCTTATTTAAAACCTATTATTAACACTGCAGCTGTTGTGGCCGTGAGGCCTCTTTTGACTGACGCAGCCCTGGCCTTTTGCCTGTCTTTTTGGACGAACTTCTATTTAGACAGGCTGTTTCTCTATTACCATCGAAGTGCCAAAGGAGAAGAAGAGTTTATCATCAAGACTGTTATGTTTATGTGTGTTGGGAATACTGCTAGGGGGCTGAAGAAGAAGAAAGTGAAGAAGTGTATTTTGGGGGGACTTATTAGATCTGAGCCCCATTAGTATTAACTTAAGAAGGGACCCGACCCTGGGAGAGAGTATCGGTGAGCATGTGTATGTATGGATAATATGAATAAATGCTTTGTGGTCTGACTGTAAGAATACATGAGTGAGCTGGGTGGTTGGACCTGGCCCCCCTCTGCTGAGTGTGGAAACAGAAGCGGAGGGGGGTTTTGGCCCACCCCCAGGCTCAGTATGAATGGTGTGTATGGCCTGCCGGGAGAGTGGGGAACCAGCGGGGTGGGGGAGGGGATCTCTGGGGGGGGGCGGGGAGTAAGAGCATTACGGTCGTAATGGGGAGAGGCAGATATGGCGGGAGCAGAGGGGTAGGCCGCTCTCGGGGAACGAGAATTCGCTGTTTGCAAGCGATTCCTTGTTCTGGCCCCTCTGGTCTGGTTCCATCTAGCTCAACCCGAGTGCCTGGTAACCAGGGATGTCAGGGCCCCAGGCTCAAGCTGCTGCTGTTAAATGCCAGGTCGATCACCAACAAGGCCCCCCTTATTCAGGATTTAATCCTGGAAGAGGGGGTGGACCTGGCGTGTATCACCGAGACCTGGCTGGGCCAGGAGGGGGGAGTGCCCCTTTCGGAAATATGCCTGGACGGGTTCTTGGTTCAGCATCAGCCGCGACCCCAGGGAAGGGGTGGAGGAGTGGCTATTATAGCTCACCAGAATCTGTGTCCTCGAAGGAGCCCTGCCCCAGAGATTGTTGGGTGTGAGACTCTCCTTCTGAAGTTGGACTTAGGGGTCCAGGTGGGCCTTTTGCTAACGTACCTGCCTCCTAGCTGCATTGCAAAGGCCCTGCCTGTTCTGCTCGAGGCGGTTGCAGGGCTGGCGGTTGAGTTCCCCAGGTTGATGGTGCTGGGGGACTTTAATCTGCCATCACCCAGCGAAGCCTCGGGGGCAGTCCAGGAGTTCATGGCTTCCATGACAACCATGGACCTGACCCAAGTAGTTCAGGGTCCGACTCATGAGGGTGGTCACACACTTGACCTTGTGTTTCTCTCGGGGCAGTGGAGAGATGATCTGAGGCTGAGGGGTTTAGTCACAGTACCCTTGTCGTGGTCAGATCATTTCTTTCTGAGGTTGGATTTCATGGCACCACTCCTCCACCGCAAGGAGGCGGGACCGACTAAATGGTTCAGCCCCAGGCGCCTAATGGAACCGGACGGATTCCAGAGGGAACTTGGGGAAATACCTGAATCCCTGGTACACAGTTCATCCGAGTCTCTGGTCGCAGCCTGGAATCAGGCAGCAACGGGGGCTCTGGATCGGATTGCGCCTTTGCGACCTCTCCGTGAAAGTGGATCCAGGAGGGCTCCTTGGTTTACCGAGGAACTCCGGGAGATGAAACGCCACAAGAGACGTCTAGAGCGACGATGGAGATCTAGTAAAGCTGAATCTGACCGGACACTTTTAAGAACTTTCATTAAGTCTTACTTAGTGGCGATACGGGCGGCAAAATGTTCGCATTTTTCCGCTCTTATTGCGTCCGCTGACTCCCGCCCAGCCGCCCTGTTTAGGGTGACCCGCACCCTTCTGGCTAAGGAGGAAGGCGGAGATCCCTTGCAGGGTAGAGCTGAGGAATTTTCTCGGATTCTGGTGGATAAAGTCATTCAGATTCGGACAGACCTGGACTCCGATTGGGCAGTACAGGCCGAGATGACCGGGGCAGGTCTTAGTCCGGTTATCTGGGATAGGTTTGAACCGGTGACTCCTGAGGATGTAGACAAGGCCATAGGAGCGATGAGCTCCGCCACCTGTTTATTGGACCCGTGCCCCTCCTGGCTGGTTTCGGCCACCAGGGAGGTGTCACGCGGCTGGCTCCAGGCGTTGGTCAACGCTTCCTTGAGAGAGGGGTCCGTCCCGCAGCCCTTAAAAGCTGTGGTGGTGGGACCCCTCCTCAAGAACCCTTCCCTGGACCCGGCGGATTTAAAGAACTTCCGTCCAGTCTCCAACCTTCCCTTCGCGGGGAAGGTTGTTGAGAAAGTGGTAGCGCTCCAGCTCCTACGGCTGTTGGATGACACAGATTTTCTGGATCCCTTTCAATCAGGTTTCAGGCGCGGCTACAGTACGGAAACGGCTTTGGTCACCCTGATGGATGATCTCTGGCGAGCCCGGGATGGAGGTTATTCCTCTATCCTGGTGCTACTTGACCTCTCAGCGGCCTTCGATACCATTGACCATGGTATCCTTCTGCGTCGTCTCGGAGAGGTGGGGGTGGGCGGCACTGTTTTGCAGTGGTTCTCCTCCTTCCTCTCTGACAGGACGCAGTCGGTGCTGACAGGGGGGCAGAGGTCGAGCCCTAGGCCCCTACTATGCGGGGTGCCTCAGGGCTCGGTCCTCTCGCCCATCCTGTTTAACATCTACATGAAGCCACTGGGTGAGATCATCCGACGACACGGGGTGAGGTATCAGCAATATGCTGATGATACCCAGTTGTACATCTCCACCCCGTCTCAATTCAGGGAAGCCGTAGACGTAATGGGCCGCTGCCTGGATGATGTTAGGGTCTGGATGGGGAAGAACCGGCTAAAACGTAACCCTGACAAGACTGAGTGGCTATGGATATTGCCTCCTAAGGACGTGACCAACTGTCCCTCCTTGGTTCTTGGGGGAGAGAAATTAGCTCCCTCAGAACGGGTCCGCAATTTGGGTGTCCTCCTAGATCCACAGCTTAAATTGGAACAACATCTTTCAGCTGTGGCTAGGGGGACCTTTGCACAAGTACGTCTTGTGCACCAATTGCGACCCTACTTGGAGACGGAGGCACTTCTCACAGTCACTCATGCCCTCATCACCTCACGGTTGGATTACTGCAATGCGCTCTACATGGGGCTACCCTTGAAGAGTGTCCGGCGACTGCAACTGGTGCAAAATGCAGCTGCGCGAGCTGTGGTGGGTGCTCCTAGATGCACCCACGTAACACCAATTCTCTGTCAGCTGCATTGGTTGCCCATTAGTCTCCGGATCCAATTCAAGGTGTTGGTCGTTACCTTTAAAGCCCTACATGGCTCAGGGCCAGGTTACCTTCGGGACCGCATCCTGCCGCATACCTCCCTACGACCGGTCAGGGCCCACAGAGTCGGCCTCCTCCAGGTCCCGTCGACAAAACAATGTTAGTTGGCGGGGCCGAGGGGGAGGGCCTTCTCTGTGGGAGCTCCCTCCCTGTGAAACCAGCTCCCCCCGGAGATCAGGACTATCCCCACCCTGCTGGCCTTCCGGAAAGCAATAAAAACTTGGCTCTTCTGGCAGGCGGGGTGAAAGTGTGACGATACTCTTTTAATTTTTATATGTTATATGTTTTTTTTAACTATTGTATTTTACTGCATTGTATTGTCGAAATGGATCCGAATATGTTGTGAGCCGCCCAGAGTCCCTAGGGAGTTGAGCGGCATACAAATCCATTAAATTAAATTAAATTAAATTAAAATATAGATTATTTTCATCCTATATGTGAAGCAATTTGCAAGTTTGGTAAATTCTTATAAAAACGAATAACAAAATTTTTCATAAATTAATATCTACATAGGAATAGGAGAAAATAAAGTAGGTCAAAAAGGAACTTTATCAGTTACTAGTCTATTTTGTTTACAGCTTAAAGAGTTATAATGTGTGAAGTCTATAAAATATAGATCAGGGGTCCCCAACCCATGGGCTGCGGCCCACTACCAGGCCGCAGCCTGTTCGGAATCAGGTCGTGCAAGTGGCGGACAACAGTGTGCACATGAAGCTTCCCTCGTGCAAGTGGCAGCCATCTTGAATTTGCGCTTGACACTCCCCTTGCATGAGTGGCTGATACGCATGTCTGGTGTTCTCACAAATGGAGCTGTGCACGCTCGTGCATGTCTGCCTACCACTAGCAGGGAACTATCCCCTCACCTCCCCGCCAGGCCACCAAGCCAGAAGGATTGAAGACCACTGATATAGATGGTCCACATCCCCTTTATCTATCAATATTGTTGTAATAAAGATCAAATATCTATATGTTGCAATACAGTAATCCCTCGCTATATCACGGTTCACCTTTCACGGTCTCGCTGCTTCACGGATTTGCATCGTGCATTGTGTTCTGCATTCTGATTGGCTGATTGGTAAAACAGCTTGCCAAGAGCAGTGAAATACACGTGAGGCCAGGGGTGAAATCCTCCCGGTTCGCACAGCTCAACAACCTGGTGGCGTTCGCGGCGTGGGGCTTCCCCCACCCGCTTCCCCCGCCCACCTGGATGTCGGCATCTGCGTTCTTTTGGCCTCTGCGCATGCGCAAAGCTGAAGTTACTACTTCACGGATTTCGCATATCACGGGTTCTTTTTGGAACGTAACCCCAGCGAAAAACGAGGGATTACTGTATACGGTATTTAAAAAGTTAAAAGTTCAGTGGGTTGTATTTAACATTTTCACATGTCTATACCAGGGTACACTCCAGCCATTCTGAGGATGCTGTCAAAATTCTGTCCTGACAATAGAAACAATAATACAGCAACAACAAAAGACTGGGGCTTCTTTGATCTCTTACAATCAGATGAAGCTGTCTGTGTCACTTCTACATATTGGCCTCTCTGCATTCATATCACAAATCAATCTGAAGCAGCAAGCCTGCTTTATGTAGTTAGGCCTCCCTTCTTATGAAGATCCCTGCGTAGTATCTGTGTCTTAATGTGAATTAAACAAGCACAGGCTCTGACCTCCTTCTTATCTATAAATGGCTCTGACTCTGATTTTAAACCTGGCTCTTCCTCCAGGCCTTTGGGCCCTGATATGTCAGAGCCCCGATTGGATGATAGTTTTGCTGCTGTTTGAGTCACCATTTTATTGTTGTATTATTCCCTCTTGATGTATGTTTTGTATACTTTTTGTTAGATGTTGTGGCCAATCAGAATTATTTGGCTTGCATTCACATAAGTGAATTAAACAAATAAACACTCCTGTGAGAGAGTGAGCAAGTGGGCGGTACCACTTTAAACTGAAGGTGAGAGAGAAAATTTAAACCTCACCCATCATAAAAAGTTATCAGTCCATAGCACATTACATAACCAGGCCAGAGTTAGTTACCTTTCTGTCATATGCTAGCTTAATAGATGCCAGACTTTGTTTATTAATCAGAGCAAAATTACAGTCACACGCCACACATCTGATGTGGTTTTGTCCAGATTTCTCTGTATGACCTCTGTGGAAAAGGCTTCTACATTGTAGCTCCACAGCTAAAATACAGCAAATCAATTTCTCTTTTCCTCTCCTCATACTGAGAAATCTCAAAATGAATCTAGACTCCTTGTTCCAGCAAATCTTCCTCGTAGAACAGAAAGCTGAAGAAAAGAGGTGTCTGATGCATCAAGGTCAGGGCCTACCCTTATTTAATTAAGATTAAGACACAGATACTACGCAGGGATCTTTATAAGAGAGAAGGCCTAAATACATAAAGCAGGATTCCTGCTTCAGACTGACCTGTGATACGAATGCAGAGAAGCAATATGTAGAAGTGCCACAGATTGGTTCATCTGATTGTTAAGAAGCCCCAGTTTTTGTTGTTGTCCTGGTTGCTATTATTGTTGTTATTATTGGTACTCATTTTGTCCAAGTTTTCTTGATCAAACTTCCCCTGTTGTTTCAAAACCATGGATGTGTGGTTTTTTTTTAAATTGGCACAACATGGTAACTTGAAATGTCCTTCGAGACTAAGTAATTGAATAAAAGAACATCACAGCAATCATGAAGAATTACGATATCCTAACAATGCTTTGTATTGTTCAATTGCCAGATGGTAGAGTGTTTATTTCCTTTCTGCAGGGATTTGGAACTGATTTTGGAAAACTGGAAAAATGGTGTGTGTGTGTGTGTGTGTGTGTGTGTGTGAGAGAGAGAGAGAGAGAGAGAGAGAGAGAGAGAGAGAGAGAGAGAGAGAGAGAGAATATGAATTGCCTTTGAAGATTTCTGGCTCACCAAAATTATTGAAGGTTTTTATTCTCTGGGTTGATCTTATTCAAATGTAGGACAGCCTATTGAGTTAAAAAAAAAGGTTGTGTTATTTTTCCTAAAACTGATTAACCACTGACTTATTCACAGTGGTACTCATAATGAATTTGCTACCATAAAATCTTCATTGATCAAATATCTTTGAGATTTTTAAAAGCTAATTCATGTTTATGAAAAAAGAATGTTTGTTTCTGAATACATTCAATGTATAAGTGTACGCTTTATATTGCAGTTAAACAGGAGATAAGCAAAAATCATGAAAAAGCTAATCAAATTACACAGCAACTTGGTGAAGAAAAACAAAATTTGGAAATTGAAGTAAGAGCAATGGATTTTTTAACTAATGTTTTAACTTTTGATATATTTTACTGGTTTTTTTTGTTATATATCAACGTTTATATTAAAAAATAAATGGGATTTATCATGATCCATATGTGTTAGCATACAGAGCATCGCTTTTTTATAGTATTAGTGTTCAGCAGGATTATGGTAAAGGCATAGAAGATACAAATGGAAGGAAGGAAGGAGGGAGGGAGGGTAGAAGGAAGGAAGGAAGGAAGGAAGGAAGGAAGGAAAATTCTCTTACCTTTGGTATTTATTGGTATTAAATTTTGTTATGTTTCTTGATAGTGGTTAAATTTGGACATCAAGTTCAATCATAGTGTCTGATGACAAAAATGAACCAGATAATGGAAAATATTATCTATCAATTATGCTTTGGCAATACTAATATGTAAATAAAACACAATTTTTTTGATCTAATCCTTACAACTATTCTAGAAGAGGATAGGGTAAACTATGATTTATTTCAGGTATCATTCAAGGAATCATAAGAAGTGCTCTCAAGCATGTTCAGAAAAAACTTTCAGGAATTCTTAAAGAAGAAATAAGTTTTAGAGGACTCTCAAATTTTTCTCACTTCAGTTCCTTGCAAGTTTAGAAATTTGTTTTGATTGCATTTGCTTTCATTGGAGAGTTTTTCATAAAATTAATCAAAACTTGATAAAAATGGGCAGACCATTTTTCAAGGTCCTTTCAGACCACCTTGAAAAAAAATTAGGAGAGATTCCAAATGCAGGAACTCAAGGGACTTTTTTTTTAGGTTAGTCTGAGGCAGGATTCAGAATTTTCCATCTCTGTAATTTCATTTCAACAGCATATTGTAAGCAGATCATATAGATATAAAACCTACAACTGCCCATTCAGTTGCTAAGCTATTTAAAATCAATCTAACGCTTTCAATTAGAAGACTGTCCAGCTATATCACAATTTTTTAAATATTGGGTCTTTTTTGTTTAATGCTAAAGACTATAAATAAATTAGGAAGATATAATACAAATATACAGAAATCCACAGAGTTTATCAAAAGAATGTGTTTGAACGTTCTAGAACATTCTTAAATTTTTCATGACCTCTCATTTAGCCGTAAACCACGGTCACAGAAGAGGAAACCCATTGTCCTTTCTGCAAAATTATAAGAACTCTATTGCCAGGCAATGCCAGGCAATGAAATTCATTCGGTTGCTGCTTATAAAATAATTTATGACAATCATAATTCCATGTATACATCACTAATTTGCTAGTGACTCATTCTGATTTACAGTTTTGGTTACTATGGCAGATATAGAAGGTTGGTGAAAGTGGGGAAACAATTTTTATGAATTACAAATGAGGAAAACTAGAAAAGCATTCCTAAACCAATTATAACTTTAAACTCACATAATTAATTACATAAAGGTCAATGAACATTCACTTATATATTTGGCTCAATTTATTTTTCAAAAGTCTGTTGCATGCATTCACAGTCCTGGAAAAGCCAATATGCATTACTTCTGCTGGATGAAATAGATTCAGTTCACTATTATAATTGTCACCACTTATCAGTTTTGGGATAGTGAAAAAATTCAAAATATTCTCTTTCAATGCAGTGTGTATTAGGTTGACTGCAGTTCCATTCTAAATTCCATTTCCAGATTGCTCTACAAATTCTATTTCTAATTTTCATGCATTCAAGATATTATAAATACGTATGTAGAGAAATTCAGAGAAAAAAAAGTTCATGTGGCCGAACTGCTTTTGATCAAGGAAGTATACATTTTTGGTATGTTCTTGTGAAAAACTAGGTAGCATGTAATTAGAACTTTGAATTATAGCATTTCACCTTTCAAGGTTTAGTACTTTCTTTTCAAAAATGCTGCTCTCAAGAATATATTGCGTAAGTAGTTTAGGACACAGCTGATCTCACCAGTGTAATCCAATATAAATGTAGTCACTCCTTGGCCAGCATGTCCCAGTTCTATAATGACCAAAGAGACAAAGTCCTTCACTAACCATGAGTCCTGGTTAGGAGGTGGAACGCTGTTTCTCCATGACAGTGAGCTATTTCCAAGGCATTTGCAATCAAGCGGTCTCAAATGTAAGGAAAGCTGAACCAGAGAGAGAGTTTGGCAGCTAGAGGTTTGGAAGACAAAACTTGGATCTGGCATCTCCAAATTCTTCTGAAATAGAAAGGTTGTCTAAATGCAGGACCTTTACCTATTTTAAAAGACTTGATTTATTTTGATCAGTTGGAATTAAGAGATAATACCATTTTTAAAAATGTGTTTATATTGGCTTTTAAAATCTTACAAAGATTGTCATACATGTAACATCTGTCTAACAACAAACCATAACAAAAAATACCACTTGTTTTTAATTTCATAACTTGTATGTTTTTCTTTTTATAGGCTCAGTTGCTATCTGAAAAGCTCTTTAACTTGGAACTTTTCAAGAAACGGAAAGAGAGTTTAGAAAAACAGAAAGCTGATCTTCTAAGTCAGAAGAATACTAATCTTGAAGCATATGTATGTTTCCAATGGTAGCATTTTAAATATGTAGTATCCAACCTTTTTAGAATTACACTTAGCCCAAAGGCTTGGGGTTCTAATGGGGCAACAATTAATGGGTTCTGAGCCCATCAATTAATTGATTTTTACAACTAATTATAATAATTTATTTCCACAAATTAAAAAATGGTATTATTTAACAAAATCATATTATTATTAGTAACTAATAAATTGCTAGTATTTCTTACCTAAGCTAAGCAGGTAGACAGGTAAGTAGGTAGGCAGGTCTGTGAAGGAACTCAAGGCAAAATAAGTTTATGTTATTCTTCTTAAGGAATTTAAGTTCTTGGTTCAAATGATATGGGCTTAAAAGGATGGATTGTTTTAAGGGAAAGGCAATTCTGTTTTCAATTAAGGACATAATGCTACTTATTTCCTTACCTTTTCCATGCTGACATTTTTCAGTGAATGTGGTTGCTATTATTCTTGTAATATTAACAGACATAAAATATATTCCTCATAAGGAAATGTACTTTGAAATAAATTATACTGAAATCAGCTGAGATTATTTATGAGAAAATGCAGTTTAGGCCATGCATCAAAAATAAGTGATTTTTCCCATATTCATAGTCAAATGGGAAATTTCCATAGTGTACAAATGTAAGATGAATATTTTTATTATGCTCTTATAATGCATACTCTTATATTTGTATTCTATTTCTAAAATCAGTATAGTGGATATTATAGATAGTGGTTTGACATATCTTCCAATATTTGCTATATATTAAAATGTATATTTAAAAAGTAATTTAAGGTTAATTTTTTCATTTACACTTTTTGCATTTTATAACATAATAAGAAAAATCTAAAGATAAAAATTGCTGAAGAAGATGAAACATTTTTGAAGGAAATTAAGAATTTCAACAATGAATATGGGTTAATATTAAATCGGGAACTTGTAATTAAAAAAAGAGCTCAGACTGAAATAGGTGAACTAGATGAGAAGGAAAGTCTTCTGAGAAAAGGTAGGTCTTCAGTTTAAACATTTTATCTTAGATTACTGCAGAATATAAATGTTTGTATTAAAACTCTCTGGCAAAATAAAGTCATATTTTTTCCAGACTTTAAATTTTTTATTTAATATAACCATTTGACTAAAGTGAAAAACAGTACATTATAGTGAAGCTTCCTGTCTGCTGCAGAGAACTTTAACTGTGGATTTCGACACTCTATTATATTTATGTAGGATATACTAGAGGCTAGATTTCAGTTATTGTTATTTATCTTCCAATCTTCCGTTTGCTATTGTATCCTACTGCATCCTTAGTAAATACTAGAATATGAAAATAATATTAGTTGTATGTAACAAGTATTTTTTAAATATTTCTAAACCTCAAAGTCTAGAGCAGGGGTTTCAAACTCACAGCGTCAAGGCGGCGCCACGTGATGTATGGAGAAGTTTGTGACTCATCCAACCCGCGGGCTGGGAGTTTGACAGCCCTGGTCTAGAGTTAGAGTCAGTGTGAGCTGTAATCAGCACAGGTAGCAGTCAAGTTGACCATTTTTCATGTCAAGTTGATCATTTTTTAGGATAGCATCACAGACATTCTTTCATGGCCTTCTCTATGATCACCGAATATTAATCATGATATTGGTCATAGGATAACTGCAGCAGTCGCAGACAAGAAAGCTTCATGAGATCAGTAGCATCTAGCAGCAGAATGGTCTACCAGTTCATTGAAGATATGTGGCTCCTAAGAACTGCTACATTGGGAAAAATTTTCTCTTGTGGCATCTATAGTGTTACAGACTGACAGTTTGATAAAGACTTTAGATTGTAGAGTTATTCCAACAGAAAATCAAAAGCACCAAAAACATTTCTGTACCCCAAAGAAAAGATATGTCAGTTACCTGCTCTGAAAAGTAACCATTAAATAATAAATATGGGAAAATGCAACACTGAACATAATTTTTTTAAAAAGTTGGAATTATAAGGAGAAAGAATTACAGATTTTGCCATGAAACCATTCCTGCTGCTACTGGAAGTGTACTTGTAACTAAGAAATGCTTTCTTCAATACTATCATGAAATGCAGGAAATTTAGGAATCTGCATTGGAAACCACATTCTAAATACTGCTTTGATCAACAAGTACTAATAGAATAGGATAACATATTATGCCCTTTGGGATTAGAAACATTATTGTGCTTAGAAACACATACATGAAAAATACAAAAGAAAACCACATTAAACTCACACAGTTACTAAAATAAGTATAAAATTTGCATTAAGAATAATACTTTCTGAAAGCAAAGTGAATAGAGACAACAATTCAGGCAATAGTTGGCAACTGTAATTTCGCAGGTAGTGTGTTCAACAATATGGTACAACCTAATATATCCATCAAATGACTAACTTAAGCAGACACGAATTTTCGTATCATTTTTTAATATGAAGGTAATTAGTCAAATAAATCTGTATAATTGCAAGCTCTCGTATGAGAAAATGTGAATTTTAAAATGAACCAGTGAGGAGCAGCAGTAGTTAAACAAGTATTTCACAGGATTCAAACTGTGCTGTGAGTTCTCCAACACACTATTAACTAAAACAGCATCTGCGGTGCATCATTGCTACTAAGCAAATTGTATATAGTATTTTTCTTCTATTACTTTTCTCTTATTTGGGAGAACAACTTTTGAACACTTACTGTTTTGTTGTTGATCATAAATATTTTATTTTTTGGTTCACATTTAGGTTCAAATTAGTCACTTATTTTTCAAATTAATATTATACTTTCTCATATAAATGGACAAGATCAATAAAAATACACAGAATAAGATGTAATCCTGTGCAAGAGTTAAAACATGCATATATCTGTTAGCAGGAAATCTATATGTGATTATTAAATGCAGAAGTATACTGTATACAATTTCTTGCAGAAGTGGATTTTATTAGTTTCTTTATATGGTTCTATTTCAAAATATTTAGAAAGGGCATGCCATAGAGTTTTGTAATAAAGATTACATTGTTAATAGATTTCTAACTTGAAAATTATTACTTTCTTAGAAATAGAATCAATGGAGCATGAAACAATTCAATTAAAAATATTTCATCTACAGAAGAATGAATTAAAGCAGGATTTATCTACTCTCCAGAGGAAATTCAGAGGTATATTGCTTACCTGATATTCAGCTGATTTAATGTTCAAGCATGATTTGAGAAATAGTGTTTGAAATTTATCCTCACTGGAAGACATTTTATGAGAAAGCAGAAAATACCATATATTCAATTACTTTAAAATGACTACATAGTAAAATATAAACAAACAAATAAAAGAACAAACTTATCCTGTACTTCTTGGCAATTTTAGCAAATTTTATTGCTAAAAAGAGGTTTTTTTTTTAAATTAAGCATAGCTTTTCATTACTTTTGAAAGTTACTGTAACAAAACCCACAAAATAAGCTCTGGTTTTACACTTTCTACTCTCATATTGTTAAATGTATTTCATTCTTTATTATCAACATATTTGACATATATTGTGTTGCATCAATTAGTTTTGTAAGATTAATCACATCCTAATTTAACTTTAACCTGATAAATTAGTAAGTATATTGTATTTTATGCTCAATCTCCTGAGCTTCCTCTCTTAAAGCTTATCTTCTATTTTTAAGCTCAAACTATTGATTCATATGTCAATATTACAGTGCACAAGTGGAACCTACCAATGCCAGTTCAACTGACTGAACTATAAATTCCAGAAAACCTGACCATTGGCTATGCTTTCTATAAATACTAAGGCTTGCTACTATTGGTATATTGTGAATGGAAAAGACACAAGCAAATGGGCTCACAAGTTCCATGAATTTTCTCCCACTGGGCTGTATTGCATACACCTCGGTCTCCCAGGAGGTTCAACCTAGTTAACACTTGACAGCAAGAGCTCTATCCCTAGACCTCTTCACCTGCTAGCTATATCACATGCTAGCTATATTTAATTCAGCTAGAGTAGTTTGCCCAGAGAGGTCTCTTAGTAGTCCAGATAGCTTCCCCCATGGTCTACAGGGCCATTTTAATAACCTCATCTACTGTATTTCTGAAGTTGCAGACCTTTTGCTAAGCCTCACCCAAACTGCTTCTGGCCTCACATTACTAATCCATATAAAAGTCTTGACATCTTCGGAGTCGGCCGCTGTGGCTGTTTTACTGATGCTGGTTTGTGCTCAATCCGGGCTTTTCTGGCTTTGGTGTTGCTTTAGCTGTATTTTCTCCAACTGTGGTAGCTTTGGACATGCTTAGCTGGCTGCCGTTTCCTTCTGTTTGCAACCGCTTAACTTTCTACTCAGGGGCTTAAAGCAAAAAGGCTTTTCCTTCCCAAAACTAGCATTTCTTATTGTTTTCTCCACCCATTCTAAGCGTCTAAGGAACATTCCCATGCCTGTTACCCACTGCTCCCTGCTTTTATCTATGTATGTTGTCAGTCTAGGCAGGTGGGGCCATTGATATCCAACAGAGGAGCTACAAAGTGTTCCTGTACCTCCTGACCCAGACCCTTCCCTTCTATGCTTGATATTCAGGAGTCTGCATTCACTGCCAGGAATGACCAGGATTTCAGATCAAACCTTCTTGCTCCTAATCTGGTTTAACTGCAAATAAAACCTGAGAATTTTGGTATGTGGAGACTCTACTCGATCTTTGGCCAGGAGGTGTTCAAAGAACAAATCTATTGAGTTTATTGTAGTTTTTTAAATTGTCTAGTATAAATGGATAATAGTTCATTATAAACAGTGTCATTTCTTTCTAGATTTTGAAAAAGAAATAGCAGAAACGAAATCTATCACAAACTGCTTAGAATTAGAAAAAATAACAATTTCTGAAAAACTTCAGACCGATCCGGAATATATAAGGTAAAAACACTCTTTTATAATGTAACAAGTTGTATTTAATATGTCCTCTTTTTTTGCCCAGCATAATGGATTCTTTTCTGCCGGTTTTTCTTTCTTATCTTCACAAAAGGTTGAAACATAAATAAAATATTCTAACTATACCTTGCTTCAGTATTTGTGTGTAGATAGAGAAAATGAATTGGTGACACATACATTACAAAGAAACTCTTAAATGATACGATCAGTTTCATGTCTGTAAGCCTATGATACAATATACACAACAAAACTCACTTTTGTATTATGTATTCTGTTATGGTAAGTAAACTTTTGTGAATTAAATTGTCATCTTTTTATAAATAATATACTCCCTTTGAAGTATTTTTATTACTATATAATTACACATTCAGTATAACTAGGAAAGTGCTATTGAATTTTAAGTACAAAAGTGTTGAGGACCAAGGTTACATACTATCCTATAATTTGCAATTAAACTCTTATGATGGGGCTGAATAAAAAGTTTAAACAGAACTAAGATGTAACATTGAGATTTTTGCAAGATAAACAAAGTGTTGTATCATTATTCAAATTATTGACTATTATGTAAAATAAAGGTTTATACATAAAATAGAAGCAACATATGCAAAACTTAACAATTTTACTTTCTATAATTTAAACTGTTTGAGCCCTATTGTATTATATTTAAAATCATTCATTCTATGTTTTCCTCTTAACATGGAAGGAGATATGTAGATGGAAGGATATATATGTTTTTGGAAGGATTAACATGGAAGGAGGTAGATGGAAGGATATATGTTTTTTCTGCCGAATCACCTGGTATACTCAAATACTGCTTCCTTTCACCTTTCTTTATCAGTAAAAATGTTATATAAACCTCTATTAATCTGTTAATTAGCTATTGACAAATAGTTAATATTATTATTGGTTCTTCAATGCCGCCCTACTCCCGAGGGACTCATTAATATTAACTATTTGGTAACTTTTATTAATTAAATATCTACTTAATTATCCTCTGTTATTAATCTGTTACCCTGCTTAACAGAATAAATTAAGTAATGTTTGTATGACTGGCACATTAACTGTCAATTTATATATTTGATTTCTCACAATTTCTATTGAATTTTTAAAATGGTATCCAATCATTTGATACCATGGAAAAGCTATTTTTAATTAAATTAAAACTCAAAGTGCACATCACTCAAAAAGTAGCTAGTAACTCTAACAAGCAATAGCACTTACTTATATACCGCCTCATAGTGCTTTAAAGCACTCTCTAAGCGGTTTACAGAGTTCAGCATATTGCCCCCAACAATCTGGGTCCTCATTTTACCCACCTCAGAAGGATGGAAGGCTGAGTCAACCTTGAGCCGGTGAGATTTGAACAGCTGAACTGTTGAACTAGTAGTTCAGATTGCAGGGCTGCTTTTAACCACTGCGCCACCACAGGCTCCACAAGGTTAATATAGCGCACCACTGGAGGAAAACAAAAGATGATTCTGACTGAACACAACTTACAGCTGCTATTAAGGCCTTTCTTGTGGTGGTAAGAACAGTGATACAATGTTATCGGTGGCGCAGTGGTTAGAATGCAGTACTGCAGGCTACTTCTGCTGACTGCCGGCTGCCTGCAATTTGGCAGTTCAAATCTCACCAGGTTCAAGGTTGACTCAGCCTTCCATCCTTCCGAGGTGGGTAAAATGAGGACCCAAATTGTTGGGGGCAATATGCTGACTCTGTAAACTGCTTAGAGAGGGCTGTAAAGCACTGTAAAATGGTATATAAGTCTAAGTGCTATTGCTATTGCTATTGCTATTTCTCTGACCATGTTCAAGATTACCCTTTATCTAAATATATTTGTTTCATGATCCAGTGTAGATTTGCAATATTATCACAAGTGCCATGACTCCTTCTGAAACTAGCTTTAACATCTGGTAATTCCTTATTTATGGTGAGCAATAGATGTTGTATGATATTAAGGAGAATCTTGCCAGTATAAATTATGAGGGCAATTGGAGGAATCCTTGGAGTTACCTTTTTTTGCAATGGAATGAACACTGATTGTTTCCAATCCTGTGCACATGTACTTTTTCCCAAATATCTGGCACAACTATCTGTGATAGTTATGGTGGTACAAGCCTCAGCAATTCTGCGTGAATGATATCAACATCAAGAATCCATATCTATACCTGTAAAAAAATACCCAGAAGGTCAGAAAACTTTGTAGATTGATTTATATATGAGGTCTAAGTGTCATTTCTTTTCCCAAAAAGTTTTAATTCTGATTATTATGAACACTTCTCCCCAAATCACCTATTTCTTCCCTCATTTCTTCATTTCAGAATAATGGTTATGAGATGATAAATGATGATGATGAGAGAGAGAGAGAGGGAGAGGGAGAGAGAGAGAGAGAATGAATTCCCTGTGGGTGGGAAATTGATATTTCGCAAGAATCCCTGAGAGCATCTCTGAATTTTATAGAGAAGGTGAAGATGGGAAAAATGTTTTCGATTAATAAAATTTTGAGAGCTGTTTCTGCTGTTCCTACTCTAGCTGGGTTAACTTGATTTACCCTTTAAAGAGAAAAAAGGAATGCTGAGAGAAGAAAACAATAGCTTTTGGAGAAGAAGGAAATATAAATAGACTTGGGAATTGATCACATAGGATTTTAATCTGAATTCCAAGAGAGTTCGTTTCTGAACTTCTGTTTGGCCCGTTTGGCCGTTTTTCGCTCTCCCCAGGCTTCAGGAGGCTTCCCTGAATCCCGGGGACGGCAAACACGGCCCAACCGGAAGTTCATTTCCGAACTTCCGGTTGGCCTGTTGGGCCATTTTTTGCTCTCCCTAGGGTTCAGGAGATTTTCCTGAACCCTGGGGATGGCCCCTTTTGGCTGTTTTTCGCTCTCCCAGGCTTCAGGAGGCGTTTCTGAACCCTGAGAAGAGCGAAAAACAGCCCAACGGGCTTACCAATAATCCGGAGGCTTCAGTGAGGCCTGTACGCATGCACGGGGGGGGAGCGCGGGGGTTGTGAGCATGCACAGGGGAAGACATTGTATTATGGGTGTGGGCACCCACGCGCAGGCACCATTTTGGCACCTGAGCTGAAAAAGGTTCGCCATCACTGGTCTAAAGCTTGCTTGCATGTCAGAGATTTGTGCAACATATTTAGAGATTAAGAAATTAATCTTTGAATGATACCTCCTCAGGTGCCAAGGATCATTACAAATTACACTAACTTTCATTACATTTTTATTACCGTATTTTTCGGAGTATAAGACGCACCAGAGTATAAGACGCACCTAGATTTTAGAGGAGGAAAACAAGGAAAAAAGTATTCTGAACCAAATGGTGCAGTAATATATTATTTAATAAAATATCAGTGTAGCAGAATACTTTTTACAATCATGTATACTTTTTACAACCATGTACACTTTTTACAACCATGTATACTTTTTACAAACTTCAAACTTGACAGCTTTAAGACTAGTGGACTTCAACTCCCAGAATTCCTCCTCCAGTCATGCTAGCTCAGGAATGGGAGTTGAAGTCCACAAGTCTTAAACTTGCCAAGTTTGAAGACCCTTGCATCCCTAACCCAGGTGTCTTCAAACTTGACAGCTTTAAGACTAGTGGACTTCAACCCCCAGAATTCCTCCTCCAGTCATGCTAGATGGCGTAATTAGAAGGCAAAACCACCCTAATTTTTGCAAAAAATGGCCTGTTTTTCGCTCATTTTTTTGCAAAAATGGGGCATGCAGAGGATCTAGGAAGCCTGCAGAGCACTCCTAGGGGGTGGGGGATGGAAAAAACGCCCCAATTTTTGCAAAAATGGCCCATTTTTCACTCATTTTTTTGCAAAAACAGGGCATGCAGAGGATCTGGGAAGCCTGCAGAGCATTCCTAGGGGGTGAAGGAAGGCAAAAATGCCCCAATTTTTGCAAAAAATGGCCCATTTTTTGCTTGTTTTTTGGAAAAACAGGGCATGCAAAGGATCTGGGAAGCCTGCAGAGCACTCCTAGGGGGTGGGGGAAGGAAACCCCCCCATTTTTGCAAAAAAGCGGCCCATTGTTTGCAAAAATTGGATGCGGGGTGGGGCTTCGGGAGGCTAAAAATTGCTGTATTCGGTATATAAGACGCACCGACATTTCCACCCTCTTTTTGGGGGCAAAAAAGGTGCGTCTTATACTCCGAAAAATACAGTATATACTGCAAAAGTTTTCAGCTGATCTTTCCATGTGATAAGGGATACATAATGAGTGACAAGCCAGCACTGACTGAAGAAGATATAAGTAAACTCGAGAAGCCGAAATTCAGCAGAAAAATAATTCTGTTCCTATCAATTCATTCATTGTTTAAATGTTTTCCAGTGTTTAATCATTTATTTTATTAGGCCAGTAACATTGTGGAATATTTTTAATTGAGATTTTTATTTCTTGAACAAATAAGTTAATTAAGTAATTTAGCACTGAGTTAGGCCTAGCCTGACGTTGATATATGGATAGTGTCCACTAAATTTATTCCCAGTGATGATGTGAAGCTTTTAAAAGATTATTTCAGTATCCTTTTGATCCTTTCCATCCATCTTGTCTTTTCTTTCTACTTTCATTATTGTCAAACAATTTTTTTTTAGTCCATAGTGCTTGTTGAACATAGCTTTAGGAGAACAATCAATCTGGTTTCATTCAGGAGCAGTTGTTTCATTCTTACAGCCTGTGATACTTTTAATAACCATCAAATTCATAAAGCAGTGATATATTGTATAACACAGATGTCAAACTTGCAGCGTCACGTTGCTGTCACGTGATGTATCATGACTTTTTTCCCCTTTGCGGAGCTGGGTGGGCGTGGCCTGCATGTGATGCATCCGGCCCATGGGCCACCAGTTTGAGACCCTTGCAGTGTATATCTTCTTGTTCTCCTTTTTCGGTGGCCAAAATTCACACCCATGATTTGCCACTGGAAAAATAATTGCTTTAAATGTATTTTGATTTTTATTGTTTAACAAACTTTGTTCACCTTTCAATTTTGTTTAAGTTAAAGTCATTGTCTTTGATTGATTTTTCCTTTAGTTCTCCAATACAATGTCCATCTTTAACTATTCTTGACTTTAACTATTATTTTCATTGTTTTGTGATCAGTGATGAAATTACTGAGCTTTTTCATACAATTGATGAAATAGGCCTCGTAGTTTATATAACCTTTTCCTCCTTTGTATTTAAGATTAACTCAGATCTTTCATTTCCTGAACTCTGTCATACTATATTGCCTGTACAAATTAAATAGTTATCAGAAAATACATACATACATACTGTACATACATACATACATACATACATACATACATACATACATACATACATACTAATTTCTTATTCTATACCACTCTTTTTAACAATATTAACTCTTACAATAGCTTTTTTTTCTCATAAACATTAGTGTCAGAAGAATAATCAGCTATTTTGCTATGCCCATTAGGCTTAATACATTATATTTTTGGCATGATCTTTATAATCAAAATCCTTATCTTAGTCAATTAAATAAAAATAAATTTACTCATTATATTTTCTTATTGTTTCTATTATCCATAGTATATCCTTTGTATAACATTTGTATAACAACTCAATCAGGGCAAAGCAATAGACACAATTTACATAGACTTCTGTAAAGCCTTTGATTCAGTGGTACATGACAAACTACTTCTAAAACTAAAATCTTATGGCATTTCTGGACCCCTGCATAAATGGATAACTGCGTTCCTGTCAAACAGGCAACAAGTGGTCAAAATAGGGAGCGCTCTATTAAATCCTGTACCTGTTAACAGCGGTGACCCCCAAGGCAGTGTTTTAGGGCCAACACTCTTTATACTTTACATAAATGACCTTTGCGATCATATTAAAAGCAACTGCATTCTCTTTGCTGATGATGTAAAACTATTCAACACCACTGACAATGCTGCTACCCTTCAAAAAGACCTTGACTATGTGTCAGAATGGTCAAACAAGTGGCAACTTCAAATCTCAACCAACAAATGCTCTGTCTTACACACTGGCAAAAAAAATCAGAACATAAAATAGAAGCTAGATGGTCACGACCTTGTTAAGGACCTTGGAGTACTCATCGCTAATGATCTAAGTGCCAGAGCTCACTGTAACAAGATTGTCAAAAAGGCATTAAGAGTGGTTAACCTAATCTTGCTTAGCTTCTTCTTTGGTTATATTGTACTTTTAACTAGAGCATATAAAACATTTGCTAGACCAATTCTCGACACAGCTCATCTGTCTGGACCCTGCACTACATATCGGACATTAATACAATTGAGAATGTCCAGAGATATTTCACGAGAAGAGTTCTTCACTCCTCTGTTTGCAACAGAATACCTTATGCCACCAGACTTGAAACTTTGGGCTTAGACAATTATGCTGCCTTCGATCTGACCTAAGTGTAGCACATAAAATTATCTGCTACAATGTCCTACCTATCAATGACTACTTCAGCTTCAACTGCAACAATACACGAGCACACAATAGATACAAACTTAATGTAAACCACTCCAAACTCGGTTGCAGAAAATACGACTTCAGCAACAAAATGGTCAATGCCTGGAATGCACTACCCGACTCTGTGATTTCTTCCCCAAACCCCCAAAACTTTAACCTTAGACTGTCTACCGTTGAGCTCACCTCATTCCTAAGAGGTCTGTAAGGGATGTGCATAAGCGCACCAACATGCCTACCGTCCCTGTCCTAATGTCCAGAGGTGGGTTCCTCCTGGTTCGGACCGGTAGCGACCCGCTGGTGATGTCGCGATGATGTCACACAACCGTTTTGGTCAGTGCCGGTCTGTGGGCACCAGTGGTGGGTTCCTACCGGTGTGGTCCACTCTATAGCTCCAGTAGCGGCCCGCTGGTGACATCACAGTACCGGTGCGGTCGGTTGCCGGTGCCTGGGCGCCGCCATTTTTAAATTTTTTTATTTTCTTCTGCGCATGCTCAGAAACCGAGCTTCCGGCACTGTGCTTGCGCTGCCTTCCTACCCCACAGTGAGTCCAAGCAGGGGAGGATGGCTGAGGGAGCATGTGAGACGCTGAAAGAACGTGTGGCAAGAGCTATCTCCATTCCCCTCCCTTCAGCAGTCCGAGAAGCCACAAATGCACGGTGATAATCCCAGGCATTTTTGCACGTTCGAGGCTTTTTGAGCTGCTGAGGGGAGGGGGAATGAGCGGCAGGACCTATCTCAGTTCCCCTCCCTTCAGCAGTCCGAGAAGCCACGCCCACCCGGTCACATGGCCAGCAAGCCATGCCCACCCGGTCACATGGCTGGCAAGCCACACCCACAAAATAAGCCACGCCCCACAGAGTGGTAGTAAAAAAATTAGGAATCCACCCCGGTTGGCGCCACCATCTTTTTGAATTTTTTTTCTGAGCATTCGCAGAAGCTGAGTTTCAGGCACTGTGCATGCGTCGGCATCTTGTTTTCACCTTTTTTCGGATTTTTTGGCACTGCGCATGTGCACTCGCGCAAAGCACGCATGCACCCATGCAGCACAACCATGCGGTGCAGGAGGAAGCAAACCAGCAGCGAGGTAAGTTAGAACCCACCACTGCTAATGTCCCCATGTATTCATAACCATCTCATGTATTCATAACCATGTTTATACATTTTATGTATTCACAATCATGTTTATACTTTTTCTGTAATATTATATATGCTTGACAAAATAAATAAATAAAACATCGATCTGATGTCTCGTCTCTCATCTTTCTATAAAGCCTGCTTGTTTGTCTATCATTTCTTCATCCGTATATGGCTCTAGTCTTTATAAAAGCTTAGAAAACTAGTAATGAACTACTAACTAAAGAATTAATTACTCAATTTAATTTTTAACATAATGGCTGAAATAGTCTTATGAATATAAGTTGCAATTTGACTGTCTCTTATTTGGATAGGACCAAGAAATTTCAGTGCAGACACCAGTGGCATATTTGGTCCTTAAATTAAATGCCCCCCCCCAAAAGGCTGGAAAGGAGAAAAAAGGGAGTAGGGTGGGGTGGGGTTATTTACTAGGTATAACATTTTTAAAAAATATTCACTTCTTAGCAATTCAAGGAAAAACTGTGATATTGCCCAAAGATTGCAGTAAGGCTTGACCAGATTCACGATATATGCTATGCATGTCGTCTGCATTTGAATTCATTGGCTTGTTTTATAGAAAAATGAAAATATTTTAATTAAGAGAAAGAGATTTATTTACTGAAAGCTTAAGAAACTTTTAAATTAACAATTACTCAACTAGCGTTACTTTTATCTATAGAACTCTTTACAAAATCTGACTAGGTTAGCAAAATATTCTCATTCCTTCCACTGTTCCCATCATATAAAACCATATAAGTGGAATCTTAAGATGTTTACACATTAGTAACTATATCCCTGGTTAAAATATCACTTGCAAAAGCTTTTAGGGTATAATCCTTTGAATAAATTTCATTAAAATCCTTGACTTTTATTGGTGATTAACTAGAAACAAGGTAGCATCAAAATGCATTTTTTCAAGACATTTTCTAAAGCAAAACATGCTTTAAGAAGATATATTCTGCACTTATGCTAATAAAGGAAAATAATATTAAGGATATAACAGAAATCCTTAAAACACTGAGAAAAATAAAATGATTATATACATTATTAGCAGTTATTTTACTCCAAATGTTTTAATTTCACACTAGTTTGCACAAGCATCATAGGAGAGTTTCACAAGCTTTGTAGGTCAACTAGTCTGAAAGCAGCATTACAGTAACAAAATGCACTCCACTGATAACAAAAATCCACAAAGCCTGGAAATTGGGATGTAGCTTGCTTTGAAGAACAGCCATTACCTTTCTGGATTACATGGTCATATGCCAGGACAAAATATTGCCTTATTTCCTGCCCTGAAAAATCAATTGTTAGATTTCTGTTTACTACAAACACATTTCAAGATAGTGTTAACAACATACACAGCTTCAAGGTCTTAGATGTGAAAGCAAAAGTTTATATATATATATATATATATATATATATATATATATATATATATATATATATATATATATATATATATATATATATATATATATATATATATCATACACATTATAAAATATAAAGCACATTTTATTCTAAGGGAAATATATTTGTTCAATATAAATAGTTTTAGAATAAAGAAAACTATTGTAATCAATTAACTATTTTCTACTTGCAATATATGTATGCCAATGTTTTACTAGAAAATGTAGTTCAGGAAATACCAGTTTAAACTAGTTTTTTTGATCTGCTAGCATCTATTTTGAAATTCCATTCTATGATTTGATTTATTGACATATACAGTATAACGCTAAAATAAGCATGTGACATATTCAATACAGTTCATTTTAAAACTACTTCCTTTTGCTTAGAGCAGGTCCATGTATCTCAAAAGCAACATACATGTAACATGTCAAATTCTGGAAAGCTAATTCACATAATTTTTCATTCACTAATTAATTAGCAGTATAAAATATATTGGCAAATGTTTCCAAACAAGTTTTGTCATTGGGCTTTAAATATGTCTGAAGAACAGTTAGTTTCCACAATACAGAGTTGAGTATCAACCCACCATTTTCAAGGAGAACATCAGGAATTGCTTTGAAGTCCTGAATCTCATGGTTACAAAATCAGAGGAATTATTGAATGTATTTAAATAAGTAATTAATCAAATAAGTCAATAAAGATGAAAAACTACCCAAAATGAAGACAGAGAAGAAAGCAAACTGGATATCAGAATAAAATGAAAATTGCCAAGAAGAGAAGGGAACCCAACACCACTAAAGAAAAAGTTATCAGAAAGGAGCTTAACAAAAACCTTCAGAGAGCTATTAGAAGAGACAAGAAGAGCAGTATGGAAACAGGCATGAAAGAACAAGGAAAGTCAAAAGATTTCTCAACCCAGAAAAAGGTTCTAAATCAAATAGGCATAATAAAGGATATAATATGGGATTATATGGAAATAGAATACTGAAACACTATACAGTAAGGATGTCAACATCTAACATACTTAAGTTTAGAAGATATTCCTTACATACCAGAACCTCTCCTACTAGAAGATGAACTGATCTAAATGTAGTTTATAAAATTATCTGCCAAAATGTCCTACCAGTCAATGACTACTTCAGCTTCAACCACAACAATACACGAGCACACAATAGATACAAACTCAATGTAAACCACTGCAAACTCAACTGCAGAAAATACGATTTCAGCAATGCCTGGAATTCACTACCCAACTCTGTGGTTTCTTCCCCAAACCCCAAAAACTTTAACCTTAGACTGTCTACTGTCGACCTCACCCCATTCCTAAGAGGTCTGTAAGGGGCGTGCATAAGCGCACCAGCATGCCTACCGTCCCTGTCTTACTGTCTTATTGTCCTCATTTATCTGTACTTACTTTGCTTATGTTTATGTTTATACCTATACCTGCTATCTTGTACATGTTTGACAAATTTTAAAAAAAATTAGCAGTAAGGCATTACTTCCCCAGCTAGCTTTCTGGGAAAGACTCTAATGCTAGGAAAGGTAAGAGGAAATAAAAAAGTGACCAATAGCAGGGTGGATGGATTTATTTACAGTGGAAAAGGATACAGTGTTGGAAGGCCAGCTAGGGGCAGATCTTCATGGAGAAAATCTATTCATGTGGTTCTTAGGCATCAAAAACAACAAGATAGCACATAATGAATCATATATACAGTGTCAGGCTCCAAGTAATGCATCCAATACAAATCGAACTCCGAGGCATGGCTTTTCCTCAAAGAACAAATTTATTCAGATACACCATCCTGGCGCTACTGGTGAAAAGCCAATACTAAAGTTCCCGGGCTTTTCAATTTCTCAAGTTTCCAAAACAACTGCCACATTGTCCAACCAGGATGGAAGCTGGTTGCTTGGCGACATCTCTCCTCCTCCAGTCAGCCAGATGTTGGCATGTGGTTGACTCATCAGTTAGGAATTCTGTTTTGACTGAAGGCTCCATTCCCCCTTCAGCTCCAAACTGTGTCAAGCTGAATGCCTGTCAGAATGCACAAGGATACAAACAATCCCACACCCCAATCAAATTCAGGCTTGACATACAGTACATTTATACTAAAATATTAATATAATTAGAAAGGGCTATAATCTGACCTCACTGGAGAAGAGCCTAATGCTGGGAACGATTGAAGGCAAAAGAAGAAGGGGACGACAGAGAATGAGGTGGCTGGATGGAGTCACTGAAGCAGTCGGCGTGAGCTTAAATGGACTCCAGGGGATGGTAGAGGACAGGAGGCCTGGAGGAATGTTGTCCATGGGGTCGCGATGGGTTGGACACCATCGTGACTAACAACAACAATAATCTGACCTTGCAAGATAATAGGGATATAACAGGCTTCCTTTCAGAGGATTTCAGAATGGCACCTGGGATTCTCTGTGGCGGACACTCTAGGTTCCAAGCTGGAAAAGACACCATTGAGAAAGCTTGGTCTGTAACATTACTCACAGCTTCTCAGTATAGGAGAGTCCCAGGGAGGGAGATCAGATATGTGAAAGGATAAATGTAGATCTTGGACTAAATTTTCTTATTAGAACTCTTCTTTCCTATTAGGTATTACTTCAATTACAAAGGACTCAATGTTTATATTCCAGCCCTTCAAATCCTGCTTTTTGACATCCATGATTTACAGCTGTTTTCACATACCTAATATCTAAATTACATGTCTAAATTACATATTCAGAGCTATATGTCACCAGTCCATTTTTGGTCTCTTGTTTCTTTTTTCATTTTTTAAAGTGATTCCTTTCTAGAGACAGATTCTGCAGGAGGAATTGTTCTGATTGAGATGTGAGTTGCTGCAGCATTTTAAAATCTAAAAATAGCATTGGAATATCGTATTTTTATTTAATTGGTGAGGGTTTTGTTTACTTGATTAATCTAAAAGAAAATTGTTTTTTAATGTCTTATTATTGGAAAAGAAACCGTATTAATGAAACCATAGAAGAACAAAGAACACTGCATTCACATAAATCTGCAAGGAAATATTTCCACTAGAGCTTAACAAATCCTTCATATTAGTGGTAGGTTGCCTAAGGCCATGATTGTGTTGGTTTTAAGCAAATATTTTCAATTTAATTTAATGTTAATTTTATAAGCAGGAAATTTCCATCTCTGGAGTAATCTCTGGGATACAGAATGAATTTCTGTAATGACAACTGGTCTTTGATTTCCTAAAACTTTTTTATATCAATGCACAGTGGAACTATTATAGACAGAGATGTGTCAGTGTTTCTATTATGGACTCCAGTATCAGAATGAAAACTTGCTCTAGGGTACATTGTGATATTGGAATTTCACATGGGAATAGTTTTATTTATTCAGATGCACATGCATGAAAACTTAATTTAGAAAAGCTGTTTGATCCATTTGTCATTCCCTGTAGATTTTAAAATATTGAATAGTATTGGAAAATGATCTCTCCCTTTCCCCCTCTGTCACCCAACAGCCAGGCAAGCTCCTTTCAAGCCTAAAACATTTTAAACCCTAAATATATTTATACAATTCAACAACCTAATTTGTCTTGCAAAAATCTAGTGCAGCAGTTTCCTTTCTTCTTGGTTTCATTATTTCCTGGGCTTGAGTCCCATTGTATCTTCTCCTTACTGCCTCTAATCCAAATCCAAATGGTCTGTTTATCTGTACTTAGATCGTGCTTCACTCCATCAGCTGTCACACACTGGGCCCTCCTTACTCTCTTATGAGGACAAAACAAACTCTCTCCAGCTGACATATTGGAGGATTCCCTTCCCATGTGGGATCTACTACCCAATCCCTTCTTATGAATCCAAGTTGCAGGCTTGACAGCAGAGCACAAGCAGCATGAAGTTCTGAAATCTTCAGAACTAGAATAATTTGTCTCTCATCTCCCTTTCCTCAATGACCTGTCACTTTAAAGTTTTTCCTTCTTTCTCTCTCATCAACATTGGTAGAATGGCAGTCACAGTTTGAGTCACTGTTAATTAAAGCAAGTAGTGGGAGAATTTTTTCTCACTACTTGCTTTCTCCCACTACTTGCTTTGATGAACACTCAAACTGTGACTGCCATTCTACCAATGTTGTGACCAATTCTGACTACAGCTGATTTCCATGGTTGGGAACAGAGTCAGTGGAGATCAAATTGTGATGTAGCTTAGGAGTCCTTTCTGAAAGGAACTTGAGTTAAAACCAAGGTATGCTAGATCATTACAGGAGAAAGGTGAGCTACACTTTTCCTTCTTTTAAGCCAGTTGCCTCTATTCTGGGCACATGTAGATGAACTGATACATAGCAAGTTATCTTGTCTTTAATTGCTGGTTGTAAATTTCAAGTTTGTATCCAGTAAGAATGCATCTGATGTGATAAACATGCAAATCTGGTGTGTATTACTAATGCTTGCTGGAGCAGCAATGGAGATGTACCCTTTTGTAAAACTGCTCAATCAGCTTTTGAGTCTTATAGCAACAGATCAGGAAAGGATAGTGACTATGGTAATCTAAAAAAATATTGCTCTGAAGGGGACTGATTGCAAAGTATATTAAGTTGGTATTTAGAGGAAACTAGTACTGATTATCTAGCTGACCAGCAGTAGCTCTTCCTAGATCTATAGTTCCAACACTATAATGGGCACATGTTGAATCTTGTATTGACTTCAAGCAAATGAGTTGCAATCTAAATAGACATTAGGAAGGAATTAATATTCTGACTTTTGTTTTGATCCAATCATTGGTTTCTGATAAAACTACAGATTGTAGCCTCCCTGCTAGATAGGATCATAAATCATCCCTATGCAATGAAGTTAAATCATACCTCCTGATTGCAGATATGTAACACGGCAAGGCATATTCTTGCAGATCTCCAGCACTGATGATTTGATCCCTGCATAAATATATTCTTTAAATTGATTGAATCAGTTTTCCCCTACTCCTTACCCATTTTACTGCATATTTTAGCTGCATCTTGTGCATTTTGATTTCCTGTTTTGTTACCTATGATATCACCGCTGCTTCTATTACTTAGACATCAAGGCACACAATGGATGCATAATAGGTATGTACATTTTTAGCTGTTATGAATTTGGTGGGAAAGATTCGATAACTCTACAAGATTTTTCAGCAATGAAAAAATATATCCCTGAAATTTGGAAATTACAGAATAAACTGCAGCAGTATGAGGAAATTTGTTTTCTTTACTTAATGTTTGTGTTTGGAGACTTTGTTATTGGGGAATATTTGTTTAGTTTTAAGTAAAATAAAGCAATATAGAATAATTTTTCTAAAATCGTTTTTACTATTACTACAGTTGAGTTGGGACTGCCAAAGCACTTCTGGGTTGAAAAGCTGGAATGATGACATCATCATTGTCCGGAGGACACCCAGTTGCAGGCTCCTTTCATGACCCCATTAAGTTGCCCACTTAAAGTGGTACCTGTCTGTCAACTGTCAGTTCCCCGCTTTCAAACTGCTAGGTCAGCAGGAGCTAGAGCATGTGATGGGAGTTCACTCTGTCTTATAGCAGCAACCGGGTCTCGAACACAAGCCTGCCAATCATCAGCCCAGCATCCTAACCTTGTGAGCCACCATGCTCCTGTATCAGTCTTACTAAAAGTGATCTATAGCAATAGCAATAGCACTTAGACTTATATACCGCTTCATAGTGCTTTCCAGCCCTCTCTAAGCGGTTTACAGAGTTCAGCATATTGCCCCCAACAATCTGGGTCCTCATTTTACCCACCTCGGAAGGATGAAAGGCTGAGTCAACCTTGAGCCTATCTATCTATGATTGTGTACATGAATCCTTAAAGCCAACAAATGTGCATAGTATTTACATAGGTGTGCTGAGACAACATCACTGCAAAACATAATACCGTGTTTCCCCGAAAATAAGACCCTGTCTTATATTTTTTTGAACCCTGAAATAAGTGCTTGCCTTATTGCCATGCACTCAAAAGCCCAATTGAGCTTATTATCAGGGGATGTCTTATTTTGGGGGAAACAGGGTAGTAGATCCGTAGCTATGGGAAAAGATGATCGTGGAGTGTTATAATAATAAATGAAAGCTGGAACATACTTATCTAGTTTCCACAACCTAACTGCTTTTTTTTCCTGGCATTAAGCTTCATTAATAGGACTGTGAATCCAACTTCCTTGGTGTGCTATGATTAGGGGTTTGACAGTAATCTTGGAAAGTGGATAAGTATATTCCAGCCCTCATTTATTAGTGAGTACATTACTGAAGGCTCTCTCAGAGCTGCTTGATCCTTTTTCTCACAATTGCCAGTAGGGTATAGAGTGGCTTATAAAAACATCTATACTGGATAAAGGCATACTAACAGGGAAGCTAGGTTTTGAATTAATGTTTCACTAAAATACGTAGCTGTCTAATTCAGAACTGCATGCTACCATTATGCTCAACAGAATCTTTATACATGGAAGCAGCATTCATGCAATAATGTACCATTCTCTATACAGAAAACTTGTGAACCTCACCAGTCTCTAATATAGCTGTATCTATAACATCTCAGCCCACATCCCACATTCTAACTGATATACTGTCCCCAGAATTAACACTTATATAAGCTCACTTACCACTCTCAAAATCACCACAATGACCCCAGAAATTGTTCCTCTCTTATCATAAATGGATTTGATACAATTTTATAGTTAACTTTCATTCTGCAGTCTCTTGACAGGTATGACAAGGAGTGCAGTATAACTTTATGGCTGCATATACTTCGGGCCATTAAATGATCTGAAATAGCCTTTTCTTGGTCCAGCAAGTATCTAGTTAAGCAAATAAAATGGGCAGTATGCTGCATGTGGATTCCTGGTTTTTAGTTTTTTTAAATTTCTTGTAGAAGAGATGCTATAAATAGTTTTCTCACTTCTATTCAGTTTTCTGTTGTTTTTCTTTAATTGCCTTCTATCCTTCAGGTCTAAATTCTAAGACAAGTTCAGAGGCTGCAAAAAGAAAGCCAGAATAAATTTAATATGACTCCCATATTTCAGAAGGTTTTTTTTAAACTTATGGCACTACTAAAATTTGGCCTATTTATTATAAGATGATGTATTAACTTGTCACTGATGGAATTAGTATCACTCATTCAATTAATTTTTCAAGTAATTTCTATGCTAGTAAAACATTTCATGTAATAATATATCCATGTGTTATATATTTAATTTTTTTTGAAGATTTATTTCATATATATCCCTTATGTAACCTGCATTATTAGCCTGAGAAACATTTCTGATGCTCAACAAGTAAACTGCGCTATAGCAGTTTTCTTTATAAAATTGAATTGGCTAGTCTGTAATGAAAAAAAATATTTTTGAATTTTATGTAACCTGATTCTCAAACTATTTTAGAAAAATCAGGATTTTTTATGAATAGCACTTTGCCTGCCGCTACAAATATCTTGTTGTCATGTGCATTGAGGACATTTTATGACATATATTCATGGTGTCACCTGAACTAAGACTCCATCAGCAATGTATTAGGTAGTATAGAAGAAGTATAAGACTATATCTTTAAAAGTTTGTTTTGAAAATACTGTTCAAAACAATTGCTATTGTTTTTGTATGTGAACTCAATAATCCCCATTAAAATGTTTAGCTTGTTGCCTTGTTTTGCTTAGGTAAAATCCATTGCATGCATTTCTGTATTTTCTTGCAGGTTTTTTTTTACTATACTTAAATTTTTATCTTGAAGGAAGAATCTTCTAAAAACAGACACATTTTCTCTTTCACTGTATCTAATATATTTATTAGATTTCTATCCATCCCTTTCATTCAAGAGCTTAAGACAGTGTAAATAGTGCTCTCACCTCCTATTTTTCTCTCTACAACTATCACCATTGCACTGAGAAAGAGAGTGACTCTTGAAGTTATTAAGTAAAGTTACATGTTTAATGAGGGAATAGATTGTGGGCTTCCCAGCTCTTTGTCCGAAACCCTCATTATCCCAGACTTGCTTATGTTCCATCAAATAATGCAAAAAGCTGTACAGGTAATCCTCGCTCACCGGCTGCTCATTCAGCAAACATTTGAAGTTGCAACAGCACTGAAAAAAAAGATTTACGGACAGCCCTTGAAGTTACAGCCATGGCAGCATCCCCACAGTCACATGACCAAGATTCAAAGCACTTTGCAACTGGAATGCAAAGGATAGCTTGATGACAGCTACAGCCTCCTAGAGTCATGTGATTTTATTTATTTATTTATTTATTTAAATAGATTTGTATGCCGCCCAACTCCCAGGGGACTCTGGGCGGCTAACATTTGCAACCTTCACAGATTGACATTTGCAACCTTCACAGCCGGCTCCCAACAAGCAAAGTCAATGGGGAAGCAAACAGGAAACTGCAAGTCATCGTCACATGATGCTGTGCTTAACGAATCAAGCAAACAAAGTACCATCAAAATGCTTAAGCTGCCTAAGCAGCTACCCAGCCACCACCCTATAGCAATAGTTTTGTCTTGTGGCAGAATGAAAACAGAAAACCAGGAAGTTTATAGTCTGGTAAAATATTCTGAAGCCAAGGATCAGCCTGTGGAAGATTTCTTTTCCTCATTGTTCTCATACGGTTATATGGTACATTTATTTACTTATTTAAATGTTGACGTTACTTGACTCCCCAATGACTCTGGATAGTTTATAAATGAAATAAGAGATAATAGATATAAAAAAATGTGGCTGACCACAAGAATAAACATCTAATCTGTGGTTAAACTAAACTAACTAAAAGGGGATAAACAACTATCTTCTTCCAAGGCTTGAGAAATCCAGCCAGAGATAAATCATACAAAGATCTGTAATACAAGTTTAAGGCATAAACCTCATTGCCCCCAAATTATTTTAATTTCTACATACTGCTAATCTTTGGCTGATACTGCATTGTGATTTCTAGGTTGTTGAATATAGTTGTTACTTCATAACTAATTTTGATTGCAATTTATAACTGCGTATTAATGCATGACCCACCAATTATTGGGGGGGGGTTGTAAGTTCCTGCTAAGATAATCAAGGTTAAATGAGGATTAGGTTTGCAGTTAAGAGGAAGCTGACTACTTCACCAGATCAGGTGGCATGATTTCTTTTCTCTTAATATTGGCACAGGCTTAAAAAGCAGTTGGAGAATTATAAAGAAGATGAAACGGAAAATGCCTGTGAGGCTCTTCAAATGGAAATTGAATTTCTGCAGATGGTACACTCTTTTAACTTAACATGTATCATTATGGCGTGAGGTGGGGAAATAGATTCTATTATCTTGCACATAAAATACTTCTTTATAAATAGTGTACTATCAGGCAGGTAGATCTACTGGCTCTACAGAGAGTTATCTGTATTTCCCATTATACACATGTCACTCCTTTTACTAGAAGCAGTATGTTGCTCAAAAGTACTTGCTGGAAAGATAGGAAGCCCAATTTTCTTGCTTGTGGGTGATTCTTTAGATATTAGATTAGTCTTTGTTTTCCATCTCAAGTGATTCTCTCTATTTACTTTCAGTGCTCTCATGCAATTCATTGTTCAGGATAGACATTCAACTCAGCCTGGAATACTGTATCTGAGCCCTTTAGTCCTTGTTAATGTAACAACTTTGAAATGCACATTTGTAAGACCATGAAAGAACACTTTAAACAATGGGCAGGCCACAAGAAAAGTGGGAACATGAGACAATTATATTCATAGCAACGGAATCTTATTGTCATGATTAAGAGACCACAGAAACTAAAATAACTGAAAACTCAGTTGCAAAATAGCATAGGATTTAGCTTTTAAAGCAATGGTTGCCAAATTACTGGACGGAGAAGTTGATTGTACAGTAACTTGGGCAACTCGTTGTTCTTCCACTTTTACTATGCCTTTCCCTTTCCTGTCTTAATCAATCAAGCCTTTCAATCCTATTTTCATTCAACCTATCTAGCCCATAGCGGCTTTATTCTCTTTCCCACAGGCTTCTAGACATACAGGTAGTCATTGACTTATGACTGGCTGCTTAGAGACCATTTGAAGTTAAGATGGAACCCCCCACCGAAGGTACTTAAGACCCGGTTCCAAAGTTCTAATGGCCCCTCCCCCATGGTTAAGTGACCACGTTTTGGGCACTTGACCACCTGCCTTTACAGCTGTTTGCGGCATCATCCATGGTGACATGATCATGATTTACAACACTTTTGTCAAAAAATGTTTGTTCCCAGTTTTAGTAAAAACACCCCATAGCAAACAGTGGGCTTGCTTAATGACCATGGTGTTCGCTTGACAAATGTCACAAACAAGGTTGTAATGTCAGGTGAGTCATGTGGGTGACCTGCTTTGTGACCATCACAACTAATGGCCATAATGGCTCTGTTCTGATTGTAAGTTGAGGACCATCTGTACTAGTGCTATAGAGAGCTGCAGCCTAATCTCTTGTATACATTTCAGTTGCAACAGGAACACTAGCTATAAGCAACTGTAATACACACAAGGAGAAACCCTTTATATACTGGCTGAAGATGCAGAGACCGATGGATGATACAGAAATGTTTTAAGTAACCAGATAAAGCTATTGGAATGCACTGCTTATTATATATGCTTGTTATATAACAGCTATTTATTTCATCACTAGAACATCTAAGGCAGGAGTGTCAAACTCACATCGTCATGGCATCGTCACGTGACGTATCATGACTTTTTGCCCCATCGCTAAACTGGGTGTGGGCGTAGCCAGTGCATGACGCCTCTGGCCCACGGGCCGTGAGTTTGACAGCTCTGATCTAGGGGGGATAATTTATTTCATCACTAGAACATCTAGGGGGATAATTGTTAGAAATCCCTTTCTTCCCAAATAAAATAATAGAGAGAACTCCCAAACTCCCTCTTCCCCTGCAAGCTGAAAACAGTTCAGCTACTGGTTATTCATACATACTTCTTTCATCTGCAGAATAAAAGAGATACCTGCAATCTACCTCATAGTTGTTCCAAATAATAGGGAGAACAAACTCCTCCATCATATTCAAACTGACAGAAGAAAACTTGGCTTCCTTTAATGCGCTGTTCATGAAATCAAAACCTTCCATCAAATGCTAGATACGAGAAAGCAGTTATAAAAAGATGATTTGCGGATCCCAGACTATTTCCTTTGTCTCTTTCATAAATAATCCAACAGTAGCAATGGGGAGAAGGGCAAAGTCCCCCACCCCTTTCTGCTTGCAATTCAACCTGTCAGCACTCTGCAGAATTTATTAGGGATTCAGGTTTATGTTAGCAAATGTCAAGTAAAATTATTTTGTTGTTTAATTTAAAGTAAGGAGCAAGGACAACTAGTGATTCCCACTCTATTTTCTTTTCTTTTCTCTTGCAGGAATTGTTACAAAAAAAGTCTTCAGCCAAATAAATAACATATTGTGGACTGATTCAAATGTCAGAGGAACAGAATATTGTAGCACTTGGAAAAATGCTACTTTTATCATCCTTATTGGTTAAATTTATCATCCTCTGCTTTTCCTGCTAGCAGAGCAAGAAGTCTGTTTTGTCATAACGCATGTTGTATCTTTGCTTCTGGATATTTATTACCAGGAATGTCTAACAACTGTAAACAAATCATTTTCCTTTCACACAGTGGGATTTTTCCTTGGCAATGTTCCCATTCCCATATTCAACAGTAAAAACCTATCTACATTCTGTTTTTATCAACTGTGGCAGAAGCACTAATAGTTTCACATACAACGTAAACATTATCCTTATATATACAGTACAGGGTTTTTTTTTTATTGGCAACGATAAATGAAGCTGATGCTTCTGGGACAGTATAACCTGCTATTTTTAATAAGAATCTGCTGACATTTACATATTTTCTTTCTTTAGGGTTAAATACAGTAACTTGTTTACATAAAACTCTGAATTTCACAACATCTCCAATGGTCATTTTATTCCAGCGTTTATATATCAGTATTTATGTTGCCATATTAGTTTATCATTTTTATTATGAAATCAGTTGTTACATAAATAGCCAATATTTATACTAATATGTATTTCAAAGCTCACAATTGATGCTTCAGTTCATTTCACCAGCTTCAAATTTCCATCCCTCTATAAACTATTTAGTGTTGAAGTTCTCACATGTTGATTGTATATTTTTAATGTAATGTAGAATTGATCAGTTTGGCAACATACAAATAATTGTAATAATTAATAAACAAATAAATATGGCTAAGTTGTGTTATATTGTGTACAGATTAAGCACTGCTATGAGCAATAACTACTAATGGTTATGCCTGTTTTACTATGGTAAGCTTTTTTGTTTGGTCTACTGTATAACCTTTATCTAGCTGATGAGCAATTACAATTTGTTTTGGTAATTAAAGATCATATAATATATGTATAGGTCAAAATTATATAAAATATATAAGTTATATAAAAGTTGAAAGTTGGCCCCTAACAGTTTAGATTTCAGTTTGTATTGAACCAATTCAATTTTGTTCAGTACCTCTGCTTAATGTTAGGTTAAATTTATAGTCTGAAAGTTAAAAGATTCATTAATCATGCAAGGTTCATAAAACCAACCCTGATAACTCTATGGAAGTTCATACCTGTTCCATATAGTCTAGTAACCTGTTTCCAACAAAGGCTGGATGTCTCTAGGAAGACCACAAGCTGTTCACAAAAGAAATACTCCCTCCCAAAAATATTTGGTTTTCCAAACATCTTAACATTCTTTGTAAAAACTTGTTTTAAATAATACTTCTGCAGCTTGTTTTCAATCCAGAAGATGGTTATATCATCATACATTAGTTTTTGGTCAAAGGGCAGCAAGCTTTGGAGCCAGGCATACAGATGGAATTCTGAAGGCATGTTATGGCCATTCTCATAATGGACATAACATGGGGAGAAAAGCTTACCTCTTCACAAAATGCTAGACAGTGTCTGTTAAGTATTCAGAAAAAAGCAAAGAGGTGTCAATCAGGTCCACCGTTCCGGTGGGAAAATAAGCCAAGCTGATTGGTGGAGCCATCTGACAGCTTCCTATAAAAGGGCAAGCTGTCAGACAGGCAAGCTGCTGGATTGTACATAGTTGCCTAATAAAGAGCTGTTTGTTGCTGACGCCTCAGTCCGATCACTTCCATTCGCCCTATCTAACACTGGCAATGAGGATGGGATTAGAAGATGACTGAAACGAAAAGAGCTGACAGCCAAATGCATCCAGACCCAGTCGGAGCAATCAAATGTCGGGCGCTCGGTGGCCATTTTGAGCGGAAAAACCGAATATGCACCGGCCTGTCAAAATGACAACCTTCGCCCTACCAGCTCCATACGATCCAGCCACGGAGCACTGAGACTCCTATATCACTTGTTTTGAGTGTTTTATGGAAGCCAACGACCTTCTAGGGTTGTTGGACAACAGGAAGAGAGCCCTCTTCCTCAGCTATTGTGGTCCCGAGATGTTCGATATGGCAAAGTCACTCTCCGCACCAGCCACTGTACAAACGGTACCATGGCCGATACTGCAGAACACCCTGAAAACCCACTATGTCCCAATGCCATCCAAAGTCGTGAGGCGACACAAATTCCATCGACGGAATCAAAAAGATGGGGAGACCATCAATCAGTACATCGCCGCGCTCTGGAAGGCCGCAACGTATTGCGAGTTTAGGGACTTAGACGAAGTTTTGCTCAATCGGATTATCTGCGGAGTGAGGGACATCCACCTTTAGCGGCGGTTGTTAGCCGAACCTCACTCTGCAGACAGCATTGGATAAGGCCAGAGCAACGGAATCATCCAACAAATCCACAGAAACCCTCCAGAAACAATGCAGCCCGCTGATGGCCCGCAGAGCTGTCACAGGAAAGATAGGAAACAAGATGGCAGCGCCCACGGACTGGCACCGACAGAACCGGCTCTGTGACATCATCACTGGTTTACTAACGGTTCTAAAGAACCGGTTAGAACCGGTAGGAACCCACCTCTGATGTAAAGAGGTAAGGAATGAGATCTCAATGTTATAAGATTTGAAGTTGCATGTATACTCCATCATGCATATTTCATACTGCAACTCTAATCTGAAGAAGATCTGAACCAGAAGACTAGAGTGGGTATTAAAAAAAGAATACCTGGCAAATCCATTCATCCTCTGAGCAATGTAGTCATCCTGTCCATTTTCATAATATTGAATTTTTTAAATTTTCATATAATGCAATGTTCAAGCAAAATTTAATAGACTTTCAAAATCAGTATGTCCATGTTTCTCAGATAAACAAAATTATGGTTCATATCAATCATAGTGAACTGAAGAAATAAAAGATCAGTGAAGAAGAATAGAATTATGGTCCCAAAAACATTTATGAGGGGAGCTTAATTGATGCAAGTGTGTTGTATATGCAGATGTTGAAATTAGCAACATTATCTTACTCATACAGAAATCTCAGGCTCATTTAATCTATTTGTGCACAAAGCGTGGGTATGTCTGCATGTACAATTTTTAAATCAAAGATGAGTAATTCTTGAAATAACAAGAAGAGAAAGATGAATCTTATGTCATTTTAATTAGACTGCTATAGTACAGAACATTTACAAATTAGTTTGAATACATGGGATTATTAGCAATATACCAGATATCCTGAAAAAAGTTAAATGTTTATAAATGAAACACAATATATTTAATGTTTTTTTTAAAAAGGTTAAGAACATCAATCATCTAAAGAGATCTTTTGACATGAAGAAAATATTGAAAAGGTTTATTCTGGCAAGCAAAAATGGTAAAGGAAAGATACTGTTTCTATTATTTGTCAAATGAACAGTGAATAAAGATGGCCTCATTTTGGTCTCGTCTCCACTTTTTACTTCTTTCTTTTTAGAATGGTATAATTGATTCCAGAGACACTAAATAAGTGGCTAGCTGTTTGGATGTGGAAGACCCTATAGATTAAACCAGATAACCTAATACTTTCAGATGTAAAACTGCACTAATCTATTCCAAGTCAATTTCTATATATTATTTGACTTCGGCTGATTTGAAATATTTCATGGCTTGATTACATCAGCAGAGAGCTTTTTCAGTAGTGTTGTAGAAAATTTGCTCAGAAAATATGCTTCAGTTCTACTTATAATTTTATTGTATTTATTAATCAGATGAATGTAGTTTTCACTATTCTGAAGACATTATCAATTCTGCTTATCATCTTTTACTGACAAAAAAGTTTTTTGTTTGCTTTTTTTACAACGTTGTTAAAGACAACGAAAGAAGCCTTACTTATAACTAATATAGACATAGTAGGCTTAGGCAACTAATTTGACAAGGTGTTTACATTTTGAGTAAAACAACTCCTCTAAATTTGCTCCTTAGAGCTGTAAAGCAGCCACTTGGAAGCCTCGCCAAGCATACTGTATATTTATTTGTGTGTGTGTGTGTGTGTGTGTGTGTGTGTGTGTGTGTGTGTGTGTGATAGAAAGATAGATAGGTAACAGACAACAGATAAGCTACTAGCATGAATAGTAGAATAGAGAAAGCATTTGAAAACATTTTTCTAAAATTTCTGTGTTTTTTTAATCATATCTATGGACGAAGCTTTATTTTTCTTACATTAATAACAGCATAACTTTTGTGTTTCTTCTGGGCTCACAGATTAACCACATTTCTGACCTCAGACAAATGCCCATCGGTTCACACCATGGTTTTGAAATGCTTTGTTTTGTGTACTGAATGTTAATTTTCTTATAATCCCATCAGATCATCCACAGTTTAAATGGTGTTCCTATGCTGTTCAGTATTATCAGTGACTTGTGTTCAGAAGATGAGAGCATACTTATAAAGTTTGCATGTTATACAAAAGCTGAGAGAGGTGACTAACAAGTCTAAATGAAGAAGAAAATGTCTAGACAGATTTGAGCAGTGGGATGAAATGAGTAGGAGACAATCTATCAGGGACAAATGTAAAGTTTTGTGTCTAAGAAAAATGGTAAGGGATAAATACAGGATGTCAGAGATCTGGCTTTGCCATATGACATGTGAGAGAAAATATAGGTGTCTTTGACTGCAAGTTAGACATGAATCAAAAGGAGTCATAACTGTTAAAAAGACATATGCTGTATTTCTTGTGTTACATTAATAAGAACATTGTGTCCCAATCACCATTGTACTCTTCTCTCTAAGTAGAGCATTGGGGAAGGGATCAAGGGGACAAAACCGGTGTCATACCATCATGATGCAAGCTCTGCCCCCCCCCCCACTTTCGAGGTTATCCTGACAAGAAACACAGCAATGAATACCAGGTCTATCCATTGTAAGGTTATATATTAGCAGACTCTTTCAAGAGTTCTAGTTTCTGGAAAACTAGGGAGCCTTCCTTCTGAAACGTCCCATGCTTCTTCTCCTGTGGACAACCTGCCAGTTGTCCAGTCTGCAGCAGTCTACCCTGTCTCCAAAGGCCATTCTCACACACCATTACACCCAGGGGTGGGTTCCACTTACCTTTGCCACCGATTCGCATCGTGATGTTTTGCTCGCGTGCGCTCCACTTGCACACCCCCGCATGCAATTTGGTTTCCGAGCATGCTCAGAAACAGGAATTATCCGGAAACACAGCTGAGGAGCTCATCAGCTGTGCTTCGGGTGAAGAAATAAAGGACATAATTCACCCACGGGCAGGTGGGAGGGCCCTTTTTCAAGCCACGGAAGGGAAAAATAAAAAAAAGATGGTGGCCCACATGGAATGGCACCGACAGTGACATCACCAGTGGGTCACCACCGGTTCAGGTGATCCGGTCCGAACCGGGAGGAACCCACCCCTGAGTACACCCCTTTTCTATTGCACACATATGCCAAAGGAGCAGAGGTTACATTGCACTGTTTTTTATCATTTTGACAAAAGTATTGGATCCTGAGGATGTCTTTTGTGTCTACCTCTAGGCAACATAGTTCAAAATCATGGTATCACCTGGAGTTAGTTTAGAAAAGGCCTACACGATGAGGAAAAGTCTAAAAACCAAAGGATATGAGGAACGTTTAAAAGCTCTTTGTATATTTATCAATAAAAGAAAGGCTGGCAGACATAATAACAGTCATGTCCCCTTGGAGGGGGATGAATGGCTATATAAATTTGATGTATAAATAAACAAAGTCTTCACATATCTGAAGGATTGTCACACAAAAAGCAGAGAGAACATATTGTCTATTGCTCCAAAGGGCAAAACTAGAACCAGTGCATTAAAACATGTAGAATAAAACTTCAAACTACACATTAGAAGAAACTGCCTGATTTAGAAGCTTTTAGTAAATGGACCAGGCAACTATAAGAAATGGTGGGTTCTTGCAAAGGAATGTAAACATTGGAAAAAGTCTGAGTTGGGCAGCATCAAAATCAAATAAATACAATAAAATAACCATTAAGGGAGGTAAAACCAATTCAGTTCTAGGAAAGTGAAAAATATGAAAAAGAAACTCATAATATAAATCCACCCTGATTCCGTTTATCATAAAGTGACCAGATATTTTTTTTTAAGCGGGACGGTGGGGGGGGGGGGCGCCTGGGCGCCGCCATTTGTTTTGCCCTCTGCGCATGCGCAGAATGCTGCGCATGCGCAGAGGGCAAAACACAGGAAATGTCGGCGTCCAGGTGGGGGGGAGGTGGGAGGCCTTTCCTCGCCTCCCGCCTCCCCTTCGGGAGCCGGCAGCCCTTCGGGAGCCCGCCTCCCCTTCGGGAGGCCTTTCCTCGCCTCCCGCCTCCCCTTCGGGAGCTGCCCTGGGGCCGGGCTGGCAAGCAACGAACGGGAGGCGGGAGACGGGGAAAGGAGGCAGCCGGCAGCTTACCTGTCGCCAGCTCTAGGTATTCAAGCGCCGCGGTCTCCCGGTCGCCCGCCCGGCCCCAGGGAAACGGCGGCAGCGAGGCGACGGGGGGAAGGAAGCGGAGGGGGACGAGGAAGGGCTGTTTGCGCCGCCGGAGGGGACGCTCGTGAGCTCAAACCGGCGACGGCTCCTCGTCCCTCACCCCTCCACCCGCATCCCAACAGCAGCGGCGCCTCCGAGGGCGGGGCTAGGGATGGGGCGGGGGAAGGAGAGGAGGAGCAGCCCCCTTCCCCCTCTCCCCAGCAGGCAGCCGCCTCGCTGAAATTCCACCCGACTTGCTTCCGGTACCTCTCTTTTGCTTCCCCTTTTAAGGTGACCAGACGTCCCGCTGTTTCGGCATTCTTTTCAAAAAAGCGGGACTTTTTGAAAAGAATGCGGGGCGCGGGATACACGCTTGAAAAGCGTGTCTGTCCCGCCAAAAGCGGGACGTCTGGTCACCTTAGTTTATCAGATAGGGCAGAGAGGAATTTTAAGTCTTTCAAAATTCCCTTTCAGATAGACTAATAACTGGAGAGTTGAAACCTAATTTGTGGGAATTATCCCAACAGGAGAACAGCAATTCAAAATAATATACAAGATCCATAAAATCACCTACAGAACTGAAAAATCCCTATAAAAATTTTCATTTACCTGAATTGGCCCATTCAATACATTCTTACTGGCACACCTCAAATCCTCCTTAATCTACAGACCTCATATTACAAACAAAGACTTCTGCAGATATGTTGCACATTAAAAAAAACGGCAAAGAGAGAACCATGATAGTTTCCCAATTACAAAATTGGTGAGAAGATGTAGTTTGTTCCCAACATTTGGATAGTATGCTGTTTATGAGTTCTTGTGTATTTATAATAGTAAAAAAATTACACACATATTTTTTCTTGAAACAGCTTACAGTTTCCGGAATATTTTTATCCACTTAAATTTTACTTCATAGTAACTAATATTTTATTTAATAACCAACAAGATCAAAGCAGCAAAAATCCTAATCATTTGCTTTCATAAGCTATGAAATCATTCCAGGGTTTTGCAGTCAGGGCACAGGCAGAACCACCCTGAAAAACCTGCCATCATAATTGCCATCCACAAATCAAAGGTTATAAAAGAAATCAAAGTGAATTTAACCTCTACATAAGGTCAGAAATATTTTAATATGTCCGCTTCTCTGTTAGAGAAAAAAAAAGAATGGTTTTGTGCCATCTGGTGGTTAGAACTATTATAATAGTAAAAAGAAGATTAGTAAAATCCTTTGCTATTCTGGTCCCAAGTCATTCAGCTGAGCCAATATGTTTCTGTAAATTCTGTATTTACTGGTAACATCTATTTAAGTGGGATGAGTTGTGTTTACAATCTTACACTCTGATAATTGTTTGTTACTGAACATTCTTCATTAGCAACCCAACATTCTTATAGATTCTACTTACACGTTACTAAAATGTGAATTCCAGTAATATTTAGAATTCTGTAATGTTATTCTGTCTGGAAAGAGCAGGTGCAATGCCTTATGGTGCTAACTATGCTGTGAATTCACTATTTTATCAGCAATAATTCAACTTTATATAGGACATTTATTTGAATACCACAAATAAATATTTTGGTGTATTCGTGTTACTGAATGAAATTCCATTTCTATGTGATTTTAGGGAACATTCATTCTGTTAAGAAGCAGCAAAAAAATAAAAATTATCCACCTGATCTGCTGAGCCCTTGGCTATATACCTGAAACTTTGTATTTCAGTCAATTCACGGTGGAATTTTCTCCACTGAGCTTCTTCTAATTCAGATGTAGAAAGTCACAGAAAAAATATAAAAGATATTTTTCTCCTTATCAACCTGAAGTTGCTAAAATTATGAAGAACAGTTTCTAACCTTCAGCCTCTTCTAGTGACGATTCATAGACCTTCTGTAGAATTCTATATTCTATGCAAGAGAACAGACAACAAAAGACTATAGAAGCATAACTCTTCAGATAAGTCTTCAAACTATTACAGACGTTCTCCCATTAAACTGCAAAAGATTACTAATGAAGTTTCTGAATGCCTTTGGTTGTAGAGGCGCTGAAGCTACAACTTGTTTCAGATGTAAAAAGTCTTTTAAAAAGTAGGACAACAGCAGTTTGATATAAAATGGTAAAACAAACTGCCTGGAGAAATGAAAGGAAGTCAAAGCTTCATTGTTTACATAATTCACTTTAAGAATCCACTTATCCATGAAGTCTTTCTACAGCAGTACACAATAGGCAAAGACGCAACAAAGCGTGAGACAGAAGTCCAGAGCAGACAGACTGTATTGACAAACCCAAGTATACATTTTAAACTAGAAAGCACCTGAATAACAAACAAAAATGCAATTGTTGCATTCAAAGGCTGCATATAAACAGGATTTATATCCTGAATGGTATGGAACAATGCATGGAACTGGTAATTGACAAGATCTAGGCAATGGTATGTTGACTTGCAAGATATTTGGTCTGATTATAGTTTGCATAAATAATGTCCACGTGAGGTGTGGGTTCTAACTTACCTCGACGCCGGTTCGCTTCCTCCTAGAAGAAAGATCCTTCTTTAAAAAAAAAAATTCAAAAAAAAAGATGGCGGCGTCCACGGACCGGCACCGACCGAACAGGCTCCGGCTTCTATAGAACCGGTGTGAACTGGGAGGAACCCACCTCTGGTCCATGTGCTTGGAGTAAAACCCATGTGGCATATTGCCTCAAATTTGTCACAACTGGCCAATACTCCCTGTATTGTACATTTTAAAAATGCTGTATGTAGCATGCATATGATTAACATTTGAGAAACATAGTCTACATTTTATTTACCTTAGTAAAAAGCATTATGTCAAAGCTTCAACTGACCAAAGCCATGGTGGGCGGCAGAGGATCCTTCTTGTAACACTGTAGCATATGGAAGATTGTGACTATTAAAAAGAGTAAATGACAAAAAGAATTAAATGGAAAAAATTTAAAATAGATATATGTGTGTCTATGGCATACTAAGGCAAAGGAGAAAGCTGTAACGGATCTTAATAAAAATGGATCTTATGGAGTTGATGATACAAGTAGGGAAGTAAAGATATACAGGTTTAATTATGAATGAAATGGCTAAAACATATATTTGACAGTATAAATTGGTGTCACCTAGGTTGTTGTGGGTATGAATTTAATAGGAATTAAGAGTGGGGAATAGTTTAATGATACTTCCAGGGAAAGGTGGTAATGCATTGAGTTTGGACAGGAAATTGTACATCATTCAAAATTAATGCAATCCAGAGGGAGGAAAAATTCTTCTAGGAGGCTTGAATGAATGGGAATGAGACAAGCATATTAAAAAAAAGTATTTGCCATTCACGGACCCTACGCAAAAAAAGAATGAGAGAGTCCTACTTTCATTTTGCTTTGTTTTATATTTTTGAACATATGGTTTAATCCTAAATCTATTCTAGCAAAGAAAGAATCTCTAAATCTAAAAGCCCAATTTATCTATTTATTACATATATTTCAGATAATCTGTGAAGGATATAATATACCTAATGTGGGGTAAATAACTTTTTAGTTGTGTTAAAAGTGAATCTGGGGAGAAAAGTGGCTTTGAAGACATGGAAAGAAGTAGAAGAAATAAGAGTGAAAGTAGAATATGTCCAAATAGAATACCTCCAAATACCTCCATATGGAAAAAAAAGTATAAGATAGATTATTGTCCCAAAAGAAAAAAGAAAAATTGTGGGAGGAACTTGGAACTGTCATAGAAATATGAGGGGTTATATTAATGGGAAGTATGAAAAAGGATGTTTGTGGTATAATCGCATGAAGACGATTGTATATAAGAAAAATGCATGTAAGAGAATGAATGCTGGAAAGAATAAGGGTGAAATGAATATTGTATAATGCATTTCCCCCTTCCATTCAATTGTGTCCCTGCAGTTTTCTTGGCAAGGTTTTTCAGAAGTGGTTTGCCATTGCTTCTTCCTAAGCCTGAGAAAAAGGTACTAGACCAAAGCAACCAACTGGCTTCAGGGCAGAACTAGAACTCACAGTCTTCCAGTTTCTAGTCTGAAGCCTTAACTACTTCATCAGATTGGCTCTATAATACACATGGGACAGAAAAAAATAGTTGCAGAGTTAGAGAGTCTAGTCAAAAAGTGCAACGAGCACTGTTAATTAAAAGAGGCAGAATAATTTTGATGGGAATAAGTGTTTGGAAAATATGTGAGAACTAAATAAGGGGCTTTCTAGCAAAGTGAGTGGAATTAAAAATGAAAATAATAAAATTATGTCGGATAAATCTGAAGAAATGATATTTGAAAGGGGAATTTTACAGCTTTGGGTGGAAATGATACTGATATCAAAGAGATATAGAAACTTTATAAAGTCAGTATTCAAAAATAAGTTATAAAAAGAAAGTCTATTAATAGAATAGAATAGAGAATAGAATAGAATAGAATAGAATTCTTTATTGGCCAAGTGTGATTGGACACACAAGGAATTTGTCTTTGGTGCATATGCTCTCAGTGTACATAAAAGAAAAGATACATTTGTCAAGAATCATGAGGTACAGCACTTATTGATTGTCATAGGGTACAAATAAGGAATCAGGAAACAATCAATATTAATATAAATCGTAAGGATACAAGCAACAAGTTACAGTCATACAATCATAAGTGGGAGGAGATGGGTGATAGGAACAATGAGAAGACCAATAGTAATAGTAATGCAGCCTTAGTGAATAGTTCGACAGTGGTGAGGGAATTATTTGTTTAGCAGAGTGATGGCATTCGGAAAAAAACTGTTCTTGTGTCTAGTTGTCTTGGTGTGCAAAAAAATGAACAATTACTGTACAGGTGTAGACGATGCAGCAGGAGAAATGTTAAAACGTGGAGTGTTCTTTTGTGGCTGTTTGGTTCATAAAACACACGCAACTGAAGACTGCAACCATGCCTGATAATCAGATGAATTCTGTTGTTATTCCTCTGTGCACAGACAAAGCAAGAAACAATGAATGCAAAAAATATTAATTGGTAAGTTTGTTAGGTATGGTATATCTGGAAGATGTTTGGAAGAATTATGATTCTTCCAAATTGACAGTACAAGAGATGGCAATTGGCAAAATGTAGAAAGTGTGTAGAATAGAGTACAAAACATATTTTTGCTCTTAGGCAAGTTGCTGAGACATGTATGAATATGAGAAAGAAAGCAATTGTACATTTGCAGAATTAAAGAAAATGCATTGTATAGTGAATAGGGTTGAATTATGATAGGTTCCAGAATATATTAAGAAAGGATATAATGAAAATAAAACTGGTAGTAAAATAAAGTGGAATACTCAGAAAATGGTTCAGTGTTGTCTAGAGATCAAGGCTAAGATATGTTGGATAAATAGATAAGTTAGATAAGTAAGTTTTATGGCAGTATCACAAATCGGTAGGCTGGAGTACTAATGTGTATGGATAAAGGCAACGGTGAAATCTACTTAACTTCCCTACTGGTTTGGAAGCGTGCGCGCCACTGTCACACATGCTTTTTCACCCTCTGCGCATGCGCAGAATGCTTTGCGCATGCGCAGAGGTTAAAAACAAGAAAATGGTGACATCCGGGTGGGTGGGCGGAGCCTCACGCTGTCGCCTCTACCGGTTCTCCGAACCACCGGTGGCTGTCGCTACCGGTACGCCCGAACCGGGCTGAACTGGTAGCATTTCACCCCTGGATAAAGGAGAACATTTGTAGCTCAGATTGAAATGAGGGATCGTTGGTGCTCTCTGAACTTAATTGTTTTTGTGCAAATATTTCAAGAATCACTTAGATCATTTTATCAATAAATGAACTATAATGTTTTTGGCTCATTTGTTTAACTGGGTGGTTCTTATATAGTTTTAGGACTAGTGTGAAGAACAGATCATGTTTGATCCGTGGAACAGCCTGCCTCCAGAATTTGTGAATGCTCCAACACTGGAAGTTTTAAAGAAGATGTTGGATAACCATTTGTCTGAAGTAGTATAGGGTTTCCTGCCTAAGCAGGGGGTTGGACTAGAAGACCTCCAAGGTCCCTTCCAACTCTGTTGTTGTTGTTGTTGTTATGATGATGTCATATTTATGCAGAAATAGTGAAAATTCAAATAGGTTCAAAAACTTTTAAGCACCACTGTATATCTACGTATTCAGATATAGATCTTATTAAACATTAAAATAAATATAAATCTCCAGAAGGAAAAGAACAAGAAGAAAGAACTGTCTCAGTGGATAAGATCCTTAAGGGCAACCTTATAGTCTGTAGAAATTCTAAGGAGAGACTTTTATTGGTACATTGCCTTGGCATTCATAAGAATCTTACATAGCATTTAAAAAGCTTATTCAAATGTATTATTCAAGTGCAATTCTGCTCATAATATAAAGTTTAATCTCTCCTAAACTGTGATAGGAAAACAAGATAGAGAACCCAAGAGGTAACAGTTAACTGACAGCCCTGCAGAATCTTACCATCTTAAAGTGCCATCAATGTATTGCCCATGTAATCAGTCAAGATGGATGTCACATATTTAAAGATAAACTGCAATGCAATGCTGTTAGCATAATCTCTCTCTAAAAGCATATAAATTTATCATAGCATTCAGGATATCAAATGAACCTTAGCTGTAGCATCCCAAATGAAATGCCCTACTTTCACTAATGACAGGTTGCATTTAGAATAATTATATGTACTGAAGTTTCTGACGGAAATTGACAAGGACCTTGGCTTGGCTATTAAGGCTGAAATTAATGTTCTCCAGCAGAAGGAAGGGTTATTTGCATTTGGCTCTGATTTTGTTTTTGTTTGCCAGAGCAATTCAGTCACCTTCAGACCATACTCACTTGTGAGCAAGAAGATCATTCAACACAGCAGCTAGGCTATTGAATGTTTTGCAAAAGTTTATTTTATCCCTTTTAGCCATAGTTTGTCCTGGTTCTTACATTCATTTATAAAACATGTTTTGCATTTTATAATGGCTTGATTGACATATAACAGCAAGACAGAATCAAATAAAGTTATATTTTAGAAGCCAGTGAAGTGAATAAATATGTATAGTATTAAAGCCAAATTATAGAATGTTTATGTGTATGTGCCTTCACATACTTGTTAGGAAACAACACAAATCAGTGTTGATTCCTAACAAGTGCCAGGAGTTTTCCTGGCAAGATTTTCAGAAGTGGCTTGCTGTTTGCCTTTTTCCTAGGGTTGGGCTATAATGACTCCCAGTTGGTTGGTCTCCCAGCTTGTAGCCTAATGCTATACATTAAGCTTATTCATATAGACTTAATAGGAATGTTTAACAGTGATCAAACTGATAAAATTAGGGCTACGAGATCTGGGTTGAAAATTTGAATTCCTTGGTCCCATCAAGTGGTCATCTAGAAATCTGTAATCCATATCTGATAAGAAGAAAATAAATTTCTCCTGTAGGAAATGTTCAGATTGTATAGAAAATAAATATTTTATCAAAAAAAGTAGGAACTTGTGAAAATAAACAAGGTCCCAAAATTTACTGATCAAGATGCAAATCATCCTTGTACATTTATTGTGGACACTTTGAATGTTTTATAAATATAAAGTATAACATTGTTACATATTACATTGATTATATATCCTTTAGGCACAATGATAAGTTCTCAAAAATTCTTCGGTGTTATTGCCATGGCCCAGGACTCAGATTCAGACTCTGAAGAAGCTGCTCCAATTGAATCTGTGGAATATCAGCCCTGGGAAAATCGAAACCTGAAATCACCTAATCAAACACAGGCACATCAGAACAGTGCGAGAAATCAGATGGTGACATATACATAGAAGAGTAAAGCAAAGATGCTCTCGATTACAGACAGATGGTTGTAGCCTGATTTAAGAGGCAGCCCTGACCTGTGTTACTCTGTTGGAAACAACTGTTTGATTCCCTGCTCTGCAGTGTTGTTCTGTAGGAGGAGGACTGGTGGAACTAGGGGGACAACTCTAAATATCATGCTACATAGCCTACAACCCCCCTTGACTGCTGTTGACCCTTATCTAATCCTTACCAAGTGCTGACTGTTAATTGAGAAGATTCATGTGCATAGTCTTTTAGCAATAAAGTAAATTAAATTGAACCTTCATGTATGGACCTGGTCTTTCACACCTGACACGCTCCTATGAATTTTGCTTGTGAAATTCTCAGTATGGACTGGCTAAAAAACCTGACTTGGCTCTCTGAACTTTGGACTGGATTTTGACTATTCATTTGTGGGCTCCTTTTGAAAGCAAAATCACTCAGGCAAGCTGCCTTTCCAAGAAACTTTTTTGATTTACATCTCTTCCCTTCTCTGCTGTTATCAGCATTGAGTAAATTGTTTCTGTTATCTTGCAACTATGTATGAGAATTTGACACCTGAAGCAGGATAGTTATAAATTGTCTAAAAACTATTCCTTTAATATGTGTGAATTAGACTGTTAATCAGTGTAAGATATCAGAATTATATAATGTTCATCTTGAAATATTTGCTTTGATTTCTACCCCTTTTCATAGATGTTGGGTTTGTTTTTAACCACTGAAAAATTTGAATTATTTGAGAGACTACCTATTTTGATATGAACCTGATATGATTTTCAAACAAATATAAACACTGTCAGGTATCTAATAAAAATCTAAATCCTGTTTGCTCCTAAACTGTGGCATGAACTCCCTGAACCCTTTTGTCTTCAGGAAATAAGTTAAAAACTTTCCATTATAAATGTAGCTGTTTTTACTGTATTTTAATACACACAAACATATTTCCTCCAGTGCTCTATAGATAGAAGATGGAATAAGTATTGATATTGATATGGTGTAACTATCAGATGGAAAAGTAAAGTCTAAGCCACTGAAAAGTAAAGTCTAAGCCAAGTTTGACTTCTGGTGACTTAATCATGAGAATGTAATTTCCTTAGAAACAGTATGGATGTGATTTGCCATTGCTATCTCTCAATTTATGCTTTTCAATTTCCCATCTAGCCTCGAATTTTTCTTTTCTTTTCTTTTCTTTTCTTTTCTTTTCTTTTCTTTTCTTTTCTTTTCTTTTCTTCTTCTTCTTCTTCTTCTTCTTCTTCTTCTTCTTCTTCTTCTTCTTCTTCTTCTTCTTCTTCTTCTTCTTCTTCTTCTTCTTCTTCTTCCTCTTCTTCCTCTTCCTGCTTTTTTTGCAGCTGCTTTTTCCAAGGGCAGACAGAAAACCCCAGCTTCATTTACTCACGCAATTACTACAACCAATCTGAGGGTTTGGTGGAGAACAAGAAGAATACAGTAATACAAGGGTCCCCAACTCCTGGTCTGTGGACCGGCACCGGGCTGTGGCATGCCAGAAACCAGGTCACGCAAACAAGTGAAGCCCCATCAGCAGGATGCAGGCAGCATGTGAAACCATGCCCCCTTCAGTCAGTGGAAAAACCTCTGTCCAAAGAACCGGTCCCTGGTGCCCAAAAGGTTGGGTGCTGCTGCTGTAATATATATGTACCTGTTTCCAAACTCTGAGAAGGAGACTGGTTCTAAAACATACAATCCTTATACTGAAACTTCCCTAAGATTTAAATATAGCAATAGCTAGGGGTTGTTTAACATGAATTAACAAAGCATACCAAAACATGAATCCTAATCATGATGGTAATTATTTTTCAATGATCTGGACAGGAAAATACTAGGAATCCTGATTACTAAAATGGACTCAGTTTGAAAATGATTGCCAACTAGGGATAGTCTAGGCTAGGCTAATTTAAGTTGTCCTAATTTTCCATGCTGCAGTGAGTTTCTTTTTAGCTCATGGAATCTATTGATGGGAAACTGCTCAATGCCAGCTGGTTTAAGAGCAAAGCTTCTCTTTTTGCTGCCCCAGGTGAAACATTTTGCTGCCCCAGGTGAAAGCCAGCTGCTGCCCACCCCCATTCTGCTTACAAAAAGTTACTAGACTGAAAAGAAATCTTAATCAGTGGCGGGTTGCCGTCTTACTGGTGCCGGTGCGCTGCGCGCACATCTCCAAGTTTTGGGGGGGGCGTGCTCGCTATGCGCGCGCGCCCCCTTGCGCGATTTTGCTTCTGTGCATGCACGGAAACAAAATTGCTCCAAAATCTTATGAGGGGACATGCGTGTGTGTGAGATTTTGGCGCAATTTTGCTTCCATGCATGCGCGGAGGCAAAATCTTGCCAAAATCTCTCGCACGTGCGCATCCTTTGTGAGATTTCAGCGCAATTTTGCTTCCGCGCATGCGCAGAAGCAAAATCGGCCAAAAATTAACAAAAAAATGGCGACATGCTCGGTGGACCGGCAGAGAGGGCTCCGGAGCAGTTGCGCAATCTGCCACTCCCTACTGGAGCTGCGCACTGGGCAGCTCCAGCAGGAACCCACCTTTGATCTTAATCCAGTATTGGAGTTTATCCTCCATTGCCATATTTAAAACATAGGCTAGGTAGTGGAATACCTAGCTGTACCAAGAATACCAAGTGGAATACACAGCTGTAATTTCCAACAAAGGAAAATACTAATATACACTAAAGAGAGATTTATTTATTCCTTTAATGGTGCTAGCCATCAATGAAAATTTGGGGGGGGAAAGTGAGGAAGAAAAATAAATAAATCTTCTTTAGCACCACAATCCAGATTACTCTTCTCAGTTCACTTCTGAGTAAAACAAAGAATCAAATCTATATGCAATCATTTAAATAATATATAATTGTAATGCAGATTGATAAACGTTTTCCAAGGCATCCATCTACTGTTCAATATCCAACCTCTTTAATAAATTAGCTCTAACTAGAAGGAAATTGACCTTCTGGCAATGAATAGAGAAATGTAGCTGGAAGTGCTGAGAGAGAGCTTTCCCAAACAATGTTAAAGGTTGTATTACTTTATTAATCATATCAAATCAAATCAAGTCTTTATTATGGTCATAGACCAGCATAAGAAAGTGGGGATACAGTCATTAACAAAACATAAAGGATATATCAAGAGTAAAAATACAAAATCTAAGCAGCTATAAAAAGCTACAAGATATAAAAGATCTATCTATTTATTTATTTATTTGGTAGTTTTTCTATGCTGCCCTACTCCTTCAGGACTCAGGGCGGCATACAACATTTTATGAAACTCCAAACAAATCATTAAAAAAGGCAATTTAAAAACAATTTTAAAATATATAAACAACATACATACATGGGGAGACAATCAGATATAAAGTTGTCTCACACTCACCCTGCCTGCAGGAAGAGCCATGTCTTAATGGCTTTTCGAAAGGCCAGCAAGGTGGGGATGATTTGGATCTCTGGGGGAAGTTGGTTCCAGAGAGCAGGAGCCCATACAGAAAAGGCCCTCCCCCTAGGCCCAGCCAGTAGGCATTGTTTGGCTGACGGGACCTGGAGGAGGCCCACTCTGTGGGACCTGACCGGTCGAAGGGAAGAATGAGGCAGAATGCGGTCCCGGAGATAGCCTGGTCCTAAGCCATGTAGGGCTTTAAAGATGATGATCAGCACCTTGAATTGTACCGGGAGACCAATGGGCAGCCAATGCAACTGGCGGAGTATAGGTGTTACGTGGGTGTACCTTGAAACACCCACCACGGCACGCACAACTGCATTTTGCACCAGTTGAAGTCTCCGAATACTCTTCAAGGGCAGCCCCATGTAGAGCGCATTGCAGTAGTCCAATCGAGAGATGACAAGGGCATGAGTGACCGTGAGTAGAGCCTCCTTCTCCAAGTATGGTCGCAATTGGTGCACCAGGCGAACCTGTGCAAAAGCCCCCCCTAGCCACAGCTGCAAGGTGTTGGTCTAATTTTAGCTGTGGATCTAGGAGGATTCCCAAATTGCGAACCCGTTCTGAGGGAGTTAATTTTTCTCCCTCAAGAACCAAGAAGGGACAGTCGACATAGTCGTTCGGAGGCAATATCCAGAGCCACTCAGTCTTGTCTATGACTTAAAATAATAGAGGTATATATAAAAAGCCAAAATCTAAAAAAGGGAGTAGGTGGATGTAAAAGAACATAAAAGTTTGGTACATAGATGATTATACTATCATTCAAATTATAAAGCATTGTAATGTGGCAAAGTAGATGCTCATTAAATATAATTTACAGCCAGGAATCTGACAAATTTTGAGTGCTACTGCATAGAACCTGCAATACTGTATGATGTAGCAGGGTTGGTTTGAAAGCTACAAGGTGGTGTAAAGTCCTCATATGAGAGATAAGGCTGGTAGGAATGGATCTGTAGTATAAGCACTGGTGAAGTACATGCTCTGTTGTTTCTATATGTACAGAGTCACAAGGGCATTGTCTTCCCAGGTAAGGAATCTGTATCAGCCTTCAAGGACTGCTGAGATGAGGGCATACCATTTGTGGCAGAGTGAAGGCACTGCACGACTTAGATACTTAGGTTTAGTTTGGTATGTTGTAGGAGAGTCAGAATATCTGTTAGCTTCACTGGCAATAAAGTTTGGGATCCTGGCAGAGATCCCATTGGAACTTTGTGTCAGCTGCTTACTGTTTAATAAGAGCTTTGGCCTGATCATATCCCATGTTGACTGGATGATCTGGAAAGAATGGGATGAGGGATGAGGTTTTAACTGCCTGTTTCCATGTGGATTGAAAATCGTCATAGTGGCAGGGCCAAGTGGGGAAAAGGGATAGTCTGAGCCAATCGTTGATTATGGTGACCCACTCTCTAGTTCCACTATCATGAAGCCTATGACTAGGCATTAGAGACACAGTTAGGTACTTGAAGGGCTGATCTTAAACATTAGGCTTGTATGAATTTTAGTCTAACAGAGCAAAGTGGGATAAGGCACCCCAGAGAACTAGTGCTATTGGCTTGCCTTCAAATAATTTGAGAACTGTGGGCATGAAGTCGCCACTTCTTGTGTTAAAGAATTTAAGAATGGCAGTTAAGGTCCTTTGTGTGTTTCCAGCAACCTAATCCCTGTGGGCATTCCTACTGCTGGCAAAATAAAAGATTTCCCTCAGATATTTGAAACAGGAGACCAGCTGAATCTTGTGCCCTTTATACTCCAGGAATGTCTGTTAGGCTTTTTGGTAAGCACCATGATTTTAGTTTTCTCATAATTGAATTGTAGCTGGTCTTCCTGGGAGTACTGTGCTAGGGTTTTCAGTGCTCTTTTAAAGCCAGTGGTGTTATTAAAAATATTGCTGCATCATCTGCAAAGAGTAGAATAGAGACGTGTCTTTCAGCAAGTTATGGTGGAGTGAAACTCCACCTGGAGATGGTCCACCATTGAGTTGATATAGAAATTGAATAAGAGTTGAGCCAATATGCATCCTTGCATAGGACTCTTTTAAATTTCATTGGCAGTGATAAGATGGCCCTGGGAGTTCATCTTTGAGTGAGGTCCTTCACGTAGCATAAATCAAGTAGATGTTGATCAGTCAAGGAGGCTTTCTTCTGGCATTATAAAGAGATGATAGCAGGCCTTAGTATATGTCTGTTGAGCAAAGTGTTTTAACTGGAGCAGGCTTGGGAAGTGATCACTGTCAATACATCTATAAAAAAAAGACACACACATACCCCAAGCTGCAATTACAATCACAGCAGTTGCACAAAGCTCTTTGGAATAGCCAGCATTTAATAAGGTGTCAAAATCTAAACAAAGAGAAAATTATTTCACAATGTAACCAATAATTTCACAAAGATTATTTGAATTTTGTAACACACTAAATATTTAATATTTTAAAACCAATAACAAATTGAATGATATTAAAAAGAAAACCTAATCTTATATAATTAAATCTGAATGTAGACTTCAAGAATATAAAATATAATCTGAGCAAGAGGATAAGGCTTCCCCAAATTTGACTTTATATATTATATACTTTTCATATCCATGATTTGCCAATACTTTCATCACATTAACTATTTACTGTGGAGACAACATAAACTGCAATGTGGCATAAATTTCATTGGGTGGCAGTAGAAACATATTTTCTAGATTTTCTGTATTAACTTGCAAATATTAAAAAAGTTCTGGTAAATATAAAAAATGTGCAGCTCTGACAGAACTAAATGAACAAAAGTTTTACCAAAACTAGAATATGTTCAGTCTTCACACTCTGAAATAGTCCTGCTATTTAGTCCTGAACATACATTCTATCCATCATATAATATATCTAAATTGGGGAGTGACGAGGTTGATTAAAGGGTTGCTGAACTCTTTTTATGAATACTTTCTCTTCCTAGACCTCATTTTATTCATTTTTTTCAGTGCCTCTAAGAAGCTTATAGCTTATTGATTCATATTGGTGAGCTTATCTTTTCTATATAAAATGTGTAAGTGATCTGAGAATGTCTTAAAATCATGTTATTCCTCAGTTCCTGATTGGCTCCCTAATCTCTGGCATTCAGATGTCAAGCATACCCTCAATGAATATTCCACAGTTCTAGTGATGATAAGCAATTAAAACTGGTCTGCTTCTTAGTAATAATGACCCACTTTGTCTGAATGCAGTTGGGAACATGGGTGATAGAGAACTAGTGTCAAAATGTAGGCCTTGAAATAAGAATAATGTCAGGGTTCCAAATAGCATCGAAAACTAAATCACAGTCAGAGGCAAAGTATTCTTCAAAGTTCCAATTTATTAACAGAGCCATGTTGACACATCTGGGAGAAACCCGAATCTGAAGTCCCATGGGTTTCTCCACCCAATGGAAAATTCAAGCCCTTGTCCCCACATCCCCAAGTTCATCACGTTCTCCAATCTTCATCTGCCAACTTGGCAGCAACTCTCATCTCCTTTGGTGCAGGTGCAGAAGTGCAAAGACAAAGGATGACCTTGACAATCCAGAAGGAATTTGTTATGGCTACATGCAGACATCCCTCATGCAATTACCGCTCCCAAATTCCCACAGCAAAGAATACATTTTAAAATAGCATAAAGTATGGCAGGCCAAAGACCCCAAGTAAAATGGCTTCGGCCTGACAAATAACAGAGTTGGAAGGATCACCTACATGTATAGCCTTGGGAAGTATGCCTTATTGTATCCTAATTTATGCATGAAGAGCAACTAGGTGATACAAAGGAGAAGAAAGGGTAAATGGTAAATGAAATGGAAGTATCACTAGCTAAAAGGTTCCTGAAGGCATGGTCTTGATGGGGTGGGAGTGGGCATCATTTGTTTTGGAGAAAGAGAAGCAAATGTGGGCTTTGTAAGTTGCAGAGACTTTTTTTCTCACACAGGACAAAGAAAGTCAATTCCATTGATGAAATGAAACATTCCCGTTTCAAAAAAAAAAACCCCACTTTGTATCATTCTTAAATGTAATAGAACACAAAATGTATCAGCCAAATAATTGTTGATTTTGAAAGAGTAGTCATTTACCCATCATTTGCCAGACTGAAAAATTTGTTATGACAGACTGGGCTTTATTAATACCACTTTTGTCCTATAAACTAAGAAAACCCTACACTTAAGGAATGGAAGAATGGAAGAATAATAAAATTATTTAAGGAATGGAAGAATGGAAGAATAAGAAGATTATATTTTCCTCTCCTTTGAGGAATGCATGAGACATTTCAAATGAATAGATATGGGAAAAATATTGTGATGATACCCCTCCCTCAGTGCAATGCAGTTGTTGGCTAAGGGTTGAAGACAATATAAAAAGGGACCAATTGGTAACTCAATCGTCTAAAACAGCTCAGAATAGATTATCATACAATTAAGAGATTTTTGGGGGAAATGGAGGGCAATCTCTTACAGAATCTCTACTCTTTCCTGAGATTAGAATAACCAGTGATCACAAGGGTTACTCTGATCAAAGTAGTCATTAGTTTTAATGCAGTTCAATTAGTTTTGATGAGAACAAATTGCAAAACACACTTCATTATACATTTTGTTAATGATGACTATCTCTTGATAATAGATATCTGCTATTTTATCTTCATGTTATATGTGATTGGAGATGCTAATGCCACCTTTTCCCAACTATAACAATGAAATATTGAAACATGATAAACAGGACATACAAATTATTCCAAATTGCTATGGATTACTCATTAGTACTTGATGATGATAAAAGGCAAACATGGGCATCTTTTACATTAGCAACAGCACTCACCACCTCAATATGAAAAATATAGAAAATTGGACCCGCAAAACAAAACAAAACAAGACATTCTGAGTTCTTCATAAGAATTGGCACTTGACAATTAAGATTCTGCAGGATCCAATCAATCACCGGGACAAGAAGTTTTTTCTTCCGAGCTTTCAGACTCATGTTTGAGCCCATCTTCAGGGAACTTCACTCTAGCAGAGTGTGTGCTGTTCTGTGTGTGGTATATATAGTGTCTTTGTAAGTAGATTTTTAGATGTTGATTAGGGTGTGCTGATGGCTGGCTTTTAAGTCATTAGGTGTTGTTTTCTGGCATTTGCTTGTGCTGCCCAGTCCTTGCCTTCTAAGTACTTGATAGGCTGGAGATAAATCAGCACTCCTGTTGACTGATGAGGGGCCTGTTTCCCAGGCTTCAAACACTTCCCTGGCTGTTTTTGTGCCTGCTCATCCAACAATCTTAGTAGTTGCAAAATTGAATGTGTGTCCTTGTTCATTGCAGTGTGAGGCTACCAATAAATTTGGGTCTCCTCATCTGACTGCTCACTTGTGTATTTGCAATCTGGTGGTTAGCTTCCTACACGTCTGTCCTACATAGTCACAGGAGCAATCCATGCAGCAGATTCAGTAGATTACATTGGAAGTATCTCCCACCTCCAAGCGATCTTTATAATGCATTTACAATGTTTAATTTACAATTAAGATTCTTATTAATTTATAAATCAGTGATATTTACCACACAGCACTTTTTTTTGTAAAGCAACCTTGTTTTCTGTATTCCATGCCCTGGTTTCTTTTGTTACTGTATTCCTGAGTTATAATATTTTTGAATGTTGGCACAATGTTTGTTTTGTTTATATGTTAATCAATGGCCCTCCAGCTAAAAGAAGTTATAAACTGCACTATTGCGGATTGAAAAGCTGATACTGTTAATTTATATTTGGAAGTAGTGCAAAACCTCTGTTTTTTTTGGAGCTGAGCTGACTTATTTGTGGTCTACTTTAAGATAAACATTCTCTTTGTCCCAAAATCACTAAAATAAATAAGCCTCAATATATTTAGGCTTCCCAATAAGAATTCTAATGTGGTAATATTTTTAGAAAGTCTTATGCGGTTGCTTCACTGCCCTTAGCAGGATTACTGAAATTTGTCGAAGCATGGAAAACAGCGCATACATTACGGAGGCCTAAGAAACTGAAAGGTAGCAGACTGATGTGCAAGTGAAATATCACGAACAAAAGAAAAATAATGGTTGAATGCTAAAGTAGGTTTGAGAATATCTATAGCAGTTTATTATATCCATTCTTCTACCTTCTTGCAAAATCCTGAGCCACAGTGACTGCATAAAGGATCTGAGAGTGGTAGACCAGGTGCTGTTACAACTAACTTTCTGTTGGTTGTTTGAAATGTTGCAGTCCAAATATAGTAGCCCTCTGGTATGCCTACCTTCTTTGTCTGAAACCTTCCTTACAGCTAATCCTCTGATTATCTTGTTCACAGTATATAACTCAGAACAACTAGGTATGCCCCTGTATCTCACTCCCAGGGTAAAACGTGTTGTGGCCAACATATGCTCACCCAAAGCTACCAAATCACTCTGAAAATACTGCATAATTTTATTTGCATGCACACAAACAATAATACAGTACATATTAGGCCCTCAATAAAGCTTTGATACTTTGCTGAACGGCCATGAGCAAAACCTTATATACTTTGGGCCACAAAGGCAAGACAAAGAAAAAGGCAGACACAGTGAGAAATACAGCATAACACTGAACTATTTTAGATTGAACCCATTTGTGTGACATTATTATTATTATTATTATTATTATTATTATTATTATTATTATTATTATTATTATTATTATTATTATTATTATTATTATTATTATTATTATTATTATTATTATTATTATTATTATTCCCTTCCTACTAGGCCAGCATGCTAGCCATACTATCTTTGAGTTATGGTCAGTGAATAGAAAGTTTTATTTACTAGCTCACAGGTTCCTAACTGAATCTTCCCCCTGTTGTCACTCAAGATCACTTGACCTTGTGGTAACTATTTTATTACAAAGATACTTTCAGCAGTTTATGTTTGGAGGGGGTGGGAGGCATCTCAGAGGTTTGGTAGGCTTACATGTGTAAAGAGGATGATTCCCTCTTATCGCCCCATCCTCAATTTTGGTGGGGATTTTAAAGCAAGACAAATTATGTAAGAGTCTCAGTCCTGTTGCTCTTTCTGATCCACAGACTGAAGGAGAGAAGAGTAAGCATCTCTGCTGAGCCTGTAGGAATTACCATAGTGATGATATAGTCATGGCATAGGGCTTGGCTTGGTTATCTGTGGAACCACCTAGAATGTTAAATGCATGCCTTTTTTATTAGGGAGAATATTTTCCATATTCAAAGGAGCATTATCCACTGATTGATTAGTGCGCAGATTAGCAATAGCAATAGCACTTAGACTTATATACCGCTTCATAGTGCTTTACAGCCCTCTCTAAGCGGTTTACAGAGTTCAGCATATTGCCCCCGACAATCTGGGTCCTCATTTTACCCACCTCGGAAGGATGGAAGGCTGAGTCAACCTTGAGCCTGGTGAGATTTGAACAGCTGAACTGCTGAACTAGCAATCAGCTGAAGGTTGCAGTACTGCTTTTAACCACTGCGCCACCTCGGCTCCTTGATTTACAGCTAAACCAAAAGAGATACATCAATCAAAAGATTGATTTACAGCTAAAGCAAAAGAGATACATCAATTGTATTATTTAAGCAGAGAAGCTTTCTCACCCTTAGTGTGTAAAAGTTTAATTTAAACATATTTTCTGTATTTTACTTTCTTAGGAATAAATTATAATACTTTATTAAATTTGTATGGAAGATCTGGCTTAGTTACTGATATACTATTAAATCAAGTGATTAGGAGACACCTGGTAACTAGATGTCCCTAATGTGAATCACCCTGTTCTGCAGGACAGGTGTGAGCTGTCTAGTCACTAGCATTCAGAATATATCTTATTTTTAAGAAATTTTGTTAGCATTTCACAGGAAACTGCCTTCCTATAACCTAAAACTAAGTTATTCTGTATCCTATATCCTTGGATGATAGTTCTTGTACTTCTTCTCTGTGGTATCACTTCAAGCCAGTGAAACCCACTCTGATTCCCAGTTCCCTAAACCTTTTATTCCTTAGCTCTTATTTGTTGTCTTTTAATGAACAGAGTTCTAGAAACCAATTAAAGTGGGGCTCAAGTGGCTTCTTATCAAAACATTAACTTTTGCTTGACAAAAATAATTCATGAATACAGTTAGTGCAATTCATTATGGAATTACAATGTTTTCTATATAGTATTTATTCTCAACAGCCTCCCAGACAAGGGAAATGTTTAAACAGAGAGTTGTACATATCAGTGTTCAAACTAACATATGGAGTTATTGACTAGAGACAAATCTTTAAGTTGCTCGGCTAGGAACAAAACTATTTTCTAATCTGAAAAATACCTGTTAATGAGGTTGACACAATTTTAAAGAAGGGCCTACTCTAGAGCAAGACTTGTATTGTTGGATTCCATGACCAAATATGGGAACTTTTATTTCTTGCCATATCACAAGGGGATATGCAGGCTTGATTTAATTCTGGTCTATCACTAAAATAAAAATTGAAAGGACAAGATTTCAGTTATTAATGGCTCAGTTATTAATGGAACAACATTGTGACCTTTCCTTGCTTTCTTTAGTTTCACAGGGGTGAAATCCAGCAGGTTCTGACAGGTTCTGGAGAACCGGAAGCGGAAATTTTGAGTAGTTCGGAGAACCAGCAAATACCACCTCTGGCTGGCCCCAGAGTGGGGTGGGAATGGAGATTTTGCAGTATCCTTCCCCTGCCATGCCCACCAAGCCACACCCACCAAGCCACGCCACACCACGCCCACCAAGCCATGCCCACAAAACCAGTAGTAAAAAAATTGGATTTCATCACTGGTTTAATGTAATATTAAGCAACTTTTGGGGGCAGTGGACAGTTCTGGCACATAAGATAATATTGTATGTACTCGTATATACTGGTTAACATGAAATAGATTGCTGTTCGCAAACTCACTATCATGGTAATCATGGTCAGTGAGACTCCTATTTGTTTAGTGACAAACTGCTGAGTTATATCCTAATATTCCCTCCACCCAGTGGTGGGTTCCTACCGGTGCGGTCCACTCTATAGCACCGGTAGCGGCCCGCTGGTGATGTCACAGTATTGGTGTGGTCGGTTGCCGGTGCCTGGGCACTGCCATTTTTTTTAAAAAAAGTTTTTTACATTTTTTTAAATTTTCTTCTGCGCATGCCCAGAAGCCGAGCTTCCGGCACTGCGCATGCGCTGCCTTCCTACCCCACAGTGAGTCCAAGCAGGGAGGATGGCTTAGGGAGTGCATGAGACGCTGAAAGAACGGGCGGCAGGAGCTATCTCCATTCCCCTCCCTTCAGCAGTCCGAGAAGCCACAAATGCGCGGTGATGATCCTAGGCATTTTCACACGTTTGAGGCTTCTCGAGCTGCTGAGGGGAGGGGGAATGGACGGCAGGACCTATCTCAGTTCCCCTCCCTTCAGCAGTCTGAGAAGCCACGAACACGCGGTGATGATCCCAGGCATTTTCGCACCTTCGAGGCTTCTTGAGCTGCTGAGGGGAGGGGGAACAGGCGGCAGGAGCCTAGGATCATCGAATGGGGAGAAGCATTCAGGCCGGCCGGAGCCTCCTAGAGCAGTGGTTCCCAACCTTTTTGTGATCGAGTACCACTTGGAGGTCTCGTACAGTCACCGCGTACCACCTGGTTCCAGAGAAACTAAATTTGATCAGATATCACTTTATTTCCATAATTGTACCGTTCCTTTTTTGGCCCCGCGCATCCAGCAACTGGATTCTCGGGCCGCTGGGACCAGATGGGTGGTGTGTGGCAACAGTTGTGTTAGGCAGTAAACATTTTTGTGAAGTAAAAAATAACTAACTAAAAATCATTCATGACTCCGAAAGTGTTCGCGTACCACCTGGAAGGCCATCGCGTACCACTAGTGGTACACGTACCACAGGTTGGGAACCACTGTCCTAGAGGAACCGCTGCCGCGGTCTTGCTGCTCCCGCTGCGGGGGGCTGCGTTGCAGGTGGGCAATGCCACCCTGCTTCTCCGGCCGCTGCCAAGCTCCCAAGGCCCATGCCCACCCGGTCACATGGCTGGCAAGCCACACCCACAAAATAAGCCACGCCCACAGTGGTAGTAAAAAAATTAGGAACCTGCCCCTGCCTCCACCTCCCTAAATCCTCCTTCTTATTCCTTTGTTTCTCTCCTGAATAGATGTGCACACTCTTCAATAAAACCCAGCCACATACCATATATCCACTTATCTTTTTTTTTAATTAATAAAATTTGTATATCACCCCATTCTCAAAAACTCTGGATGGCTCACCACATTTTATTCTTGTGTCATATCTGGAAAGATGACAGTAGAACTCGCTGCAGCAACATAGTTGCAATGGGAAAATTGAGCAAATGTTGGAAGTTTTCTATTCTCCTAAACTCACATTGGTTAAATTTATTTATTTATTAGTGAGAGTTATATACCGCCTCATAGTGCAAGCACTCTCTAAGCGGTTTACACCATTAAGCAATGTATTTTTACATTGCCCCCAACAATCTGGGTCCTCATTTTACCTACCTCGGAAGAATGGAAGGCTGAGTCAACCCTGAGCCGGTGAGATTTGAACAGCTGAACTCAAATGATCATAGTCAGCTAAAATAGCCTGCAGTACTGCACTCTAACTGTTGCGGCACCTCAGCTCTTTAATCTTCAAGATGGTCTTGAAAAACACGCCATACTGAGAAGGAATTTGATATAATCAGCCATCTCCACAAAGAACATGAGCCAGTATTCATTCCCTTCCAGGGTAAGCACAAAGCCTTTTCCTTTTCCAAAAAGCATGTAAGTGATTCCAGTTATGTCCCCCTTGAACTGTACAGAAATTGAATTTAAGACTTTGAAAAAATGCCAAGAAGCCACAGCAGCCTTCCCAAGTAAACATTTAAAGGAATGTTTACTTCCCTGCCTTATACATCTGGCAACGTAAGTTTTGGCCACAATAAAATGATCAATCTTTCAGAAGGTAATGAAGAAATATTTTAATTCAGAAAAATTCCACAATAAGCCACATTGCTTTCTTTTAATTTAAGCAACTAAATACATAGTTTTCACCACTAGAGGGTTTCTTCGTCAAGGCTTTTGTTGGCAGAATGAGGAAAAACAGGAAAGTTGCTTCATCATTACATGTAATGCATTTCCTTGGCTCTAAAGTCTGATGATTCATCCAATATAATAAATGTTTGCACATTCCATTTGCAACAGACAATATAAGGAGACTTCATGTTTCCAGAAAACCTATCTGTAGCACCTGAATATTTTTAATAATCAGTTATCATTATTTACATTTATTCTGTTTTCGTTATTTCAAATAAAAATATCATTTTTAATAGGCTGTGTACACAAAGGGATGCCAGATGTGGGCTGAGAAATCCAGATAACCACAGGATGACAGCACAGAATTATGTATTTGTTATTTACTTATTCAATTTGTATAGCCACCCATGTTAAACAGTGACTAAAAAACAAGTACCGCATTTTTCGGAGTATAAGATGCACCGGAGAATAAGACGCACCTTAGTTTTGGGGGAGGAAAACAAGGAAAAAAGGCCTCTGCCTCCCAGCAATTTGCCAAACAGCAAACAGCACAGATAATATACATTGTTTGCTGTCTATTTCTGTGCATGTGTGCCTGACCCATAGAAATACCAAAGAATTGGAGAAATGTACATTATGCCAGAAAGTTTTCTTAAATGTAGTCACACTAACTCCTCCCAATTATTTAAATAGATCTACTCCAAGGTAAGTCAGGATTTAACTCTAATATAAACAGGATACTGTTACATTTCAGACTATACTTGTACAGAGCTGCTAAAATTAATTAAATTTTCTGGAAGTACACATTCTCTATTATTTAAAAGAAGATACAATAGCACTGGGCCTCTTCAGAGCAAGCCTTTATTTTAAAAAGCTTCTTTATTTTGTTAAGTTGTCTAGATAAAGCTGACTGTGGAATTCTGGGAGTTGAAGTCCACAAGTCTTAAAGTTGCCAAGGTTGGAGACCCCTGGGACTCTAGAACATTAATAAAGCAGTCTTTAAAAATAAGTCTAATAATTTGAACATTCTACAGACATTTATAGTTATTCACTTACCCCCTTGCATCCAGTTCATCAGAAAATAAAAATCTGTGTGTCTCTCCCAGCTATTCACCTCTTTGCAGCTAGTTTCAGTTTCATTTTAGCACGTGGCAAATCAGCTGGGGGTCGAGAAGCTGCTAAGGACTTGCTTGTCTTAACAGGCTCTTCCCTGTTTGCTGCAAACAGGTAAATTGCTGGAAGACAGAGGCCAAAGGGTGGGGGTGGGGGTGGGTGGGGCTACATTCGGTGTATAAGACACACCCAAGTTTTCACCCTCTTTTGGGGGGTAAAAAGGTGCGTCTTATACTCCAAAAAATACAGTAAACAATTAAGGTACTGTAGTATAAAAAAGAAATTTAACGCAATTAGTGACCAAGAGATATTATAATCCATCAGGGTCAACATAACTAGGAAATGTGGCCTTTCACACACTCAGGACTCCAGGCCTGGACACATAGGCAGGTCATTTAGGCCTTCAAAAAATCCAAAAGTGATAGGACAATCTTAATCTCTGGAGGAAGAATGTTCCAGAAGGCAGGATCTATGGCAGAAAAGGCTTGTTTCCTGGTCCCTGTGAGCTGACATTCCTTGACTGACTTGAATTAGAACATGCTTCTCCTGCCAAATTGGACTGGATGGTTAGCAACAACTGGGAAAAGATGGTCTCTCAGGTAACCCAGTCCCAAGCCATGAAGGGCTTTAAAGGTGACAGGAGTTAAAGCCCCAGCAGTTGTATTGCATGTGCCAAATAGTCAATACCATTTACAACCCATGCAGCTCAGCGGTGGGTTGCTCCCGGTTCAGCCCGGTTCTGTGAACCAGTAGCGACGGCGGCAGGAGGCTCTGCCCACCCACCCGGGATGCTTCTGCGTAGAAGCTTTGTAGTAGCAACAGGTTTAGAACCCACTACTGATGCAGCTGTTCTGTACCAGCTGAAGCTTCTGAATGCTCCACAAGGGCAGCCCCATTTAGAGCAGTAGTTCAAACAGGAAGTCATGAAGGCATGAGTGAAAGGGAGCAGAGCTTCCCAGTTCTGGAATGGGTGGAACTGGCACACAGCCCAAAGGTATAGATTTAATTTAATTTCAGGGAATATGGGATTTGCTCATATGTTTATAAACTCAGCTTTGGTGGGAATGTTCTTGATGGTTCCTTGATTAGGCTGTTGTTTGTTTGTTTGTCTGTCTGTGTTGGTAATTCCTTGATTGGGTATTGTTTACTTCTTGATTGTTGGTCTAGTATTAATCTTGATGTTAATCTCTGCTGATATGGGTGTTGATTGCTGGTGAGGAGAGGTTGTCGTCTTTTTGTTTCCCTTCGGGCTTTTTTTCGCTTTTGAGTGGCATGTAGAAGCGCAATTAGCATCCCTTGAAGAAAAAGAAAAAACACAGAAAAGCGAACCTCCAACATCCCGAAATCCTATCCCAACCCAATTACTCCAGCCTCAGGAAACCACTAACCCTGCGAGTAACATCTCCATCCTTATCAAAGACATGATTGAATGCAAACAGAAGCATCCCATACTCTGCTAGTCTTCTGTCTGTTATTAGTTGCTACAGTCCTTATCCTATATGTGAAGGTGACTCCTGTTTTTTTCCTTCTAGGGCTGATGGGTCATTTAGGGTGTTTTGGAGGGCTTTAGTTGGTTTGTGTTCTACAGTGGTGCCATGTAGTTGTAAAAGTCTGTTGGTGGTTTCTGAGATGTTTTTGATGTAATGGAAGTTTTATTCTTTTCACAGCTTTTGTTGGTTGTGTTATGGTAGGTTGAGTGGTCAGGCGCTTTTTGATAATCATTTTGTTGGAAGATATTGTATAGATGCTCGGTTTCCTTTTTCCAATGTTCATGGTTGCTGAATGTATTTGTGGTCATCTAAATAGAGTTCTTACACATTTTTTTCTTTTGGGAAGATGGGTTGTTACTTTGCTAATGGAGCACTTGGTTGGTGTGGATAGATTTACGGTAGAGTTGTGTTTCTAATTTACCATCACTGTCTCTGCTGCTGATGGTATCAAGGAAAGGAAGTGGATTGTTGTTTTCTTCTTTCCTCATGAATTTTATTCCTTTGATGATGTGGTTGATAGTTTTGTGTGCGTTCTCTAGTTGGTCCCTTTTATTATGACAAAGGTTTCATCTATGTACCAGATGTATACTTTGGGTTGTAGATGTGGGAGTACTTTAGATTCCAATTGCATTACAGTCTCAGCTATGAGTCCTGAAATTGGTGATCCCATGGGTGTTCCTTTGATTTGTTGATATATTTGTCCATTAAACTGAAAGTATGAGGTGAGGCACAGGTTGATAAGATCCACGATTCTGGGTATTTCAATTTTGGTGTATTTGGTTATGCCAGTGTTCTGTGTAGTAGTGCTGTCGTGGATTTTCTAGTTCTGGATCTAAGAATGCTGTGACATCAAATGAGACCATAATTTCATCTCTATCTATGGTCAGGTCTTTGATTCTTTGGAGGCACTGTAGTGGGTGTTGATGGAATATTCACTTCTCTCTGTGAGGTATCCAAGCTTATTTTTCAGTTTTTTAGCATTGTTGTAGTTTGGAGGGAATAAGCATCTTGCTGAAATACCTTTGGTCATCCTTTGAATCAACAAGTCTTACAGTACCAGGTGAGTTTCCTTCAGTCCTTAGCAAAATAAATTTTAGCTACAAATTTTGGAACTTAATTTTTGTTGTAGGAGTAAACAGCAAAAGGGTGATTAAAACTTTGATTATAGAAAGCTATAAACAGACTAAGGGTCCAGGTAAATTTGAAATAAGATGTTTAAATTAATTATAAATAATCCTTCCCATGAGAAAATGCTTTTAATCTTTTTTAAAAACTAAGGTTTTAAAAATTGGACATTAGCGGAAACTAGAGGGAACTAAAAATTACAATTAAAATAGAAGAACACTTAAACCCAGCTTACAAGTACAGAATGAAGCATTTTTAAAAACATTGCATATATTGAAGGATATTGAACAATGAACCCAGAATCTAATTTTAATAGTGTGTGACTATAGATATATTTATTGAATAAATATATTTATGATATATAGTTGGGCATTATATATTAAAGATATAGCTGCCTTCCTCACATATAGGTGACATAGATAGACTAAAAGATAGGGAAAAGAACAAGTTCCACCTGGCAAAACTGGAACTGACATAGAAAAAGATGCTACACTGGAGATACAAAAATAAATAAATTAAAAGGGATTTACAAACAATAAACTAAGAGAATGACCTGGACAATCTTCTATATTAGATTTACAAAATAATCTTATTAAAGTTTGAAGACTTTTGTGAAAAGAGATAGACAATGAAGGAAAATAAATCAAGTTCTCCAACCTTATTGTAAGGGAGTATAAAATCAAGACTGTTGGAAGTAAAAAGGAGGAATATAACTGGTTTATTTGAACAAGGTTAAAATAGATATGTTATCTCTAGCAACCATTAATGGACTTTTCCCAAATCAGAATTGAAATGATGATGCCTTGTGGTTTATAGTTAAGAGATGGGATGTGGGTAGAAGAGATTATTTGTTGTATTTTAAGAGAAGGTGATTAATTATTAAAATTGTTTGTACTTGTGATAAAGGTGGAAAGTCATTTATTTACTATGTTTTCTTTTTTATATTTCTTCTTCCTTTCTCCCTTTCTTTCTTTTATTCTACTCTTTCTTTATATTTATTATATAAATATATATTTATATTTATTTATATTTATTATATATTATTTTTTCTAATTTTAATCTTTAATAAAGTTATTATACTGTTGAATCCATGTACAAGAATGACTCATCTCACTGAATGCACAAAGGGGGGGAAAGTAAATTTTGAAGTTTTGTTCTTGTTTCTAGGTTTCTTACTGAATAAAGAAAAACTTCTGGAACTGTTTTTACTATTATGAGTCTAAAGCTGGAACAGGTTTTCCCTGACAAAGCAGTCCTATGGGGTGTACAAGGAGCTCATTAACTAACCATCAATTTATTTGTATGCATACTCATATACTGGTGAGGCAATATTTACATAACTGGATTTTAGGTTTGTAGATACGTTGTAATTAATTAGGTGTGGTAAGAGTTCTGAACTATTATCCAGAAAGCTGCTCAGAAAACTCAGGAGCAGTTTCAAAATTCTTGTACCACAGTTTTCTAATGTATCAAAAAGATACGGAAATGGAGAATGCTTTCCCTACTCCATCCCCAAAGTAAAGTACTCTCTAAGCCGGTGGTTCCCAACCTGTGGTACGTGTACCACTAGTGGTACGCGAGGGCCTTCCAGGTGGTACGCGAACACTTTCGGGGTCATGAACGATTTTTAGTTAGTTATTTTTTACTTCACAAAAATGTTTACTGCCTAACACAACTGTTGCCACACGCCACCCACCTGGTCCCAGCGGCCCGAGAATCCAGTTGCTGGATGCGCGGGGCCAAAAAAGGAACGGTACAATTATGGAAATAAAGTGATATCTGATCAAATTTAGTTTCTCTGGGACCAGGTGGTACGCGGCGACTGTACGGGACCTCCAAGTGGTACTCGATCACAAAAAGGTTGGGAACCACTGCTCTAAGCTGATTAACTCTTTTGGACTTTGGAATCTGATATTAGTTCATGAAAGCTACATGAGAAACATGTTCTTTGCTCTTGTAGCTAGACTGAACATCAAATACTAGAATGATAAAAGTAGTACAAGTAGTAGAAGACCTATATAGGTTCAATCTGATAATATTTTGAATAACTTTCTATCTAGATCTAGATCTAGATCTAGATCTAGATCTAGATCTAACTATTTGAGACATCTTATTGGTTACACTTTATAAGTATTTTATAAGTGCAACCAATGTTTTGAATAAATAAAATAAAACCCTTTCATATGACTAATTTAATTTCAGCTAACCTTTAGTTCTGAGTGCCTGCTTCTCTTTTCTTCCACATTGCTAATTAATTTTACGAGAGCCACTTTGGCCTACTAGCTAACTTATCAAACTAGAAATTGGGAGACCATTAGTTCTAGTCCCACTTCACAGCCAACTCATTCTGTTTCAGCCCGCTCTGTTTCAGGAAGAAAGTAATGGCAAACCATTTCTGAAAAACCTTGCCAAGAAAACTTCAGGAACCTTGAGGGACTTCAGTATTTTTTTGCCTTTTCTAGTTATAGTTGATAATGGAGATACAACTTAAACTTTGTATATACTTTTTAAAAATCTTCATCTAGCCTCTTTGTTTTGACAAATGTAAGTATATACAATTCTCCCCTTTTCTGACTGGAATTTAACAGTTAAATACTGATTTTTAACATTAGAATTTGAGCCCTTATAAAGGTAAGTCTGCCATTTGAAGAACTGTTTGAAGTCATTCTCTAGTTGAAGAGTTATCCAATCTAAGCCCAGTTTTAAAATAAAGAATGCAAAAGCCGAGGAGAGGTGGAGATTAAAGACAGAACAGTGTATAAATCACTTGGTCACAAATTTCTCCATAATCATAGGATCCTTTGCAATTATATTAAAATTATATATATTCAGATTCATTCAGATTTTATATAAAATTTAGGTACTCATCTTGTACCACCCTCCAATCTCACACCATTAGAGCTTGTCCAGTTTAACTCCTTAAGAGCAATGTTTCAAGTTCCACACTTTGTCTCTAATGTCTCATTGTGCATGGAAGCGGGAATGGTGAGAGTGTTGACCAGAACTTGGCAAGAAATGCTATTCCACTGGATGAAGCTGATATTTTTCCTTACAAGCTTAGCACTGCTGATATTAGAAGATAAGTTTCAAAATGAGTGGAAACAAGCAATTTATAACAAGTTCCCCCTCTTAGGACTCCCCTCCCCACTTATCTATTATCTCTGAGCTATGTAGAGACAAGACCAGGGGTGGGTTCTGGCTTACCTCGCTGCCGGTTCATTTCCTTACGCGCCACATGCATGCACTTAATGACTGCTAAAGTTATAAAATAAAGTTATTCGATTTGAAATTTGGGTATCGTTTTTCTTCATGGTGATGTATTTTCCTCTTTTGATGGTTGGTGATTCATAAATGGCCAGCCTATATCTTATAGCAACAATAATCTTGATGGGGTAGTAACTTCTAGCAAGGAGAAATGATTCAATTCTCCCTGTCATACCCTATAGCAGAGGTCTTCAAACTTGGCAACTTTAAGACTTGTGGACTTCAATTCCCAGAATTCTGGGAGTTGAAGTCCACAAGTCTTAAAGTTGCCAAGTTAGCTATGTTTAAATTTTTAAAGTTTAAATATTCAATGCAGCTGTGTCTGTAAGGGGCCATAAAGGTATCAAACTAGTCACATTTTCATCATGGCAACATTTTGCAAAGGACCCAATTTATCTATTTCCATCATGATAGCTGACAAAAATGACATAAATATTATGATGTATACATTATCTGCTCTCATCCTGCTCCCCACTGATGCCTGAGTTTTAAGGAGCTAGTTAATCATGTTCATGTAATACCACATCAAGTTGCATCCTTAAAAATTCGCATATGACTACAGACATACTGTACAAATTAATATATTGAAGATCAGTCATGAAGGACAGAAGCTCATAAACAGCTCACGATTGCAATTCTCTTTTATTCTATGTAATGAAATTTTTCAAATACTTGGATTTGACAAAACTGTTTGAATTGTTGTAATGTAAAAATTTTATTCATACGTGAATCCCTTTTGTAACTTATTTATGCAAAAGGAATTTTTCATTCATTCATGATGGAAATTGGGTATCTTGAATAACCTACATTTCATAAGGGCTTCCCTATATTTTTATAAAGAGATAAGTTATATAACTTATAGAGAGATGAGTGGGTTGACACTATTTGCCATTTTGCATACAATTGAGAACACTTAAAGAATTTTAAGCAAGGCATGGCATATCCTGCCATTATATATTTAATTATATATCCTGGGTCATGCTATTTCTGTCACACTAGTTATATAATAAAAGGGAAGTGCATTTTTATTGATAGGTTATTTTCAATAAGCCAAGAGCTTAGAAATAGAATTCACTATCTTCTATGTAGTATTCCAGTGTCAATGTATATATTTTCTGCATGTTAAATTTTCCGATGATTTCCAGGGGTGCATGTAAAATTTTAGATCCAGATCTGACAACCCATGACTTGTTGGATAATTATTTCAGAGATATTTTCTTACCTAAACAGAGAAATGGAATAACTATGTCCAGGCAAAAAAATCAGTGGAAGCAGGAATGATTTCCAGGTTCCTGTGAGCTTCTTTGTGGGAAAATGCTAGGAGGCATTGGAAATCTTCCCTTCCTTTCCCTTTCCTTTTTTCCCCTGCCACATTGAGTTTAGATTTCCTGCTGGCTTTCCCATTGTTTAATAAAAATAATAATGGACACAGAATGGAATGTTTTGAAGAAATTATGTAAAGGAGGTCAGGACTCTGCTTGCTAGTCTGTCCATCTGGATGATAATTTTTTGAAAATGAAATATGACAGGATGAAATTTGGAGCTAGACGCCTTTAAAAATGAGCAGGATCCAGCCAAAATCTGCAGAAGACAAAAATCCGGTGTGTGTGTGTGGAAATGTTAATCTCTATCAGGAAAACACTTGTATAGTGGCTCAGATTGTTGCCAGCGCCTCTATTCTAAACTTCCCTCCTCTTTCTTTCCTGATCAGAGGACTTTATTTTCATAGGGTGGGGGATGTTTCAGAATTGAGGGACATGTATGCAACATTTACACATTCTCATTTTAATTTTTAAAAGTTAAAGCAGTCAAATCCTTTTATTACATGAAAATGTATTCTTGTAGTTATGACAGTGTTAACATTTAAGTGTGAATTTAAAATGTTAAACAGCACATAGATGGATGGATAAATTGCTTTGGCACAAAAACTTTGTCAAGCATGAAATCATGATGGTGGGGGAGAGAAGAACTGTTATTTGAATTGTTCATGACTGAAATATTATGACAGGACTATATAAAAGGGAACCTAAAACACTATTAAATTCAATGGCACAATTATCATGCTGCATGGCTGATTCTCTTGAAAAGTAACAAATAATGAAACTTCAGTGGGAGTCAGTCGGAGTAAAATCCATGAAGATAATGATAGCAGGAAATATCCAAGCCCAAATCTTGCAAACTGCTAGCCCAGCCCACACAAAAAAAAACCTGCTTCATTATCATTCATGGACAGAATGCACACCTGTGCATCAATCAATCTCCACTTCCCTAAAAAGTCGCCTTACCTCTTCTCTTATCAGAAGCGTGCCCAGCAAAGTAAGGGAGGAATAGCACAGTATTGAAGGAGAATATTCTGAATGGAAGACTTCACAGCATTAAGAAATTCTAGAATGGTAAGTGGCTAAAAATACATACAATAGGGATGGGAGGGCAGGATGGACAATTGACTGTAAGAGGATAGAAATGCAACTGCTAAGATGCTACTGTTCGGCATGGGGATTAGGAGGAAAGAAACATTGGGGATAAAGACTTTTATCATGTACCAGTATTTCCAAAAGGAAATGCAATAAACAATGTATCCTTAATAGAAAAAAGGAATGTTGGAAATCGTCCAGAGAGAGTTAGAGCGCATCTCCCTACATACACCTAGGAACAGATGAAATCCTGCCAAGTTGCTTTTCTCTTATATGCAACTCTTTAAAAACCCAGATTCTTCCCATCCTTCCATATAAATGTTAAAGATGAGAAACCTTCAGGAAAAGGTAGCAGGACCTAATTCAGATGGTTATGAATCCATAATCAATTGAATCCAGTTTTTAAAGCTATAACACACAGAGAGTTGTGCCTGGTTGATCAAATCTGTTTCTATCATCTGTGCAGTTTTGAGAGGTCTACCCTCTTTGTGAAGAAAACTGCAAATGCTATTATGTTTTAATTAAAAATGAACTAAATGAAATTCTCATTGCTCCACACTTATAGCTTCCATCTAGATCAAATTTTATTTTATTTTTTTAAAAAAACACTCAATTCCCATTTCCTTCCCATTTTATTTCTCTGCACATCTAGTCAGGTGCAGTGAAATGCACTTCCATAATTTTCGAAGTTTTAAATTGCAACTGCTTATTTGATGCTACCTGCCACTGTGATAGATTGGTTGAGTTTTACAAGCTCAAACCTTTTCGCAACAACAGAGGGAAATTAAGATTTTTTTAAAAAATAAGATAAATGCATTCCGAACATTTTTTTCATGCCGTGGAAAGGAAATGAACAAAAGCAGGATCCTGAAAGCTATATACAGAGTAGGAAGTGAAAAAAATAATCAGTACCTTTGAATGACACATGGGTAATTAATTTGTTTCTCTCTGCTAAGTATTCCACAGCCTCACTCAAGAAAACAATAATTTTGTGAGACAAAACTTTATTCCAAAGACCCAAATGTATAACCAAATATAAAAAGGAGAAAAACAATCTGAATAATATTTTTTGTTTATTATTTACAAAATTGCTAAGAGATGGTTGTTATCTGTGCAGTGCCAAGAATGGATGATTTTAGTAATTGCTGAAACAGCATGAGAATAAAACTTTACCGTATAATCATATGACTGATTTTTAAAATTGATTTTAATGTCCTATTCATTTGATGCAAACATTTGGTAACCATATGGATAGATTTTTATCCTTGACGATCTATCCTTAACCTGGTCCGCAGGACTTCCAATGGTGCACCAATCTCCCTCTTGCTGTTAAGGATGGATGCATTTCCTCCACCCTTGTCTAGTTGAATAGAATAGAATAGAATAGAATAGAATAGAATAGAATAGAATAGAATAGAATAGAATAGAATAGAATAGAACAGAATTTTATTGGCCAAGTGTGATTGGACACACAAGGAATTTGTCTTGGTGCATATGCTCTCAGTGTACATAAAAGAAAAGATACATTAGTCAAGAATCAGAAGGTACAACACATAATGATAGTCCGGGTACAAATAAGCAATCAAATCATATTAGGAACCAATCAATATAAATTGTAAGGATACAAGCAACAAAGTTACAATCATACAGTCATTTGTGGGAGGAGATGGGTGATGGGAACGATGAGAAGATTAATAGTAGTGCAGACTTAGTAAATAGTTGACAGTGTTGAGGGAATTATTTGTTTAGCAGAGTGATGGCGTTCGGGGAAAAATTGTTCTTGTGTCTAGTTGTTCTGGTGTGCAGTGCTCTATAACGTTGTTTTGAGGGTAGGAGTTGAAGCAGTTTGTGTCCAGGATGTGAGGGGTCTGTAAATATTTTCACAGCCCTCTTTTTGACTTGTGCAGTATAAAGGTCCTCAATGGAAGGCAGGTTGGTAGCAATTGTTTTTTCTGAAGTTCTGATTATCCTCTGAAGTCTGTGTCTGTCTTGTTGGATTGCAGAACCAAACCAGACAGTTATAGAGGTGCAGATGACAGACTCAATAATTCCTCTGTAGAACTGTATCAGCAGCTCCTTGGACAGTTTGAGCTTTCTGAGTTGGTGCAGAAAGAAAGACATTTAAAGACATTTACTAGCTCATTTCTATTCCATGTGCGGGCCTGAACCCTGACAGCGCAGTGTCCAGATAATCCATTTTCTCTGGAATATTTGATTCACCACCATTGTCCAAATAGTTATGCTCAGGCAGATTCACTCCTTGACCACCTCCACCAGCACTCTAGATGTCACTTCTGCCAGTTCATCTCCTGCAGGCTCCCAGTAAACCAAAGAACCATCTAAAATTGGTCCACTGAGAGAAGCTACTGCGAGACAATTTTATCAAGGGCTCAGTATATTGCTGTCTTTAGCCCAATAGGGTTCAGTCCCAAGTTTTGTTTTATTCAGAAGCAATAACCACACAGAATGAGCATTTAGGGCTTTATTCCAAAGCAGTATAAAGAAATAAAATAATAGCATAACATGAGATAACATTTTAAGAATATTCAGAAATTCTGAGGAATATAACAGGACAATGATCAAATAGTATTGAAGAAAAATGAAGACTACAATTTCATTCATTCATTCATTCATTCATTCATTCATTCATTCATTCATTCATTCATTCATCCATCTATCCATCCATCCATCCATCCATTCAAATTTATAGACCCAATTTGTTGGAAAACTGCCAGGCAAGTAAAGATCAAGTGGGGAATGAGCCTTGAGTCATTCCATAGCTGCAGGAAACCTAGGACTGACCACCTCCCCCCCCCTCCAAATTCTGTGGAATCTTATCTGCTTGTTCCCAAGAGAACAGAAGTGGTCTGGGGAGATTCCTGTATTATAGATAGATTACAATAAAGTAATCAACTTGAACTTTTTCCGTGTCAATCTGGTTGCTTGCGCCTGACACAACTTCACATTTGTGACTATGACAGCTATCAAAGAATATTTGAGAATACTGAAGAACACAACATGACAAGTAAGCACATTCGTACATTCCTTATACCAGTCAGGAAATCTAAAATATGAAGTTGGGAAGAGCCTTTCAAAACCAGCAAACATGCAACATTGTCCCAGTTAGGTCTACAGTACATTAAAGTTCTATCCTGTGGCAATTTTTATTAAGTTATATTGGCTCTGAACCACCATTATTCACACTCCTTTTTGTTGATTTTATCTCACTGGAGTTTGCCAATGAAAAGTTATTCATAGTTCTTGGAATGCTACGGTTGTAATGTTGTATCTACCAGTTCTGCCAAAAATGAGACCATCGAAGTTAAGAAGGACTGTATGTCATGTGGCCAGCTGTTTTTTGAAGTTTTTGGATTGACAATATGAAAGATGATCCTACTTTGTACAGATGATCCACAAAGGGCAAATCAAAGTATAACTTAACTGTTTAATGACTAAAACAAATGCTTATTTAATTCTATATTACATACTCAACCATTACATGGGAATATAAAGTTCTATGTACCATGCACCTAAAGGAATCCAATTCATCTTCCTCCACAGTCTTCATATCATTCCAGAATGACAACAGCAAATCAGGCCTTCAGCAGATTCACCTGCCAGATTGTCAAGAAATTATCCAAGCAGCATCAGAAACCATTGGAATCCATGAGGAAACTCATTTGATTAGGAACAACTCAGAAGGAAGCCAATTGCACTTGGGCCAGGAAATGATCCAACTATTGCAAAGGAACAGTAGTAATGTTCCATAGCTGCTCAGAGTCCCTGCTGAGTTGAGCAGCATACAAGTACAAGTAATAAATAAAATAAATAAAATATATCCAGATCACATAAACCTTTTTTTTAAAGAAAGACAACGTCCAAAGTGTGTTCTACATGTGTGGGACCCAGCCATACCTAAGACAAGCCCATGGTAGCCAAGAAAGCCGTTACCTTCTGGGCCCAACTGAACCTCAGACATGGAGATTGAAGTTCTTCAACACCAAAAGGCAAGCGATTATCACCAGCAGTTCAGCAACTAGAACCAAAGGCCAAGGGAGGAACCCTATCGGTATCAAAGAAGCCAATACACCAATAGGCTCCAACTTGTCTCTACAGCCCAATATATAAGCATTCTCTCCTTACCAGAAACACTGGTAATTGGTAAGGTTACCTAACAGATCAGTGCTGCCCCTACCCCAGTCCTAATCTCTAGACTGAAGACGACTCAAAACCCAGCCAGGCATATTTCAGAGACAGTAATACCACTAGCATCACCTAGCTGGATCTCAGTAATACATATCAGGTCTCCCTGCTCACCCATCTTTAAATCATGGAGGTGGTTTTAATGCAGATGTTTAACAGTCACACCCCAAGGTCAGAGATACAGTTCTCCATATAATTTGATAAAATACAAGAAGATTAATGTTGATCAGTTGATCAGCTCATATTATTTATTGAAACATCAGTTAAATCCCTTTAATATGACTATTTTTTGCAATTATACTAGGCATATACTTGCTTTTTCAAAAGCAAGTCCATCTCTGTTCAATGAGATTTAATGAACACATTAAATCTCTTTATTTATTACAAAATTTATTACAAATTTTAGAAAAATTATGAAGTGACAATTAAAATCTAAAACTGACTGATTTAACTCATAACCAAACAAATATTGGCTATTTCAAGGTTTTGTACAAATTATTTTCTCTCAATTAATAAAAATGATTTGCTTTAACTATGGGTACATAGTTTACAAAATTCTTCATAGAGGAAATCTATCTGGTCACTAAGAGTCAGGGGTGAAATTCAGCAGGTTCTGACAGGTTCTGACAGGTTCTGGAGAACTGGTAGTGAAAATTTTGAGTAGTTCAGAGAACCGGTAAATAACACCTCTGGCTGGCCCCAGAGTGGGGTGGGAATGAGGATTTTGCAGTATCCTTCCCCTGGAGTGGAGTGGGAATGGAGATTTTGCAGTATCCTTCCCCTGCCACGCCTACCAAGCCACGCCCACAGAACCGGTAGGGAAGAATTTTGAATTTCACCCCTGGTCAATACCAACTACCATATTTTTCGGAGTATAAGACACACCTTTCCCCCCATAAAAGAGAGTGAAAACTTGGGTGCGTCTTATACACCGAACATAGCCCCACCCAGCCACCCCCACCCTTTGGCTTCTGCCTCCCAGCAATTTGCCTCCCTGCAGCAAACAGCGCAGAGCCTGATTAGCACAAGCAACTGATTATCGGTCTCCTGACTGTCAGCTGATTCAGGCTGCAGGCAGGCGGCAATAGGCTATGGCAATCCCTGCAGTCTGAAACTATTAGCTGCTTGTACAGCTAATAAACTGAAAGTTAAACTAAAACTGCAAGGAGGCAAATTGCTGGGAGGTAGACGCAGAGGCAGATTTTTATTTTCTTGTGCTAATCAGGCTGTGCTGAAATTGGCTGTTTGTTGTTTGCTGCAAGGAGGTAAGTCAATAACTATAAATGCCTATAGACTGTTCAAATTATTAGACTTATTTTTTAAAGACTGCTTTATTATTGTTCTAAATACCTTAACAAAATGAAGAAGCTTTTTAAAATAAATGCTTGATCTGAAGAGGCCCCAGTGCTATTGTATCTTCTTTTAAATAGCAGAGAATAACTATACTTCCAGAAAGCCACATCAATTTTAACAGCATCTGTACAAGTATAGTCTGAAATGTAACAGTGTCCTGTTGTAGTATTAAGATAAGGCAGCTGAGTTAAACCCTGACTTAGTCATGTTTGGAGTAGATCTATTTAAATAATTGGGAGGAGTTAGTGTGACTACATTTAAGAAAACCTTCTGGCATTAATATACTGTCATAATGTACATTTCTCCAATTCTTTGCTATTTCTATGGGTCAGGCACACACGCACAGAAATACACAGCAAACAGTGTATATCATCTGTACTGTTTGCTGGGAGGCAAATTGCTGGGAAGCAGAGGCAGAATTTTTTCCCCTTGTTTTCCTCCCCCAAAACTAAGGTGCGTCTTATAGTCCGGTGCGTCTTATACTCAGAAAAATATGGTATATCATATAATCAATCAATCAATCAATCAATCAATCAATGAAAAGTGTATAAAATATGACAAACACCTGTAAATTTCACTTTCTGCTTTTAAAACCTTAAACCGTATTTTCAGCTACTTGAGAGAAGATACTGTACAGCACCTAGAGTACTGAACAAGAATTTAGTATCTATGAGGTATTACATAAGACATTTGTGTTATCAGTTATTTAATATTTAAATGCTGTGTCCTGAATAATCTTAATCTTAATATAAATGTTCATTTATTTTAATTGTGCATGAATAATTATTATCCGATGCATGATGTACTTTTGAAGTTGCTTACAGAAACCAAATGTAAAGTCAAACAAACTGATCTGGTTTCGCACATTTCTTTGGAGACTGAATGAGGTAGCATTATGTGAATATATTTTTTCTCATTCACTATAAAAATGCATTATGAAGAAGTCCTTTGAAGTTTAAAGCAATATCCTCTATAGAACTATGTTTCTATACCTAACTTCAGCCAAATAGAGCAAGGGAACACTTTGTTGTTGGAAAGTGGGTATGATGAAGATACTATTTCACCAGCTCATACCTGGCTTAAGTTAAAATGAAAGACAGGCCCTTCATGGTTATGACACTGTGATGAAAACAACATGTAGAAAAAAATTTTTAAATGGTTATGATTACATTTCACTAAAATTAATGAGATAGGCTCACAGAACTCATTTGAATGTGATACAAGGTTAGATAACACTGAGATTAAATTGTTTAAGCAAATGTTTGAAGAAAATGAATTCAAATGGAATGAAGTGCTAATGAGCTTTAGCGAGACTTAATCTATTTATTCAAATTTATTATAGAGTAATCTCATTTGGATTGTTGTCTACTTCCTACTTGGCACAGCAGAAGGTAAGGCAATTTACCATGTATTATATTTTGCCTCGGAACAATTTCATGTTTAGTTTAACAATGAAGTGGATAATAATACTCTTTGTTTTTCACATTTTATATTGATTAACATAAATGAATTTCATTAATTCATAAACCAATTTTTTGTCAGCTATATCAGCAAGTAAATACAGCTACTGAACCTAATGATGTTACATGTATTTTGTAGGGTTTTAATATGTGTGCAATTCCATCATGATGTCATGTGTTCATGTGTGGATATGTGTGCTTGGTTAGTGTCTACAAGAATGGCGGAGCTTTTCAATTTTTAGAGATTTCAGATCTTTTCTTCATTTGTGCTTGCTGAAAATGTTGTCTTTCCCCAACCATTATAGTAAAAGATTATGGTATTTTCTTGATGAGCAAATAAATATTGATAGAACTATGACTTAACTCCATTGAATTTTAAACCTTTCCAAGGTTTCTCTTGGAAAGATAAATTTTTCTCTTAACTAGTGGTCGACAACTTAAAATCTTATTATAAGTTATATAATGTATGATAAAATCTAATCTTATAAATGTGATAAATTGTTCCCCTTCTTCAAGTTTGTGGACTATGTAGAGTGAGACATAAATATAGTGGATCAGACTCTATGGAGATTCTCAATCATCTAGGACGGTCATGGTTGTCCCAAAGGTATTTTTTGAAAAGGCAACTGTACTTTCTTTGCGCTAAAGACATTTTGCTTCTCATCCAAGAAGCCTCTTCAGTTCTGAACTTATAGTTGGATGAGAGGCGAAACATCTTCAAGCAAAAACAAAGTAAGTTCAGTTGCCTTTTGAAAAAGCACTTTTGGGACACCTGGATCAGAACCAAATTTTAGAGGAGTAACATGAAGATATAGGTACAGCGGTGGGTTGAACCAAATTTTAGAGGAGTAACATGAAGATATAGGTACAGTGGTGGGTTGCTCCCGGTCCGGTCCGGTTCTGTGAACCGGTAGCGATGGTGACGGGAGGTTCCACCCACCAGCCCGGGACACTTCTGCACATGCGCACATGCGAACCGGTAGCAATGGGTTTTAGAACCCACTACTGCATAGGTAGTCCTCATATAGCAACTGCAATTGGTTTCAGTGACTGGGTCATTAAGTGAAGTCATCACTAAAATGAAAATCAGGTGACTTTGCTTACAATTTTATTTCAGCTTTCCTTTGCTTTGCAGTGTCAGAACGATACAACCCCAAAGAGCTGGGTGACCCCAAATAGCAAGACAGTTTCTGGAACTCAACTCACAAGGAACCTGGGTAAAAGGGCAATCTTATAGCGTTTCCCCCCACTAGTGGGAATGTTCACCCCAGAGCCAAGATAATTAGTAAAAAGAAAATTAATATCTGAATTTATATTCATTTTAGCAGAAGAGATTACAAGCTAGTAAGCAGACACAGAACAGGGAATTCAGATTGAAAGAAGTGTGCAAGTGCCAGTTGTTTCCTGCTTAGGAACAAGCAAAAGTCTTAGTGTAAAACAGATTAGGGTACTGCCATTTTCAGGCAACAATGCCAATGGGCCAGAGGAATCTAATCAACTAATGAAGGTTAAGCTTGTTAACTTGCAGTTAGCACTTTTTAGGGATGCACTGCATTGCAGATAAAAGCAATTCAGGGAGAGATAGCTTGTTTAAGCAATCTATCTGCTCTGGGGGATGAGGAGAAGAGGAAAAAAATAGATGAGGCACAGGACAATGCAATACTGTCCTACAGGTATTTGTTGTTTACCAACTGCCTCACTGAACAATTACTCCAAGTTACAACAGAATAATAAAGAAAGCTTTTAGGCCCTTGCATTTATGACCATTGCAGCATCCCCTAATCATATGATTGCCATTCAGACCTTTCACAACCAATGTGCATTTATGACTATTGCAGAGCTCCATGGTGAAGTGATTACCATTTGTGTGCTTCATAACTGATGTGAATAAGCAATGATAAGCAGGATTGTTAGAGAAGGCGGAATTAAAATCATAAGTCATGGCAATGTGACGTTTCACTTACTGACTGTTGTTTCTCTTAACAACTGAAAGGAAAGTGATGTCATATGCCATTACAGTCCATGATGTTTTGCTTAATGACCATAGTACTTAGTGACAGTCCCAATTGTGGTTGCTAAGCAAGGATTACTATGAATATGTGACACAGACCCTCTGCAAAGTTCATAAATTATACATTCATCACCATTGTAATTGAAATGGTCATTGTTACCTGTACTTGGTTCAATTTATCTGAAATGCAATATGTTAGGGAAGGCTGGTATGAACATTTAAAATAATTAAGATGAGCTGTTCTAAAGTTATGTGCAGTGAAATATTTATACTTACAAATGTCTAAAATGAATGTATTGGCAAACAATGCTTCAAGTCCAACATCGTGTGATTTTAAAAAAAAAATGAATGAATCGTTTTCAGATTTTGCTTTGTATACCCTTTAGCCAATGAAGTCTGTTATGAAACAATAGGCTGCTTTTCTGATAAACCCCCTTGGTCAGGAATACCTGGGAGACACCTGTTTGGCTTACCAGCATCTCCAGAAAAAATGAATATCTCTTTCTTACTTTTCACAAAAGAAACTGGAAATATCTCACAAGTATGATTATTATTATTATTAATCTGATTATAATTTAGTTACTTACTTTGCAAATATCTATTTTTTCCCTTTCATATAATCCAGAAACAGGTGGATTTATTTTTTGGACTGGCTAATTAGAGGGATAAAAATGAATGAAGTATTTTAAAATGTTAGTTGTAGATCAATGCAATTATAGTTATTAGGCCTGTCTGAATTAGTATTATTCAATGCACTGAGTTACCTAAAATACCAAAACTGGCTTAAAATATTTGCAACCGAGAATAAGAAAAAAGCTAACTTTTTAACAGATTGGTGCAAGGTCTGATCACTTATGATCTGATGACTGAGGCAAATCATAGTTTTTTGTTGTTCTTGTCATCTGGATAACAGCAATGGAGTGATAGACTTGTTCCATGTGTTAGTCAGAGAAACTGTGAAGTTAATTGGTAAGTTATCAATTGGAAGAAGTCAGAAACATCTGCTTGTAATAGAGTCTATGGTTCCGGCTACAGTACATGTAGCTAAAAGATATACAGTATGTTGCTTCAGACGTTAAGAAACCGCTTTTAGCAATTGCCTAGACCAGTGGTGGCGAACCTTTTTCGGCTCGCGTGCCAAAAAGGGGGGGGCGCGCTCGCGCGCGCTCGCATACCCACGCCCATTCCCTCCCCCCTGCATGCGCACAACACCCCCCCATGCTGCCCCCTGTGCATGCGCACACACCCCCACCCCCGCGCAAAGGCTTACCGGAGCCTGGGACGACGAAACCGGCAAACCGGAAGTGCGAAAAAACGCACTTCCGGTTTGCCGGTATGCTGTTTTTTGCACTCCGGAGGGTTCAGGGAAGCTCCCTGAAGCTCCGGAATGCAAAAAACTACAAAACGGACAAACCGGAAGTGCGAAAAAGTGCACTTCCGGTTTGTCCATTTTGTAGTTTTTTGCATTCCGGAGCTTCAGGGAGCTTCCCTGAACCCTCCAGAGTGCAAAAACAGCACACCGGCAAACCGGAAGTGCGTTTTTTCGCACTTCCGGTTTGCCGGTGGGCAACCCTCGCGTGCCGGCTTCTATGGCTCCGCGTGCCACCTCTGGCACGCGTGCCATAAGTTCGCCACCACGGGCCTAGACTTTGAAATGAATGGGGCAAGACAATTGAGCCCACTCATATACATTTATTTCTCATTAAAAAAATATAGAAACTAATCAACTTTGGCTTATGAAATATTAGGGCCAAGAAAATATATTACGTTCTTTGGTTTGAAAATGTTAGACATTTGAAAGAATTTGTTATATCATTATCTTTAAATTCCCCTGCAGAGAATATTGTACAATGAAATATCAAGTCTCCAAAATTCTAACTTCTCCCCATTGAGGAAAACCCGCTTTGTTATCCATGGATATACAAGCACTGGAAAATATGGCTGGGTTGTGGAGCTGTGTTTGGTATGAGATTTCCTTATTCTGGGGGGAAAGAGGGCAAAATTTTAATATGCCTCTTTTGCTTAACAAATATATGGTTTAAGTCACCGGCTGGCAATCTAGAGTCCATCAGGGGATTGCTGTTATTCCGAACTACCCTCCAATGTTTTCACTGGTTGGTGTAAAATAATTATTTTTATTTATAATAATGCCCTTGGATCATTTGCTGGGTTTTGTTGTTGTTTTTCCTTTGTGAAACTGGAGTGTTTTTATTTTCATGAGTCATAAGATTTCAGTAGCATATCAGTTGCTACTCATAAAGCACTATGATCTTTATTGTATGTGCCGATGTACAGGAAATTGGTAGATGAGCCAGGACTGTATGGCTCGGGGCTGAATTACAAATCCCTGTGGAACTTAAGAACTCAGTGACCAGGTATTTTTTTAAAGGATCTATTTTGTTGACATTAATCATCCAAATGTAATTTTTTTATACATCACTTTGATGCTATAGCTTCTGGTGGATGTTGAAGACATTAACTGTTTTGCTGTTGACTGGGAAGATGGAGCTAAATGCACTTATTTCATTGCTGGCAGCAATATCCGTGTTCTTGGAGCAGTGATAGCTAAATTTATCACTACTATGATGGTGAGATTTTAAGTTAAATATATTACAAAACATCAAAGGCCCTGATACGACCTGCAGAAATGGCATACTATCGATCTATTTACCAACATATCTGTATCAATTGTACAAAATAAACTTAAAACCATTGTATATATTAAAATAGGAATATTTAGATCAAGCTCTAAGCCAGGAGTGTCCAGCCTTGGCAACTTTAAGACCTGTGGACTTCAACTCCCAGAATTCCATAAATCTTAAAATTCCCAAGGTTGAACAGCAACATGTATTTTTTCAGAGTCTCATATGAACTTAATATGTTCAAATCTAGAATAAAATGAATGCTAATTTTTAAATGTTTCCCCACAGCTTTACACAGTGCAATTTTCTGCATTAATACACCCTTCTTTAAAAATCTGGAAATATTTAAGCACCAAAAATTTTCAAGAATATTTATACAAAAATAATAAACCAACAATATCAGTACTCCAAACCAAAATCCCAGTTTCAGATGAAATTAGAAGCAAACCAATCAGACACATCCTAGAGGGAATATGTAGCTTATTAAACTGGCTTGAGGACTTTTTAAAAAGTTGTTTTTAAATACAAATTCAAACTGATAAAATGTAGACTCACCAGATTTAACTGTGATTGAAAAGAAAAAAAAAGAGTGGATAATTTATATTACAATACCAGCAGATAGCAGAATAGAAGACAAAGCATTGGAGAAGATAATGAAGTATGAAGATATGAACATCAAATTTGAAAGTTTATTTCATAAACCATCTATGATGGTTCCTGTGGTTATTGGCACACTCGGTGTCATACTAAAAAATCTTAGATGGCAAAAAGTATGTGCATTGATAAAATTTCCATCTGTCAATTTCAAAATATCACATGGCTTGGATCAGTGCATATACTGCACTTATATATTATGTCATCCTAGGTTCTTGGGAAGAATTTAATGCTCTTGAAGGCCAATACCAGCTAAAGAAGTGGCAGATGTGATTTCACACTTATTGTGTACCTAATGATAATGTTTTTGTTCCAATAATGCAGTGCACAGATAATCAGGAATACAATAAAAATAAGCAACAATTACTAAACAAAATTTGAGATTCTATAATATCAAGTCAATAGCTATATTAAAAGTATTTGTTACAGGAACCTCTTCGGTTAATGACAATATGAACAAATTATTATCCATGCTCATCCATGGCATTTCTATGACTTTTGAAGCCTTATGGGCGAACCTAATAGAAACAGTATTTCTTCTCAAGAAACATTATTTCACACAAACTAAAAAGAGCACCATATTCTTCTGAAATATTTATATAATTTGTTATCCATCCTAAACATTGTAATCAAATACTTGAGCACCAATTTACTTTCATATAAACACTATATTAAAAAGTCCCACTGAATTTTTTCTAGATATTATAAATTATTTAATTTTGGAGTACTATATTGCAATTTCACACAATTTTAATACCGTAGGTGAAAAAATTTGGACAGAATATTCAGTTTAAAACATGGGTCAAAGTGTGTCTGGTGGTTTGAAGCTGAGTAGCTGTAGAGAACTGTGGTCAATGTAATCAACATCATGATGAGTCCTAAAAATAGGCCACTATTATTACAATACAGGAAAAATTCTGCTTCATCTGCAAATTGTAAGAATGCTGTTTTACTTGCTAATCATTCTCCCCTTTCTTGAATTACTAGAAAATCTATTGGTATTGTCCTTCCAACATCCACCTCATTGGCCATAGTCTAGGTGCTCATACTGCTGGAGAGGTAGGAAGACGACATCAATATGTTGGCAAAAAATATCCTGGCATTGGAAGAATAAGTGGTATGCTATCCAAAGTTATCACACATTGCAATCTTGATTGATTGGCGGAGTGGTTAGAATACAGTATTGCAGGCTAATTCTGCTGACTGCCAGCAGTTCGATTCTCACTAGCTAAAGGTTAACTCAACCTTCCATCTTTCCAAGGTCAGTAAAATGAGGACCCAGATTGTTGGGAGCAATAATCTGACTCCGTAAACCGATTAGAGAGAGCTGTAAAGCACTCTGAAGTAGTATATACTGTAAGTCTAAGTGCTAAAGCTATTTATCTCTTTTTTTATCTCCCTGTTTCAGCTAGGTTGGAGACTGTTTCTACCCATTTCCTATTAAGGAAAGAAGCCAATTCAAAAGACTAACAATATCTGTTTCTAATTTTCACTGAACAAATCAATTAGAAGAATAAGAAACAGGTGTAACATTTTGTTCTGCTGACATAAAAAGCTGGATAGCCATGCAAGAATATTGAGTTGGCCATGGCAACATACACATATCTTGTTATGCTATTACACCATTCCCTCTCTCTCATTCTCCTTGCCTTTCTGTTGTTTCTGTATTAGACACTCTATACTGGCATTGTTTTAACTTTGTTTTAATATTTGGGAAAGATGCAGTTGCAGAGTTGCAGCTGCAGTTGGCATTTTTTCTTTGTTTTTCCTATATGGCTTTTTTTTAGAAGAAAAGGGTAGACCATGCTGAATCATAGATGCAAATTTTAGATGCCCTCCATGTTGAAAGATGAAAGTCAATTGGACTGAGATAGGCAACTATAAAAATTGAATAAGAGGCTTCTGTACAAGATCTTATTAGTAATCTGAGCATTCCCAACAAATTTCATTACCTTTATGATCCTTTACAGATAAGAAAAGAAACTTTGCCAATATGCAGTTGTTAAAGCTGGTATGCAAGTGTAACTTGCAAATCTTAAGGAGCGATGACCAAAGTTTTGTATATCCCTTTACAAAAGGGAATCAAGAGAAATCAAGTAGTACTTCAGACTACATATGTGTCTCTTAACAGTAATGCGTCCCTTTTCTCAGAATTCCAGGTTTATGTAAGAAAGAATAATGACCACCAACCAATTGTTAATTTATGTGGGTGTCAGATTACAGACCCCACACCACAATTGATAGATGAGTTTCATTTCATCTAGAGATCCACCAGTAGAGAAAGATAAAATGGGTCAGAGTGGATATGGTGGATTTGACTGAATACAGGAAATCTGATCAAGCCCTCTGGTAAACACAGTAAAGTCTATAAAAACCTAAAAGAAAGACTAGAAAATTCTTAACAGAAAAGGCCCTACCTAGAAAGTCCCAGGTAAAAGGCCCTCATTGGTTTGGTTCAGAGTATGGCTCCCTGAGAAAAATATGCATATAGCATGGAACTATCCATCAAATAATAATAATGTTGCCATGCTAGCAGTCAGACAAGAGTATAAGGAAACCACTGAGTTCAAGAAGCCTCATTAGTTGTCCTCTCTCTGATTAAATTTAGAGACAGCAGCCAAAAATCCCAATCCAGCCTTTTTTTGGCACTCAGTTGCAGGACTATTATGGGAAAGTAGTTCTCCATGGACACCCTTATACCTGCTTTCATGTGGGAGGAATATAATAGTCAATTATTCACTCATACCTAAGCGTAAGCACAGGATCCCTAATAGGAAAAATTAGCACCAACAAAGGAGACAGACAAGGCTGTATACACTTAGGACTTGTTTTCACAGAAACAGGCTCACACATTTTAAGAGTTCTTCAAAGACTACAGCCTATGCCAGGGGTAGGCAAAGTTGGCTCTTCTATGACTCGTGGACTTCAACTCCCAGAATTCCTGAGCTAGCATGATTGGCTCAGAAAGTCTGGGAGTTGAAGTCCATGAGTCATAGAAGAACCAACTTTGCCTACCCCTGGCCTATGCCAATACCAGAATGCAACTTACCAACCATAGTTACCCAGATTCTCCAATTCCAATCATAAAGGTATATACTGGTACCTTTATTATTATACCTGTAATAGCAAAATTGTCCCAATGACCACATATGGCGCAGAACTGTAGTGATATATAAATGCCTCCTTACAGGAACAGATACAATCTACTTTTCTGTAATGTATGTTGGGATTGGATAACTCTATATCAGCTCAGCAGTAAGGGCAGAGTTGGGTATACAAAGCCATTTAGTAATTAAAGTATTTACTTACTGGCTAAAGATCCTATCCATGGACCCAGATAGACTACCCAAGCTGTACTTTGAAGAGCAACTACACACAAGCAACCTTGCACTTGGGCCACTCAATTTTCAAATGTTATCCCTCAATATGGATTCTCCATCCAGTTTCCAATCCAATCAGATCTAAAGGTCGAGGAAGCTTTCAAACAGAAAGTTATTGATGTGGTTTCCGAAGATCATAGTGCAGCACTTAAAAGTGTCAAATCTCTGAAGGGCTGGCTCATCATAAATCAGCCTCCCAACTAGAAAAAGGTTTAACAACTTAAATACGCCTCAATATCTCAGAAGAGCTCTTTCTAGGGCTTAATTCAAACAACTGGATTCCATGGTAAGACCTGGGAGGTTTCATGGAGTCCCAATTGAAGACAGGTTAGGCATTTGTGGAGCACCAGCCATTAAAGAAACTGAACACATTCTTGTCAACTGCAAATTGAACTCCCCAGAAAAGGTTGCTTATTTAGACCCTTATTAAAAACTAAAATAAAAATAAAAATTGGGGCACCCGAGAGAAACAGCCTTCTTGCAGGAAACGAACCTGCACATTCTCAATAAGGAGTCTTCCTTAGCCTTCATTCCAATGGCATCTCAAAGAGGACAGAATACCTTGATTAGTTTGGAGTTAACTGTAGGGGTAACGATCTATTAGGAAGTTTTTATCTATTTGCATTTCGGATGTTTTATATATTTTATATAATCAATCGACTTAACAAAGTTCTTCCGTTTTAGCTTGTACAATTTTATCTTATTCTTTCACTTTATCTTACCTACTATGTTTTATTCTATTTTATCTCGTGATAGCTATTTTATCTCCCTCATTTTATTGTATTTTACTGTGGCTGATGCTCACATTTGATATGGACAATTGACTAAACAATAAAGTATATCATATTTAATAAATAAATAAATTGCAGTCAACCTGGCCTACCAATACTGGGTCACTGCAACTATGATTTCAAAGTTCAGTAGTATAGTTCTATGTACTTTTACCTGATTATTTTAACTGAAGCAAATCCTGTCTACATATGGAAAATGTCAACAGGATTTTGTAAATGCACACCTTGTTTCTTATGCTAAATAGAATTAATCAAAATGCATTGCAATATAATGGACTTCTTTTATGTATTTTTATAGATTCATTATTACCAGTCTATTGTAGGACTTTTGATGTGCATGTTCAGTCCAAAAGGAATATGCATGCATGCTTGCTTGCATGCATGCATATATGTTCCAATTCTTTGTGGGGTTATTTCCCCCCCCCCTCTATTTAGGTTTAGACCCATCAGCCATTGGTTTTGAAGGATTCCCTGAGATGGTCCGGCTAGATCCTTCTGATGCTGGATTTGTGGATGTCATACACAGCAACGGTGCCCGATTTCCTTTAGGTAAATGGCCAGATACAACTGAATCTTGTGATAGAAACAATAACAGTGATTAATCATGTAACACATTTTGAATTTATTACAGGACTTGGGATGTTTAATGCCACTGGTGATATGGACTTTTATCCCAATGGTGGAAAGTTTATGGTTGGATGTGATAATGTAAAACAGGATCAGGAACAGGAAGGTAAGGTAACCCTATCCTCATCTTTTTACATTCATAAGCATTATACTGCCAATAAAACTCTAATCCAAACCGAGTCTCTTATGATTGGGTAAATGAACTGCTCTGTTCCCTACCCATCAGGATTGGGTTGCAGGGTGTTTTTTTGATTCAGAAGTAATGACATACCAGTATGAGTACTTAAGGCTTTATTCCAAGGCAATATGAGAAAATAACAACATAATGTTCAGAACTACTAAGGGTATGAAAGAAGAAAAGAAAAAAAGATTGTATGCCCCTTCTGCTAATAAGGGAAATCCAAAATGATAACAGAGAGCAAACCCTTTCAAACGAGTGACTATGCAGCACCGTTCCAATGAAATCTCCATCTCATGGGGGTTTCGGACAAGTTAATATGGACTCAAAACTATCATTAATCACACCTATTTTCAGTAACTTTATCTGATTTGGTTCAACAAGCACAAAGAGGAAAGGTTTCCCTTAACTTGTTCTTGAGATGCTTTGCCTACTCCTGTCAGCAATAAGGCCATTCTAAGGTTAAGGAATATTTATTTACACAAGATGATTTATAGCAAGGATGAGAAAGATCCTTTCCCTCTACATGGTGTTTCATACCAAGGACAGAAACAAACAGATAAATGTTTAATTCTATAATACTGTACATATTCAACCATTAAATAAAAGTATCTATGCACCATGTACCGAAGGGAAAGAGGTACACATCACTATCCAATTCCTCCCTATCAATCTTGCAGCAAAACCACTATATTCACACCTTAGAGCAGGGGTCTCAAACTCGCGGCCCGCGGGCCAACTGCGGCCCGCGGGACAATATTTTGCGGCCCCCCGCCTGGAAAAGCACTTAACCACCTTCCCTCCGGTACTTGAAGAAGATGAAGTCGCCGCTCTGAACGCACTTGGTGCAGGTCAGCCTCCGGTGGTGTTACACAGCGGGCAGCGCTCCACCGCCAAGTACAGTACCTCGGCGTCTCACCAGGGGGAGTAAGTGGCGGTGGAGCGCTGCCCGCTGTGTAACACCACCGGACGCTGACCTGCACCAAGTGCGTTCAGAGCGGCGACTTCATCTTCTTCGATGGGAGGGACACGGAGAGGCAAGTACCAGCCTGTCAGTCACGCTCTCCACGCCTCACTTTTTTTCTTCTCTTTCCCGTTCAGGCGACAGGACGTTCTGCCATTGGAGGCCCTGCATGGGAGGAGGAGACGCAGGGGTTTCTCAATGGGCGTCTCCTTCTCCCTGGCTGTGTTGTGATCCAATCACATCAAAGAGTGTCACAGACAAGGAGTTTTTTCTTCCTGGCTGTGACTCTCACTGTGATTGGATTGAGGCACATGGAGAAGGAGACGCCCATTGAGAAACCCCGGCGTCTCTTCCTCCTTGATGCTCAGTATTAGCATACAGGGCAAGAAATATACAGGGGGGCACAGCAGAGTGGAGGAGTGCTATTTTTATAAACCAGACAGGTGCGTGCCCACCCTAAAGGCATTTGGCTACTCCTGTGAGTAAAAATCAGGTCCTCTTTAATGTTGCCGAAGGTCATGCTAGGCAGCTAGGGGGACTAGGAAACTCTATTTCCGCTCATCCAGAGCACCTTGTGCTGAAGTGGGTATCTCAAGGCACCATAGGCCTAAGTTTTTGGTACGCAGCCCCAAATATGTCTTGCTCAAAGCCTGCAGTGAAGAGAAAGGTTGATGATGAGCACAGACAATTTCAGGAAAAGTGGGAAAAGCAATATTTCTTTATTGAGCACAAGGGCATCCCAACTTGTCTTATTTGCACAGAGAAAGTTGCAGTGCCCAAAGAATACAATTTGAAGCGTCATTACACAACTAGACATGCTGAGGAGTATGCAAAGTACCAGGAAGATGAGAGAGCCAACCAGGTTGCTAAACTTAAGACATGTCTGCTGAGGCAACAAGATTTCTTTAAGAAAGCAACCAAAGAGAATGATGCAGCAGTCGAAGCCAGCTACGTAGTTAGTATGATGATTGCTAAAGCAGGAAAGTCATTTAAAGAAGGGGAATTTATAAAAAAGTGCATGTTACAGGCTGCAAGTATTATCTCTCCAGAAAAGAAAGGTCAGTTTAGCAACATCAGCCTTTCTTCCAACACCGTGGCAGAGCGCATTTCTGACCTTTCAAGTGACATTTATGATCAACTGTGTGAGAAAATAAAATGTTTCAGTGTATACTCAGTCGCTCTTGATGAGACCACAGACATCACCGACACTGCCCAGCTTGCAATCTATGTCCGGGGTGTTGATGACAATTTTGAAGTCACAGAGGAGTTGCTCTCACTAGTTCCAATGCATGGCCAGACCACCGCCCAAGAGATATTTCACCAGCTGTGTGATGCTTTTCAGAATGCTGGTTTGCCTTGGAGGAAGTTTGTCGGAATAACAACTGATGGAGCGCCATCAATGATCGGGAGGAAAAAAGGACTGGTGGCACTTGTTAATAAAAAAAAGAAAGAGGAAGGTTTAGAGGAGGTCATTGCTCTGCACTGCATTATTCATCAGCAGGCCCTTTGCAGCAAATGCCTGAAGTTTGACAACGTGATGTCTTTCGTTGTGAAATGCATCAACCAAATCAGATCCAGGGGCTTAAAACACAGAATGTTTCGTGCTTTTTTAGAGGAAATAGAGTCAGAATATGGGGATGTGCTCTACTTTACCGAGGTGCGTTGGCTCAGCAGGGGAAACGTATTGAAGAGATTTTTTGAGTTGAGAGTGGAAGTGAAAGCTTTTATGGAGAAAGATGGGGCTTCTGTTCCTTTGCTAAGTGATCCAAAATGGCTCATGGACTTAGCTTTTTTGGTTGATATCACACATGAGCTTAATGTACTGAATAAGAGGTTACAAGGCCAGGGGCAACTTGTCAGTGCTGCCTATGACAGCGTGAGAGCGTTCTCTACAAAACTTATATTGTGGAAAGACCAGCTTTCTCAAACAAACCTTTGCCATTTCCCAGCATGCAAGTCACTCATTGATTCAGGCACACTATTCAGTCATGAGGAGTATGTGGATGTCATTTTGAGGCTACAGGAGGAATTTGATCATAGATTTGCAGACTTCAAGAGACACAGAGCCACATTTCAAATTTTTGCAGACCCCTTCTCCTTTGATGTGCAAGATGCCCCTCCAGTGTTTCAAATAGAGCTCATTGACCTGCAGTGTAACTCTGAACTCAAAGCCAAGTTTAGGGATGTGAGTGGAAAAGCAGCCAAACTTGGGCAATTTTTAAGAGAATTGCCCCCCAGCTTCCCTGAGCTTTCCCGAATGTTCAAGCAGACCATGTGTCTTTTTGGGAGCACATACTTGTGCGAAAAGCTCTTCTCTACCTTGAACTTCAATAAGTCAAAGTACAGGTCTAGAATTACTGATGCTCATCTTCAAGCTGTGCTGAGGGTCTCAACTGCTTCCTCACTTACGCCAAATGTGGCTCGGCTATGCAAGAGTAAGCTCTGTCAGATCTCTAGCAGCAAGAAGTAGGCAGATAAAGCCATGTTCAAACAGTTTATGTCCATTCATGTTCTAAAAGTTAAATGTTAAAGAACTGTTAATAAAGACATTTGAATCTGAATAATGATATTTTGTAAGCGCATTTTTTGTGGAAAACTTGATGCGGCCCAGCCTTACTCAGAATCTACCTCCAGCGGCCCCCAGGTGAATTGAGTTTGAGACCCCTGCCTTAGAGGCTGGACCTCACTGCCAATTAGCAAGAGAATTTATTTGAAGAATAATGAAAAACAAAACAAAATAATGGACACAAATCCCCAGCAAACTGGGACAAATATCATTTGAAACAATAATCTTCTAAAAATAAATAATGTTTTTGTGCACTGAGCCTGTACTCTTTAAAAATAGTATTTTGTCTGCCAAGGGATTCAGGAGATGATCTATGAAATCATCCATGGAGGAAAAGGTAGAAAGAGATTTATGTGTTATAGATGTTTGAAGCCTATCACACCAATTTCATTTCATTTGCCACTGAAAATCAAAGTGCTATTATTTCACAGTTTGATGGCATTTTGGTGTGACAAACTTGAGAGGTTCTGGTGGTCCAACAAAGAGGGTGAAAGGGCCACATTTAGCCTATTATGCAGCATATATTTTTTACTAAACAAGTTATCTTAGACTTTTATCGGGCTCGCAGCCAATAGCTACAGTACCATGATATTCCATTATAATTCCTTCTCCCACTAATTTATTCATGCTCACAATAATGTACTCGTTTTATTTATATTCCACCTCTTCTCCATGAACTTAAGGTGCTGTACACATAAGTCCTTTTATTACTTTTATTTATTTTATTTATTTATTTATTTTTGTCAAGTACGTGTTGGTAATATACATAGATATAACATTGTTTACATACATAAGATGGGTACTGATAAGACGGAACATTAGGACAGGGACGGTAGGCACACTGGTGCACTTATGCACGCCTCTTTATTATTATATTATATTATATTATATTATATTATATTATATTATATTATATTATATTATATTATATTATATTATATTATATTATATTATATTATATTATATTATATTATATTATATTATATTATATTATATTATATTATATTATATTATATTATATTATATTATATTATATTATTATATTATTATTATATTATATTATATTATATTATATTATATTATATTATATTATATTATATTATATTATATTATATTATATTATATTATATTATATTATATTATATTATATTATATTATATTATATTATATTATATTATATTATATTATTATATTGTTATGTTATGTTATGTTATGTTATGTTATGTTATGTTATGTTATGTTATGTTATGTTATGTTATGTTATGTTATGTTATATTATATTATATTATATTAATTATCCTCACAATAATAGCCCTGTGAAATAGGGTGGGCTGAAATGAGAAGGAGCTTAGCATTTTAATGGTAGAACAAGTCACTTGCAGCAGACAAAGCAGAACAAAATGACATTGTGCTTAACTTTAGCATCTGTTTTCATCCTGAATGGAATCAGGCTTCCATTATATTGCAAGTAATGAGTTATTTCTTTTGCTAGAGATTCGTTCGGTTGGAAATTGCCATCACTCACGAAGCCATGAGTACTACAAATACAGCATTCTCTACCCTAGTGGGTTCCTGGCCTATCCCTGCAAATCATACAAATCTTTTCAAGCGGTAAGCATGGTATTCTGCCCTGGTTCAATCCAATTAGCTTCTTTAAATAGGTTAATTCAAAGTATAAGCATGGCATTATATGCTGAAGTTCATTTATATTAAAGTACAATATAGCCAAAGAACAAATCCACATTTTTAAGGAAAAACAAATCCATAACCTCTAAGCTTTTGTTCTTGGCATCAGGCCTCAACTATGTGACATGCCACAAAGTGTTGAATGTGTTCACGCAATACATTTTCATCAAATAACCACCAGTTCCAGGTTTGAGTAGGAAATTCCTCTCAATGAATTACTTTTCTCCTCCACACCATTATCTTCTTGCAACTGCTGTTTCTTCTACTCACTTCCAGAAAGCTGGACTGCGTAAGTGTGCTTGCTGCAAATATAAAAGAGATTACCCGCAGGCCACAGAGAATCTGGTGGGCAACAGTGGATATCCTATCAAAAGGGGGTTATTGGCAGGTATCATCACCACTTTCCTATATCTAGGGTCTGGTATAAATCTATCTGTACAAACCACCTTCCTGTCACCTCTCATTTTAGAAATTAAACCTTCACTTTAACCTTTCCCTGTTAGTAGATTAGTGGTAGGGGAAGGGAGGCATTAGAAATAATGAATAAATCAAAACAACCAAGGCAGCCAACAGAACTGACATACACATAGTCCTCAACTTAAAACGGGTCATTTAGTGACCTTCAAAATTACAACACTGAAAAAAAATGACTTATGATCATTTTTCACACAACTGTTGCAGCATCTCCACAGCCACATGATCAAAATTCAGACACTTGGCAGTTGACTCATACTTATGATGGTTGCGAAGTCCTGGGGTCATGTACTCTCCTTTTCTGACCTTCTGACAAACAAAGTCAATGGGGAAGCCAGATTCACTTAACAACCGTGTTATTAATTTAATAACTGTAGTGATTCACTTAACAACTGGGGAAAACTCACTTAAAAACTGTCTCACTAGCAGCAGAAATGTTGGGTCGTAAGTGGAGGACTACCTGTAATCACATCTACTATTTGCAGTTTGAGGTGCTAAGCCAGGATAGCAGTGCATGCTTGAACATACAATAAAGATTATAGTGGAAACAGTGAAAAGATTTGAAAAAAGCCTTTGGAACCAATCTATTTATTTTATCCTAGGGAAATTGCTTTCCATGTCCCAGAGAAGGCTGCCCAGTAATGGGTCACTATGCTGATCAATCCCATGATAAACTGAAGAAAAGAAATCAAAACTACTATCTAAACACAGGATTTAAGGAACCCTTCACCAGTGAGTACATAAAGTATGTGTGAAATAATAGTAGTAACCAGTGAATCTGCAAAGAAACCTACTAATTTAGGATTGATTATGGCTGTCAGTACCAGGGTCATGTTTTTGAAATTTAAAGCTGTATAAGGAGTTATAACTTTCCATTTGTTGTGTGTAGCACAAAATGGAATTATCATGCACATTCATGCTGACAAGTGTGCAAGAAATTGTCATATTTTCTTACCTGGATGCCTTCATGGAGATCTCACTTCTGTGTTTGAGGTTGTAAGGAATATATGACTAAGTTCACAGCCAATCTCTTCTGACAAATCTGGAAATTTAAACTACAGTAAATGATTAACTATCAAACTAGATCAATTACTTATCCTGGCTGGTCATATATGCAAACATAGCATACATATATTGTAGGAGGCAGTTCTAGTCTCTAAATTTGGAAAGACAGACTGCCAAGATTTATCTTCCAAGGGAAAAAAAAATCCTATTAGAATTTCAAGAGTAAGCAATTAATCTTTTTATATGCAGGATGAGTAAAACATGTTTAAGGAGAGTCCCAAAAGTGCTTTTTCAAAAAGCAACTGGACTTCGTTTTTTCTTTAAAGATGTTTTGCTTCTTATCCAAGAATCAGTCAGTTCTTATCCTGAAATCAGTCAGAACTGAAGAAGCTTCTTGGATGAGAAGTAAAACATCTTCAAAGAAAAAACAAAGTCCAGTTGCCTTTTGAAAAAGCATTTGTGGGATAACCATGACCTGGATAACTGAGAATCTCCATAGACATGTTTAAGGAGAGGTACGTACACACACACAATAGCAATAGCAATAGCACTTTTCTTATATACCGCTTCATAGTGCTTTACAGCACTCTCTAAGCGGTTTACAGAGTTCAGCATATTGCCCCCAACAATCTGGGTCCTCATTTTACCGACCTCGGAAGGATGGAAGGCTGAGTCAACCTTGAGCCTAGTGAGATTTGAACAGCTGAACTGTTGAACTAGCAGTCAGCCTGCAATGGCTGCATTTAACCACTGCACCACTTCAGCTCTTACACACACACACACACACACACACACACACACACACACACACACACACACCCCAAAATAGTATATTTTTCTGTATGAGCTACTTAATAGCTTGTCTATACGAGATTCTTACGTTCTTCAAAAACAGAAATGCCTTCTCATTGGAATGTTCTGCCTGTTGTCCTTTGCTGAAACTTCCTCTGATGCCACAATGCATCCTTTTCAGTACTTCACTATTTCCCAAGGCAGTTCAAAATTGAATTCAGAGGAGAAAAGTATCTAGGCTTTACAACATTTGTATGGTGCTAAATATCTCATTTTTCTTTCATTATGCAAAAATCCACTTTTGAATGAAGGTGTGATGTTTAGGTGTTTTTTTTTAAATAAATACATGTTTGAATACTACATATTTAAATTCTTGTTTTCATATCTCAGCCCTTCAAACTGTTATAATTGGGGATGAGGGATGATTTTAAATTGAGTTTGTGGCTAAGTTTACCATCAATTAAGACAAAATAGGTAATATTTTCTCTTAAAACTATATTCCCTCTAGGATAATCTGCCAGATGGGATGTACTGATAATGGGCTAGATCAGTGATGGCGAATCTTTTTTTCCTAGGGTGCCGAAAGTGCATGCGTGTGCGCTATCACACATGCATGAGTGCCCACACCCATAATTCAATGCCTCGGGAGGGCGAAAACGGCCTCCGCCGCCCCCCGGAGGCCCTCTGGAGGTCGGAAACGGCCCGTTTCCCAACTTCTGGTGGGCCCGGTAGGCCCATTTTTTGCCCTCCCCAGGGCTCCGAGGCTTCCCTGGAGCCTGGGGCAGGCAAAAACGCCCCCCATCCCCCCCGAGGCCCTCCAGTAGCCGAAAACGCCCCCCAGAGCCTCCGCGCGAGCCGAAAATCAACTGGCTGGTGTGCACATGCACGCTGGAGCTGAGCTAGGCCAACGGCTCCGCGTGCCTGCAGATATGGCTCCACGTGCCACCTGTGGCACGCGTGCCATAGGTTCGCCATCACTGGGCTAGATAAATTAAAGCCCTATAAATATTATTTATTAAAATGTCTTAAGATTCTTTAACATTATAAACTTTTTAAACAATCAATTTTTTTTCTAGTTCTTATTTTAATCTCATTAACAAAGATGAATACCCTTGCCTAATTGTATTTTATACCTAGCTATTTTGTATTTATCTAACTGCTGCATTTACAACACATGTGTCATATTACCTAGGTTGGCGATATAATATATCTGTCAAACTAAATGGAATGAAAAATGTGAAAGGAGAAATAAATATAGTTTTCCACAATAAAAATGGAAATATGACGGAATATCCGATTATGAGGTATATTTCATGCTTTCTTATTGTTGCAGATTTTCAGTTTTGCTAATTTTAGGAATAATTATATCAATAATTCAATTAAGAGTTTTTCATATTTATCACGTATAGAATACTTCCAAAAATTTCTATACATCCTAGCTCCTAATTCAAGGATTAGGTCTGTTTTATGAAATAACAAATTTAAAAGGTAATAACATACTCTATAAGTGATGTAAAAAAATTAAAAAGTGGGAAGTGAAGAAGTTAGGAATGTTGACCTTTTTTCAACAATAAAATAATGTAGTTTGTAAATTCTGTTTTAATACCTGATGAAATGGGCTATAGAATCAGCTTTCAGGGTGGAGACAATGGGAATGGAATAGCTTTTATGGTGAACTATGATGTTTTATAAGTAAATGCGGTACAAAACAAATTGTTCAAGCTATTATAGCTTTAGTAGATTATTTTATAACGTGTGTTGTGTGTTGTCAGGAAATTGTGCAGCAACTGTCCACATGAAGTCAGAGACACTGACATAAACTTGTAATTTTATATAAATAAATATTTTTATATTTATAGAAGACAAGATAGTCAGGAACACAGGAACATCATGAGGTAAATCAAACAGCATACACAGCACAGACAGAAGAAAAAGGCGGGGGGAAAAATTAAAATTCCCCTTTACACCCATAACAACCAATCATAGCGTAGATTGCCTCAGGCATGAGCCAGCACTCTCCAATCAATCAACTACAACTGTGTATTCTGGCCCATTGTACACTTTACTGTTCCAGCTACTAAATTAAATACCCTAACCCTCATCCAATCTGAATTATTTGATTGAGATAAATTGTGAATGAGCAATATTAATATCACAGAATAATTAATTGCGAAGTTGTAAAAAAAACCTGTCCTGATGCTCTGTAATTTCTTCAATCATATTTTTACAGCGGCAGCCTTAACCAAGAACAAATCTATTCAAAGCTCACAGATGTAGAAATTAATCCAGAAAATGCTTCAAGAATTGAGTTTGTTTGGCACAAGCAATTCTTTACTTTCTTTTGGGATCAACTAGGAGCAGAAAAAGTAAATCTTACCCGTGGGCAAGATGGGCGCAAGTAAGTATAGCCATTATGATACTTAATTTTCATGATTTATATCAAGCTTCATTTGATAGTTCAGGAAAAAATTCTTTCTATCTGAGCAAGGATGGGACTTGAGCAAGGATGGGATTTGAACATACTGAAATCCACTGATTGTGGTTGGAAGGAGATATTGATCTGCTGTTCTGAAATGCTAGAGTAAATACATAAGCTTGAACTACATGCCCTCTTGCTACATATGCAGTTAGACTTATTTTTACTTTATTTATTTGTTAGCTGGTTTTGTTCAAGGTGGGTTATTGCGATTATAAAAATATTGATCAATCGATAAATAAGCAGTAAAAATTGGAAGCAACATCTCTGAAACAACGCAAAATAAGAACAACCTGTATGTTGTAGAGATTTCCAGTTCAGAATACACTTCCAATAATTTCTCCTTTGTAACCTCCCAAACACTTCTAGAGTTATGAATGGGGAAGAAGGCTCAGAAAGTCCAGCATGAAGGGTTCAGAGAACCAAGTTTTCTTTTGATAAAGATCCTAGACCCGTGATGGCGAACCTATGGCACGGGTGCCACAAGTGGCACGCGGAGCCATATCGGTGGGCACGCGAGCTCAGGTCTGGCGCGCATGTGCGCACCGGCCGGCTGATTTTCAGGCCTTCTGGGCCCACTGGGAGTCAGGAAACAGGCTGTTTCCAGCCTCCATAGGGGGTGGGGAAGGCTGTTTTCGCCCTCCCCAGGCTCCTAGAAAGGCTCTAAAGCCTGTGGAGAGCAAAAAATGGGTGTGCCATTGCATGCTGGGAGTGGGGGGGGGTCATGCGCGCATGCGCGGGGGTGCATGGAATTATGGGTGTGGGCACGCACACATGTGATCCCCCGCATCACCCTCCCTTTTTGGCACGCGAACCAAAAAAGGTTCGCCATCACTGTCCTAGACCTTCTATCATTAGAACACCCTGAATATTTTGTAATGTGAACTCTTGCATTATAAATATTTCTTTTGTCCAGTCAGAAATCTAAATTTTTAACCTTTGTACTGTATATAGTCAAAACATGGATTAAGGGATGGAAGAAAGAAGTTAACTAACAAATGTAGGATTAATATAAGGAATTTTTCTTCTTCCCCTTCTTCCAGGACTTCCCTTTGTGGCCATGGAACAGTAAAATATGAAGTTCCTCAAATTCTTACACCTTGTGGAACACTAAAGGAGGCATAGTTATAATTGTAAGAGCAGTGAGGAACAGCTTCTTCATGTGGCCTCTGAAAGAGCTTGATGGTTTGAAGTATGACTTATTAGAACAAATCTTCTGTCATTTCTTTTCATCATCTCAGCTCAGAACACAATCATCATAATTGTTTTAGGTATAATAAAGCAATAGGTATCAATTTCTGTTTCATAAGAAATAAAATAGGCATAAAGTTTGTGTGTGTGTATGTGTGTGTGGAGAGAGAGAGAGAGAGAGAGAGAGAGAGAGAGAGAGAGAGAGAGAGAGAGAGAGAGAGAGAGAGAGAGAGAGAGAGAGAGAGAGCAAACTATGAATAGAAAAAAGCAATGAATGCTGCTTAGAGTATGGAGTATTTTTACTTGACAAGATACTTCTCTGTAAATTTGCTTTAATTTAATTTAATGCATAGATTCCAAAACTTTATGTGCTCTGATGAGTTTATGTTTATAAAGTGTAATGTGAAGAGGGAGAATTTGCATCTTTCTCTTCCTTCTCAGAGGTTTGGTTTAGACTCAGATTGTTGGGGGCAATATGCTGATTCTGTAATCCACTTAGAGAGGGCTGTAAAGCACTATGAAGCGGTATATAAGTCTAAGTGTTATCGCTATTTCCCTGCTTAATAGGGCAAAGAATGTATTTAGATGAACTCCAAGATATTTATCAGTTTTCTTCATTTATGGTGGGCATAGCAAAGAAAACATTAAAGATTTGGATTCACGGTTCCTTCTACGTATCCCCAGGCTTGTTCCAATGCTTTCTTTTAAATCTTTCCCACAGCAGACATTCCTCAAATATTAAAAAATTTGAGTCTTTAAGGAAGTTTTCCAACATCAGAATCGTTTCACTACTACTTGATCTTCTATGTCAGGGGTGTCAAACTCGCGTCGTCATGGCAATGTCATGTGACATATCGGGACTTTCCCCCCTTTTGCTAAACCGGCCATGGGTGTGGCCAGCGGTTGACGCATCCGGCACGCAGCCCCTGAGTTTGACAGCCCTGCTCTATGTGATCTTAAAGGGCAAATTCGATTCATCGTATGGAGAGCTTTCTAAAGCCACAGGATTCTCGTCTTAATGCTTGTTGTGATTTTTAAATGTCAAGATACTTTGCTTTAGATGCCATGGACTTAAACCATTTTTCTTGTTCATTTGCACCTTTAAACTAAAGAACCTTTGGCCATTGAAATCTTTTGTCTGGGCCTTATATTAAGCTTCATTTAGACTTCTGCGTCACTGCATGCAGGGAACGTATGCACCTGTCATTTGTAGACAGTTGTGTAGCTGTTGCAATGATATTTCTGCAAATGTTAACATTCTGGTTAGGCAGCATTCAAACAACAATGTACCTTGCCTTCCACTTATTTCCCAACAAGAAGTCAAATCAACCAATCAGCATGCAGAAAGGGCATCTCCACACATAGCTGAGATTTGGAAGTGTTGACCCATCTGCAATCATCTGCAAACTACGCTTACCCATCAATCCCTTTGCAGCCTAAGGCATGTGTCGATGCCTCTGTGCAGTTGCAGACCAGTCTAAATCAAGCTTTAGGAGCTCTGAGTGGTTGATAGCAAACATAATAACTTAAAAGAAATTATTTGCTTTCACACTTTGTTATTCTTATTTGATATGTACTACCTTGTTGGCTTTTAATAGCAAGTTCTAATAGAAAATAATATCTGTCTTTATAATAGGAAGATATGTTTATCTGATTATTCATTAAATGAACATCCCCAGTTATGGAAAGATATATATTTGTGTGCGTGCACGGATGGGGGAAAGTGTTTGCTTATAAATGTGCAGTGAAGGCCTATCTCATATGATTGCTGTTATTTGTCGGGGGTTTTATGGGCTATCAGACTGAAACGTCAGGTACTTTTCCAAGGTAAAAATAAATAAAGGAACTGCAACAATTGGATAGAACAGTCTGCTTGTTATAAACAGTATTGTGAAAATCATCTTTGAGTCAGAAACTCTGCAAAATGCTATAGGTGACTGCAGAATTCCTTTTCATTAATTAATGCAGTAATAATGAAAGCATTTCCAAAAATATGTCATTTCTGAACTCATTTATTATGGTATAAATAGGACTTGCTTATGAGTAAATATTGGGCTTGCATTGGATCAGGCAGAACCTTCCAACCTAAACTGGGGGAATCTCGAAAACTATATTTGAATTTCTACTGGTTCATACCAGCTAATGTGTGAAGTTTAGATGCTGCTGTTGCTGTCATTACTCCTCTTTTGCTTTCATGTCTTTCTTTGCCTAAGGAATTATGGTAGTCCTCAATTTACGATCACAATTGAGCCCAACATTTCTGTTTCTAAGTGAGGCAGTAGTTAAGTGAGTTTTGCCCCACTTTACAACTTTTTTTGCCCCACTTGTTAAGTGAATCACAGCAGTTGTTGAGTTAGTATCACGGTTGTTTAAATGAACCTGGCTTCCCCATTGACTTTGCTTGTTAGAAGGTTGCAAAGGGGGATCACATGATCCTGGGACACTGCAACTGTCATAAATATGAGCCAGCTGCCAAGCATCCGAATTTTGATCACGTGCCCATGGGGATCCTGGAAAAGTTGTGTGAAAAACAGTCATAAGTCACTTTATTCAATGCCATTATAACTTTGAATGGTCACTAAATGAATGGTTGTAAGACAAGGATTGTTTGTAATACATTTTTTATATTATAAAATCATTTCTAACCTGGTCCACTTAGAGAACCATTAGTACTTGAAGACTAGGATTAGATTATTCTGCATCTCAAAGAGCAGGTTTTCAATAATGGATCTTCCTTTCTGATCACAGGAGGAGAGTCCATAATGTCTTATGACCTTTCCTAACATTTTACAATGATTTCCCTGAGCTTAATACAGAAAGAATGCATTGGAAATAATTTGATATATAAATTGGTGGTATTCCATCATTGCAAAAGTTTTATTATTTTTCCTGATAAACCTAAATATAGAGATATTTATCACCAGACAAATGACAACTAATCCAGTAATTCTGTGCACAACCTTTGTCCCTCAAGGTGTAGAAGGAAACCTTCAGCCTTGGAAGATTGGCCTTCAGATATCACTTTTGTGGATTCTTCAGCAGGTCTTATCTCAGGATCAGAGGGGACTGCCTACCAATATCAAACCATTGTTGTTGAGAAGATAAGATCTGCTGAAGAGTCCACCAAAGGGACATCTGAAGGCTACTCTTCTTCTAAGACTGAAGGTTTCCTTTTATACTTTGAGAGATAAATCAATATACTTGATTACTATCAATATACTGGGTTACTGAATTACTATGAAAATGATGTTTTGAATCTACAAGCCGGTTTCTACTCTTCTTTACCCCTGAAGCTAATCAGATTAATTCTAATCAGTTCCTGAGCTGATATTGCTATCAGATTGATGACTGGTTAATCTGTACTTATCTAGATGTTTCTTAATATTGTGCTGAATTATGTTTAAACCTTTCTGTTATGAGGCTGTGGGGTTATTCATATGAAAAGTTGCTTTACAATTTTAACATGTTTTGGCACTTTTTGGGCCTTGTTATCACATCTGAAGAGCAGATTTTAAATACTTTTGATATTCAAGACATTCACAGGTTGGTATCTATAACTGGAACTAGAGAAAAGACTAGGTGTGTAGCGTGCATATTGTTGTCATTGTAGAGAATAAAACTAGTATAGCATTATTTTAAAATCTATGTGAATAACAACAATCCTGAAATTCCAAATAGCCCATGCTCCTACCCCTGCTTAGTAATGCAACTCACAAGGAAGCATTAAATATGTCAGTGTTTCTCAGGGCAGAACCACACATTCTGCTTGGCACATCATCATCAACATGGGCAACTCACTGAACAGGAAGAGATGATGTCATCCACCCTAAATTACTGAACACAGATGAGGAACAAACACGGGGATAGTAGGATAGTAGGCAGTATGTAAAGAACCTCCTTTACTAGCTCTCATCATTTGCCCTATGGTCAAAAGACTCCTAAGGTTCAAAGAGACAATGAATCTCCAGCACTGTTTCACAACAATCATCTAGAACAGGCGTGTCCAACCTGCAGCCTACAGGCCACGTGCGGCTCTGGAAAGCTAGAATGCAGCCCCGCAAGATTGTCAAAAATATTTAAAAATAAAAGAAGTTTGTTATTTATACACATTAACTATATTATATATTTTATATGCAGTCCAGGACATCCCTCTTCACTCAATGTGTGCCGGGTAAGCGAAAAAGGTGGACAACCATGATCTAGAGCAGTGGTTCTCAACCTTCCTAATGCCGTGACCCACCCCCCGCCGCGCCCACTGCCGTGACCCCTGACCCGCCACTGCCATTTAGGTTCTATTACCCTCTGCGCATGCGCAGAGGGTAAAAGAACCCAAATGGCGGCATCCAGGCGAAGTCTCCCTACCCCTGTGAAAGGGTTGTTCGACCCCCAAAGGGGTCGCGACCCCCAGGTTGAGAACTGCTGATCTAGAGTCTGGAAATACATAGAATACATAGAATGGTAATAATTTCAAGTCCTGCAAATCTCAAACTTGCACAGCATTTTCAAGGTTGCCACATACTATTTGTGCTCATTACACTGCAACAGTTACGCACCTTTCTAAGTGGCCTGTGATATCATTTTTTAAAAGAAAAATGTGTCACTTTAGTTTGTTTTAAATTTACTGTAACGCAGGGGTGAAATTCAAAATTTTTCCCTACCAGTTGGGGTGTTAGCAATTGCCCCAGCTTTGTGTCATCCACAATTTTATGAGCAACCCTTTATTTCCTTGTTTAGATCAAGAGGGGATGTTGAATTAAGGTGTTAAAGAGTCCTGGGCCCAAGGCCAAAATCTGAGGTATCCCATTGCACATTTCCCTCCATATGGACATAGACCCATTAAGTACCATGCATTGGCTATTATTATTCAGCCATCTATGAATCCATCTAATAGTGGACCATCCATTTCACATTGTTTCAGTTTTACCAAACAGATTTTATAGCCAACTTTATGAAATCTAAGTATACTACATCTGCAACATTCTGTTGGTCCTCCAGCCTATTCACACTATCAAAGAAAACAATAAAGTTTGTCTGGCACAACTTTTTTTTTTAGCAAAACCATGCTGGTTTCAGGTAATCATTTATAAGTGCTTGCAAACCGACTGCTTGATTATTTTTTTCCTAGGATTTGCCCTGGTATTGGCATTTAGAACCATCTGTCACCAAGCAGATGGCGCAGACCCTGAATGCTCTCTAAAATCTGCTAATGACTTTCAGACAACCTTGGCAGCTTCATTTTTGTGTACACAGGTGATGCCCTTTTGTGTTTTCACACATAGAGAAATGAAAACTAAAACATGCAGAGAAATATAGTTATAGCATACTGCTTTTGTTGTATGAATAGAATAGAACAGAATAACAGAGTTGGAAGGGACCTTGGAGGTCTTCTAGTCCAACCCCCTGCTTAGGCAGGAAACCCTATACCACTTCAGACAAATGGTTATCCAACATCTTATTAAAAACTTCCAGTGTTGGAGCATTCACAACTTCTGGAGGCAAGCTGTTCCACTGATTAATTGTTTTGTCAGGAAATTTCTCCTTAGTTCTAAGTTACTTCTCTCCTTGTTTAGTTTCCACCCATTGCTTCTTGTTCTACCCTCAGGTGCTTTGGAGAATAGTTTGACTCCCTCTTCTTTGTGGCAGCCCCTGAGATATTGGAACACTCCTATCCTGTCTCCCCTAGTTCTTCTTTTCATTAACTAGACATACCCAGTTCCTGCAACCGCTCTTCATATGTTTTAGCCCCCAATCATCTTTGTTGCTCTTTTCTGCACTCTTTCTAGAGTCTCAACATCCTTTTTACATCGTGGCGACCAAAACTGAATGCAGTATTCCAAGTGTGGCCTTACCAAGGCATTATAAAATGGTATTAACACTTCATGTGATCTTGATTCTATCCCTCTGTTAATGCAGCCTAGAACTGTGTTGGCTTTTTTGGCAGTTGCTGCACACTGCTGGCACATATTTAAATGGTTGTCCACTAGGACTCTAAGATCCCTCTCACAGTTACTACTGTTGAGCAAGATACCACATATACTGTACCTGTGCATTTTGTTTTTCTTGCCTAAATGTAGAACCTTACTTTTTTCATCATTGAATTTCATTTTGTTAGAAAGTTCCCAATGTTCAAGTCTGTCAAGATCCTTCTGAATCTTGAGCCTATCTTCTGGAGTGTTTACTATTCCTGCCAGTTTGGTGTCATCTGCAAATTTGATGAGTTCCCCATCTATCCCCTCGTCCAAGTCATTGATGAAGATGTTAAAGAGTACTGGGCCTAAAACAGAGCCTTGGGGTACCCCACTGCATACTTCCCTCCATGTAGATGCAGTTCCATTGAGCACTACACGTTGAGTGCAGTTGGTCAGCCAGTTTCGAATCCATCTGGTGGTGTTGCTGTCTAACCCACATTTTTCTACTTTATCTAGTAGTAGGTTATGGTCTACTTTATCAAATGCCTTACTGAAGTCCAAGTAAATTATATAGACAGCATTCCTCTGGTCCACTAGTTTTGTCACTTTGTCAAAGAATGCAATAAGATTAGTCTGGCATGATCTGTTTTTGACAAACCCATGTTGGCTTTTGGTTATCACTTTTGTATTTTTGTATTTGTTTTGGTTATCTTTTGTTTTTTGGTTATCACAGTATGAAGTTTTACTAAACCTCAGTGGTGAAATAAAAACCTTTGAAGAAAGAATCATTTTATGTGTATTGACCCTTTTATTCCAAAATTAACATTTTATTAGTTTGTGAGTATGTCTTTTGTTTCTATGCTGCCTCTTATATCGCATGGACAACATTACATCAGACATATCCAATTTTACTCAATTTTTGCAAAGTTTAACAGGATGCATGTGCAAGTAAATATCCACAGGATTGTCACTATTATTGTTTTTAAAATAACTTTTATCAGTTATATCCATGGGTGCCTGACCCTCACCACAGCACAGACCGAAGAAAGGTGTGGGTGTCATATCACAGTACACATTTTCCCCTTTCACACTTTCATAAGCAAGTACATAATTCATATTTCTAACTTGTCTACATCTTCTTTAGAACCTAAAATTAGATGTTCGGCTTATCTGATAACTTTAGGAGAGGATTACCACAGCTAGAGAGTTATAATAATAAAATACCATATTTTTCTGAGTATAAGACGCACCTTTTTCCTCCCTAAAAGAGGCTGAAAATTTGGGTGCGTCTTATACTTCGAATGTAGCTTTTTTCTTCCAGCCCTAACTAGGTGCTAACGATCTTCCCAGCTCTTACCGGCTTGCAGGCTCTTTCATTGTTACTCTCTCAGAAGAATGTTTTTCCAGCCCTAAGTCTTTGCAGGGTTTTTTTTCATTGCTCTACTTGCTCCAAAGAAGTTTTTTTCTAGCCCTAACCAGGTGCTAACGATCTTCTCAGCTCTTACTGGCTTGCAGGCTCTTTCATTGTTATTCTCTCAGAAGAAGGTTTTTTTAAGTCCTAACCAGGAGATAAAATAATGTGCTGAAGCTGCTCCGAATAAGTTTTTTTTTTTAGTCCTAACCAGGTGCTAACAATCTTCCCAGCTCTTACTGGCTTGCAGGCTCTTTCATCGTTACTCTCTCAGAAGAAGGTTTTTTTAAGTCCTAACCAGGAGATAAAATAATGTACTGAAGCTGACCAGACTAAGGATGCTAGCCAGATGAACACCTGGTAGGCAGATTGTTTTCCCCTATTTTCCTCCCCAAAAACTAAGGTGCATCTTATACTCCGAAAAATATGGTAATTATTATTTAATAAAGGCAGAATACAAATAAATAAATAAATAAAATACCTATAGATTTTAAGTTAAAATTTGACCCTATCAAACATGGATCTATATCTCTTCATTTCCGATGGATCATGTGCCAGCATTATTTTCATACAATTGATTTTTGTTGGGCACACCTCAGTGAATGCAGCACATCAAGGCCTGCATTTAGAGCATTTTCTTATGGGCCCAATGCAGCATTTCCATTGTGGAAAAGTCAGCAGAACTTGAAATGCCACATATTACACTGTGAGTACATGCCATAGGTAGCTGTGGCTCAGAAGAGCAAGATGTCATGCTGTCATTCCAAATAGTTTTGGAGCAATTAAGGCTCTGATTTATTTATTTATTTTCAGAAGAGGCCCATGATTCTTCTTAGTGGGGCAGAAGAACTGCTGTGATAAGGGGAAAAAAAGTTATTTACAGCATCATAAATGTCAAGGTCAAATGTTCTTTTCCCAATAGGTGAAAGGCTAAAGCCATGGAGGCATTTATTTTTTTTAAAGGTCCTAGGAATTCCTGCAATCTGGCACATAAAATCTAGGTATATAAGAACCAGAATAGTTAGGCTGCAGTTAAGAGGGAAATTCTTTCAGGTCACAGCTGAGGCTCACACATCTTCAAGTTGCCAAGTTTGAAAGACACTGGTCTTCTGTTCGTAAAAGGATCAACTGGATGAGCTGAGGATACCAAGAAGGTTGACAGCTGCAGACTGGTAAGAGGATTGAAGAAAATCCACAGTTGTCTGACAAAGATTTCAAGTGAAGCTGCTGGAAGGAGAGAGTGACAAGGAACAAAATCAGCTTTGTTAGCAAGGCAGACCTGCTCTAAATATGATTCCAAAGTTTGCTAGATTGGTTTAGGAAGAAACTGTGAGCCTAATGGCTTTCTTCCCCTCCACTCCATTCTACTCTGTCCCTTTTTCTCCCAGGAAAGTGAAAAGAAGGCTAACTAACATTTTAAAAGAAGAGCTGAATTGGTTTGTTTAGTTAGGCTTACACTTAAATATTCACACTAGGAATATGCCATTATAATAAAAACGGTTATGGTGGTACTAGTTTGAATATAGCAAAACATTTCACTTTAATTAACATCTCAGCTCCCTGTGTGTCTGGATTGGTTACTATTCTTAGCCACCCTCCCACATTTATCTCTTTGTCCATTTAGGCTGCTGGATACAGCCTTAACATTTAATAGAATCACAGTTGTTCTGAGTGCAATGAAGACTAACCTGGAAAATGACTGTAATAAGATTTTCTGCCTGAAATCTATTTCTCCCTCCAAGTAGGTAGGGAAGTTGCAAAGTATGGTTTCTAGTGGTAAAAATGAAGTTGCTCATTGTCTGTCAATTGGAGGAACATCTTAACAGAGCAAGAAAACTGTAACAACAGCAACATACAATAAATCAGTGTTTCTCGACCTGAGCAACTTCAAGAGGGTCTAAGACAGGGATGTCAAACTCAAGGGCCATGTGGGGTGCTTAGATCTGATCTGCGGGGCTGCCCTGGAAACAGCGAAGGACCGGCCCATGGTGCCTCTGTCAGCTAAAATGGAGCTCCATGTTCGCTGGCAGAGGGCTGTAGGAGGCCGTTGCAGTCGAAAATGGAGCTCTCCCTGGTCTTGCCTTCCTCCCTGGAGATAATGGATCCCCCCAGCCCCACCCAGGCCACCATAGGTGCCCCCGACACGAGTGATGTTGAGCTGGCCATGCCCACCCTGGCATCCCCCACCCTGAAATAGAGTTTGACACCCCTGGTCTAAGACAACTCGCTGTGGCCAACTCAGCCTGGCCAACTTGCCTCAGCTAATTTGCCCTGGCCAACTCACTGTGGAACATTCAACTCAGGATAACACAAGAGAGGGAGAAGTAAATTGCAGCAGGCCTTGTCTTGCTTTAGGTTGAACCTTCTCAAGTTAGAAGTCCCTGAAGGTGAGGTTTGCTGCAATTCTACTTGTCCCTCTCTTGAATTATCCTGCGGGAGGTTGTCCTGTGTCAAGTTGGATGTAGTGAGTTTTCCCACAGTGATTTGGCCATGGCAAGATTGCCGGGGTGAGTTATCCCATTCCAACTTTAAGATGGGTGGACTTCAAGTCAGTCAGCCTGAATTTTGGGAACTAAAGTCCACTCATCTTAAAGTTGCTAAGGTTAAGAAATATTGCATTAAATTACATATTCAGTTTATACTTATACTCAAATTTTACAACCTTCAATGACAAAGTAAGAACCGGCAAGTATTGAGATCCAGTAAAAAATATTTCAGCTCTACTCCTATTTAGATTATGAAATGTATATTAGAGTTACTGAAAGCATCCATTTGGAGTCTTTTCCTCCTGTTTTATATACATATTATTTAATACTTAGTGATCAAGGAATGTAATGTAAAGAATTTTATTGCCTTTAAAAATATTACATAGGGAAATAAGGCTTCAAGAATAACCTTTAACTAAGCATTTGTTCTAGAAGTACCACCAAAAAATGCCTCAATGTTGCTCACCTAGTTTCCATTTTCACTATATGATCGTAAGCTTTGTGTATTTATGATAACCTTAATCTGAAACATACCTATTTACTTTCATGAATAACCCTCAAGGATGTGGCACTTTATAAAAGGGCCAGGCATGTTTATCTTAAGCCTTTGTCTGGAATTCAAGCAAAGGCTAAGCAGTAAGTCACATCTTATTTCATCAAGTTCAAAATTCTTCAGTTGCTACATTTTCATTATCTGTTATAACTACCTTAGATGTAAGTTAAAAATTAGTATAAATTATCTTTAACACTCATTCATCTGCTTTCTCTCCTTTGTTTTAAAAAATACTTTAGATGCTTGCCTTTTGGACCACGCTGCTTTTACTGTTCCTTGCAGTTAGAGGTAAAAGCTATTGTTTTATGTTACAACTCCAAACTGCTGTTGGTTTATCCGTGTTTTGTATCAGCTGAAGTGTCAATACCAGGGAATTGTATTGTGAACCATTAAATGTTAAGCTGAATGGTCTTGGGATTCCAAATTTCCTTTCCTGTAGTCCTAAGTAGAAATGTTACTAGAATTCCAGTCCTTTTGCAGGATTTGTATTTTGTATTTGTATTTGTTTATTTGTCAAGCATATATGATTATAAGCAAAGTATAAACAGTAAAACATGATTGAATATATATGTAATAGTACAAGCATGAATAAGAGTAAAAGAGGTTTGAATATATGGGTACATTAGGACAGGAACGGTAGGCATGATTGTGCGCTTATGCATGCCCCTTACAGACCTCTTAGAAATGGGGTGAGGTCGATGGTAGATAATCCGAGGTTGAAGTTTTTGGGGTTAGGAGAAGAAACTACTGAGTCAGGTAAAGTGTTCCAGGCATTAACCACTCTGTTGTTGAAGTTGAATTTTTTGCAACCAAGTCTGGAGCGGTTTACATTAAGTTTGTATCTATTGTGAGCTCGTGTATTATTGCGGTTGAAGCTGAAGTAGTCGTTAACAGGTAGGACTTTGTGGCAGATAATTTTGTGAGCTACACTTAGGTCAGATCGAAGGTGGCGTAGTTCTAAATTTTCAAGTCCCAAAATTTCAAGTCTGGTTTCGTAAGGTATTTGTGCATTTATGCATTTCCAGAATTGCTTATCCATACCCCTTTCTTACCGATGGACAGGGAAAAACAGATAAAACCTAGCCAAAATGGATTACAAGCGATATTATTCCTTGCAAATAAAACTGATTTCCATGCAGCAGAAATTAATCCACATATCAAAGTGATTTAGAGAGCTGAGGACCTAATTCCTTCCCATGCAGTTTGCAAATTGCTTTCAGAAGTCTTTTCATTCAAGGTTAGATTAAACCATATTGACTTCAGAAGAGTTCCCAAATGTCAAGGGAAACATGGAGAAAATGAATGATTACGTAGTTTGATAAAGGAATGGATACCCTGCTGACATCATTACCAGAGAAGATATCCTATAGACGGTAGAATATGAACTTTTGCTTCAGTTGCTCATGCCTTCATTATCTGACACATATATAACAGGCAAAGAAGTTTGCTACGACCGCCTGGGCTGCTTTACAGATGACATCCCATGGGCTGGAACAGTGGAACGGCCCATTGCACGACTCCCTTGGTCACCTCAAGAAATAAATACACGCTTTCTTCTGTATACTACAAAGAACCTTGACAACTTTCAGGTGAGATCTACCCTCCCTCTGCTGAATTTTAAAACATTTTGGAAGAACCATCTTCCAATAGTTTGATCATTTGTGTTCAAAAATAAAGCTATATAATATAAAAGTGTATTAATCATTTTCTTGGTTATACTTGCTTTAGTAGTATACAACCAATGTCCTGTATATCTTTAAAATAGTTGATTTATTGAATCTTTACATTTTTTTACCTTGTTGCCTTTAATAATATAACTTATTATACCTGTTCCAGATGAGAGATTTGTAATGTATTTGATTCAATGAGTAAAATGTGAAGTGCATAAAAAGAATGAAGTTCAGATTTTATTCTCCTAAACACTTTATATAATTATAGTGATGGTTATCTTGGATAAGAGTTCAAGAGTTTCCCATATACTTTTTTCATTTTTTCATTTTTAGTTACCGTGAAACATAACCAATAATATAATAAATTGCTAATTATAATAATAAGCAATAATCAGAAAACAATACAATTCTCTAATCAAGGAAATACCAAGGAGAAAACCAAAGCCCCAACAGCCCTGGCAGAGCAAGCTAGTGTGTAAAAACAAGAAGCAAACCCCACACCTACTAGCATTGATTATGTTACCTAGTTGTTTAAAGAAATGTTTGCATACAAACAACCAAGCTCAGAGCGCACAAAGGACTCCATAACATAAATAATAGTGTGACTATGTACATGCTTTAGAGTATTTCAAACAACCAATCCATTTAGAGACTATCTATATTTAACTCTTTTTGCATCTGCTTTATAAAACATAGACATTTTAATAGTCATATATTTAAATACCATCTAGAGAAAAATTAAATGACTTATAGTAGTTGATAATGTTATTGGAACAGCATCTGAAATAAATACAATACTCTCATTATATTTATTAATGGATTTAATTATGGTCTGAGACACCAGAAAATACTCTTATGGACAACAACTCTGATATGGCACTGAGAAAAAGAAAATATATTAGCACTGCAAAAAATTGAAAATTAATCTACAATATACAGTATATATTTGCAATACTTTGGTTGTTCAAGAATTAGGTGTGTAATATTAATAATGGACCCAAAAATCTCCATCTTAACTATCTAATGCATGAAATATTAATATTCCCAAGGTGCTCATGAGTGAAGTGAAATAGTTTCAGTTATGACAATGCTTAAGTGTAGAGAGAAAAATAAATGCTCTCTCTCTCTCTCTCTCTCTCTCTCTCTCTCTCTCTCTGTCTCTCTCTCTCTCTCTGTCTCTCTCTGTGTCTGTCTCTTTCTCTGTGTGTCTGTCTCTCTCTATGTCTGTCTCTCTGTCTCTCTGTCTCTGTCTCTCTCTCTTTCTTTCTCTGTCGTTCTCTACCTAATATTTATGTAGATTTATATATTTTTACAGGAAATCAGTGCAATTCATCCAGAAACAATTGACTACTCCAACTTCAATGCCAGCAAAATAACACGCTTCATCACCCATGGATTCATAGACCAGGGGGAAGAGAGGTGGTTATCAGATATGTGCAAGGTACAGCAAACTAAAACATTTATATTATGCCTTCATTTGGAAATCTCTTAATACCCAGACAGGTAACTAGGAAAAGCATCACTCCTTTGTGACACAGATGTGCCTGTTGGAACAATTAAAGAAAAGAAAATACAGGCAGACCTCATTTAGCTATGGCACTGAGATCTGAAAACTCCATTGTTAAGCAATGCCGTCATTAAAACAAACATTGCTTAGCAATGGCAGTTCCATAAGTACAAAGTCTGATCCTAACTACCACTAGTTCATTGCCATGGTAAATTCAAATGGTCACTGAACAAGTATTGTTAAATGAGGTCCATCTCTAAGGACTTACAGTTAAGAATGAATTTCAGAATTGGTTTGCCACAGTGATCAAACTGGAGGGTTTAAAAGTCAGTGCAGCCAAAATCCATGAAATTATATTAAGTTGCCCTGATCCTTTAATTCATAAAACTAAAAATATTCATATAATATTCACACAATGAGCTAGAGATTTCTGTTAGAGAAACTCCAACACATGACTTGACTTCTTTACGCAATATGACAAGAGAATCCCTCCAAATTTTGCAATGTGAATTACTTCTGCTCAGAGTTCCAAGAATTTCCAGTATTTCCAGTTCCAGTATTTCTCAGGATACTCTATTCCGAAGGTGCCCAATCAACTTTGACTGTGGACTTCAACTCCCAGAATTCTGGGAGTTGAAGCCCACAAGTCTTAAAGTGGCCAAGATTGTACACCCCTGCTCTACTCCATCCTTTTTTCTTAGCCTCTCCAAGATCCTTTTAATATGGCATTGTCACTTAGCATGCTCAATCCTTATTGGACTGTTTTTAGCAAATTATACCCATAGGTTTTTCTTTCTAAATATATTTGAGGTATATGAAAGTCTTTAATGATACTTGCTTTTGGGGTATAGGAGGCTGTCATTTTAAGTGAAGCACATCTGCCCTTCAGCTGCCCCAAACAATATAAAGGAACACAGTGATGCAAAATGGTGACAAAAAGAGCCCATATATCTATAATACTTGTCTACAGTAAATAGCAAAGAAGCACATCCAAGACATACTTTTCCAAGCCAATGTCTGTCAATTGTGTGTCAGACTATAACTCCCACCTTTGCTAGCTGAAGTAGCTCCAAAGGACTCACTGTTTGATTCAAGTGGTACTGCTACTTGGCACACTACACCTGAAGCTGCCCTTCCATTTCTGCATCTGACTCATGTGCAGAGTTTCTGATATCAGCATCACTTCTTCCAAGTACCACTCTTGTCAAAATTCCCCTCCTCCATGCCAGTCTTTAGAGAGATGTTCAATTAACAGTGAGAAAAACTAGGTACAGACGGCTTAAAAAGGGGGCATGAAAAACAAGGAAGGAGCAGAGGACCTTATACTGACAGGTTAAGCCCCAGTCCAGTCTTCTTCCCTTTCCTGTTTGCCATTTAAAGTGGCAATTTTATCTTGCATATCAGTAGTACATCTACTGACATCTGGAAAAATTGGGGAGTTAGAACTACCTCTCCGAATATCTGGAAGAGAAAGTCTGAGAAAAGCTGTTTATAGGACCTAAAGAGAATTCAGGTTGTGTGGTGGCCCCATCATTTCCTTCAATTTTATTTTTGTATCTGCTTGCAGAGAATGCTTCAAGTGGAAGAAGTGAATTGCATTTGCATAGATTGGGTCAAAGGTTCCAGATGTGCATATACCCAGGCAGCTAACAACATCCGTGTGGTAGGAAGTGAAGTGGCTTATTTTGTAAATATCCTTAAGGTAAATGAGTTTTCAGTCATTAGTTCATAGTTATGAATCTTATAGAGGGCTTTAAGTTTCTGTTTATTGCTAAACAACAATATTGATACTATTTCAATAGTATTTCATTATCCGACATGGAATAGAACTACAGCAGGGGTCGGTTATAACTTACCTTGCTGCCGGTTCGCTTCCTCCTGCGCTGCGTGGCCGTGTTTCGTGGGTGCATGTATGCACAGTGCCGAAAATTCTCAACCCCCCCCCCAAAAAAGCCAAAAACAAGGTGGCGGCACATGCACAGTGCCGGCAATTCGGCTTCTGTGCATGCGCAGAAGAATTTTAAAAAAAAAATCCAAAAAAAATATTCCCCCCAAAAAAAAATCCAAAAAAAAGATGTGATATCACCAGCGGATTGCTACCAGTTTGGGCAAACCGGTGCAAACCAGGAAGAATCCACCTTTGAACTACAGGTAGTCCTTGGCTTACAACAATTCATTTAGTAACCATTCAAAGTTACAACATCACTGAAAAAAAGTGACTTATTTCACACTTAGCATTGCATCCTTCCCATGGTCATATGATCAAAATTCAGATGCTTGGCAACTGACTCATATTTATGACAGCTGCTGTGTCCAGGGATCATGTGATCCCCTTTTGTGACCTTCTGACAAGCAAAGTCAATGGGGGAGCCAGATTCACTTAACAACCGTGTTACTAATTCAACAATTCTAATTCAATACTAATACTAATTCAATACTAATACTAATTCAATACTAATACTAATTCAACAACTGCAGTGCTTCACTTAACAACTTCAGCAAGAAGTCATAAAATAAGGCAAAACTGACTTAACAAATGTTTCATTTAGTAACAGAAATTTTGGGCTCAATTATGGCAGTAAGTTGAGGACTACCTGTAAATTGTTAAAATTTCATTATTAGGAACATACTTTGTTGGAAAGAATAAGGGTTTATAACATCTACAGCAAATCATTGTGGATATTTACTGTATTTTGCTTGTGTATCTTTCAACTGGTTCTATGCTAAATTCAGCACCTGCAGAATTGTTTAAGTACTTTATCTTAGAGCTAGCTCACAATCAATTGAGGTTTTGTGAAACTACTGCCATCTATGACTTAGGAAAGGTAAAACATGACTGGAGTTGCAAGTCACAGAAATACACTTACACAGCTAACAAAAGATATGATGTTCCTTTACAACTGTTCGTATCATTAGGAGAAATATGGATACTCTCCCTCCATGGTACATTTCATTGGCCATAGCCTTGGGGCACATGCAGCTGCTGAGCTGGGAAGCAGAATAAAAGGAATTGGAAGAATCTCGGGTAGGTTGATGCAATGTAGCACCTATTAGTAGGAAAGCAAGTATTGCTGAATCTGAATCTAAGCTGGCACATACTCTGAAGCACTGCTGTAAAAAATAATTTTACAGGATTGAGAAAGTGAATGTGGTAATTAGCCTACATTTAATATATGCATAGTTATATATCTTTATATCCCTCCATGTTTTCTGTAGAATAGCATCTATAAGCTTAAAAGGATTACCCTGTCTCGTATGATAGCTTGTGCTGTTAATTAATGAAAGACATTTTCTATTATACATGGTACAAAGGCAAAAGGTTTAAATACAATTAAAATGAGCATCCTAGATGAAAGAAATGATCTGAGAGGCCAAATGGAAACTATATTTACACAGACTGTTTCCATTGTCTTACTTGCTGTTTGATTATTATCTTGTTTCTCAAGCAATAAGACATCATAAAGAAATTTGCATGGCCTTTTAAAGCAAAGTTCTAACCAAAGTATTTTACCATTATTTATATTGTAATTCATTGCTCCCAGTCCCTGTAGCTGAATTTCTTAATAGGAATTCTGTATTTATTTTATTTATTATTTTATTTTAGTGTTCTCATATGCCGCCCTACTCTCTGGGGACTCAGAGCAGTGTACAACATTTTAAGAACAACTAAACAATACAAAAATTTACTAACAATTTAAAAGAATTTTAAAAAAACATTACTGTATTTCTAGATCTCTTCAGAATATTCCTATTGGTGTGCAGAATTTGTATATCTTGTTGCTTTTTTATATGTCCTTGCTCTGGAAATTCCCTTTTGGACAAGCTTGTTTTAAAATTCCTTGCACTATCTGCTGAGAAATTAACCATTACGGTCTTCCACACTAGCCCTTTTCTCTTCCTTTGTATATTTCTTAAGTTTTTTTAGACTGAAGCTAGACTTTGGAAAAAATAAATAAGTTTATTTTTTATCCATGACTATTTCACATATAATGTCATGCATACAAACTATTGTGATTCTTTCCAACTTGTATTTATTGCAAATGGAATTTATTTTTATATTGAGCATTTTCTAACATACATATAGATGCAACACTATATAGTATAATTTTTCATACCATACATTTTTTTTATTTCCCTTTTAGCTAACAACTGCATATAAAAAGTTAGAAACTGTTTTAAATAAGTTGTGTTAATTACTGTTTTTGCTCTTGTGGAAATGAATTTTCATTATTATTATTTTTTCTCACAGCCTTTTTTTACTTGCATTTAGTAAAACAAGAATATTGATTATATAAAAATGAAATAGAAAAAATCCTTAGTGTTTCTCTTAATGGCCAATAGGCCCTACAAGACTTTCTAGCTACAAAGGTTTATGAAATTCTGAACTGATTTCAAAGAATACTACTAGGGGCATTCTTTGACAATTGTGGGCTGACAGGAATTAGGATTGGTCAGGACTTAAATCATTATAACTATAGCATTAGTCCAGAAATCTTCATCATCTCCTCTTTAAATCATATATTTAACGTTAAATGTTAAACCATTACAGGATTAGACCCTGCTCAACCTTACTTTCAAGGAACTCCCCCTGAGATCAGATTGGACAAAAACGATGCTGAGTTTGTTGATGTGATTCATACTGATTCAGCACCATTGATTCCACACTTAGGTAAGCTGACTACAGAATACTGTAGTACATAAAATGTAAGAGACAAGTATGAATCTTTTCAAACATAACACTATTTTTAATCAATTTTCAGGGTTTGGGATGAGTCAAGCAATTGGACATCTTGATTTTTATCCAAATGGAGGAGAATACATGCCAGGATGTAAGAAAAACCCTCTTTCACAAATAGTGGATATTGACGGCATTTGGGAAGGTAGGTATCATCTCTGAAAAGAAATATTCAACTGTAGTACAGAAATGCAAATCTTACTCCATTGTATCCTAGTGTATCACACTAGGACAGAATCCCAAGCTGATGTTGTTTTGTTGTGCTGGGGCCACCAGGATTTCTAGCCAGAATGGCAATTGTAGAAATTTGAAAAGTTCTAGTTTATACCCATAACATGGAGAGGCAGAATCAAGGTATCCACATTTTCAAAATAATAAATCACAAAACTAAAAAAAAGGTGTAATAAACATAGGAAAGAAACTTGAGTACTTTGTTTATAAAAAGGTTAAATAATTCAGAGCTCTTTATTCAGTAAAAGCAGGAGGGAGGGATGAGGGAGAGGAACACATACAGATATACATCAAAAGCATTATAACATTTAAAAAAATATGCATTGTATAAAGATGACAACTACAAAGTAATAGGGTTAGACTCCGCAGCTGATCAGAAATGGATTTTGCTTGTATTCTTTCTAAGGTTATTTTTAGGGAAATTCTCATAAATGGTGTGCTTTCTTAGTTACCAGATGGCCAGTGAGTATATTCTTTGTACAATAATTTATCCAGCAGTTTGCAGCTTTTGTATGGGAAGATCCCATAATAGGCAACTCTCCTCTGAAAAAACCATGAAAAAACTAACCTGTACAATTATTCAGCTATAAATGCGATAAATAATTTCTATAGACCATTTGTGACAAGTCCTAGTAAATTCAGGACAAAAGAGAGTTCTGTATGTCGTATATATATATTTTTACACTACCTATAAGAGAGGTGATGGGCAACAGTTTAAAAACTGACTTCATCAAGGAAAGATTAACAGCAGCTCCAAGTCATGGCAGCTAGATATTTTGCCCAGTGGGCTTACATCAGAAAGTGGCCCTCTATTGCTATAAAGACTCGGTGCCTTCTCAATGAATTGGAAGGCCGCCCATATCTTTTGGTATGAAATCAACTGTACTGTAATTTAGTGGCATCCATGTCTTCTGGAACAGAAGGTAAGGTGTCAAAGACTGTCTGTTGGACATGCAGATTCAAACATCCCTAAACACTCTGCGGCCCCAGCAAAACCCTTAACCCTAGATACATTCTTAACCATTGGTCTTAATAATTAATCAATCTTTAACTTTCTTCCATTGAAATTCAAATTGAATGAGAAAATAAAGCATATAGTGAGGTATTCAGATTTCTGGAGTAGCTAGCTTTTTATTTTTTTATGCCATTTACCTTCTAAATACAATTCATAGGAACATCCCCCCCCCCAAGTGCATTCAGACAGAGCAATGGAGCAAAACATCAGATGAAAGTTTTGCTTTAGTGAGAAGTTTCAGGATTGCCTCCTGTGGTGCTATAATGTCTATGGAAAGCCAAGGGACAGGGACTTTTGCAATTCTGTTGTAGTCTTGTTTGCATCTTTTTCACAGGATATATATTTCATTCCAAGTTAACTTTTTGGCATGTATTTACGAAAATAACTTTTCAAAAGAGTTTCCCTGCAGAGAAATGCTGCATCTGAAACTGCTAACATAAATTTCAAAATTCTCAGGTTATACAGAGACATATATGAAAAATAATTTTATTAATATTTATTTACATATTTATATATTTGTCTTCAGACATACTAAATTGGGTTGTTGTTATGAGGGGGCGGAATGGAGGAAGAAGGAGATTTAGTAGGTCCGCTTCTTGGAAAAACAATAATCAAGGAGAGGATAAAATCCAAATAAAAATCAAATAAGTAATGAAATATACCGTACAGCTATGAAACCAATTTGATTTCTGCCCCTTATTTAACTTTTTCTAACATAATTATCATTAGCTGTTTGTCCCACTTTTATCAAAATCCCACCAGAATAAAAATGGTTTTATCCACAGCCCAGTAGACTTTCAAAGCATCCCCTTTCTATTTTGGAACAAGTTTCTTAGTCGCATCATGGAACAAGTAGGTCGAGGTTTCTTAAGCCAGTTTTATATCCTAGAAAACGTTCTGCACCTTGTCAGGTTGTTAATAATCCTAAAATGCTAAAGGCTTGAAAGGATAATAGATGCACTCAAGATTGATTCCAGCAAACAATAAACAGCATAGCTTGAACTAGGTATGTTCCAACTGTGCTTTGTGATTGATATTTTTCATTTATTTGTAAGGCTCCCAGAAATGATGAAGTACAATAAAATAGAGCAAATAAATACATTGCTATGAAACAACTGCAATTACTAAACAATTTTTCAAACCCAGAAGAAAACTTTGTAGTTAGCTAACCTAATCGCTAAGTAACAAATGTATACCTGCCAATTTATTTGATTCTGAAATAAAGACCTTTTTTTTTGTTCAAACCCCACAACCCACATTTACCATTCCTAAATGACTCGCTCTCACAAAAACAGTACCATGGACTACTGAATGCAACAATTAACATAGCCCTCTCCCAAGGCTAAAGCACTGTAGTGGATTCCATAACTGGGTTTTGAAATATTCATTTATATTTCTTAGATATTTTGCTGTCCACCAATTTGTGGACACTTTTATTACCAGCACCAAATTCCCTGAAAGAAATTGTTCTGTCTTAACTTTTCTGGGGATCAGGGGTTTGGGCAGACCTGACCTAAAACTTTTGAGCACTAAGAAGCTTTTAAAGTCTGTTCCACGTTCAGCCTAATTCCTATATGCCACCTTACATTATGAAGCCATGGAATTTAGAGCATATATTTCACACAAGACATCTGTGTTTCCTTTTCCATGTATTGTTACAAATCTGCATTTTGCCAAATATGAGAATCTTAACACATTTAATGACTTTCCTTGTACTGTACTTATATTGGAGCAAATGCAAGAATACTATTTTGACAATAAAATACTGTGTATGATAAAATGTTCCTTGACTGAAACATTTAAGTTCTCTTAAATCTCAAAGCACACTACAGCTTCTAGCATCCTGTTTTAACAGTCTCAGATTTATACTTTGACTGCTCTTCCCCCAATCTCTTGCTGACAACTTCTTTATCCAGTGGTGAGAAAGTTCATGGACACATCACAACTAGCTAATTGGGAACCACCTGCAATGGGCTTTATTCTCAGGAACAACGCAACCCATGTGCCAGTCTGCTGTCTATATTGCTTATCCTCACATGTGAGACTTCCTGGAGCATTTTCAGACACAATGTCCCTCCCAAATCATGACTGTTCTGGTAAATCAAAGACAGTAAGTGGGTGTAGAATTGTCAACAAATCTTTCCTTTGTTAGCATAAAACTATCTTAATAATTAAGTGATATGTACTGGATAGAATAGAATAGAATAGAATAGAATAGAATAGAATAGAATAGAATAGAATAGAATAGAATAGAATAGAATTCTTTATTGGCCAAGTGTGATTGGACACACGAGGAATTTGTCTTTGGTGCATATGCTCTCAATGTACATAAAAGGACAAGATACATTCGCAAGAATCATAAGGTACAACACTTAATGATTGTCATAGGGTACAAATAAGCAACCAGGAAACAATCAATATTAATATAAATCATAAGGATACAAGCAACAGGTTACAGTCATACAGTCATAAGTGGAAAGAGATGGATGATAGGAACGATGAGAAGACTAATAGTAATGCACCCTTAGTGAATAGTTTGACAGTGGTGAGGGAATTATTTGTTTAGCAGAGTGATGGCATTCAGGAAAAAACTGTTCTTGTGTCTAGTTGTCTTGGTGTGCAATGCTCTATAGCGTTGTTTTGAGGGTAGGAGTTGAAACAATTTATGTCCAGGATGCGAGGGGTGAGTAAATATTTTCACGGCCCTCTTTTTGACTCGTACAGTGTACAGATCCTCAATGGAAGGCAGGTTGGCAGTAATTGTTTTTTCTGCAGTTCTGGTTATCCTCTGAAGTCTGTGTCTGTCCTGCAGAACTTGCAGAACCAAACCAGACAGTTATGGAGGTGCAGATGACAGAGTCAATAATTTCTCTGTAGAACTGTATCAGCAGCTCCTTGGGCAGTTTGAGCTTCCCGAGTTGGCGCAGAAAGAACATTCTTTGTTGTGCCTTTTTGATGACATTTTTGATTGTTAGGTGACCATCTTAGGTCTTGAGAGATGATAGAACCTAGAAATTTGAAGGTCTCTACTGTTGATACTGTGTTGTCTACTGATGTAAGAGGTGGTAGAATGGGAGGGTTTCTCCTAAAGTCTACCACCATTTCTACGGTTTTGAGTGTGTTCAGCTCCAGATTGTTCCGGTCGCACCACGAGGCTTGTTGTTCAACCTCCCGTCTGTATGCGGTTTCATTGTTGTCTCGAATGAGACCAATCACTATTGTATCATCTGCAAACTTCAGTAGTTTAACAGATGGATCGTTTGAGATGCAGTCATTGGTATATAGAGAGAAGTGGTGAGAGCACACAGCCTTGGGGGGGCCCTGTGCTAATTGTACAGATATCTGATGTAATTTTGCCTAGCTTCACCTGCTGCTTCCTGTCTGTTAGGAAGCTTATGATCCACTTACAAGTGTGTTCGGGTACCGCTAGCTGACTTAGTTTAGTTAGAAGAATGTCCAGTATGATGGTATTGAATGCTGAACTAACGTCTACAAAGAGGACCCTTGCGTAGGTCTTTGGAAATTCAAGATGTTGTAGGATGTAGTGCAGAGCCATATACAAGCATCATCTGTAGATCTATTTGCTCAGTATATAAATTGCAGGAGGTCTAACAGTGGATCCATGATGGTTTTCAAGTGGGACATCACTAGCCTTTCAAAGGTTTTTATAATTACAGATGTTAGAGCTACTGGTCTGTAGTCATTCAGTTCCTTGATGGAGGGCTTCTTCGGCACTGGGATGATAGTGGAGCATTTGAAGCAGGAAGGAACATGGCATATCTCTAGTGATTTGTTGAAGATTTGGGTAAAGATGGGGGCAGATTGGTCAGCACAGACTTTTAAGCAAGAAGGAGTTATCTTGTCTGGGCCTTGTGCTTTTCCCGGCTTCTGTCTATGAAATAGATCTTGCACTTCCTTTTCTGTGATCACCAGGTGTTGTGAACCCAATCGGATGGGGTCAGTTGTAGGAGGCTTGGCTGTTGTTGGTGTGTCTGGGATGGAGGTTGTGGAAATAGGTGGCTGTAGTTTCCTTTCAAACCTGCAGTAGAACACGTTCAGGTCATCTGCCAGTTGCTGATTTCCTTCAGCTTGGGAAGGAGGTCTATTTGTTTTTAAGTTTTCCACATGTTTGCTGGTTCATTTATTGAGAACTCATTCCTTAGCTTTTCAGAGTAGCTTCTTTTTGCTGTTCTGATCTCCCTTGTTCATACATTTCTGGCCTGATTGTACAGCATTCTATCACCTTTTCTGTAGGCTTCTTCTTTGGAACAACATAGTACCGTAAGAAAAATGAAAAGTTTCTAAAACAGGATAACTTCAGAAGTCTAATATTTAGATGCACTAATCATGCAATTAATTGTTCACTATAACTGTCATTATTACTAAAATAGGATACTACTAAATGGATAATTTAATACATTCAGAATGGGCTACTTCACTCAATCTGTCTCTTTTAATTCATTAAATATCAATTTCAAGAATGCTTCTTCTTTAAACTACTACTTTTAGTAACTGCTACTGATCTTTCGACTGCACTTCTCCCAACCAAAGCATTATACATGTCCAACCTCTCAAGGAAAGGTTTTAAAGAAATGTTTCAACATTTGGCAAAGGTAATAAAGTGACGAAAAAAGTTGAGAGAATGGCCTTGCTCCAGAACTAAGGAGGTAAGTGTTAATTTAATCTTATTTAAAGCACTTGATAGGAAGAGTCAAGAAGTATAGCATCTAACATTTCTTTCCGCTCCACAGGAACCCGTGACTTTGTGGCCTGTAACCATCTACGGAGCTATAAGTATTATTCAGATAGCATTATATTTCCAGATGGATTTTTGGGTTACCCTTGTGGAGCATACAACTTATTTGAAAAAGTATGTTATTTGCATCATCCGGAAATATTAATAGAATAATGTAGTGTTTTGACTTTTTTCTTTGTCGCAGCATACAAGGGATAAAAAAAAATCACAAGGCCATCAGTTTACAAGAGCTTCTGTTCATATGATATCTCCACTGCTTTGCCATTCTCCAGTCCTTATGGGTGTTGCTTAATTAGTGACTTTCTCTCCCCCCCCCCAGCAAAATGTAATTACGAAAATTACAAAATATAATTTACAATTATGGCTAAAATGACTAACTGCAATTTGCACCTGCTTTCAAAACAAATGCAAAATTGCATGTTTAATTCTGAGTTGGCAGTCCAGGGGCAATTTATGGGTTGTCCAGTTGGATGCATTGCAAACTAAGGGGATCAGCTATTTGGCAGAGTGAACAACAAGAGGTGCGAGCATGCAGATTTGAGCCTCAGATGTGTATGGCCGAATTATATTGACATTAATACTTTTATTTGGGGGGCTGTGCAGAAACCTGGATTCTGAGAATGGAAATATGATTTGGGGCATGGGGAGAGTATGCACATTGCGTTAGTCAGTATCCCCTCAAATCAAATTGCTTTGTCACCACATGAGCCTAGGAAAAAATCTTCTTCTTTGAGAAATTGCTAAGAACAAGAAAACACTAAGTTCCATTCTTTTTGTATTCAGATCTTTCCACATTCTTAGTCCAGGAATGAATTAACTGAAAAATCATCAAGCTAGAAACAGAATGTACATGGGCAACTTAATTAGAACTGTAGATAGTTCTTCAATAATCACCTAACACTTTTGGCACTCTTTTTGAAAAGGGGTTGTAGGCCTCATTAAACACTTAGGTAAGTGTCATGTTATTTTTTATTTTTTGGTCAAGATCTAAGGCAAGAATGCCATAATTCAGCTCTGCAGAGATCTGGATTCAAAGAATAAAATGTGATTTGGAGTATGCATGGATTTGGATAGGCATGTTGCATCAATTGGGAACATTACAAACCAAGTGCCTCTTTTCCAGAATCAGCTGTACAGAGCAGCCACACAAACATATAAGAAATTGGAAATGATTTAAGGTATCTAGGTGCCATGTGCAGGCTTACAATGCACAGCTCTAATATATAATATGGCTTTGTTTACATTAATAGCATGTTAACATTGTCACAGCTGGACAAAATATAAACTTGGTGATGAGAGACATTCTCAATTCATAGAGATGAAGAATAATCAAGGTTTAGAAAAGATGAATTATGCTGAATTTTGAACTTTCAGGATACATGTAAAGTTTGTACAGCTGGAAAGGAGAGTGTTTAATAATCTGATTATGTTTTTTAAAAATAAATAAATACACAAATATATATCTCTTGTAACATGGCATAAAATTGTCTTGAACAAGGAAAATTACTACTCATTTAGTAGTACAAAGGACAGAGAAAGAAAAAGACAGCATAATTAGCAACAAATGTAAAGAAAATGAACAGGATTGAATATTTTCCTCTCTATATGTTTTTATTAGGGCAGCTGCTTCCCGTGTCCAGCAGGTGGATGTCCTCCTATGGGTCATTATGCAGATCGATTTAAAGACAATATCACTTCTGAATTTACTAAGCTTTATTTGAACACTGGAGAAGCCAAAAATTTTACCCGTAAGTGCGGGACTGGAAATTGGAGACTATTAATGTTTGTCTTCTTGCAACTGTGCATGTTGGTGTTTGTATATACTTGTGTACACACACACACACACACACACACTCAAGTATTTTCACCACTGTGAGATGAGAAAACCATATTACCTCCCAGATGCATAACCAAGATTGGTTTGGATAAAAATGGGAGAGACAGACAAACAGACAGACAGACAGACAGACAGACAGACAATTTGGGTGGCCACTCCTGTTCCTGGGAGACAAGATGAATGTCTAATATTAGCTCTTCCCTAAAAGGAATGAAAGCTAGCCACGTTATATGTTTCCCCCCCCACTGCAGATTAGATAACTAAACATCAGGTAGGAAGTCCCAAAGTTGCTTTTTCAGGAGGCAACTGGACTTTCTTGTTTTTCTTTGAAGACATTTTGCTTCTCATCCAAGAAGCTTCCTTAGCTCTGACTGGATGGTGGGGAATGGAAGGATTTATATTGCTTGCAGACAACTGGTCATTTGCATTCTTTTAGAGAGTCATTGAGGCCACTTGGAGGTTTATCTGTGTCCTCGGGGTCATCTAAGTAGTGCAAATGGATATGGAGCCTTCAAGAACTTGGAACTTTCAGCAGTTCCAAGAAGGCTCCACATCCATTTGCACTACTCAGGTGACCCTGAGGACACAGATAAATCTCCAAGTATTCTCAATGACTCTCTAAAAGAATACAAATGACCAACTGTCTGCAAGGAATGTAAATCCTTCCATTCCTCATCATCCAGTCAGACCTGAAGAAGCTTCTTGGATAAGAAGCAAAACGTCTTCAAAACAACAACAACCAGAAAGTCCAGTTGCTTCTTGACCACAATCATGGCCTGGATGACTGAGAATCTCCATAGACATCAGTTAGAAAGCTATCAGATGTATCTATAAGAAGCAGTTATAGATCAAGTGCTGAATCTTGGCTCTTCCGGCAGGCGGGGTGAAAGTGAGACCAACCAGACCAGATATGGGTCTCCCCCCTTGATTATGAATGTTAGATGCTCTTTTTAATTTTTGTAGTTTTTAATTGTTGTGTCTTTTTTTTATATTGATAAATGGACTGGACATGTTGTGAGCCGCCCAGAGTCCCCTGGGAGTTGGGCGGCATATAAATCCATTTAAATAAATAAATAAATAAATAAATAAATAAATAAATAAATAAATAAATAAATAAATAAATAAATAAATAAATAAATAAATAAATATCTGCCTATGCAATTACTATAGGACAGTGATGGCAAATCTTTTTTTGCTCGGGTGCCAAACGGGTGCACATGCCCACACCTATAATGCAATGCCCTCCCCCCGATGCATGCGTGCACAAACCCTCCCCCACGCTACCCCCATGCATGCATGCAGGCCTCACTGAAGCCTCCAGACTTCCAGTAGGCCAGTTGGGCCATTTTTTGCCCTCCCTAGGCTTCAGGAAAGCCTCCGGAGCCTGTGGATGGCAAAAAATGGACCCAACGGCCCTACTGGAACTTCCCATTGGGTCCGTTTTTCGTCATCCACAGGCTCCTGAGGCTTTCCTGAGGCCTGGGGAGGGCAAAAACGGCCTCGCCCCCGCCCTCCAGAAGGCCGAAAATCAGCTGGCCAGCATGCACATGCGCACTGGAGCTGACATAGGGCAACATCTCGTGTGCCCTCAGATATGGCTCCGCATGCCACCTGTGTCACGCATGCCATAGGTTCGCCATCACGGCTATAGGAGGTAGAATTGGGGTGATGCTCTATGCCTCTTACAGAGGCATGAAGCAAAATACTGTGTGATTAGGCAAGCTGCCCCCCACCCTAGCCTAAGGTTCACTGAAAAAATGAATGCAAACAGTGCTCAGACGCCTGTCTTTTAACTTTATAAGAGCCCACAAGGCTGAGCAAAAACTTATCAGCCTCATGGAACACCATACAGGCTCTGATTTTAATCTTCAGTTATCTACATTTTTACCTTCAGTGGGTTTTGCAATGACACTATCTGAAATTGAAGGGAGGAGGAGGAGGAGGAGGAGGAGGAGGAGGAGGAGGAGGAGGAGGAGGAGATGATGTGATGACTGATATTATATTACAGCTTCTCTTCTTCCACGCTATATTGAAACTATTTTGTGACATTACTTGTGGAGAATCTAGATTATGAACAGATTTCATACATTTTGGATAGGTAATAAAATACATGGATTCTGGAAAACTATTTTTGTTGCATGTGAATAATAAAATAGGGTATTCCCTCCTGATTAAAGCTAGTTGATATTTTGGGTCTTCAAAGTGCAGCTCATTTTGTGAGTTTATTATAAACAGTCAATTTTATTAGTACTATAAACTTGCTTGACTAAAACCAAATTCTCATTAATGGTGGCCTGTAGGTTGGAGATACAAGTCATCAGTCACACTGTCTGGAAAAAGCAGCGTCTGGGGACACATAAATATTGCCCTGTATGGGAGCGGAGGGAACACAAGGCAATATGAAATTTTCAGGTAAATTTTGAGAAATACCACATCTAAAAGAATTTTATACTTGTTATTTTCACTTTTCTGATGTTCTTTCCTCATCTGACAGGTGTATCTAAACTATTTATTTTAAAAATAAGATAAAGAACAATATGCACATTTTTAACACCACAGAATATTTAAAAATAGTTCCCTATCTTCAAGAATTTTTTGGAGGGTAGTTTATTTATTGCTGAAATTTAGATTCAATATACTGTATATAATCCAACCTTTTGCAAGAAAGCAAACAGCATTTAGCAAAGTATAGTAGCACAACAAAAACGAAATGCAAGTATGTGGGCCACAATTTTCTGCTATAATAACACCCTGCCTGCGTACATTTACTTCCCTAATGAAGGAAACTGATAAAAACAATAAATAATCCTAATCTATATTTCCACTATAGATACAGGTAGTCTTCATTTAGCGATCACAATCGGGACTGGCAACTTGGTTGTTAAGCAAAGCGATCACTAAGTAAAACCATGATTATGCTTGAGCTCTTCAGCTTTTTTTTTTGTTTTGCCTTAGAGACCTGTGAAGGTTGCAAATGCAAGGATTGATCCTAAAACTACCTTTCCATCACTATCATAACTGTGAATGGCTGCTAAATGAGGCAGTCACTGAGGACTACCTGTAGTTTAATGTAAAATGCTTTCAGACAGTATTTTCACTTATTGTCTATTGATGATTTTCCTGTATTAATCTAACGCTTGTTCTTTTTAAAAAATCAAATATTTATTTCAGTCGCAAACCTGTATAAAATAACGGTGTGAAATTACAACCATTTCGATAGTAGCAATGAAATTTAAAAAATTCTAAAACCTGGCACTACTCACCTGATTCTAAATTATTAAAACCCTAAGAACAAAACATGTTCTTAACATTAAGACCAAGAAGTGACACATGACAAATTTTATCTGTGGATGGCTGGCAATCTAGCAGCATCTCTCAAAGAAATCAACAAAAGATATTGGAATCAAGAGTTAGAATTGGATTCTCCATCTTGCCAGATATTAAAAATAGAATCTGGATTTTGATCTTTCCATATACTATATACAGTAGAATTGTGCATGTCAAATTTGTTCTAGATTTCATTTAAAAAAATATTCAAATGATATGTAGAGGTCTTATAAAATTTTCCCTGCCATAAATTGTCCTTTCAACAATTTGAGATTACAGCTACCATAATTTCTGGTATTCCAGATGGTTGGAAATTACAAGAAGTGTAATTCAATTGATCTGAAATGCATTTATTTGAGGATTTATCTCAAAAATTATGTTAAGCACATTGCATTTTCATTTTTATGACTGTCGTTTTCTCAGAAGGATTTTTAAAATTACATTTTCCAAATTATTATGATTTTAAGTTTTCACTTGTCATTTGCTGTGACTGTTTGAATTACAAGCTGTATTATAATTAGACAAATATGTCACTTGCTACTTGACTAATATTTAGCTGAGCCAATAACATGTTATAGTACCAGAAAGTAGTTTTACTAGCTGGGATGTATTAAATGGTTATGACAGGTAATTATTTCCATTTAGATTGCATTTAATCTGACTCTTGCAGGTTATCAAGGGGAAAAACTGTACTGCAATATATTCATATGCAAATCTATATACTACTAAATAAATTTTTGAGTCCTGTATTCTTTCAGATGTTCTTCTTTCAGATGTACTCTCAGTAGATAGGTCAACTAAGAAAAGGTTAAAGTAAATATCTTATATAAAGCATAGAATATATATATATATATATATATATATATATATATATATATATATATATATATATATATATATATATATATATATATATATATATATATATATATATATATATATATATATATATAGTGTGTGTGTGTGTGTATATATATATATATATAGTGTATGTATATATATATATATATATATATGTATGTATGTATGTATGTATGTATGTATGTATGTATGTATGTATGTATGTATGTATGTATGTATATATATATATATGTATGTGTTAGGTCTCTGACCATAACTGATTGGATAGATAATATATGTCTAGCTTTTAACAGCTATAAGTCTGTTTAGCTTAGGTGTTGCAGACTGCCACAAGAGGGAGCTAGAGTTCACAGCTTATTTCTATGGGAGTCCCTCTCTGTTTGTCTTTGGTCTCTGCTACTCAGAGTGTAGTCTCTGCTTCTCATTAGAGCAAGGCCTAGAGTATGTATGCTCTGCATTTCTCTCTGTGTTGTAGTTATGTATTATAGCTGAAATGTATTTGTACTGGATAATACTTGGATTGTCATTATGACTATTAAGTGTATGACTTTGGACTGTTTATAGGAACATGCTATTTCTTAAAGTAAACTTTAATTCAAGTTAGTGTATCTGTGTGTGGCTGAGTACTTATTCACAACTGATCTCAATCTAAACGTTTCTGTATGCACAACCTTGGTAACACAAGGAATACTCTGCTAATACATTAACACTGGTTATGGGCCCAGAGAGATATTGAGAGTTAGTGTGAATATTCAGTTTCATACTCAGACAGCTAACTTGTGGTTTACTGTTAAATTAACAATGGCACAAGAACAGTCAACTAGCTTATCCCTGATAACCAGGTTAGATGGAACTAACTATGTTTCCTGGTCTATGAAGTGCAGCTTACTTTTGCGTAAAGAAGGATTATGGACTGTGGTTAATAATCCACCTGATATAACAGCTTGGGATCCAACAAATGATGAAGATAAGAAGAAAATAGCTGCCTTTAACCGGGATAATGAAAAGGCTCTTAGTATTATTGGACTGACACTGAGTGATCAGCAACTGGTCCATATTCATGGTGAAGATTCTGCTGCCAAGTGTTGGAGTACCTTAAAGAGACTTTATGTTCGTGATAGTGTTGGTGCGCACATACACCTTACACGTAAACTGTTCAGAGCACGTTTGTTAAAAGGTGATGACATGTTAGCTCATTTGGAGTTTATGAAGAGAACATTACAAGAGCTACATGAAAAAGAACTGATTTTCTCAGAGTTGCATCAAGTTTATATTATTCTTTCTTCTTTGGATGACTCTTATGATGATTATGTGTCTTCACTGGAAATTTTGACCAGAGATGAACTGACATTGACTGGCATAATAGGAAGACTGTTAGAAGAGTCTAGAAGAAGGCAAGATAGAAAACAACTGAGAGAGAAACCACCACAGGAAGAACAACGGTCTTCAACTGCCTATATTGTTAGGAAATGTTATTCTTGTGGGGCTAAAGGTCATATAGCCAGATTCTGTAAAAAGGGTAAAAAGCAGAATGCTAGTAATATGCAGAGAGCTTATAATGATGTTAGTGTAGCTATATCAAGTACAAATAAAAATGTAAGCCATGATATCTGGATAATAGACAGTGGAGCATCTCAGTGTATAACTAAAAGTAAAGAGAGATTTGTTAATATGACTAAAAGTAACCAGCATGTATCATTAGCAAATGGCTGGAAATTGAGAGTATCTGGAGAAGGTAATGCATATTGTTCATGTATTAATGAAAGTTTACCAATGTTATATGTACCTAATCTTATATATAACTTACTATCTGTCAGAGAATTGGTAAAAGCAGGGTTTGTGGTAACTTTTCAGGGAGATAAATGTTTAATTGAAAAGCAAGGTAAAAGAGTTACTGCAAGATTGCATGATGGCTTATACATTATCCATGATAGTCCATTAAATAAGGCCAATTCAGTTTATGAAAATAGAAAGCCTCATGACGAATGTATTCATTTGCTCCATAGACGTATGGGACATTTAAATTTCAAAATTTTAAAGAAAACTGTTGAGTTATCTAATGGTATAAAATTAAAACCTTGTACAAGATATTTAAATTGTAATGCTTGCAATCAGGAAAAGAGCAAGGTAATTCCTGCAAACAGGTTAAATGGATTTAAAACCAAGGAACCATTAGAGGTTGTATTTGCTGATCTCATTGGCCCTAAGAAACCCAGTTTAGGTGGAGCCTGTTATATATTGAGCATAGTTGATCATTTTTCTAGATATGGTTTCTGTTATCTGATGAAAACAAAAACAGAAACATATCAGCATTTTGTAAACTGGTTAAGGTTTGTTGAACGAAAAATGAATAAGAAACTGGTTAGTTTAGTAACAGATAATGGTACTGAGTTTACCAATAAGAGATTTGAAGATATGCTAAAGAGAGCTGGTATTGAACATAAGCGTTCTGCTCCTTTTCAGCCGCAACATAATGCGCATATTGAATGTAGAGGTCAGACATTACAGGCTATGTCTAGAACCATGATTTCAGATTCTGGTTTACCAGAGAGGCTCTGGGGTGAAGCTATAATGTGTGCTAACCATGTTTTGAACAATGTAGTGAATGCAACAACTGGTGAATTGCCATTTACTCGTTGGTATGGTAGGAAACCAAATCTTAGTTATTTGCATACATTTGGTGCACCAGCATGGGTGCATATTCCCACACAAGTAAGGCGAAAGGGACAACATAGAGCACGGAAATTATGTTTTGTAGGGTATGAATCTAATAATAGATCATTTAGATTCTGGGAGCCAGGTACTACTAGAGTATATTGTAGTGCAAGTGCTAAATTCCTTGAGCATGTTGGATGGAGTAAACTGGAACAGGAATACAAGGAACAAGATAGTATTGTTGTTGAGGATCCATTGTTTCCTGATGATTCTGATAAGAATAGTACTGATGATAGGATAGTGAAAGAATCCTCAATAGAGGAACCATCTATGGATGATGTAGAAGATACTTCGATAGGGGAGGAAAAGGAAGAGGAAATTCCAACAACTTGTACTAAATTGCCTAGGAGGTCAACTAGGGAGAGACGTCCACCTGATAGATATCAGGCAAGTATTGTATGCCAGATTAATGTGGAACCGTCTAATTATAATGAACTTAAGCTGTATCCAACAAAGGAACAGGTAGCTTGGCAGGAAGCTATGAATAAGGAATTAAAATCTTTAAAGGATCTTGAGGTATATGAAGATGTAAAGTTACCACCAGGTGAGCGTGCAATAGGTTGCAGATGGGTGTATAAATTAAAGGCTGGTGTGGATGGCACTGTTACCCATAAAGCAAGATTAGTTGCTCAGGGATTTGCTCAATCAGATAAGGATTATGATGAGGTATTTGCACCTAGTCTGAGAGCAAATACATTGAGAGGAGCATTAGTTTGGGCAGCTAAAAATAAATGCATAATTAATCATGTAGATGTTGAAACTGCATATCTACATGCACCTTTACAACATACCATTTATATGAGAAAGCCATTAGGTTTAAAAGATGATAGAAAAAATGATTATTGGAAATTAAAGAAAAGTCTTTATGGTTTAAAGCAATCAGGTTATGAATGGAATAAATGCATTGTAAAAGAATTAGTTTCCATGGATTTTAAAGCTGGTATAGCTGATCCTTGTTTATTTAGGAGAGAGAAAGATGGTTTGATTTCTCTGTTGCTATTATTTACAGATGATATAGCGATTATAACAAAGACTGAACAAGAAGCAAATGATATTGTTTCTGAATTACAAAGAAAGTTCAAGATTAGAAATTTAGGAGAAATTAAACATTATTTGGGTCTTGATATAATGAAGACAAATAGAGGATTCAAAATTTCGCAAGCTAAGAAGATTAGCCAATTGTTAAAAAGATATAATCTGGAAAATTGTAAAACTGCTAAGACACCAATGGATCAGGGATTTACAAATAGTGATACTAAATGTCCTGTGTTTGATAAGGAGATATATCAGTCTCTAATTGGTAGTCTCTCATATTTGAGTAATTGGTCTAGACCAGATATATCCTACAGCGTAAATCAACTGGCTAGATATAATGCTGAACCAAATGAAAGGCATTGGCAAGCAGCTAAATGAATACTTAGATACCTAAAGCACACAATACATTATTCTTTGTATTTAGAACCGAGAAATGAATTAGTGTTAACTGCATATGCTGATGCAAGTTTTGCTACTGATGCAATGACTCGCAAATCAACATCAGGTATAGTGGTAATGTTGGGTAATGCTTTAATAGGGTGGAAATCTATTAGGCAACAACATATTAGTTTATCCACTATGGAAGCAGAATTCTCGAGTTTATCATTAATGTGTACAGAATTGGTGTATTATAAACAATTGTTAAAGGATATAGGAATTACTGTACAGGAGCCATTTATTGTGTATGAAGACAATCAATCTGCCATTAGTATGGCTAATAGTTTAGCTGTGAAAACAAGGTCAAAACATACTGATTTGAGATATCTGAATGTTAGACAATGTGTTCAAAATAAAATGGTTAAGTTGGAATACTGCATGACTGAACAGAATATTGCAGATCATTTCACTAAAGCGCAAGGTGCAATTAAACACAAAGAGTGTTGTGAAAACTATGGTTTAAAGAAGTAAGGTATTATATATTGATCTACCCAAAGGGGAGAATGTTAGGTCTCTGACCATAACTGATTGGATAGATAATATATGTCTAGCTTTTAACAGCTATAAGTCTGTTTAGCTTAGGTGTTGCAGACTGCCACAAGAGGGAGCTAGAGTTCACAGCTTATTTCTATGGGAGTCCCTCTCTGTTTGTCTTTGGTCTCTGCTACTCAGAGTGTAGTCTCTGCTTCTCATTAGAGCAAGGCCTAGAGTATGTATGCTCTGCATTTCTCTCTGTGTTGTAGTTATGTATTATAGCTGAAATGTATTTGTACTGGATAATACTTGGATTGTCATTATGACTATTAAGTGTATGACTTTGGACTGTTTATAGGAACATGCTATTTCTTAAAGTAAACTTTAATTCAAGTTAGTGTATCTGTGTGTGGCTGAGTACTTATTCACAACTGATCTCAATCTAAACGTTTCTGTATGCACAACCTTGGTAACACAAGGAATACTCTGCTAATACATTAACAGTATGTATGTATGTATGTATGTATGTATGTATGTATATGTATATCTATCTATCTATCTATCTATCTATCTATCTATCTATCTATCTATCTATCTATCTATCTATCTATCTATCTATCTATCTATCTATCCATATATATTGAAATTGATGTCTCAAAAATAACTTACATTAAAAAAAGGAGGGCAATGATATCATTAACTCAACTTTTCCCAAACTGGGAGCAGCAAAGATCCAGATGCAGACTGGGAAAAAATAGATGCATGTGTGTATAAATATAAAAAAGTAACGAAATGACTTTATCTGTTTTATGTTGTTTTGTTTTTAAGGGGGAGGCTCAGACCTGGTGAGATTCATACCAACCTAATAGATGTAGAACTTAAGGTTGGAACCATTACTAAAGTTAAATTTCTTTGGAACAACATTTACATAAACCCAACCTTACCCCGACTAGGAGCAACAAAGATTACGGTACAAGATGGAGAAACTGGGAATGTGTATGTATACCCTCACTAGTTCAAGAACAAGTAATAAAAGAAACATACTTACTAATTACAAATTAAACTTACAAAATTATTTATGTCCTACTGGTACATATGTGGGCCTTACAGGTTTACATAATAGCATGTATGTTTTTATTCAGTACATACCAAATTATTCTAAAGCTAGTTTAGTGGGACAAACATGGTTGAAACTCTCAGCTATCATGATGGACACTAATTTACACTGGTTTAAAAAGAAGATTCTACAAATTCATTGAGAGGAAGATTCTACAAATTCATTGAGAGGAGGGTGATCAATGACTATTAGGTTTGATTATTGCACAACTCCTATATAATAAACAGCATATTATAAATAGCAATGCAATTACTGCAAAAAAAGAAGTCACAAATGCATCTGTTTGACCACAGAGTTGAAGAGAACGCTAAAGTAAATTAGCCCTTAGCCAGATTCAGCGTATTTCTTATCATCTTACAAAAAGCTGTATGTATCTGAATACAGATGCACAGGTGTGTTATCTAGCTCAATCAAGTTCTTGTGAAATTCCTTCTCTTTGTCAAGGAAAACCTGGATGCCCAGCAGGTTCAAGTGGAATGGAGATTCATGATTTCTAGGAGCAGGGCTCAGCTGTTCGACTCCACACTGTCTCACTGTTCATTGCTTATGTTCTCACTGCCCCCCAGTTTCATCCATTGGCTAGCTGTTCCAGTTGCTTTTTCTGCAGCCATGATGCCTACTGGCATGTATACCATTTGGGAATGAGGCTCATCTCACTAGAGAATGAGAGTCTAACATTCTGGGATAAGGAAGAAGAGGAGGAACCAGGGCAGAATTGATTATTGCCATTGGACCCAGCTTTTGCTTAATTTTGATACTGAAATGAATGGTCCTTTCTCACTGTGTTTCCCAGAGCTAATTTCCTTTACACTGAGTTAGACAAAGTTGTATGTAAAGGAGACCCACTGAAAACCATGGGGGAAAAGTCAAGTCTATATTAGGTCTTGTTGATCAGAATCCTAACATAACTGATCTTGATAAAAGTTCTTTTGTTGAATTGTGTGAATCGGGTGCCTTGTGTGTGTGAGATGACTGTAACAGAGTTTGAACCCGTGACAAAGTTTGATGGGGGATCAGCAAAAAAGCAGGCATAACAGTCTGATTGATTACAATCCATCTTAAGTACAAGTTTTACTTCAACATCAATGGGCACAGAGTTGTAACGGCAAATATCTTCTTTGAATATTAAAAATGGGCAATTTTTCTTACTCTTACTTACTTTTCTTTCTTTTATAATTTTGTACTAAGTACAAAAGTTATAAAAACAAAGGTACAAAACTAATCGTATACCATTTTACCGTATACCATATAAAATGCCTCAAAGGTGATTTTGAATTAATTACATTTCTTGAGAGTCGGTGATACAAAATTTTTAAAGTTCATGCTAATGCAAGAGTGATATCAAAGTATATACATTAATGCCTGCTTTTTTTTTAACTCCACAGATTCCATTTTTGCGGCAGAGAAACTGTAAGAGAAGATGTGCTGCAAACACTCACACCATGCTGATCTTGAAATGCGGAAAGCTTTTGTGCAAATCTTAATTAAAAAAATAACATTTCAAGCATATATATATTGTTATATATTTTTATGCCCAAGTGATGGTACAAGGGGACTTTAATTTTAAAGATATACTGTAGGAGCTCTTTTCCTTCAATTACCTTGCTCCCATTATGCCAAAGGATAGAGTTGCTGTCACTCTAGTAAGAAAATGACATGCAAAACCTTAGGAGCATTGGTGCTTCTGTGCCCAAGTAAAGTTAGAGCTTATCCAGATATTTTGTCAGCATATGGGACTGGTCCAAATTATTGCATTGCATTAGACAAAGACAAAAGACTCACAAAGTCCTGGGTGAAAGTGAAGTGAACCTGCAATTGCACCTTTGCTTAATAGTGGTGAAAGAAGAGCATCCATCACTGTATCTAAAGGGTGAAAGGGAAGTAATAGCTAAGGGAGTTCAAGGTAGTTCTTAATCTTATTTCTAAAATAAGGTCCTCATGCTTAGTGCTAGCTCTGTGCACCCAGACCGAAGACAAATTGCATGATAAAAAGTATGTGATATGTACTTAAACATGTTATGCTTTTCTTCTTCTATGGACTTAAACATTTCTTGACTGTATGAGAAAAAATATACTGTATTTTTCGGAGTATAAGACACACCGGAGTATAAGACGCACCTTAGTTTTGGGGGAGGAAAATAGGGGAAAAAAATCTACCTACCAGGTATTCATCTGGCTAGCCTCCTTAGTCTGTTAAGCTTCAGCACATTATTTTATCCCCTGGTTAGGGTTGAAAAAACCTTTTTCAGAGGGAGTAGGAATGAAAACAAGCCTGCAAAGACTTAGGGCTGGTAAAAAAACTACTTCCAGGGAGTAAGAATAAAAAAATGCTGCAAGACTGTAAGATCGTTAGCACCTCGTTAAGGCTGAAAAGACCTTTTTCAGAGGAGTAGGAATGAAAACAAGCCTGCAAAGAAGAGTAGGAAGCCGGAAGATCGTTAGCACCTCCTTAGGGCTGGGGGAAAAAGCTTCGGAAAAGCTACATTCGGAGTATAAGATGCACCCAAATTTTCAGCCTCTTTTAGGGAGGAAAAAGGTGCGTCTTATACTCTGAAAAATACAGTATATAATTGCAGACTAATCACAGACCATTGTCTTATTTGGAAAAGTTATTCTTACTGGATATTTGGATATAAATTGCACATGAATCTATATTGGTGTGGTTCCACAACTTCTGACAACTCACCACAGCCAATTCACCATGGGCAATTTGCCATGGCTAACTCACCACAGCCAACTCACCACGGTCAACTTACCATAGGACAACGCGCCCTGGTCAACTTGCTGCGGAACAATTCAACAATTCAATTTAATTATTTAAAATGATTAAACAAATATTTGCATTTTTGTCATTCCCATTTGATTTTGTCCCTCCTTTGGCATCCTTTCTTTAATGATTATATTCCACCATTTCTTCGATAATAGTGTAACACTTGTTCTGATAGTGTAACTCTTGTCCCACGGGGAGTTGGCCATGGCAGGTTGTCCTGCAGTGAGTCCTGCAGAACGCTTTGCGCATACGCAGAGGATAAAAGAACCCAAATGGCGGTGTCCTGGTGGGTGGGCGGAGCCTCACGCTGCCTTTGTGACCGGCTCTCCGACGACCGACAGGCACGAGCGAACCGGGAGCATTTCACCCCTGAGCGAGTTGCCCCATTCCACAGCTAACTTGAATGCATACCTTCCTAATCTTGGCCTTTAATTTCCGAACAGTCTTTGGATGTTGGTAATGGAATCAAGTAGAATTTTTTTTTAAAGATAATGTTCTGTTCTAGGACGGATTTGAAACTGGAAGAGGTAAGCAATCTTTTGCTTGCTCCATGCTTACAACTGCTTTGTATGACTACTCGCCACGTCAGTGCATTCATAGGTAACAATGAGTTTCCATCAAACACCCTCTTTTAATAATGAAGTGAAGCACCAATCAGTTTGTTGGGTAGTGTTTAAGCAAACTACATTTCACAGCTATCCCATCAAATGCAAAGTTAAATGAACACCAAATTATTGTCCATTTTCCTGGCTTTCAGTGCTAATGGACATATTTTTGTGACCTTTTTCAATGCTTACAGTTTTAAAATAGTAGCAACAAAGAGAACTGCTGTTTGAAATGCAAGTGGCTCTAAACCATATATTATTTGTAAATACAGCATATTCTGAAATCATTCATTTCAGTGTCTCACTAAGGCCTAATTGGTATATATTTTGGTTGACATATATTGTTCTCTTGTAAAGGTGTCAACTTCCTCAATAACAAAAGGACTGCAGTTTGTGATATATAAATTAGGCTCCTTGCCATATAATCAGGCCTATCAATTAGGATGCTAGTTGCAACAAAATATGCTCAAAGTGCATGTAAGATTGATGGGTCTTTTCAGACTTTAACACTGTACTATTCATAGCAAAGTTTGTGATCAGCATCGTATCAATTAAGATACATTTGACTTGCGAAACTGATGTAGCCTGTTCAATAGAGTTTGGCAGCAAAATTCAGCTTTTGCTATCAACATTTGAAAACACCCTGACACTTCTATAATGAAACACAGTGCTGGGGTAGTTTAGACCAAAATCTGTAATGCATCTCCTTGGTGCAGGGCTATATTCGCTAGGATTTAATATTCCGGGAATAGCAAAGGGGAACAAAAAAGAAAAGAAAACCTTCTATTAACAAAGGACTTTTCCATCTCTCCATTGCTAGGTAAAATCATATCAAACAGGTTATTAATTTTGACAATATGATCTAAAAGTAAACTTTCTATCACCTTTAAATCAAGTAAACATTGAACCAGTTTTGGTCCCTCATAAGGTATAGGTAAAGGTAAAGGTTCCCCTCACATATATGTGCTAGTCGTTCCTGACTAATCGAGGGGGCTCATCTCCATTACAAAGCCGAAGAGTCAGCGCTGTCCGAAGATGTCTCCATGGTCATGTGACCGGCATGACTAAACATCAAAGGCGCACGGAACACTGTTACCTTCCCACCAAAGGTGGTCCCTATTTTTCTACTTGCATTTTTACGTGCTTTCGAACTGCTAGGTTGGCAGAAGCTGGGACAAGTAATGGGAACTCACTCCATTACGCGGCGCTAGGGATTCGAACTGCCGAACCTTTCTGATTGACAAGCTCAGCATCTTAGCCACTGAGCCACCGCGTCCCTGATAGTCCCTCATAGCAAGCTGAAAAAGGTTATAAGCTATTTCTTTCCATCACACACAAAATGATGATGGCAGGAAATTTATTATTAGCTTTTGGTTTCCCGTTTGTTTTAAGCTAGCCTATGACAAAGGAAAGTTCCACCCACAATTAGAACAACTACAGGTAGTCCTTGACTTACGACAATTGAGCCCAACATTTCTGATGCTAAGTGAGACAGTTCTTAAGTGAATTTTGCCGCATTTTACAATCCTTCTTGCCACAGTTGTTAAGTAAATCACTGTTTTTAAGTAACACAGTTGTTAAGTGAATCTGGCTTCCCCATTGACTTTGCTTGTCAGAGGGGATCACATGACCCCAGGACACTGCAACCGTCATAAATATGAGTCAGTTGCCAAGCACATGAATTTTGGTCACATGGCCATGCAGATGCTGAATGGTGTGATGGTATGAAAAAAGATCATAGTCACTTTTTCAATGCCATTGTAACTTTGAATGGTCACTAAATGAACTGTTATAACTCAAGGACTACCTGTAATTCTGCTTTAATATTAGTTTGTTCCCAAGCTCTTAGTTGAAACCATAAATTATGGTTAAGAGCTTTGTTTGTTCAATGGGTGGGGAAACATAGTCAAAACCCCTATTTCTAAGCCATTTAAATTATCATATGTGCATCGAAATACGGCCTGTACTTTTGTGAGCCTGCTTTTTTATCTCTACTCTTTTTGCATTGATTTTCCCTTGCTGAACATTTGAGTTATAATGGTATCTTACAATAATGTGTTGATTTACACATTCCTCAATACTACATTATCAGTTTCCAGATGGGAGTTCCTGATTGGACCATTTCTTTTATGTAGAAAATGGTGGTCAATGAGTAAGAAAAAATTACAGGCTAAAATTATAGGCAGCCCTCAACTTACAACAGTTTGTTTAGTAACTGTTCAAAGTTATGGCATTTTTAAAAAGTGACTTATGACCATTTTTCACTTATGACTTTTCCAGCATTCCCATGATCATGTGATCAAAATTCAGATGCTTGGCAACTGGTTCATATTTATGACCGTTGCTGCGTCCCAAGGTCATGTGATCCTTTTGTGACCTTCTGACAAGCCAAGTCCATGGGAAAGCCAGATTCACTTAACAACCAGGTTACTAACTTATCAACTGCAGTGATTCACTTAACAACTGAAAACAAGAAAGGTCATAAAATGGGGCACAATTTACTTTAACAAACATAAATTTTGGACTCATTTGTGGTCGTAAGTTGAGACCTACCTGTAATCTTCTTTCTCAGCTTGGCAGCAATTTCTTTGGGAGGTTTTTTTTTTAACATTTGCAGAATGCAACTCCAAACTTCTCACTTGAAGAACTGCGTGTAATCTAGTATTTCAAGTCATTTGAACCACTCAGCAGGACTTCTCTCACAGACAAACACCTTTTTCTGAGGAAGACAGACTGAAGTAGTCCCAGTGTGGGTCTTACCTGTGCTTCAAAGCTTCAAAGGAGCTCTACCCGTCTACTGAGAAGGGATTTGAAGGGTGCATTTGTAATGCAAAACACTGTTAATAATTATAGTTTGCAGTATAGCAGATGCCATCTAATCTACCTCCCTTTTCTGACGGCAGACCATACAAATTATAGGCTGAGGAGGAAAATTTAAGTGTAAAGGTTAACAGTTTAACTGAAATATTCAGAAACTGAAATGCTCAATAAGGTACCGTGCAATCAAATGCAAAGGGGGGGGGGAACCTTCTCGAGTGTAATTAAGTTGGGCACTTATTATTATGTTAACATCTCTTCACAAAACTTTTAACACAGTTTTTCCTCACCCCTGGTGCTCTCCAAGCAAGTCAGATACAATTCCCCCTCCTTTCCAAATCAAAACAATTGCTCTTCTTGGGCATCACTGGAATGACTTGTCACCCTGAGGGCACAAGGTTGGAGAATGTTGCTTTATCACCCCATATATCACCCCAAAAGATGTGTGGACTTTAGTAGACTTTACTAGAAGAGGAAGGCTGCTGCTAAGAATTCTGGGAAATTGGGCCTACATACGAAGGGCGTTTGGATTGGAGAGGCTGGTTAATTGGTGATTGGTAGGGACTGACTGATGTTTATCTAACAAGCAGATTTACTATATTATCCCTTTTAAGTGAAGTTGGGGAAAACAGAGACCTAGATTTTTTGTGTGTGCACAAAATAAGCTTTCAGTCTGGTCTATATACCAATGCATCAGCATGTGCTTTGCATGTATTTCCCATGTTATGTCTAAGTATGGTTGGTGAACATCGCAGTGTTAGAAATCAAAGGAGGGTGACCATTATCTAGAAGGAATGCTGGCAGAAATTGTAGGGTCAACTATAAAACAGTAATTAACTAGATAATTTTAATATGTACATAAATATTTCATATATTGCACTTTAAACAAACAGCATGACATAATTATTTGATCTCTATCAACACAGAAAAGTACTTTCAAATGGAAAAATATTATATAAATTGCTCAAATATTAAAGTAGTTATATTAAAAATAGCCCCTGCACAATATTTGCACCTTAATAGCAAAACACCCAATAAGTGCTTTGTCTACGACAAAATTCAACAGCAGGATAATAATCTATTTCTTGAAATAAAGAATTTTTTTTCTCAAAATGCACTAACACTGGAACAATCATCTGTGTAGGTAACTTCACCAAGGTGTCTTTTTTGTTAAGCACAAATAAATATAAATACAATTATGGAGAACTTTTAAGAGCAAAATCAGTCCCACTGAAATGTCTGGTAAACAATGAACGAACGAACATCTCTCATCTTCTGCTTTAAACTCACAATTGTTCTCTTTTAAAACAGATTGAAGTTTCATTGCACGTGAAAATTAACTTTCTTTCCTCTTGGTTTCCAGTGACCACGGCTGCCACCAGAAAAACTGAGACAATACTCTTGTCAATTATTTTTAAAACAATTCGTAATATTTTACTCTTTATTTCAAAACTTCAACTAACCTATTTGGAAGTGGTGGAAGTTGTACACTTCCACATGATTGGTCAAAGAGAGAAAGTTTTTAAGTGGCCCCATTCCAGACATTAATGTTCATTTCAATCGTCTAACGGCACAGTTCAAATATTATGCAATTAAGGTTTCCTTGTGTTCTTTGATGCACTCTTGACCTTTTTCCATTTTGCGTTTCTTACTAAGATAAGCTCCATAGTTTGCCTCCTTGTGACTGCATACAGAGCAACTTCTGCATATATTTCCAAATGTTCTTCCAAGGCCAGAGCGTTCGTCTGCAAAACACACATATTTTGTTTAATATATTTTGCAACATATGGTCTTTAATTTTCTTCTTCTCTAGGGTGGACACCAGTGGTGGGTTCCTACAGGTGTGGTCCACTCTATAGCACCGGTAGCGGCCCTCTGGTGACATCACAGTACCGGTGCAGTCGGTTGCCGGTGCCTGGACGCCGTCATTTTTTTTTAAAAAATTATTTTTTTAAAAAAATTCTTCTGCGCATGCCCAGAAGCCAAGCTTCCGGCACTTCCTACCCCACAGTGAGTCCAAGCAGGGGAGGATGGCTGAGGGAGCGCGTGAGACGCTGAAAGAATGGGCGGCAGGAGCTATCTCCATTCCCCTCCCTTCAGCAGTCCGAGAAGCCACGAACGCGCGATTATGATCCTAGGCATTTTCGCACATTTGAGGCTTCTCAAGCTGCTGAGGGGAGGGGGAATGGGCAGCAGGACCTATCTCAGTTCCCTTCCCTTCGGCAGTCCGAGAAGCCACGCCCACCCGGTCACATGGCCAGCAAGTCACGCCCACCTGGTCACATGGCTGGCAAGCCACACCCACAAAATAAGCCATGCCCACAGAGTGGTAGTAAAAAAATTAGGAACCCGCCCCTGGTGGACACTCTTGGTTGGCAAAATGGCTGGATTAACACATTAACTGTTACAAAAAAGAAGGCAGTTATTACATGTTATAATGTTCTATAGCCATGTTTCTCAACCTCAGGGCTTTTAAGATGGGTGAACTTCAGCATAATTAATGGTGAATACTATTGTGGTAGTGAAGTCCACACACCTTAAAAGTCTGAGATTAAGAAGGACTGCTCTGTAGGAACTCCTGCATCCTAAAAGATTGGATTCTATTTCAAATATATATTTTGAGGTCAAAAGTACTGCACAGGCTTAGATTTTAGCTTTTCTAAAAGGACTGCATCTTCACGCTAAAAAAATGAAAGACATTTAAGTAGATGCAAACCTTCTTACCACAATTCCACAATAGTTTGAAAAACAGAGTTGCTGAAATATTGAAATAAGATTGTTGGTTGTGCAGGTACAACAATAGCCAAGGAAATTATTAAGAGCTGAGGTGGCGCAGCGGTTAGAGGCAGTACTGCAGGCCACTTTAGCTGACTGTGATCCCCAGGTCAGCGGTTCAAATCTCACCGGCTCAAGGTTGACTCAGCCTTCCATCCTTTCGAGGTAGTAAAATGAGGATCCAGATTGTTGGGGGCAATGTAAATATATACATTGCTTAATGGTGTAAACCGCTTAGAGAGTGCTTACACTGTGAGGCGGTATATAAATCTCACAAATAATTAATAAACAAACAAACAAACAAACAAACAAACAAACAAACAAGCCTGGGAAACTGGCTCTTTGTCAGTCAACAGAAGTGCTGATTTACCATCAGCTTATCAGTGCTAAGGAGGCCAGGGCATGGCAGCAAAGGAAACAATAGACTAGGGGTGTCAAACTAACGGCCCACGGGGTGCTTAGATCTGGCCCATGGGGCCACCCTGGAAACCCTGAAGGACCGGCCTGCAGTGCCTCTGCCAGTGAAAATGGAGCTTGGGAGGGCGCAGCCTGTGCAACCCTCTGTCAGCAAAAACAGAGCTCAGGAGGGCCGCATGCAACCCTCCCGAGCTCCATTTTCGCTGGCAGAGCCCTTGGGCCACCACAGACGCCCTTGACATGAGTGACGTCAAGCTGGCCATGCCTACCGTGGTCACGCCCACCCTGGTCATGAAATAAAACACAACCCTGATGCGGCCCTCAATGAAATTGAGTTTGACACCCCTGCAATAGACAATTAATAACAACATGAAAGGATCTCCCAATCAGGCATCCCACGGGCAACAATGATGTCACTAATCCTTTCAACCTGGGAGCGCCTTATTAGGCGCTTCCGACACAGACATGCGCAACCAATTTGGCATCTGACTGCACAAATTAAATTATCAATTTGGAGTCTTCCTGATATTAAATGCCCCTTCATTTATATCTTCACAAGCTCAGCCAACAGCCATAGGGGGAATGGAAACTGTTTATCAAGTCTTTAGGGAAGACTGAAGAACAGAACCCAAATTCCAAAATTCTAATGTTGAAAAGCTTGATCCCTCCATATTGCTATGGAAGGGAGAACTTTTCATTATGCTTTTCTTTGGTGTCAGCTGCAACATTCTAAACTCTGTATGGGTGTCTATGCTGCCAGATGAATTTCATAATCAATTTTGCTACTTATGAAATCTGAAGCTATAAAAACGAATTTATTTCTTGCAGAAACAGTTCTAATTTTATCATTCAAGCTAGCAAGTCTAGATTTTTTTCAATATATTCAGCCACTTATTTAGCCACTGGCAGAAACATTTCATCTGCTATTTTATACTCGTCTTGAGGAGTTAGAATATTGCAGCTTATTGTCATTGTTCTGCTTTAAGTTGAGCACACTTGAATGTTAAACATTCAGGTTACAAATTTAAATCAACTCCTTTAGCAACTTTGTGGTACAGCTGATAGACTGGGATGGGCAACTATGGCCCCTTTATGACCTGTGGACTTCCAACTCTGGGATCTGGGAATTCTGGGTGATGAAGTTCACAAAGTCATGAGGGGCCACAGCTGCCCATCCCTATTGTAGACTGATGTACATATTAGCTTTTTCTGCTGCATGCTGTCAGTTATTGATCTCTACTTTCCAGCTCTGATTTATACTTCTTGAAGCATAACATCCCTCACCCACAACTCTGCCTTTGCTGGCTAGAATTATAGCATTCCTGAAGGCCAAAAGTGCTTTGGCACAGGGAGGGAGACTCATGCCTGTAACTTCTTCAACCAAGGGATCTTTCCCAGATATTCTCCTGCAGCTGCAGGAGAGGCATCCATGTAATCTTAGAAAAGGCTGCTGTTACTTCAAGGAATTAGTAAGTTTCATGGTTTCAAAGAATAAAATCTGAACCCTTACGTGGGATATGGCCAGTGTACTTGGGCATCATTCCTTCAGGCCTATAGAATCTCTGCTGTCGTGAATCTTTGGTTACAGGCACTTCTTTCCTAAAATAGAAAAGAATAGAATATATATCAATACTGTAGCAGTTTTATTGTAGATGATGATGATAGATAGATAGATAGATAGATAGATAGATAGATAGATAGATAGATAGATAGATAGATAGATAGATAGATAGATAGATAGATAGATAGATATCTCTCCCTCTCTTCCCTTCTCTCCAACCTGTTGGGTCCTCCCCTATTTTTTCCTAATAGTTTTCTTCTCATACTAACTATTCTATTGTTTAAAAACAAAAATCCAAATTCATTGCAGACTGTCATCCTTTATTCCTAGAGTTTTTAACAGTTGTCTGGCAGAAATAATCACCCATGCTGAGACAAAATAGCTTTACTCCTATTGAATTTCTTGTCTTAATAATAAATAATAACAAACACTTGTTTGGCTAGGCTTAGTTGCCAGAAATATTTGGCTTTCTTACTATTACAGCTGAGGCTGGGGGGCAGGATACGCTGCATTGATTCCATTTGTTTATTTGTTTGTTTTTGCCCTTGAGTCAGTCTTCTGGTGACCACCTGGACAGGCTCTTGGAAGTTTTCCTGGCAACATTTTGGGAAGTGCTTACCATTGCTTTCTTTCCAGGACCAAGAGAGCATGACTGGCCCAGAATCGTCCATCTGGGTTCATGCCAAATGTAGAACTGGGGCTCATAGTCTCCCGGTTTCTAGTCTGGCGCCCTAACCACTACACCACTATTATGATAATAACAGACTATTACAAAAGACCAATCCACGGTCCATTTTAAGTCCATTTGTGGCTTTAAAGCTTCATTATTTCTGCAATTTATATATTTAATAAAATTATATTTCCAGACTTGATTCCTGATCCATTAACAAATACTTTTTCTGTAATGTAACATCAAAGTTCTTTCAAGGCAGAGCAGCACCATTTAAACATCTCAAAGGGAACGTACATGGGAGCTTTCCCAGCAAGACTTTCTTTGCCTCTATCCATCGAGTTTTTAAAATCTTGGTAGCAGTTTTCTGCCATCGTATGATAGCGTACTCCATGACCAAATTCTGTGACTCTGGATCTAGGCACAAAGCCACCCCAGCCTGGCATAGGTGGTTCAAGGAGGCTTCTTTTGGTCTCAACAGGCCCTGCAAAATGTTCAAAAGAAGTATTATTGAAAAGCTAAGGGAGGCTGACATGGATTCCAAATGGTGGGAGAGGGGAGGATGAAAACCAGGTCTAACATTAACCATAGTTGAAAGTACAGAAAGAAACTGATCCAAGTTTTGGTTTATTCCCTAGCATTTCAGTAAATCTTCCCTTAAATAGCTTGCTAAGAGCCTACCATAGAGTAGGGGTGGCTCATCCTTGTTCCCAACATCTATCCAAGTGGTTTACAAGGCCCAATTTGTTTTCCAGACAAGAGATGAAAAGCAGCAGATTAAAAATCACTTACTAGATACCAAAGGGAAGAATAAGTTTTGAAGGAATTCTAAGCTGTGCCTAACCTAAAATAATTCTTTAGAACAATCTTCCCAGTGCTTCAGTTATCTGATCTCAAAGTCCCAGGATTTTCAGCAAAGGATACGTTTTTTGCGTTGCCACCTGCAGGACCGTCTCCTCTGAATTGAATCTCCCTGTGCTCCTTGGGCCAGGCAAGAAGTCTGTGAATTTTCTTCCCCCAAGATTCTAAAGACACACAAGCCCAACAGTACTACATCTCCTGCACTCTCAAATAGTATTCTCCATAAGGCCAGGGTGAACCTTTTCTCCTGTCATTCTGGAAAGCCATTAATGTTTTATCAATGTAAGCTGTTTAACTTTGTTACAAGTGGCTGGCACACAATTTGCTATTAAAATATATATATTGGTTGGGGAAATTTATGGAGGTGTCTACATATTTGAAAATTGCTAGCATGGGGAAGGCTGCTGTAAAGAGTTAGGAAGATGACTGTGACAGAAATATGCAGGAATTGTTACCTAGGGAAAAGGAGATGGAAAATTATTAACATAACATTCAGAATTGGCTCAGGCAGAGACCACCTGAATTCACTGGAGTATAAGAAAGAGAAGGTATAGCACTATCAAACATGGAAGATTCCGTTATTATAGCCCAGTGATGGCGAACCTATGGCACGCGTGCCACAGGTGGCACGCGTAGCTATATCTGCCGGCACGCGAGCCATTGCCCTAACTCAGCTCCAGTGCGCATGTGCACGCCGGCCAGCTGATTTTCAGCTTGCACGGAGGCTCTGGAAGGGTGTTTTTGGTCTCAGGAGGGCCTCCGGAGGGGCAGGGGAAGCTGTTTTCGCCCTCCCCAGGCTCCAAGAAAACCTCTGGAGCTTGGGGAGGGCGAAAAATAGACCTACCGGGCCCACCCAAAGAAGGGAAATGGAGTGGGGGGATCATGCGTGCATGCACAGGGGGTAGGGTAGCACGGGGGATCACACGCGCATGCGCAGGGGGACATTGAATTATGGGTGTGGGCACTCGCACGTGTGTAATAGTGTGCACGTGCGTGCTTTTGGCACCCAAGGAAAAAAAGATTTGCCATCACTGTTATAGCCAATCTCAAGAAAACTAGTTTTACTCTTCCTATGTAGTTGACTTTCTGGTCTGATCTACCTAGTGGACTTAACATCTGATAGACAATATTTAATCTCTTAGAACAATCTAAAAACTAAGGATGCCTATTGACCACAGAGTATTCACTGACTGATGTTCTGATAACAGGAAATGTAGTAAACCTGATTGGAAACGAATGAAATACTCTGAACAGAGAAACTCACCCTAAAATTATGCCCCATTTATAAAAATCAAATAACATAAATAGTAGAACCTCAATTGGGGAAAATTAATTCTAAATTTGCAATGTAGTAATAGTATTTAGACTTAGACTTATATACCTCTTCACAGTGCTTTACAGCCCTCTCTAAGCAGTTTACAGAGTTCAGCATATTGCCCCCAACAATCTGGGTCCTCATTTTACCAACCTCGGAAGGATGGAAGGCTGAGTCAACCTTGAGCCGGTCAGGATCAAACTGCCAAACTGCAGTCAGCAGGCAGTCAGCAGAAGTAGCCTGCAGTACTGCACTCTAACCACTGCACCACCACGGCTCATGTACCTTTTCTAGTTCTCCACCTGAGCTTTTTAAAGCAGGGGTCCCCAACCTTTTGGACCTCAGGGACCACCAAGGTCATAATTTTAAATCCCGTGGACCACCAAATTCATAATTTTAAATCCTACGGACAACTAATATGATTTTTTTAAAAAAAGATAAATACATTTGTAAAATAATGATCAGAGAACTTTCATTTTATTTATATGAAATGCACCTATTTAATATAACAAAGTTATAAATGCTCATTTAATCATAACAAAATCTTTAAAGGTTATTTAATTGTAACAAAATTATTAAAGTTAGTGTAATTATTACAAAATAATTGAAGCTTATTTAACAATGGCTTTGCTGATGTTGTTGGGAAAGTTAGTCCCATATTCCAGAGCTGTAGCTGTAGTCCCTCCCCTCTCCTCTCCTCCCCTTCCTTCCCCTTTCCTTTCCTTTCCTTCCCTTTCCTCCTCTCCTTTCCTTTCCTTTCTTCCTTTCCTTTCCTTCTTCCTCTTCCTTTCCTTTCCTTTCCTTCTTTCCCTTTTCCTGCACCAGGGTGGAGGAGCTGCTCAAGATGTCCGGAAAGGAACGGCCAATGTAATAATAATAATTTTTAAAAATCACAATCAAAGGGGATTTGGGCAGCCAACGCTGGAAAAGGGAGCTTTGGAAAGCGCCAGCTGGGTACAAAAAGAAGGAAGGGGTCTTTTTTTTCCAGAAAGAGCTGCAGGGAAAGAGCCAGATGGGAGACAAGCCTTTGTGTGGAAAAGTCGGGCAAAGATACCCTGCCTAACAGGTTCCCCCCTCCCTCCTGGGACCGCTGCTGCTCTTCTTCCTTTTTTTCCCGGCCGTAGCCACCCAGCTTCCGAAGATCCAGTATTTCCACCTCATCCAAAAGGCTGGCCGGGGGCAGAGGATGGAAGGGGCAGTGAGGGCTTTGTGGGGTCCCCCGATGGGGGGTGGCTTGAAGTAGACAAAGGGCTCAGCTTGGCATATGAGAGCCAGCGCTGGGCTTGATCTGCTGGCTGGAGGGGAGCTGCTGCGGGGGACCGATGAGGTGCCGCTTGGGGCTTGGAGCACTTGGGGCTTGGAGAGGTAAACCGCGTCCAGGAAGCAGTACAGCAGAGAGAAGCAGCCGGAGTCAATCCTAGCTTTGCTGTCCATTACAGATGCTAGATCAGCTCCCTGCAAACTCTAGTCTCCCGAAGAGCCCAGCTGAAGTTTCCCGTGCCGCTTCAACGAGCACTCGAGAGATGAGAGTTTGCAGGGAGCCGATCTAGCATCCGTAATGGACAGCAAAGCTAAGGTTGAATCCGGCTGCTTCTCTTCCCTAACAGGTGGCCAAGCTAACTGCCTGAAGGACCCCATCCTGTCACTGGGAGTCAAAGCGCTGAAGCCCGAGCGGTGGGGGAAACTTTGGCTGGGCTCCTCGAGAGAAATGCAAAGATTTATCTGCATACCACCAAAATTTTCCCACGGACCAGTGGTCCATGACCACCAGTTGGTGACCTGTGTTTTAGAGGACATGAAGCAAGTTCACATAGAATCACAGAGAGAAGCCAATACATGTGGCTCCCTATCTGAAACAGCACGGTTATTAGAGCCCTTTGTCATACTTTATGTTTCCAGTGTTGCACATAATTTAAAGAGGAAAAAGAAAACACCAAAGGACTTGACATGGGACAAATACTCCTCATACCTCTCTCCCAACGAGAAAATTGTTGTTATCCTATCCATCACAACAATTCATCAAGGACACATAGACCATCCAGTGTCTGGTTCAGTTGTGGGTAGCAGCTATGAGGTCCCTTCAGTAGAGCAATAAAAAAAACCTACAGAATTTGGCATCTGTGATAATAAAACACTGACCTTTGCCATTCAGCCTTAAGCTTCAATATTTGGGGAAAATAAAATGAACAAAGAGCACTCTTTTTGTCACTATTTCTTGCAGTAACAAGCTCTTTCCTACTTAAGCCTCCAGAATGCAAATTTCTAGTTGGAATGAATAAAGAAGGAAATACACCCAAAAGCCAAGAGTTCAAATGTGATTCCATCCCCACCCCACCTTGCTCTCCTAGAAAGGAACCAGAAACAAAACTGAGTTTGGGAAATATGAGTACTTTAGGGGAGACAATCAATGCTATTATATACTGAGAATATGCCAATCAGATACAGAGTAGATGACATCAGTGGCAGTTAGCAATGTTCAGCTTCCTTTAAGGCAAAGGGCATTTCCATTGGGAGATAGTTCACAGGGCTTTTCCTTCCTGATCCTTCACAAACCATTATCAAGCTACCTTCAATCATTGTAATTTCAACTGGCCTTAAAATGCTGGGAATAGGCAGCAAATGTGGTTACTTTCTTAGCAGTTCAAAATAAGACTCAAACAACATTCTGCGTCCCACTCTCATATTACAAATTGTAGGGTAACAAAAATAATCCATTGGAGTTGAGTGGGTAATAAATTCAAATGAATATATTCAAATAAATTAATAACCTGACACCTCCTCCACGTAAAAATAAAAATAAAAAACCAAGTGCCTGCCTATCCAGTTTCATTATGTATTGCATGCATGTGTCTATTTTCGAGACAAGAATCAAGTGTGATGGAAGAAGTCGTCTTGCAGTGAAACCATCATTTCTTCTCCTTCTCCTTTTGCTAGTGGCAATTCTAGAAGGAGAACATGAAAGCATTTGGCCCCTAGACTCTTTTTACAATAACTGTAATCTAGCTCATGCATAGCCTCTGTGTCTGTATAGCCACAACTCAGAGAAAGAATTAAGACCTTGTATTCTGTTAAAACTACTCATCTAAGCATGGAAAAACATCATTTCAGATACATTGCTACAGAGGCTGTCAAACTGAAGCAAAGACTGGGTTTGCTTATTTATTTATTTATTTATTTATTTATTTATTTATTTATTTATTTATTTATTTATTTAATCATATTTGTATGCCACCCAATTCCCAGAGGACTCTGAGTGGCTCACAATCGGGATAAATATGAATCAATACAGAAAAGAACATCATAATAAAATTTAAAAGCATGTTTAAAAATTTAAAAAGAATCAATCACTACATTCATCTCAGGGGCTCAGTACAGCATTTCATCCCGCTACCAACGGGGCGTCTGAAAGAACTAATGCTATGATTGAGTGGTATTTATATTGCTACATTGATAATCAGCAAACCAATTGGGCTGAACTACTTCCTTATGCTGAAGTGGCCTATAATAATGCTGTCCATTCTAGTACCGGCTTCACACCCTTTCAGGTAGCTACGGGACGAGAGTTTGTTCCGATACCTGAATTCCCCCATGTGGCTCCAACCAATTGGGGGGTGGGTACAGAGCTGGATAGCACAGACACAACAAGTGTGGGTACAAGTGAATGAGGCCTTACAACGTTCAATGGCAAAGTATAAACAGTACGCTGATAAGAAAAGAATGATTCAATCCACTTTCCACATCGGACAGCTTGTGTATCTGTCTACGAAATATCTAAAACTGACATCACCATGTAAGAAGCTAGGCCCGAAATTCCTGGGCCTGTTTCCCATTGTACATATTATAAACCCCGTAACATACAGTTATGGTTACCCAAAATGTTGGGCAAAACTCACCCGGTATTTCATTGTATTAAGTCCTGTCCATACGTCTCAAATCTGGGGTACTGTTGTGGCCTGCCAGCAGCCTGTGCAGCTGGTAGCTGACTCAGACAGCAAGGAGGCTGGTGTTGTGATTCGCCAGCGGCCTGTGCAGCTGGCACCAGAGTCGGACAGCGAGGAGGCTGGAGAAGGCTTGGTGCCAGAGGCTGAGATTCAGCCAGGGCCATCAGAACCTCCAGAGGCTGCCATGAGTGAAGAAGAAGAGGAGGAACCTGTTCTCAATGCACGCGTGTGCAGAGCTGCCAAAAGGCAGTAATGGCTCCTGAGTAGAAGGACTACTCGGGAGTAAGGCTTGGTTTAAAGGTGTTTAAAGGTGGCAGGGTGCACACAGCGCGCAGCTTTGACAAAGACTTCACTTCACCTGGAAGTGTTCCTCAGTTCGTGCCGGAGAATCAATAAAGGCTAATACACAAACCAGAATTGTGTTTGAAGTTCTTTGTTTCTTCTGGAACCTGACACTTTTAGCTTTTTTCACCAAGTTGCATCTTCTAAGGGTTAGTCTATTTTTAAAATGAGAATACTTCTTCTCCTATCAAGAGACGATAATCCTAATTTCACTGAGTCCATGTTTCACTCCTATTTAAATATTGTTTTGATCCAAACTTATTATATATTACTTACTGTTTACTGTGGCTTGCTTGAATTGTATCACATCTTAAATATGCACTACTGTCAGATCTGTTTGCAAATCTAAAAATAAGCTATGCTAGAAGTTTTTTCAAAGAAAAGTCCTTTCACAAAGTCTTTTGCCCATTTTCACAACAACCAAATAATCTGGATTCTGCTGTACTCAACAATCAAGACAACAACTAAAGATGCAATTATTTGTCAATAATGTTAGATTACAATGGCAATTAAAGGGATTTAAATAAATTCAAATTATTATAAATTATGCATACTGTACCCAGAACATTGGGATGATGTTTGTAATTATAGTCATCAAGTATATTTAATATTTCTTCATTAGTGGAAATAGGTGGCAGCTGTGGCGCGATGGCTGCTGTATGCCTCAGTTCAGCTTCCTGGTAATTATTTCTCTCTGTAATATCACGAAAGGTCTTAACACACCACACAGAATCATTTCCATAGCTAGTTCCAACACGATAGAATCGGAGAGGGATGTATCCTAGAAAAAGCAAAGAAATGTAGTCAGGTGCCATTCAGAAACTTTCAAAATAGGATAGCCTAGACTTTTCATGTTTATATATCTAGGACAGGGGTCTCCAAACTTGGCAACTTTTAAAACTTGTGAACTTCAACTCCCAAAATTCCTCAGATAGCATATCAAAGCTGGGAAACAATGATCTAATCCAATACTTAAAGCAAAAATCTTGTACTATTGTTTCCCTAACCAACCAAGGCTAGCCATCCTGTTTAAGGAGTTTGTACCTTTGGAAGCAGCTACTTCATTATAACCCTATTAGTTAATTATACTGTCCATCATAAAAAGTTTTATTACCTGCATTCACAACAGGTGTGCCAGATAGATTATTTGTTGGGTTATAAAACAGAATGTTTAGCTCTGGGGCTATATCTGTCAAAATTATATTATTTTGCCATCTCTTGCCATGAGATTACCATATTTTTCGGAGTATGAGACGCACCTTTTTACCCCCAAAAAGAGGGTGAAAATTTGGGTGCGTCTTATACACAGAATGTAGCCCTACCCAGCTACCCCCACCCTTTGGCCTCTGCCTCACAGCAATTTACCTCCTTGCAGCGAACAGTGCAGAGCCTGATTAGCACAAGCAATTATCAGCCTCCCGACTCTCAGCTGAGAGGCTGCAGCCACGTGCTAAAATGAAAGTGAAACTAAAGCTGCAAGGAGGCAAATTGTTGGCAGGGAGAGGCAGAATTTTATTTTCTTGTGCTAATGAGTTGCTGAAACGATGCAAGGAGATAAGTCAATAACTATAAATGTCTGTAGAATGTTCAAATGATTAGACTTATTTTTTAAAGACTGCTTTATTATTGTTCTAGACAACTTAACAAAATGAAGAAGCTTTTTAAAATAAATGCTTGATCTGAAGAGGCCCAGTGCTATTGTATCTTCTTTTAAATAGCAGAGACTACTTCCAGAAAGCCACATCAATTTTAACAGCTTCTGTACAAGTATTGTCTGAAATGTAACTGTGTCCTGTTTAGTATTAAGATAAGGCAGCTGGGTTAAACCTTGACTTAGTCATGTTTGGAGTAGATCTATTTAAATAATTGGAAGGAGTTAGTTGATTACATTTAAGAAAACTTTCTGGCATTAATATACTGCCATAATGTACATTTCTCCAATTCTTTGCTATTTCTATGGGTCAGGCACACATGCACAGAAATACATAGCAAACAGTGTATATCATCTGTGCTGTTTGCTGTTTGGCAAATTGCTGGGAGACAGAGGCAGAATTTTTTCCACTTGTTTTCCTCCCCCAAAACTAAGGTGCGTCTTATATTGCGGTGCGTCTTATACTCCAAAAATATGGTACATTCATAACATTAATAATAATAATAATAATAATAATAATAATAATAATAATAATAATAATAATAATAATAATAATAATAATAATAATAGTAATAGTAATAGTAATAGTAATAGTAATAGTAATAACAACAACAGAGTTGGAAGGGACCTTGGAGGTCTTCTAGTCCAACCCCCTGCTTAGGCAGGAAACCCTACACTACTTCAGACAAATGGTTATCTAACATCTTCTTTAAAACTTCCAGTGTTGGAGCATTCACAACTTCTGGAGGCAAGCTGTTCCACTGATTAATTGTTCTGTCAGGAAATTTCTCCTTAGTTCTAAGTTGCTTTTCTCCTTGTTTAGTTTCCACCCATTGCTTCTTGTTCTACCCCCAGGTGCCTTGGAGAAAAGTTTGACTCCCTCTTCTTTGTGGCGACCCCTGAGATATTGGAACACTGCTTTGTTTGATCATTATATTTCTCCCACCCATCCCCATAATATAAATTATTATTCCTAGCACAAGGCAAAGATTAAAGTCTGATGCATGCCACTGAGTATTCAAAGCTGTCCTACAAATGCTACAGGATCTCAACTTAGGGGCAAGGTGAATTGGCAACAGGAGTTCCTTAAAATGGAACTAGAGAAAGGAAAGGAAGATGGGTCTCTTTATATTTGCTCTCACCAGAGATATGAAAATGAAAACAGAGTTAAACCTTGAAACTTCATCTGAAACTCTCAACAAAGAAAGAGGGCAAAGAATGTGATATTGATGGTATGTCCAGAAGGTATATTCCAGAATAGTGTTTCCCAACTAAATAGTAACACTCCTCTACAATAACTGCAGGTTGGGGTGATTATGAATCCTGGGATACAGAGGGTCAATTCACCTAGAAGACATCAATTTAGGCACTGCTACCTTACTACCGTATTTTTCAGAGTATAAGATGCCCCCCCCAAAGAGGGTGGAAATGTCAGTGTGTCTTATACACCAAATACAGCCATTTTGGGCCTCCCGATGCCCCACCCCTGCATCCCATTTTTGCGAAAAACGGGCCGTTTTTGCAAAAATTGGGACATTTTTGCCTTTCCCCACCCCCTAGGAGTGCTCTGCAGGCTTCCCAAACCCTCTGCATGCCTTGTTTTTGCAAAAAAAAAAAAAAAACAAACAGGTGAAAAATGGGCCATTTTTTGCAAAAACAGGGGTGTTTTTGCCTTCTAATTACCCCATCTAGCATGACTGGAGGAGGAATTCTGGGAGTTGAAGTCCACTAGTCTTAAAACTGTCAAGTTTGAAGAGCCCTGGGTTAGGGGTTAGGGGTGCAAGGGTCTTCAAACTTAGCAAGTTTAAGACTTGTGGACTTCAACTCCTATTCCTGAGCTAGCATGACTGGAGGAGGAATTCTGGGAATTGAAGTCCACTAGTCTTAAAGCTGTCAAGTTTAAAATTTGTAAAAAGTATACATGGTTGTAAAAAGTGTACATGGTTGCAAAAAGTATACATGGTTGTAAAAAGTATTCTGCTACACTGGTATTTTATTAAATAACATATTACTACACCATTTGGTTCAGAATACTTTTTTCCTTGTTTTCCTCCTCTAAAATCTAGGTGCGTCTTATACTCTGGTGCATCTTATACTCCAAAAATACGGTATTTCTTTACAGAAATTGATTCATCTACAACTTGAGCATTTAAATAACTCTGGGTACAGATGGGGGAATGGAACGTAGTTTTAATCCAGAAAGAACATATTCAATTGCAGATTAGAGTGCCAGATTACCAAATTGGCTAGAGCACATAAAAGACTCCAGTATTGTAGCTAAATCATGACACCTACAAAGTAGCAGTGAGCATTTTCAGTTTGAGAAGTGACAATAACTCCAGATCCATTCCAATCATCTATGACTGGGTCAAGGCTAGCTAACAGCTCTGCCTATCGGGAAATTGGTATGTAATTATATCACTCCCATTAGGTATGATATGATTTTGACCTTATCAGCACAAGAATCAACAAAATCCACTTCTACTTTGTCCACCTGTCACACTTAGCTAGGTTCACACAGTTGTTTAAAAGGTACCATTATTTTCAAGGAATTTAAAAATGTTAAATAGGTACCCTGAGATTTTGTAAAGGACATCCTTTTCACCACTTTCAATTAGCCAAAGCTAACCCTCTATATTCTAATGAGGCTATAACATTTCCCACCTGTATGTTGGCTTTTCATTTACCCACTGAGTCCAAAAGGAGTTGCTTTCCCTTGGCTTACATTGATCATTACATTTTATATACTGCCTGATTGCTAAAAAAAACAGAACAATGGTAAAGAAGCAGATGCTCACAGACATCTCATTTGGCACATGAGAAGCTGTCATGCTTGAAGATAAAGTTTTATTCTCTGTATCATTGTTGCTTTCAAAACTGTAGATTGATTATGTTCATAGCCCAGACTCTATGACTCATAACCCATTGGCTCATTGTTTCAGAGATATTTCCTTACCGGATTCCTCAATGCCTTCAACAATAGCAGAGTTTCTAATGTACAGAAAGTCCTCAATTTACAATAGTTCATTTAGTGACTGTTTGACGTTACAATGGTACTGGAAAAAGTGACTTTTGACCCTTTTTCACAGTTATGACCTTTCTAGCATTCCCATGATCTTGTGATCAAAATTCTGACGTTTGGCAATTGGTTCATATTTATGACTCTTGCTGAGTCCGGGGGTCACGTGATTAAGCAAAGTCAATGGAGAAGCCAGATTCACTTAACAACTGGTCAGAAAAGTTGTAAAATGGGGCAAAACCCACTTAACAACAGAAATTTTGGGCTCAATTGTGGTCGTAAGTCGAGGATTAGCTGTACCGGAACATTCAGTTCAGGAAGATTCAAGAAGATATCCAGAGATACACCTGCCTTGAAGGTATCTCATATTGAACTGTATAGCACAGTCAACATCAGCAATTAAGCACAGGAAATGTTTTATGACATTTTGTATTATGTCATATGATTCTATCACAAATGTTTTATAACATTTGCCAAATTTCAATTCAAGTCATGGCTCCCAGATTTTGGATACATTCTGTAAGTTAGCCATATTTCTGGTACCTTAGTTGAAAAAGTTTTGCCTTTCAATAGACTCTTTTGCTCGGTTGAAGGTTACAAGGCACAATAATTTTAGTAGTATATATAGATGAAGTGCCACTGGTTAAACATAACATCCTTTCCACAATGTGAGGCTTTCTTTTTAGCTTTAGAATGCTAATAAAAATTATAATCTTGTTATTGGTACACCAATATATTAAACAGTAACAAAGCGATCGAGCTGAGAAAGTTCATTGGCTTCCTCTTTATCTGGACATTGTAATCCTTGTCAAGTTAGTGGCCAAGAAGTGGCCAAAGGTGTAAATTTTTTACCTGTGTATCCTGGTATCAATGGATGATATTCATCTACTTGCCGCCGAAATGCTGTCATGCTTTTTCCAACTATGATGACAGAAAGCAAATGCTCAGTGTGGCATCCATACTTTAATACCACTAAGCCTTTAAAAAGGCCAGTTTACTTAAAATATATTGACTTCCAGTTTGTCAAACTCTTCAATCACTTCTGTCTCTTAATGTCACGAAGACCATCCACATGGATATAGGCACCAATTATGAGAAATAAGCCTTCCAAAGCAGATTCAAAACAGTTCAGGAAGGACGGAAAATGTCAGTGATAAGAAAACCCTCCCTAGAAACATGGTAACAAGGACCTACTATCCTTCCTATAAAAGAAGTTTTTGTGCAATTTCTTAAGGACACAGGGACCCTCAAGTCAAGCTCAGTTCCTGTTGACTACATCCATGTTGCTTTTTTTGGCAGCACGACATAAGTGATTTTGCCTTTATTTTTCAACTGTCCAGTGAAACCAACAGCCCTGGGATTTCTAGAAGCTTGATTTATTTATTTTTTCTTTGTCCAAGCAAACACAGATCCCTTAAGGTTTAAGCTTGTAAGAGCAGCCAAGGTTAGCTTAGGAATCTGTAGAGATTCTCAGTCATCCAGGTCATGGTTGTCCCAAAGGTGCTTTTTCAGGAGGCAACTGGACTTTCTTGTTTTTTTTTCTTTTGAAGACATTTCGCTGTACTGGGAATCCTTTCATTCCCCACTATCCTGTCAGAGCTGAAGAAGCTTCTTGGATGAGAAGCAAAATGTCTTCAAAAGAAAAAACAAGAAAGTCCAGTTGCCTCCTGAAAAAGCACCTTTGAGTGAGCTTAGGAGCTATCCAGAACCAGCCCACAAAACAACAAAACAACAACCCAACTTTCCAGGGTTTGTTCCATCTTATCTGGTTGTCCTTTCCTGTCTTTAAATGTGCCAAAGTGTTAACTAAAGGGTTGTAACGTAGCTTCTGGACTGGTAAGCAAATTCTCCTCCAGCTCACCATTTTAAAAGCCAACAAAGCTCTTCAGACCACCTAGAATCACCCATCTCTCCCAATAGAAGCCCGTCAGCTTTCAATTGCCCAGCTTTCCTTGGCTCCTACGGCTTTCCCATAACATTATTAGTGCGGAATATCAGGAGAGAGAAACGGTGAGAAAAAATAATAATAAAATAAAAAATAAAAATAGTAAGAGGTCCACTCTCTAAGAAGCGCATTCCCGCAAAAGCAAAGTTGCGAGTCAGAGAAAGAAAAAGCGGCCAGAGAAAGCGAAACAACCAAATGCCTTCGATTAAGAAGTGTTGTGAGCGGGAAAGCGGTAGTGGGACACCCCCCCCCCATCCCCCGGTTTCAGTTTTGCAAGGAACCCGCGAGGAATGAGGAGGGAAGCGTTTACCACGATAGTATGTATCTCTGCCAACCACACGCTCCTCCGCCGAGTCTCTCCCGCCCCTCCCAGAAGAGGTCAATATAGCCGGCCACCATCCCACGGCATTATGACCTCAGCCTGTATGATCTTTACAACCGGCGGGGAGGGAGACTTCCGGAGTTTAATAATACTCGGGAAGAGGCGGTGTAGTCGTAGTGGGAGGGGGGGGGAGTGAGTAAAGGGATCGGAGTATCGGACGGGAAGAAACACGCTTCTTTTCACTGGTGGTCAACTTTTCAAATTGACCGCTTGCTTTTGGGTGCTCCAACGATCCTGATCCTAAGCAAGGAGGAAAATGGAAATATTGTCTTTCGCAGACGTATTTATTTTCCAATTTGAATCTCTGGAGTTTTCCAAATATTACTCCGGTAATATTTACTCCGGTAAATAATAGTTTACTCCGGTAAACCAAATTGCATCCCAGATCTAGATTAAGGCAACGTTTCATTAAAAACTGAAACGGGAAGGATTCGAGTTTTTTTCAAGAATACTCTGCACGAGAGTATATATTCAACGCCACACCATCAGGCTGATGGGATTTTAGAGCCACGATTCATGGTCGGCATGTAGTCCACTTTTCATTTGGAAAGCATCAAATGAAGTAGCACGCATCATGACTGAAAAAGTAGGGTGTTGCTTATTGGTAGCAAGGACCATTAAACATGGTGATTACTTCAGAGAAAGCATACGTTGGCTGTCGCTCTGATTTGAAAAAAACATCGTAATTTTCAGGAATGTTGGATATTAATTAGAAGAAATGAGAATTTCCAAGGGAAGTCCTCTGGAGAGCAAAACTACTAAGGAAGAGCCATAGGCTTTGATTTTGGATTCAGGGTGGGGTTTTTTTTGCCTTTTCTTTCTTATGTAACAAAAGTGTCTTAAGTGTTTAGCATATTTCAAAAATAAATTTGGAATATCCAATTGCAAATATGTAATAATTAAATATTAGATAAAGCAGAACAGTGAAAAGTATCTGAAAATACTTGCAAGCTTAAAGAATAATGTAAACGCCACTGAACAGAAAATAACTTTTACACAAGAAGCCTTAAAAAATAACACAAAACATGACTTCCAACGTGATTTACTAATTTATTTGAAATTTTGAATAGCAGTGTTTTCATATGTAAATGTAACAAGCTGTAATCTTCAGAATTTAGTGGTGTTTAAGAATCTAGAACAAGGAAGGCAGTCAATGGAATCAATGGAACAGATTGTTTCTATAAACTTTTAGAAGCTATCCAAGCATAGATGTATACATTGGCCTTACACTCCACAACCAAAAGTACCCTGGATTTCCCCCCCCCCATAAATATTGCAATTTGCTATAGTAATTACACAACCCTTGTTTGAAAAGTAGATCTTGTAACATATTGATATATTTGCTTATCCAAATAGTTGAAATCTCTTTTAGAAAGCCCAGATTTGATTGACAAGATTTCTAGTTTCCAGATTTCTTAAGATTTTGCCCTAAGAGAAACTTCTACCAAAAGTAGAGAAATGCTGCTGCTCAGGGTGAAGATTTTATCAGTAGAACAAGCTTTCCTTTTACAACATTTTTACTGAATTATTTTACTAAATAACTTCATTTATCTCTTTCCTTTTATATCCTGCCTTTTCTCCAGGAACTCAAAGTGGTGCACTTGAGACTCCATTTTTCTCCCTCCTGACAACAACTCCACGAGATCAGCTGGGCTGTGAGGACACATTTGGCCCAAAGTTACCCAACACATTTCTGTGGCTGAGAGTGGACTTGAACCTGTGTCTTTTCACAGAGTCAACATCTTGCCCGTTTGCAAGAAACCAGTAGATGGTAGATACAGCTTATAATTTGTGGAAACTTTAGTTTCCTACTCACATTTTGATGGTTTCTACCAACTTAAGACAGGATAAATTCTACCTATAAATAAGCATTTATTTACCATTTATTTTAAGTGTAACCTAGCGCTTCATAATAAAGCCTGAAGTTGCCACAGCATTACATATTCTATTTCTAAACTGTTCCATTAAACATCTATCCTATTTCCACTATTATTTTAGGAAGGGGAGGGTGGAACCTGAGTGGCAGAGAACATCCAGCAAAATTATGCTCAGTTTAGGGCGGAGTTGACAGCAGGGAGGAAAAACATTTTCCAAAAACCTGAATCTTGTATCAGTGGCATTCTATATTCGTGTATCCATGTGTATATATATATTCTAAAAACTGTCTAAAGCTTTATATATATATATAACTAAAAGTAGCACAAGCCCAAAAAGAGCAAATCAGCCAATATATTTGTACATCTGTTGGCAGGATTATAGCTGAAGTGGTTTGTTGGCTATACTATATATTTTGCAAGCATAGCAGCCCTCCACGAGTTATCTCCCTTCATTGGCTGCAAGCATACGAAACAAAGCACATTGAGGCATTAATCAATTCAGAATCTTACATGTCTCTCCAAGGCAATATTTTCATGTAAGCTCTGCACTGTTAAACAACTGGTTAACTTTAAGATTATTGTAATCCATTTTTTAAAAAGGAACAAATCTTTATGCAGAAATTAAAGGACCTCTGGCCTCTCGCAAGCGAGACATGTTAACACCTTGCATCACAAGTATGTGGCTTCTTGATAATGCAGGAATATAGTACTTTAGACCTGGAATAGTAGCTAATTTGTTGATAGCTTGATTCATGAAGATAGAGGAGTACAGATGCTTGCTATGCATGCACTTTTGTTTAGGGAAAATAAAAGTTTATTTAAAAAAACCTTGCTCCTATCAAGCTTTCTGTACCAGAAATATAACCCATTGAAAAGTAACCTAAAATCAAGTGAGGATACTTCAATAAATAAATGCCAGAAAGGTTTTTTTTTTTTTTTTGGTAGGAATCCATTTTAAATTTTGTCCCCTATGTAAAAAGGGGAAATGAATTTGTTGAAAGTGGATTGATTAACCTATGGCTTTGAAAAGCCATTCAGATTGGGAAGTGATTCTAATCAGCCTTCCTTAAAGTCAGAACAAGATGGCATTTGTGCAAAGAAAAGAATAAGCAAGAATATTATAAAGGATCTAAAGTGACTGAAATTTGCAGAAATGTTGGAAAAGTATCTTCCTCACACAAGCTGACAATTCAAATTTGAGGGGGGGAAATGCTGATAGCTTAGACATCTCTTAACGTTTTCCTTCCTGCAACAAACCTGAAATGGGTTGATGGAAATTAGTTGCATCCAGTTGTTCTGATACAAGTCATAAGGACTGTAGTTCTAAACCCATTTCCCCAGGCATAAACCCTGCTGAGTTGGGGGCTTATTTCTGACCTGCAGTATTGGGTTAAAATTTGTATCTCCATTATGTAAGAGGGTTGTGCACTTTGAAAGGGAAATAAATGTTTCACACCACCTGCCAGTGCCATTTTTTCCTATTGCTTGAAGTAGTCTGACCTTTTCAAGCTTCTGCTTACATCTGGGGGTGGGAGGGGAGGTGTTAGAGCTTCAAAGAATCACTCATGAAAGTTAATATGACTTTTAAAGCCACAATAATGAACAGCAAGCACTTTCTTGCTTTGTGGCACTTTTTAATCATTTCTGCCCTTCTGTTAATTCTAAGTCATAAACCAGCATTCTATTGAGGTTATGACGATGTAGCAAGTAGTCATGGGAGTAGGGGGGGAAATGTAGTCTTAGAGTGAGATTGTGTGATTCAGTCAACAACTGTGTTTCCACAATTTGGGATATAGATTTTGTAATACAGAAAAAGTACCATTGGTCTATTGCAGTGTTTCTCAACCTTGGCAAGTTTATGAGGGGGGGGATTTCAATTCCCATGCTTGCTACCTGGTGAATTCTGGGCGATGGAAGTCCACCTGTCATAAGCTTGCCAAGGTTGAGAAGCACTCATTCAAGGTTTCTCCAGGCATTAAATCATCCAACGTGTGATTTGATATTGAGCTAATTCCTGATATATGTTCTGTAATCAGAGGATGGTACGGGCCTGTACTAACTTCAAACTCATCTGCCATTGCTGGGGGGGGGGGTATCTTCCTTTCTGATGCTTCATTGTGGTTAAGTTTTTGCCTGGCAGAAGAGACATAATTAAAATAAAATGTATGCCTTGAAACTGGAGTTCATTTGGTGTGAAAATGTGGTAACTGATCATCTACTTTCTATATAGAGTAGGTATTATCCAAAGCAGAGCACAGATGCATAGCATTAAGGCAGCCTGTACCTGTTAAAGCAAAAATAATGAAAAATCCAGCACTGTGTCTGTAAGCTATTATTTGCGTAGCACGGAGAATAATGTGGTACTGTCTGACATCCTGACACTCCATTCCCCTTATTATAAGATCATCTTTGTGCATTACATCTCTTGTCATCTTTAAAAGCCTGTAATTACTGAAGTCACAGAAGAAACTATATTATTTAAAATTAAACACTGATGCAAATCAACAGGGATAAAGATCATTCTGTACAAGAAAATACCACTTTCAGAAAGAAAACATCTGTACAATATTTAAATATTGTATATACATCAAATAATTCTTGTTCATAGCTCATTCCATGGAGTTGCTTATTTGAAAGCTACAGAAAGGCATTCACTCACTCATACAGGGTAGGGGGAAGCCTTTTAAAAACACAGCAGTCAGGATGAAAGAAAAAAGAAAGAAAAAATGCCAGCATGCATACTTTATAATTATTCCAGGGGAATAATTATTGGAGGAACAAGTTTAGATGTTGTAATTAAAATGACCCAATCTATTCCTCCAATAGTAAATCAAAGCTTATTCTCATTCTATCAGGAAATATTATTTATAGGCTATAATGCAAAGGGACCTTTACATTCTTCCTAGAAAATCAAAATGTTTGTGTGATGCAAAGTTTGTCCCTAAATTATGTGTTTAATAAGAAATCTGAGATTTTGAGAGAGGAAAAAACGGAAAACGATTCTATGGCTTTTCGTTCATGCATAGCTAATAGGAAAAAAGATCCAGCTAAACAATTAGCTTTCAGACATCTTGAAAGCATAATGGATTTCAGTGGATGACAATGTGTTTTCTCAGTGTTGGGTGAGGGGGGGGGAAGTGTCAGCTTCCAGCTGACAAAACAGACCCTTCTGCTGTCATGAATTTGGCCTCAAATCCAACATGTTGGAATTAGCTACCTATCAAGCCCTGAATTGTAATGCTCAACTGGAAGCAGCCTTCATATTGTAAGTTGTTAGCCTGGAAAGACACATTAGGCTGGCAGTGTATTTTCATAAAATCAACTGTAATCACATCAGAGATTTGTCCATAGCATAGGCAGTTTTAGACAGACTGAACAGAGGCAGCCCCCCCCCCCCCCGTTGCTAGGGAACTTCCACAATGTAGTGCTTTCAGGGAGTTTTGACATTGTAACTTCCAGAATTCCTATGCAAGATGGCTGCTGGTTATCTTGCCTGGGAATTCTGGGATTTACAGGTCAACACTACTGGATGACACCAGTTTGGACAAGACGACACTAGAGTTTTAGTCAGTTTCTATGTGAAGATTGATGTTTCATTCTCCCTTCTTAGATATGTGTCAGTTAAAGCTTCACTCACGTTGAATGTAAAGTATTGTGTCTCTTGGAAGCCATTTAAGTGATCTCAGAAATAATGTCTGTACTCCCTCTTCTGGTCAAAAATAACACTGCTCAACTATTACTTTGCAGGGTTTTCTTTTTCTCTGCAGAGAAGTTACTTTTCCTGGAGTCTATTGCTGAAGTCAGGCTATTGGTCACAGAATAGAAGAAGCTCACAAGGAGCTAAATTGAAGACAACACATTTCCTTCAAGGAACATTCAACTTCTTGAACATCCGTTGATGCCAGGCCTGTCAAACTGGCGGCCCACAGGTCAGATACGCCCCATGCAGGCCACACCCACCCCGGCTCCGCAAAGGCAAAAACATCGCGATACACCATGATACGCCCCGCAATGCGAGCAGGTTTGACACCCCTGGTTTATGCAGTTATTCCAAAAGGGAAGATGTAGGGAGAGCATCCGATTCTGCAGGGATTGGTAAATAACTGACACTGTGCCTAGCTGTGAATTTAATTTTTTTTTCCTTAATGAAATGTTGAGTAACTTCTATGGAGTTATATTTATATAAATTATTTTATCGAATAATTAAGTTGGCCCCAGGAAAATGTTACCACTTTTCTTGTATGAGATACTACTCTCTAGGATCAACACAGGAAGTTTTTCCTTTGTTTGGCATGGCTGAGAAAGACAGTGAAAATGGATCCTTTCGCTCTACAACCTGAGGATAGAGATGATCTCTGGTTAACTATTGCTACCACACCCCCTTTGTTTGTTTTGTACAAGAACTGGCTGACGAGAGGTATAGATAAATAAAGCCAAGAGGTTACCAACAGTAAAATGGGAAGTGGGGACACTTTCTCATTTACAGAATTGATTTAATCTTTGGGAAGTGTTTCTATTCAATATTGAAAAAGAGGGAAATGCAAGCATCAGTGTTGCAAAATTAAAGTTGGTGTTAATTCGACAGAACATTGAGTGCTTTTTAAACTATAAATGGCCAATTATTCAGATGCAATGTCACTTCTCTCCACAAGGGGGAAGAATTCCTTTCCTAAGATAATGTTCTAATGTGTGTTGGCATTATCTAGAAATTAAGTATACTTCTTGCTTCAGCATTTCCCACAAATGTTACTACTGGATCATTTCTTTAATAAGATTGCAGCTCTAACGGGTTTACTGACTTAAACCTTCATTGAACAGAAGCAAACCCCCACCAAACCAACACGTCATTTGATCCTATAAACGAACAACAGTTTTGTGCTACAAAGACCCAATTTCTAAACCTGTTCATTTGCATTTTTACATGCTTAAATTCCAGTATTCCTACTCCATCATATAAATGAGAGAGGTTATCTTTTAAAATTGATGAAAACATATTTCTACTGTGAAACTCATAACCACAAATCATGGTTATAAATTTCACTTTTAGTGCTTCAAAAAATAAAGTACATTAGTTGGTACCCTAAATGTAGTAGAAATAACAGGTTTGATTATTAGGCCTTAGAATTCAGAACATATGAAAGACATTGAGTAAAGCAACATGTCTCCCGAATAAATAGAGCAGTAGTATTTCAGTGCTTAATTTTCATTACATATTTGGGTTGTTCACTTTACTGTCTAGCACCTGATAACTCTATGGTCAGATTCCGAATTGGTAATTTCAAGAGCAAAAAATAATAATAATAAAAAATCCTGATGCTTTCTTCTTCTATGCTTTATCTATCTAGCCAAAATTCAGAATGTTTTTGGCAGCCAGTGAACAGAACATTGAAACAATAGGTGGTGAGGGTCATGGAAAAGTAAAGAAATCAGTAGTTTAGGAAATCAATGCCAGCTTTTACACTTTTAGAAGTGGCAACGTCAATTGCCATGGCTTTAATCTCAGTGTCTCCAAACTGCATTAGCGTTTTAATTTCCCTCCGGCCTGGCACGGATTTGTCACTTCCTGTGAGATCCAAGCGCAGTGTGCCACACTTCCTCACTCCAGGTTCAGTGATGAAATTCACATTATCGTGTTCCGAGCTGTAGATGTTGATCACAATGACCAGCTGAGAAGGCTTGGCAGGGGTATAGCTGCGGGACACGGTCTCCCCAAGCGCCACGGACTGGTCAGCTGAGATAAACTTGTCAAAGACGTCGGTGCACCAACGGGTGCCATCTTTAACTAGCAACTTTTCAGTAGGGTGCTTCCCTTCCACGTAGCGATTCAGGACTCCCACACCGTAGGTCAAGGGGGAACGGCGCACTTTAATGACAGCAGGATCCAGACCAAAGAGGACGGCTCCTTTGAGAATGGTGAGGCCTACATCTTGAGGGATGATGATTCGGCATTTTGAGCCAAAAGCATTCTGGACAGCTTGTTGTAGTAGTGGGGCTTCTGCAAATCCACCCACAAGGAATAGGAACTTTACATTTGTCAGTTCAGGTTTTTCAAAAATCTCACCTGAGCAGAGAAAGAAATCCATGGGGTGAGGAAAAATAATGCATTTACTAAGACCCAGTGAGAAAAGAATCTAATCTCATGAGAACAATTTGATAAAAACACTAGGTACAGGTGTATGTATGCGTGTCTAGGGGGGTATATATAGATACTTATGGATCAGGATACTATATATAGATATTCAGGAAGGGAGACAGTGTAAAGAAATCAAAATGGGCAATATTCCTAATATATAACTTGATAATCTCAACCATAATCCTACAGAAATGTTAATATTTAAACAAGAATATAATTATTTCTGACATATAGAATTTGTATTTTTCAGGCTGTATGTTCAGTGGAAATTACGATAAAAGACTTATATACTCAGACTAAACAACTGCTAAAAAAAGTGCAATATGATAAACATTTTGGATTGTCCGAAGAGATAAGGTCTCTACATTCTGAATGTTCTGACTCTTAATGATTTTTTAAAAACCTTATACACCCTTAATACCTACTGAGATGCTCTATAATTTGGTCAATTGTAGGTTTGAAGAGGGCATTCATTGCATCAGGACTCATTCTCAGCATTCCTTGGGAGGACCACTTCACAAAATCCACACTGAAAAAACAAAGAAAGCAATTAAAAAAAAAACTACCCTAGTTCTAAGAAACTTTCTTGAAGATAATCATGAAGTTAACGGAGGCAACGTTGTACAGGTTAAGAATTACTTGGAACTTTTTGTGAAGGAAATGTGAAGAGATGGATCAATATTCCATTTGGGGAAAAGACTGAAAATGATCCTAACTGAATATTCATTAAGTCTACATGTAGAAGGTTAGTACAAGGATATACATCAGCTCTGATCCTTCAACTCCAGGCTTACTATAGGAACAAAGATTTTAGGGACAAACAGTTAATGCTCCGTCATGTCAGGAATCAATCTCACTTGTGCAATCCCATTTTCTGTTTAACATCAAGATGGAAAAGTCTTAAGTAAAGGTCAGTCCACAATCCTGTGTACACCTCTACACTTAACACTCTTTAGAAGGGAATTATTGTTTAAAACTGGCAGGAAACTCTTGCCTGTCCCGCCACTAAAATATAACTTGTTTCCTGTGCCTGACATCCCTTCTCCCTGCAAAACAGGCAGGCAGAATTTCTCATCTTGATTTGATTGCCACTTGTTACAGACAAAAAGTCATTCACAGCAAGGACGTGCTTTTAAAGATGACTATAGGCTTTGCACTAGCAGAACCCACATCTGTTTGCACAAGGAAGGAAGGGCACTTGCTTTCTCAAGAGCTGCTTTTGAGTTGGTGAGTCTTTTGGATCAGAACAGCACGTGACAATGAGGCCTAGCCGGTCGGTGAAATTCAAGTGTCGTATTTTGTGTGAACAGAAATGTTTTTGTAGCAGAGAACTAAATTTTTCACCCTCCTGTTAGAAGAGGCCTTTGGTGCTTTTTAAAAATTCTAAAGATAAAATTCTAAAGATATGCCATTGACCTGCATAGTACACCATCCTTTCTATCATTCTATTATTAATGGGAGATTGTTCCAAAAAGAAGGAGAAAAACCTCCCACATCCTTCTTACATACTTTAAGATTGTTTACATTAGCAAAAGCTATGATAAACAGTCTACATCCTCATGATAAATGGAGCAATTTCGCAAAATGAAATTTTAAGGAAGGGATAGAAAAAGCAGTGGTTTTCCTTTTGTAATGGACTAGTTGAGGAGGGAGGTTTGGGTTTGGCAATTTTACAAGCTTAATGCTGGAAAGGAAGAAAAAACTGTTTATATGCTAGTGTTCCTTCACATATTGTCAGCAATTTGTCCAGTTGAACTTGAATTAATTATTCATATTTCATGCAACTAATACAAGAAACTTTCTGGATTCTTCTATGGTGAATCTTATGCACATCTATTAAAAAAAAGTTATCAGTGATGACATATGATTTATTCCCACCCCCAAGAAAAGTCACAGAACGGCTTAACTAATTTCTGACTTACTTGCTTTTCCTTAAGGCATGTTCTACACTGTGACCTCGAAACTTTTTATAGTAGTCAATGAAAGAAAAAGGCAGGGTGATATTCAGTGGATTTGTCCGATCTGGAGCTGCTGCCCTCTTGCGAGACTCAAACGCTATCATCAGATCAACCCAGGCAGCAGGTCGCTTGATTTTAAATTGTTCAATAAAATCTTCACCAAATATTTTGCACAGAAGTTTTTCAAATTCATAGTCTACACCTAAAGAGCCATATGGCCCTCCTGCATGAGAAATAAAATATTGTTAATGGAAAACTTTATTTAAGAAATGATACGGGTGAAAAATTATGGGTATAGCATTTTGTCTAAAGATTTTGCCTAGAAAATTCAAGCACCTTTCTGCTGTGATAAAAGGCTATTAAAGGCAACTGTAGGAGCATTGGCATGAATTTTCAAAATATTTCCCATATGATCAGGTTACCACATGACAGGAATCAGCTCTGTTTGTTCTTTGCCATCAAGATGTTCATGGTCAAACATGCCACGTTTGTATACTCAGTGTACAAGGGACAGAGCTCTAGCCCTATGTATCCACCCATAGCTGTGAATAGAAATCTATGTGAGAGACATCCTGGAAGTCTATTCATGGAGAAAAATGCAACATCTGTATAAAAGCCATGGATAGTAGGTTGTGCATGACTAGCCAAAATGATCATGCCACAACGTAACTTATAAGTTCTTTGAATGTGTCATTTGTCAAGAAGTCCCCAAGTGAATAATATATGCAACACATGTAGCTGTTACTATGCATCTTCATTTAAAGTGCCTGTTGGAATAAACTGATACTCTGATCTCAGTAACACAGAAAAACTCATAATGAACCTGAGGGACAGAATTATATAGTAGAATCAATGCACTGTATAATTTCTTCTTCATTTCTTGAAGCAAAGAAAGTTGAAGAACCACAATGCCAATTTTTGCTTTTGTTCAAAGATAAGCTTTTTGGAACAGACTACATGACTTTCAGCAAACCTCGTAACACGTTGTTTTCAGAGTGAAGAAATTAAATGTTCTATAATCAGTAGGAGTGAGGAATCTATTTTACCTGTTGCCTTGTATAGTTCCTTCAGGTGTCCTTCCGGTAACCTGATCTGGTGCACAGTCACGTCAACTGTTCCTCCTCCCCCATCCACAACTATGTAACGGTCACCTATTAATTCAAATGGAATGACAACAGTTGGGGTTTTTCCCCCTGATGGGTATTTTGCATTTATTTTAAAAGCCACTTCATAAAAATCACAAGAGGTTTACAAAAAAATCATGTAAAAGCTACAAATACATTTCACCATTTGAGCTAATTTGCTACTGAATAGACAGTGATTTGAAAATGGGGAGCAAATTAGGAATGCAGCACATTTAGGCACTGATGCTTGAACCATGTACTGGGTGATAACCAGAATGACTTATTTATACTGTCATTTACTTTAAATAATATGTGAGTTAATAAAGATAAATAGGTTTATAGTGGTTCCTTTACCCCAAAGCATTGTGCTTTCATTATGCCTTTAAACAACTCCAATTGTTCATCCCTTGCTTGGACTATTGCAATGCATTCTACATGGGCCTATCCTTGAAGAGTATATGGAAGCTTCAGGTGGTACATAATGGAGGTCACACAAGCAATCTTGAGTGCCCAATGAAGGGAGATGTAACACCTCTGCTGCATTGGATGTCAGGTGCTTCCAGGTGCAATTCAAGGTGATCTTTAAAGCCCTACATGGTATGGGGCCAGGTTACCTGCAGAACCATCTTCGTCCCATTACAATGGCCCATCCCACCCAATCAGGCAGGGAGGGTATGTTGGGGAGCCTATCAGCTAAAAGTTCTTGAAATACTATCTTGGTTCAAGGTTTTTGCCACAACCAGTGTAACAATCAAGCGTGACTACAAAATATGAAACCTTTTAATCTGGACACTATCTACAGTAGAAGATACCCATCAGCTAAAGAATTGTTACTGGCAGGGTCCAGGTAGAGAGCTTGTCTGTCATTGCCCCTGCCCTTTGGAACATTCTGCCCCCCCCCCAACAGATGTGGTGGGCCCTCACTTTCCTGACCTTTTGGAAATGTCTGAAGGCCTGGCTCTGACAACTTGCTTGGGGCTCCCAAAGGAACAGCTAGCCATGAGGTTGGTTAGCCTCTTGAAGACCCTCCCTCCTCCGGCCTTTTTAACTTTGAATTCAACTATCCTTGCCTCCTAATATAATATTTATATACAGTTTTTTATGTTTTTATATTTTACTTGTACGCTACTCACTACCCAGAGTTCCCTCTCTGAGAGAGATGGGTGGTTTCTAAATTTATAACATATTTATAAATATATAAATAAATTGTTCTTGAATGAGTCACACAACACGCAACTGAGTTCTATTGCCTCACTGTTGTTATTCTGCGTGGGCAGCAAATAACTTATTTAAAGAATTTATACTCCAGTTCACAGTCCAAATCTAGCAATTCATAGATCAACAAAATTAAAAATACTTTTAGATGGTGGTGAAATTTTAAAAAAATAATTAGGACACTGTCACCCAAAAAAATAATCTCTTTCTGAAAGGCATATAACTCAATTAATTTATGTGGTGCAAAAGACTTTAATAAAAGCATGCTGAATTGTGTATGTAAGCTGACTAAAAGCCACTGAAAAATTATAATCCTGGCATGATATGACTTGTATTAGCAAGACCTTGCTAACAATCTTGCCTTCCGTCTTGAATCAGCTGACAATTTAGGGCAACCTTTAAAAGTACCATCCCTTTATATAAATTACAAAGGCAGGACAAGATCTTCCCAAATCTGGGCAACCCCTTCAGAGGGATAGATTCCAAACTCTACAATTCTTTAGCCAACACCTGGCTGGTGTTGAGAACAAGTCCACACCTCTGGAGAGTGGCCACATGGTCGGAAGCAGTGGATGGGTATGGAAGTAACTGCAGACGTTTTGTTCGGTGGCCTAGAATTTTTAAGACATGTATTTACAAATGTGTCTTTATGTGGCCCTCTGCATTTAATAGAATCAAATATTCACAAAAGGCTAGAGTCTCGCAGAGAACCCAATTTTGCTGGCAATGCAAAGCCAGCGAGACCAAAAGAATGGACACTACCTTCCTCCAACTCGGACCAGATTTCTCCTATGACGTTTTCAACCAAAAATGTGCGGCTCTGTCGATTTCGTCGAATGTGTTCTTTTGCTAGTGATGACAAAGAGAGAAAATGACTGAGTATAAAAGAGCAAAAGCAAAGCTGTATGTATATGGAGCAGAAAGCAGATGCCGCTAATACATTGATAATCACAGCTATAGCCCAAAGTGTAGCAGCTCTTGGTGTAGTTCTTTCAACAAATTGACTCAAAGTAGACATCTGTGGTAGTTGAAGGATTTTAATTCTATATAAACCAAACCTTTTACTGCAAACTTACCATAAACATACAATAAAGATTAAGCAAACCAAATTCTGCTGAAAGTAGTTTTGCAGTATGTTATCAGTTAGGCTATTAATTCATAAATAACTGTGAATAAGAGAATCTGTCTGACATAAGGCAGATCATTTGTCTCGTTAATCTTAGCAGATCTGTAGAGGAAAACTATACAACCTGGTGCCCACCCACACCAAAATGTCTTTAGGCACTCCCTTTGGGCTCATAAGTCTCTCTTTCCCATCATATTTCTTAAAAATTATTTTCATTTGGAAAAAAAACTCTCAAAGGAAACCGGCATGCTGGAAAACAAAAGACGAGCATATTGTATTGTTTTTATCTTCAGCAATGACTACAGGGCCACAAAACAAACATTTTTCTGCTGGAAAAATTCCTTTCTGTTCAATGGGCATTAAGAGCCGTGGTGGCACAGTGGTTAGAATGCAGTACTGCAGGCTACTTCTGCTAACTGCCAGCAATTTGGCAGTTCGAATCTCACCAGGCTCAAGGTTGACTCAGCCTTCCATCCTTCCGAGGTGGGTAAAATGAGGACCCAGATTGATGGGGGCAATATGCTGACTCTGTAAACCCCTTAGAGAGGGCTGTAAAGCACTGTGAAGCGGTATATAAGTCTAAGTGCTATTGCTATTTTGGAATTGCCAAATCCCAATCCCATCATCAATTTATATGCCACCTGACTCCCATCAATTCCTAATACAACAAAATAAAAAAGAAACTACCAGTTATTATCATTGTCCTTGGAGTTTTAGTTGTTGTTTTCCTTAGAGCTAGGATGAAAGGAAAGGCCGTAGACAGTCAGAATAAGTTCAACCAAGAGATTCATTGGAAATTCCTGGCAGGAAGCATCTCTCAGGTTGGAATTAGGACATCTTCCAGTTTGCAATGGCCAAGATTATCTAATCTGTGATGCATTCATGTTCACTTGTTCACAAAAATCAGCACAGTTGGTTAAAGAATGAGGAAAGGCGGGATTTCTTTTCTTTTCTTTTTTTCCCAGTTTTGGAAAACAGTTTCACATATTATCTTTTTTGCCATAGTTAGGTATATCCTTGGGTGCTGGGGCCAGCATGATTGGAGTTCCTGTCTGGAGGACAGTCTCCACATAAAGAAATAAAACTGTAAATTTGAGTCACTGTTCATTGATTATTGCTTACTAAATTTTAGTTAGAATTGTTTATTTTTGTTTGATATCTGTTCCTTAATTTGTTCAATGCCTCTCGGAGCTGCAATGTTTTCAGTTGCACATCCATATACCGTATTTTTCGGAGTATAAGACGCACCAGAGTATAAGACGCACCTTAGTTTTTGGGGAGGAAAATAGGGGGAAAAATCTGCCTACCAGGTATTCATCTGGCTAGCGTCCTTAGTCTGGTCAGCTTCAGCACATTATTTTATCCCCTGGTTAGGACTTAAAAAAACCTTCTTCTGAGAGAGTAACAATGAAAGAGCCTGCAAGCCAGTAAGAGCTGGAGAGATCGTTAGCACCTGGTTAGGAAAAAAACTTCTTTGGAGCAAGTAGAGCAATGAAAAAAAGCCTGCAAAGACTTAGGACTGGAAAAACATTCTTCGGAGAGAGTAACAATGAAAAAGCCTGCAAGGTAAGAGCTGGGAAGATCGTTAGCACCTAGTTAGGGCTGGGAAAAAAAGCTTCGGAAAAGCTACATTCGGAGTATAAGACGCACCCAAATTTTCAGCCACTTTTAGGGAGGAAAAAGGTGCATCTTATACTCCGAAAAATACGGTACATTTCTTAAAACATTTACTTAAATTAGATCAGCAAATAACACCCAATAGCAGTTTATTGTTCTCTAAAACTGCAAACAAAACTAGTTCACATTTTGATTGCAGTGGTATGAACAAATCTGGAACCTCCACATATGTTGGCATGTAAATTCAAAAATCCCACAGTGACACCTCATTCTTGGTTTTCCCATTATCAAAATCAGACCAACTTATAGAGACAAATTTTGCCTAAATACTTCCATAAGAAAACATGTGGACTGCAGGAAATAGGTGCATCATCAAATCAAAGTCTGATTAAAAGAGTGGTACCTGGTGTAAAACCTGAGGCAATATTTTCACTGGGAGTGTAGCCATTGACAGGCGCTCTACTGCTTAGGTCTATCATCTGATGAAGGCGGAGCTTCCTGCAATAAATTGATGCAGCTTCTGGTTCCAAGGCAATTATCAGCTGTTCAGGGATCTCTGGGGATGCCATGCCTGCCTGTGAGAAATGAGATGAAATTGTAAAAAGATTATTTTTTTATTTTTTTATTTTTTTGTACATACTTGCTCCAAGTACAGGTATTTCTCGATTTACAACAGTTCGTTTAATGGCCGTTTGAAGTTACAATGGCTCTGAAAAAAAGTCACTGTCAGCTGCGGCTTGGCTAGACATATTTTGCTTAGTCCCCTCGGTAGAAGTTTTCTCCGGGTTGACTAATAAAGCAGATCTTGCTTAATGTCAGATGTGCTTCCATTCAAAGCCCAGGAAAGAAAAACCCCAACTCCATGTTGATAGAGATGAGTACTTTTACTAGACAAGAACTGATAGCGACAAAATGAAAGCAAGATCCGAGGCAAAAAGGCACGTAAATGCATATACAAAGAATCACAAATCCCCCTCATAACCTCCCCCCCGGGCAAACCATCCAATCCCAATGTCCCAAGATGTCAGGTGGGTGCACCGGCCATTTGGGCTTCCACATCTGGTCCGTCGAAGCCGTTGACTATGAGCAGGCTGTAAACATGTCCATGTAGTGTGGCAGTACGTGATGAGAACTTTCCCCCCTAGGCCCCTAATCAAACACAAGAAGAGACATCTCCAGCACACTTCCCCCTCCCAAATACCTAACCTTCCCCCACCCTGTTTCTATGGCAGCCAAAGCAAGCAGGCAGTGTGAAGGCTGACATTGACTTATGACCGTTTTTCACACTGCAGCATCCCCCATAGTCATGTAATCAAAATTCAGATGCTTGCCTCATATTTATGACGGTTGCAGCCAGTGAACAGAACATTGGGATCATGCAATCCCCTTTTGCAACTTTCTGAAAAGCGAAGTCAATGGGGAAGCCAGATTCACTTAACAACCGTGTTACTAACTTAATTGCATTGATTCACTTAACTGTGGCAAGAAAGCTCGTAAAATGGGGCAATATTTATTAACAACTGGTCGTAAATTGAGGATACCTATAATCCCAATCCTGACTTTTTCCCCCTCCCATCTCTATTGTAGGTTAATTTTTTGATTGAATAACTGAAATATTTAGTTTTGTTAATTTTTTGATTGAAAACCTGAAATATTTAGTTTTGTTTTACTGGAGATAGTAAAGTGAAATGCTTATCGAATATAGTGACAGAGTTCCTTAGACTGTACCAAGTAATAAGAATATTAACAGTTGAATAAATTATCTATTTGTTAGGCTTTTCAATTTAAGTTGCACAAAACAACCTGTGTAAACTTTGCTTGTTGTGCCTCATCTGAATTAAATTCAGCTTTTATGCTGTGGGAGAGCATCTAATATTTATTTTTTATTATAGTTATAATGGACTTTCCATTAAAACTGCCCAAGATTACAAAATGTTTAAAATACATCTGATCTCATGATCACTCAATACAATGAAAAGATTTATTTGGATTACTAAGACTATTTACGCAATGTCTGAAAGGACCGTGTGAAACAATACTCTTAATTTGAGGCAGTAACTCTAATTCATTAGAATATAATCTTAAAAGTTGCATTTTTTCTGTCTTCTCCACATTAACTTGATCCCTCAACTACACAAAACAATTGTGGGAGTTACGAGATGAGGATGAGAAAATAATATATGGGGTTATCAAAAAGCTGAAGGGTTGGAAAAGGCCATGCAATCAAGCCAAAATTAAAATGTATTTATTTGAGCCATGATAATCTTTCAAACGAAATGTTTCACGGCAGGAAGCAATGCAAATGAAACTCCTTTTTTTTCCCCAAAAGTTAAAATTGCTCTCAACTTGGCTGCTTTGCACGCTCTAATATTCTAGACTCAATATTTCAGTCTTGAAAACCAGATTTTGGATATTGGGAATAAATATGCTTACCAGCATTAAAACAATGTTTTCATTTTTTGGAAGCTATCAGAAAATATTGATCATGCCAAAAGAAACATCTTTTTTCCCCACTTGTTTATAATTTAGCAGCACTGCATTTTCAGGGCTCTGAAGCTCAATTCCATGAGTGGGGGAGGAGAAATCATTTTAAACCACAATAAGCACAGCTGATCAAGTAGAGTGGAAGAAGACTATATATTTTGAAAGGTTTCATTTTTAAAGGAGTAGAAAACCGACTGCTCCCCCAGTTAATGTGGGAGTCAACAGTGAGAAACAGACACAGTCATTTTGAAGGAACACCATTTCCTGCCCCTGCTTTAAACCAGGTTCCAACAATATATTCATGTATTTACTAAGATAACAACATTAATTTCTGCAAACTGCTTTTGAGTGGCATGGATGCAGTAGAGCAGAGTATAATTTTTAATTTAAAAAGTGTCCTGTTTTAATAATCTGTGTGGCATATATGTTGGACTGGCAAGATATTTTACAAAGTATGTTTTCTAATTGGCATTTAAAAAAATAATAATTGAAGACTAGGGTTAAGTTTCCTTTTATTAAGTAGTGCACTAGAGTCCTCTTTTGGGGGAAGAATACTACTTCAATCCCCAACATAGTTACTTATCTCTAAACTATAATAATTTCTCAAAAAATAAAAAAAATTAGTTTAACACTCTCTCAACTTGGTTGTTTGCTTATAGATGTTTCATTACCTAACTAAGTAACATAATGTATATGTGCACGTGTGTATGCACACACAAACATATACTGTTTGTGCACATATACTGTTTTCTACCTCTTAAGTCATTGTTAAAATTACTAACTGCATGGCCTAATTTAGAAACCTCTTGTTCACTGCCCCTTGTCCTTCTGCTGTCCAAAGCAGCACTCTGAACTTAATAATAATAATAATAATAACAACAACAGAGTTGGAAGGGACCTTGGAGGTCTTCTAGTCCCCCTGCTTAGGCAGGAAACCCTACACAACTTCAGACAAATGGTTGTCCAACATCTTCTTAAAAAACTTCCAGTGTTGGAGCATTCACAACTTCTGGAGGCAAGCCGTTCCACAGATTAATTGTTCTAACTGTCAGGAAATGTCTCCTTAGTTCTGAGTTACTTCTCTCCTTGTTTAGTTTCCACCCATTGCTTCTTGTTCTACCCTCAGGTGCTTTGGAGAATAGTTTGACTCTCTTCTTTGTGGCAACCCCTGAGATATTGGAACACTTCTATCATGTCTCCCCTAGTCCTTCTTTTCATTAAACTAAACATACCTAGTTCCTGCAACCATTCTTCATATGTTTTAGCCTCCAGTCCCCTAATCATCTTTGTTGCTCTTCTCTGCACTTTTTCCAGAGTCTCAACTTGTCCATTCAGAAGTTTAAAACATCTTAATATTGACAGGAAGCTGATTCATTTTCCTTTGATGGATTAAGCCAGAGTTTTCAAACATTTTCAGTCCACAGAATCTACTATCCTGATTGAGAGGCAAACTTTAGCTGTGTTTGAGTGAACTCCTTTTCCCTCCTTGCCCTTACTCTTTCATAATCTTCTGGATTAAACATTTAATGCTAAACACCAGGAAGACAGATTTTTTAAAATTAGTAGTTAATATGATCCTGACATATAGCAATGATAACATTTCTGTTAAAAAAATATTCTTTTTTTATTGAAGAATCATCATTAATCGATAAAATGATTCCTTGATTAATTGAAAGTTAATTAACCACTTTACCTAGATGAATTGAATAACACGGGCACTTTTGTGCATGCCTATAGAAAAGTAGAATTCAATGAAAATTACTTCGTTAATTATGTGACCAGAATTCAAAGAATTGAACTATAGCGCATATAAATATGCACATGAATTTCCACTGTCTCTCTCTCTCTACACATACACACACACACACAATTTCTATTACAAATAATATGGCATAAAGGAATTCAAACACGACGTGATTTGTCAACATTTTGGAGCATTCTTCAAACAGAAATGAAATGGATTAAGTATGCTATTTGAGTAGAATATGCATCTACCTCTTCTGTTGATCCCTTGGGGTTTTTGCCATTTTCTATTTTGGGAAATTTCAGTCACAAATGAGGTGATGTGTGTATATTTTCAAGACCAGTTGTTGGTACCAGAAAAGAGACATTAATTTGCCTCAGAGTCATATTCCAAGTGTAAATCCTAACCATCCTCTTGCAGAGTTTGAATGGGCATTGAAACTGGTTTCAGAAGCAAAACTGCTTTAAAGATAGAAAACACTGGTTTGGAGAGTACATTAAGAATGTGATGGAAAAATTAATCCAAGCCCACCATTACAGGAAATACAGATATTCCTCGACTTACGACCACTATTGAGCCCAAAGTTTCTGTTGCTAGGTGAGATAGTTAAGTGAGTTTTGCCCCCTTTTACGATCTTTCTTGCCACAGTTGTTAAGTGAATCATTGCAGCTGTTAAGTTAGGAACACGGCTGTGAAGTGAATCTGGCTTCCCCATTGGCTTTGCTTGTCAGAAGGTCGCAAAAGGGGACCATATGATCCCAGAAATATGAGTCAGTTGCCAAGTGTCTGAATTGTGATCACGTGACCATGGGGATGCTGCAATGGTCATTGAAGTATGAAAAATGGTCATAAGTCACTGTTTTCAATGCTTCCTAACGGTCAGTAAACGAACTGTTTTAAGTCGAGGACTACCTGTCATGAAAAATCATTTCTTGAACCTACATTTCCCAAAACAAATGGGTATTACAATTATTTTCTATTTTAATAAAGTATATGTTGGTAAGGGGTCCCCAACCCCCTGGCTGCAGCCCACTACCATGCCGCAGCCTATCTGGAACCGGGCTGCATGAGGCAGGCTGCCGTGGACACATGCATGCACTGCTCGACTTGCAGTTGACATATATGCACATGCACATGTGCACCGGCCCACCCCTCACGTGGCCCAGTTCCCCTCTCCTCCTCCCCCAATCACAACGCCACAAAGGTTGAGGAGACCACTGGTCTAAACCACCTATCATTCTTTTTTAAAATCTAAGATAGGCATTTAATATCACAAGTAATTCAGTTATGGTACCTGCATTGGTTTCACTAACTGCATGTCTATTATTTAGGATGCTTTTAATAGAGGGGGAAAGGCAGACATTCTGCTCTATAAAGCAGGCCATAAGGAGCTAACTATTGCTTTTCTTGCACACCAGCCTCTCAGCTGATGCACTGCCCTGTTTATCAACAAATATCACCCATTTTTGCTGACTAATCGAGCTGGATAGCTTACTCAACACTCCAGCAGTCCTACCTTGTGCTCTAAAATATTTCTGGTTCCTTAGAAGTAACAGTGAAGGATTCATCCTGGGGAAAGCACCTAATCTATTAGTATGTTATTATGTTGCACAGAAAATGCAGGAGAAGCAGATTCCATTAATCCTATTTGTGCAATCCAAGTCCCGCAATTAGGTCTAAATTGGAAGTTGTTAACATACATTTCTTGCTTCAAGCATTTTAACACAATGATCAATTAGCTTTCTTAATTAATTATGGTTTCAAAATGATGCAACTTTATCCCACTTCACATGCTCCATAACAAACATTAATATTAATGTAACAAAGGGGATTAATTAGTGGAAGTATCACCAGAAGAATCACATCCACATCATTTTGCAGTGATAACAACAAACCATTGACTAACAACCATCTGTTTCCACTAACAAAGGGTATTTGCATGAATTTTCCCATTCCCAATATTTCAAATGTGATGCACTTCTTTAGATATTCTGCAGACAGGAAATGAACGTCCAAGAGGTAAAGCTTTAAATCGCTACTTGCCATGATTGAAAAAATAATTGCTATCCTTCTCATATAAACTAATATTTAGTCATGAATCAGTAAGAACCATAATATGCTCTAGAGCAGTGATGGCGAACCTATGGCACGGGTGCCACAGGTGGCACGCGGAGCCATATCTGCCGGCACGCGAGCCGTTGCCCTAACTCAGCTCCAATGCGCATGTGCGTGCCCGCCAGTTGATTTTTTTGCTCGCGTAGAGGCTCTGGAAGGGCGATTTCGGCCTCCGGAGGGCCTCCAGAGTGGCAGGGGGAGCGTTTTTGCCCTCCCCAAGCTCCAAGAAAGCCTCTGGAGCCTGGGGAGGGGCCCACTGGAAGTCGGGAAATGGGGGAGTGGGGGTGGGGGGTTGCACACGCATGTGCAGGAGGGTGGAGCAAGTGAGGGGGTTTGAATTATGGGTGTGGGCACGCACGCACATGCAATAGCGCGCACACGCCCTATTTCGGCACCCAAGGAAAAAAAGGTTCGCCATCACTGCTCTAGAGACTGAGGAATTCTGGGAATTGAAATCCACATATCTTAAAATTGACAAGTTTGAAAAACACTGTTCTAATTGATCAGCAGAGAATAACTATCTAAAAATTTCAGTAACAAGGCAAAATTATCTGCACACCGTTCCTTTTTGCCAAGCCAGACACCTTGGTTCTTTTGAAGCAAAATATATCATTTTCTTTAGCATTACAAAACTTGGAGGAAGAGACATTTACTTCTCAGCTTCTTGTCTACAACTAAGGAGAAAGACAAGACAGACTGAGCTTAAAAATTTTGCACTACGCACAGAAATAAAAATGTAGGCAATCGAAATCGTTCCAATCTGATTCCTAATCCACCAACATAGCATTATATTTTTTGGATGTACCATGCCACTCGTAGTTTGCTTACTTCAGAAGGGTTTTTACTAATTATAACTTCAATGTACACTATGGGAAATCACATGCTCCATGCTGACTCCATTGTTTTGAGTTTCCTCTCGTGTGTGTGTGTGTGTGTGTGTGTGTGTGTGTGTGTGTGTGTGTGTGTGTGTGTGTGTGTAAAGGTTGGATAATACATTAGGAAGGAGATAAATATTTACATTCCTATCCATTGTAAAGAGTAATGGCCTAACAGACTCGTGGAAATTACCAGATAAAGTAACAAATTATACAGTTTTGAGGGAAAAGGGAGAGGAATGACTCATTTCATCCTATTTATGAATCTCAAATCTATTTTATTGTATATAGATGCTATGGTTTGGGGTTGGGAGGCATTCTATGTTGATTTTCCTAGCCAAGCCACCCTGAATAGGAGAAAAGCAAGGTTTTACACTCAGGCAGGAAAAGCAAAGGTACAAGTACAGATTAGATTAGATTAGGTTAGATTGGCTCAAAAACTGTGAGAGGGACCTTGGAATCCTAGTGGACGATCACTTAAACATGAGCCAGCAGTGTGCAGTGGCAGCCAAAAAAGCTAATACAATCTTTGGTTGTATAACCAAAGACATAGAATCAAAATTACGTGAAGTATTAGTACCGCTTTATAAAATCTTAGTAACACCTGGAATACTGCATCCACGTCTGATCACATTATAAAAAAAAGATGTTGAGATGGGGGAAAGTGCAGAGATCCAATTAATCATGATTGGTTGGACTGAAGCCGTTTCATCTAAATTAGGACTAAACTCCAAGGATTTGATCAGATGGATAAAAATGCAAAACATAACTCAAAAGTAGCTTACCAATGAACCAGTATTCTGGGTCAGAGGAATTATTACTATCATTATGGTTGGTTGCATGGTCAACTGGATATTTAGACTGGATTTGACATTTATATCCACCTCTCAAGTCCTTCCCAAGGACTTGGGATAGGGAGATGTTGCTGTTTGATGGCATTAAAGGTATTGTCACAGGATGTAAACTTTTCCAAGTAAAGCTGCCTTTTGCAACTGACGAGGGTGATTTTTGTCAATGCCAATCAAGTGGTGTTCCACCTGTTTTGGGATTACACTATTACTATTGGTACTGTCTTTGTTTTCTTTAGCCACAGTCATTCTATTTCTATTCGCAGGTCTTGTGTATTGCATCCTTCAGTTCTTTCTCTTCCATTTTGCTGTCTCCAGGTTCTGCAACGTCCATTATCCAAACTTTTTTTGTGTGTCTTTCTTATTGACAATTGTGAGACGTCTGAGTGTACTTTGCCTATTTTATGGTCCCACCAGTTCTTGCTTGCAAATTTCTTGAAGATCTTCCAATGTATCATTGTTTCTACTTTGTCATGTAGCTGTTCATAGTTAGCCTATGCAATCTTCTTGCAGCAACAAATTAGATGGTCCACTGTTTCTTCCGCTTCTCTGCAGAGGCAGCATTTGCTATCTATTGCTCTCTTCTCAATTCTGGCTTTTTATGCATTTGACCTTAAGACTTGGTCGTGTGCAACAAGAATTATACCCTCTGCCTCTTTCTTCAACTTTCCTGCTCCTAGCTATTGTCTGGCCTGCTGTTATTGCTTTCCCAGCTAATTTTTTGGTGTACTGGTCATGTAATACTTTGTCTCGCCATGTCTCTTCTATTTTATATTCAGTCTTTTTTGTAGGCCAGTTTTGTATCTTTGGTTCTGTAAGCCTTCGTGGTGTACTAGCCTCACTGCACCTTCATCCAGACTCTTCATGTTATTTCCACAGGGTTTCTTGATTTTTCCCATTGATGGTAAGAGTGACACATTTGTCCAGTCCAAACTCCACTGAAATATACGAAAGAAGCTGAGCATCCATTCTATTTCAGATGGTGTTTTTCCATACAACTTCAGGCAGTCCATGTAAAGAGATAGGAGAACCGGGCAGATCTTTTTGATATTATTAATTTCAATGAGATATGGGTGATATTCCACTGTGGTTAGTTTATGGATGAATAATTTGTAATGTGACATGAGTTGTAAGAACGTCTTTACCCAAGTCAAGCCGAAGAAAAACCTTTCCTGCTGATGTTACATTTCTTTATATTTAAGATTTAATATCAATTTTCTATAGCATAAATTCATTAGAAAATCTGGCTTCTTTTAAGAAACTCTCACAGCAAAAGTTTCAGCTCTCAAACCAACAAAAAGTACCGTATTTTTCGGAGTATTAGATGCACCTTTTTACCCCCAAAAAGAGGGTCAAAAACTGGGTGCGTCTTATACACTGAATGGTGCATTTTTGGGGGGGAGGGAGTTGATGCGACCCTGCTTTAGTCGCTGCCGCCAGAGCGCAGGGACGCTGCTGCCACAGCCACCGCCACCGCCGGAGCGCAGGGACCCTGCCGCCGGAGCGCAGGGACCCTGCCGCCACAGCCGCCGGAGCACATGGCTGCTGCCGCCGCGAGGGACCCTGCCGCCACAGACGCCGGAGCTCATGGCCGCCGCCTCTGCTGAAACGCATGGCCGCTGCCGCCGCCACGCAGGGAGGCTGCTGCCACAGCCGCCGGAGCACATGGCCTCCTCCTCCGCTGGAGCGCATCGCCGCCGCCGCGCAGAGATGCTACCGCCACAGCTGCCAGAGCGCATTGCCGCCGCCTCCGCTAGAGCGCATTGCCGCCGCCGTCGCACAGGGACGCTGCTGCCACAGCCGCCGGAGCGCTGCCTCCGCCGGAGCGCAGGGCCGCCGCCGCCCCCTTGCAGCCCCCACCCCCGCCGCAGGACCCGACGCCGTCGGTGGGGGGGGTTTGGGGCAGTAGCAGCGATGGCGGCTCGCTTCGGGTAGCGGCGGGGACGCCAGCTGGGACAGCAGTGGGGGCAGGGACACCGCCCCCACTGCTGTCCCAGCTGGCGTCCCCGCCGCTACCCGAAGCGAGCCGCCACTGCCCAAACCCCCCCCCCACTGACTGAAGCCTGCTCCCGAGGCACCGCTGCTGCCGTCCGAAGAGAGCTGACAGGTGAGAACTTTTTTAAAGGGTTTTTTTTTAAGGTTGCCAAGTGGAGGAGGAATTCTGGGAGTTGAAGTCCACAAGTTTGAAGACCCTTGCACCCCCTTGGCAAGTTTAAGCCTTGTGGACTTCAACTCCCATTCCTGAGCTAGTATGACTGGAGGAGGAATTCTGGGAGTTGGTCCACAAGGCTTAAACTTGCCAAGGGGGTGCAAGGGTCTTCAAACTTGTGGACTTCAACTGCCAGAATTCCTCCTCCAGTCATGCTAGCTCAGGAATTGGAGTTGAAGTCCACAAGTCTTAAAGCTGTCAAGTTTGAAGACCCCTGGGTTAGGGGTTAGGGGTGCAAGGGTCTTCAAACTTGGCAAGACTTTTTACAACCATGTACACTTTTTACAAACTTCAAACTTGACAGCTTTAAGACTTGTGGACTTCAACTCCCATTCCTGAGCTAGCATGACTGGAGGAGGAATTCTGGGAGTTGAAGTCCACAAGTCTTAAAGCTGTCAAGTTTGAAGTTTGTAAAAAGTGTACATGGTTGTAAAAAGTGTACATGGTTGTAAAAAGTATTCTGCTACACTGGTATTTTATTAAATAATATATTACTACACCATTTGGTTCAGAATACTTTTTTCCTTGTTTTCCCCCTCTAAAATCTAGGTGCGTCTTATACTCCGGTGCGTCTTATACTCCGAAAAATACGGTACCTATTATTTTTACTATCAAATTTTTGAATTCAGAGGTAGAAAGTTTGCTTCATGAATAAAATAGTAACTGAAAGCAACTGAAATCCCTTCAGTAGATGTAAAAAAAAAAGCAATTTTAAAAAGGCAGATTGAAATTTCTCAAATGTTACAGTAACACTAGCTGTATCATCATCAACTTGTATTGTGCCTTTTCATGTGAGACATTATCCCTGTTCAGGTAATATAAACACACATTTTGAACTCACCTCTTGAATAGCAGGGAGTAGCCTCTTCCACAAATACATATCCTCATCAAAATTTGTTATGGCTTCCTACTTCGAAAGTTTTCTTAAAGAAAGCCTCCATATGTAAAGCTTTACCCATGAAGGCTTCCAGATAAGTTTGAGCCCTAATTGTACAGAGATTGTCTGATTCAGAAGGTAGCTTCCAATCATATATCATAGGCAACCCTTGAATTTCTCCAGGGTGTGGTTAAAAAAAGTCAATATGGCCACTGCAATAGTGTTACCTGAGGGATACCCATTTTTTCTATGGAGAGTGTACAAGGCACATAAAAGATGAAGAGACACTGCATTGTCAGTCACCATCTTTTTTTTTTGTCCATAGCCTGCTGACATCTTTGGTTTCAGCTACAGGTATGTCCATTTTCCCTGCTTACCATTATTTCCTCTATTTTTGTAATACATTTCTCCCATGTGTGTATTGATCCGATTATTGATTACCGTATTTTTCGGAGTATAAGACGCACCAGAGTATAAGACGCACCTTAGTTTTGGGGGAGGAAAATAGGGGGGGGGGAAATCTACCTACCAGGTATTCATCTGGCTAGCGTCCTTAGTCTGTTCAGCTTCAGCACATTATTTTATCCTCTGGTTAGGGCTGAAAAAGCCTTTTTCAGAGGGAGTAGGAATGAAAACAAGCCTGCAAAGACTTAGGGCAGGAAAAACTGCTTCGGAGAGAGTAGGAATAAAAATAAGTGCAGCAAGCCAGGCAGATCGTTAGCACTGCGTTAGGGCTGAAAAGCACCGCTTTTTCAGAGGGAGTAGGAATCAAAACAAGCCTGCAAAGACTTAGGGCTGGAAAAAACCTTCTTCGGAGGGAATAGGAAGCCGGGAAGATCGTTAGCACCTCGTTAGGGCTGGAAAAAAGCTTTGAAAAAGCTACATTCGAAGTATAAGACGCACCCAAATTTTCAGCCTCTTTTAGGGAGGAAAAAGGTGCATCTTATACTCCAAAAATACGGTAGTTAATATGGCCCCAAACATATATAATGGATGCATACATTTTTCAACAACATCCCACTGCAACACACATGGGAATTGTTAATAGAACATGAATACTTTATTCATTTATTTTCTATGGTTACATATTCATACCAACATAAGGCCAAAGACAAGACAGATTAACATCAGACTCTAATGTTTGAGCTTTACCTACAATTGTATCCTTCCTGAAAACCTTAAAAGTAATTTGGATACGTCCTCATTAGTAATCCTATAAGATAGATTGTTGAAAAAAAATGTTGCTCAACATCAGTGATGGGTGAAATTATTCAAAGTTATTGGAATACATTAGGGATTAATCAAAATACCCAAAACACCTTTAGGAAACGTACACTGCCAAGTCACTGACAGTGGGATTATATACGCTAGCTATGAAAATTAAATAGATGACATTCTACAGATGCATCTAAATGTCTAAAAAGGAAATGAAACTAAAAATAATGGACAACCATGTAATAAGGCTATCTTCATCAATCATATAAGCAAAACAAACTTGGAACCAATGCCAGAAGTTTCTAAATTTATAAAATATCAGAAAGAAAATGGGTATTTCTTCAAGACAGACATGTGCTGCTGAGAAAGACAAAGGAACTTTGCAATTCTGTCTTTATCCTTTATTATTTATAGGTAGTCCTTGATTTATGACTATAATTGAACGTACAATTTTTGTCGCAAGTCATGATGGTTGTGCAGTGGGTCACCACATGACTAGACCTGATTTTACAACCTTTTTTTGTGATGGTCATTAACTAAATCCAAGAGTCACAAACCAACCCTATTGCTTGCTGTTGGCTGGATTTTACTGGAAACTGGAAATAAACACCAGTTTCTGGCAAAAACCATTGATAAATCATGATCATAGGATCGTAAGGTTCTGCAAATAGCGATAAATGCAGGCTAATTGCCAAGCACCCAAAATGCAGTCACATGACAAAGTGGGGTGGTGGTGGTTTGGTGATCTGGATGTCACAACTTTGCAACCAGGTTGTAAGCCCCATTTTTCAGAACTTTGAACGGTTGCTAAGCAATCAGTTGTAAGTTGAGGACTACCTATAGTGTCCTGTATTTTTTCTTTTGAAATACATATCATGTGAGGCTACAGAATATCTTCAAAGCAAATGATACTGGAGTGTTGACAACTAATTAGGGATCATAAAAATATGTCAAGAGAAGCATCCGTCCGAATGCTACCATGTTAAGGTGAGAATAAATCTCATAGAGGCGATATGGATCTTTCCTTGGAATCCAGACATTCAGAAATAAAGCTGAGATTAAAAGCCTAATAGAAAATATTTATTTTGGTATAAAAACAATAAATCCTGAATAGTTACATTCTTGCTAATAAATCGTGACCGCTCCCGGTCAGAATCAAAGGCAGAATAATAATAATGGAGAATCAGGAATGCACACATGCGCATAAGATCACATCACGTGTCCTGCTTGTATTGGAATGTACCATAATATTAGGATAGGGATGCATCACCCTGCATAGACATATAACTGACAATATTCACTACATGACAAAATATCAACTTTCTGAACTTCTGAAGTTGCAAATTTCATAATGTACACCTGATGTCAACCACCCTAGCTAGACAAAACCATGAAATAACTGCAGGTTTTCTAAGCTATTTGTATTGAGATTGGCTATAATACTTGTAAGTACGATTGTGCTGTGCCTTCTCCTCATTACAGTTCAGTGAATTAGAAGTCACTGGGATACTTCCAAATGTTATCTGAATGTTTTGGAATTTAAAAATGCTTTAGCCCTTTTGACCGAGGTACTACAACTGAATAACTCTGTCAATCCTATCCTTGTTACTCTTTATACCTGCAGTATTCACCTTACCTTGTAGGCAGCTTGCCTCATAAACTGCTTTGCAGGCTGTTTCCAGATAGCAGGCACTGTGATGACCCATCGCACATCAGAATTCTCAAACGCTGACCCAGCTTGATCACTCAGTTCCTAAAATAATTGGAAGCAATGCAGTGGTGAGATATAAAATTAGAACCAGCTGTTTCAAAAATCAGTAACAGTTTTTAGTGGTTCCCGCGGAAATTATTTTCTTGCTTCTTGCATTGTTTGTCTGTCAACATCACTCAACCTGATTGAAACAGAGGTCTGCCTAGATCAGGGGTCCCCAAACTTGGCAACTTTAAGATTTGTGGACTTCAATTCCCAGAATTCTGGGAGTTGGTCCACAAGTCTTAAAGTTGCCAAGTTTGAAGACCTCTGGCCTAGATAGCTAAATCAAGGTTTCAATTTCTTTTTTAAAAAATAATTTTTATTTGAATATAAACATTAAAAAAACATTAAATAAAACCAAACATGTACATACATATACAAATATACATATAAACCTCTTGGGTACTTCTACGGTAAGTGTCTTGACGTAACCTTTTTACTTATATATAACTATACTTATACTTTATACTTTACTTATATATAACTGTATATATTGTATTTTTCTTATAATTTTTATCTAAATATATTTTAATGAATACATACATTTATATTAACTAAACTTATATAATCCTATATGAGTTCATAAATTAAAAATCAATCTAAACATCTTTTTTTTCTTTTCTCCTTTCCAGCCAATTATAAAAGATATTCCAAATCTCAAAATATTCAGAATCTTCTTTCTGATTTAATTCCATTGTTAATTTATCTAATTCTGCACATTCTAAAATTTTTCTAATAATTACATTTTCAGTCGGTACATCACCCTGCTTCCAATATTGTACTAAGCATATTCTCGCCGCTGTCAATATATGTATTATAATATACCAGTGTTTCCTTTCTATCGTCTGTTCTAGTATCCCTAATAAAAATATTTCCGGTTTGATATTTATTTTTTGTGTCGTTATCTCTTCTAGCCAATTAGGTTTCAATTTCATTGTCACCGGATGATTTTCTGATTGTCAGCTGTACTCATATGTATTCATGTCAGACATTATGACCCAGAGGTTCTTAGCAAAGTGAAGCAGTCACATGGGGTGTGATTTGCACAGAAGTGAAATTCCTTTGTATTCCTCCATTATTATTATACTGTTAGTCCTTCATTGAGAAGGACGCATATTTGAGCTGCCAAGATGTAATCATTAAGATTTAGGTTTTTATTTTTTTTGTACCGAAATAAATATTTTATTATTCTTAGAATTTATACTCGAGTTTATTTTGTCAAGAATTGGATTCCGAAAGGAAAGATTCATTACCTCTACAATTTATCTTTCTTATCTTAATATTCATCCTATCAAGGAAGTCGGAAAATAGAGCTCAGAAGGGACAAGTATTTCTCCAAAACGAAGGCCCAAATTGAACAAACATAATATTGCATTATGCTGAAGTCTGGTCCAAATGTCTTTTCCTATAATTAATCAGGTTTCATGACACTTGTTGTAAACATATATCCATTCTATTATCCTTTATTAATTTAAAAGGGTTGCTTTATTTAAAGGAAGCATTCTAATTAAATCACTTTTTTTTTTCATTTTAAAGCTTGGACTGCAAATTCTTTCCCTGTGTAGGCGTTTACTGCTTCTTGGTTTTGTTTTGTTTTTAATAACAACAGAAGTGTCTGTTCTTAATATATAAGGGAAAATAGCTCTGTGTTTTCTTTAGGCATCTGCGTCCAATTGGTTGCTGGTGGTATTTATGATGAGGAATTCCATCATGGGTAACAACTTGGTGTATCTTTTTTGTTTTCCAGAAAATGAACGAAAAGGTGTAATGTCATTTCCTTGAGAGGAAAAAATATGTGATTAACCAACAGTACAGTGATAAGATTTAAAATTTGCGGCTGAAAAGGGAAGGTCTTTCTAGCAATTCTATTTTTTAAAAAAAAATTACCTAAAAAAATAATGCTATTAAATCTTTTTTTTCCCTTAAACCCTGGTGTTTCCTCAAGATGTGACTCAGCATATTACTGTGAAGATTCTCCAGTTTCCTTTGATGTGTGCCTTTCCTCCTAACTTTATAGTTTTTTCAAACACACAGCTTTCCCCCCAGTGCCATATTGCAATGGAACTGGGGTGGAGCTGAGGTGGCTGGATATTGTTTAACGCAAGTGACAGCATCTAACCAGCCTTAGCTGATAAACCAGACCTTCCTTCTTGTAGTCTGGACAGGAAATAATTAATTCCAGGAAAAAGGACCTCAGAGCCTGATTAATAGTATTTTACTGGAAGGAATGTTAAAATTACAACATACAAATTCCAACAAGAACTCTACTTCTGTTTGAGAAATCTTTATATAGGCAATCTAAGGATTATTCCCCATTTTCTCATTCTTTTTTAATGCAGGGAGATGGGACCCAGAATTAAGGAGAAACTTCCTAACAATAAGAACAATTAACCAGTGGAACAGTTTGCCTTTAGAAGTTGTGGGTGCTTCATCACTGGAGATTTTTAAGAAGAGACTGGATAGCCACTTGTCTCAAATTGTATAGGACCTCTGTCTTGAGCAGAGAATTAGACTCAAAGACCACCAAGATCCCTTCCAGCTCTATTCGGATTGATTGACTCAGCTTTCTATGAAGCTGATGAATTCTGCCCACTGTTATTGTAACTGTTTTGGTAACTGTTCTTCCTATTGTCAGTATGAGAAATAAATCTCATAGCTAACCTAAAAAAATATTAAGCAAGGCTGGTATGATATAATATTGGGATGGGAGATCTGTCACGTCCAAAGCTGTAGGGTAGATGGGAAAGAAACCTATTTCTAATAATATAAATGAGACCTGGAGGGCATTGGCTATATTCAATCTGGTCAGACAAGAAAATGACTATAGAAGGAGGCAGCTCGTCAGATAACCCAGTCCAGAGCCATTTAGGGCTCAAATAAATGGGGCCAAATAACCCCTTGAATCAAACCTGGAAACAGAACAACAATTGGCATTGCTCTCAACATAGAGAGGTCAATGAGAAGTATTCAACATCAACCACACCAAGTTTTGCAACTTCTGAATGCTTTCCAAGGCCAGCTCCATGTAGAGCACGTTACAATAATCCAAATGGGAAGGGACTAAGGCATGAGAGACTGTGAGCACATTTTATTTTACATCCCATTCCTACTGGTATGGGAAAGGGCCTTCTCTATGGTTACTACTATTCTTCCACTGGCTGGCAATGCCACATTTATCTAGACAGATTAGCTTTGAAACTAATTTGCTGCAGTTGATATTAATCTGCTAAGAGCTCCCTATTTTTTTGTTGTGTAGTTTTTAAATTATAACATTTCTATTTTATTTGCATTGCTGAACATTCACACCCCAGTTTTTATGGGGGAAAATTCATGTATGTGTACTATAATCAATTTTAAATAAAAACCTCTCCAAACCTCAATAAATATTGTGAGAATGTAAAGAGTTAGAAATAGACATAAGCAAAACCATCATTCAAAATCAAAGCAATTGCCTTCTTACTGAGATTGTATCTGCCACTCCTATTTCTTAGAAACCAACTGGGGAGTCTCATGTCTTTGATCATGGCTATGGTATGCAGGACAGATGGATTTAATTTTTTACCTATAAAATTTCCCATAGAAACTGTTCTTATGTTTCTTTGGCCCTGAGTGCTACGTATTTTGCAACCAATAATTATTTTGCTTCCATGATTCTGAATCAGGATTAGGAACAGGAAGGGGGGAAAGAATTTATTATGAAAAAGAAGAAAGATTTGGAAGCCAATACATTAAAATACCATATTTTTCAGACTATAAGACGCACCGGTGTATAAGACGCACCAAGATTTCAAAGAGGTAAGTAAGAAAAAAAAGTTTTTGTCCTCCCCATCCCCAGGAGCACTCTGTAAGTCTCCCAAACCCTCTGTACACCCCGTTTTTCGCAAAAACGGATCCGTTTTTCACCCATTTTGCAAAAAACAGCCAATTTTCCACCCATTTTTTGCAAAAAACGGGGCACGCAGAGGGTTTGGGAAGCCTGCAGAGGGCTCCTGGGGGAAGGCAAAAACACCGTTTTTTAAAAAAATGGCCTGTTTTTCGCCCAATTTTTTTCAAAAACAGGGGTGTTTTTGCCTTCCCCAGGCTCCCAGGAGCACTCTGCAGGCTTCCCAAACCCTCTGCGCACCCCATTTTTTTGCAAAAAATGGGCCCATGTTTCGCAAACATGGGACGCAGGGGCGGGGCTTTGGGAGGCCAAAAATGGCTGTATTTGGTTTATAAGACACACCGACATTTCCACCCTCTTTTAAAGGGGGAAAAAGGTGTGTCTTATACTCCGAAAAATATGGTATGTGCTTCATTGAAATGAATAGTTTCAGTTCCAAAGATTCTGCAGCTTGAGAATACTTCACTGAGAATACTTCCAGAAATGGCACAATTAAAGTGATTTCAATTGTATTATCTTGTACTTGGTCCGTAGCATTTATACTTAAACAATTAGGAGATAACTCCAACAGAGCTGGAATTGAATAGAAAAAAAGAAGACTAGCCTAATGTGAGTGGCCTGACATAGAGATGAGCTTTGTGGCTTCTCCACAGATTAGATATGCCCATAGCCTTGGGTCACAACAAGCAACCACAATGAACAGATAAGCAGGCTCTCTATAAGACTTTGAGGGAACATAGCATTACTCATGACAATAATCTATGGGAATGGTAGTCCAATTAACTTTGCGATGACAAATCAACTCAGGGACTTATCTCTGTTTACCAAATGACAGAATATGGAGAAATCGCTTTCTGAATGCCCCACAATAAAAAATCAGATCCTTGGGTGGTTCTAATTCAACTTTGCTTTCTGTTCAAACATATATTTTTAAAAGCAAAATTATTTGTTGCCAAGAATTATGTCACATTAAGACCATTTTCTGAATACTGTATGCTGAAGCAGCACTAACTGGTTGCCACTGAATACTGTGGAAGAACGTTACCAATGTATGCAACAGGACGGAATCTTCTGGAATGTCTTCTTAATGAGGAAGGAAGGAGTTAAGTAGTTTAGATGTTTTAACGTCATCAGTATTTCTACATTTCCTACAGCTGCTCCACTTTGTTTATATCAAAAAAACTGCTGCAGGCTGGAATTTGGCAAGGTTAAAATGGTTGGACAATATTTGTGACAGCTACAAATATAAAGAGCTGGAAATAGAAGTTGAGGTTTTTTTTTACCTTTAATGCTTGTTCCTTAAAGTACTGCAGAGCATACGCAAATATTTCAAGGGCTTTGACTTTCTTGCCATTTGCTGCCAACAAGTCAGTTTCCAGAGTGAGGTTCTGAAGAAGAAAATAATTTTCAGAAGCAGTAAGTATTAAAACATGCTTTTTGACTTGAAATACAACACTGAGCTTCAATCATTATGCCTTCTGCTTAATATTCGCAATTCTTACTGATTTTAGGTTGTGTCATTTTATTTTTTTATTATTTTGCCCTTCTTAATTGTGATTTGCAAGTTTAACGTGATGCTGCCTCGATGCAGATGGCTCCAGTAAATCACAGGTAGAGCTGAGATTAAGTAGAACCATTATATATGGTGGTCTGACTAGACACTGTGTTGTACTTTAGTTGTTTTGGTATTTTTTTAAATCTCATTGATGCATCTGTTTTATTGAGGCAATTACTTGGGCAATGTGAAGAGTAGCTGCATGCTAACATTCAAAATTTAAAAGGAACGCTTTAAAATAAAGTGTTTTCCTACAAGTAGTCCTTGAGTTATGATTGGCCACTTAGTGACCATTCAAATTTATGATGACTTATGATTGGCCGCTTATTGACTGTTCAAATTTATGATGGACCTACTGGGGGTTACTTACAACCCAGATTCGAAGTTCTGATTATTGCCCCCTACGGTCACATGACCAAAATTCCAGTGCTCAGCAACTAGGCCTCATTTAAAGCCGATCCTACAGTCATGTGATCACATTTTATCAAAAAGGGGCATTTACTTTCAGTTTTTAGCAAAAACAAATCTGTAAGCGATACTGATGTGCTTAATGCCATTTTATAGCTACCACAAAAAGGGTTTTACAGGTTCCATTATTGTCATAAGTAGATGACTACATCTCTTGTGAGATTGGTCTACCTCTTGCGCAGATGAGAGAAAGTGAGAAGAATTATTATTGCTAGTTATGCCTTGATACTGTATAACCAGGTGAAACAGCTACAGAAATTTATCCCTCTTTTTTATCTATCCCCATAAAGGTAGCACAGGTAAGAAATGCCTTATCTGTCTCACATATCAATGTTGGACGGTATGCAAAGTGAAGCTCCCCCTGAAAACAAGATGGCGATTTATGAAAAAATGCTAACTCCAGGAGTAGCTATGGCTGGGGCATGAAGACCCAGAAAACATCTAGGAAAAGGGTTGAAGCCTTTAGCTTTCTATTTGAAGGGCTCAGCTGTTTTGCTATACAGGTAGTCCTCAATTTACGACCACAATCGAGCCCAACATTTCTGTTGTTAAGTGAGACATTTGTTAAGTGAGTTTTGCCCCCATTTTACGACCTTTATGATTTGCCTCAGTTGTTAAGTAAATCACTGCAGTTGATAAGTTAGTAACTCAGTTGTTAAGTGAATCTGGCTTCCCCATTGACCTCGTTCGTCAGAAGGTCGCAAAAGGGGATCACATGACCTTAGGACGCAGCAACGGCCATAAGTATGAACCAGTTGCCAAGCATGTGAATTTTGATCACCATGGTCATGGGGATGCTACAAAGGTTGTAACTGTGAAAAATGGTAATAAGTCACTTTTTTCATTGATGTTGTAAACTTTGAACGGCCACTAAATGAACTGTTGTAAGTCGAGGACTACCTGTATATATTAGCAATGATGAACACCTATTTGAATCTGAAATGGAAAATGTGCGATGGGTGGGACATGGGTATGCTCAATGACTCCTTGAAGAAGCCATTTTTCACACCCCTATTTATCCTGGATTTTCATTTCAGTATGATCTCTCATTTGATTATGTTTATAAAAGACAGGCCTGCAACATGAAGGCTTAAGTAATTCTACATTTATCAGTGAGTTTACTCATAAATGGCTTTTCACAGGGAAATTCCAGCCCAGACAAGACATACATGTAGTCTCAACTTACAAGAAGTCACTGAACAACTATTTGCACTCATAACACCCTCAGAATGTTCCTTGCATTTCCAGCCACCATAAACTGTCGCACTGGTCCGTCAACCCCATTGGTTCACTTTTACGACCAATTGCCAAGTGCCCTGCAATCATGTGATCATTATTTGCAATCTTCTCTGCTGGCTTCCCCAGAAAGTCAATGGGAAGCCAGCAGGGAAGGTTGCAAATGGAGGACACATTGGATCTGAGATCCATTTCCCTGTATTCAGAGAGGAGAAACGTGGCAGAAACACAAACATCATTTTTCTGAGGCTTTCTGTGCAGCTGGGGGAGAATCTTGGCAATCATATCAGACCTGCCCAGGAAGGAGGCAGCATATTCCAGAGAGAAACCTAAAATAAGAGACAAAATTAGAGTCCTGAACTAGAGGGGGAAGGGAAGAAAAGGTTTAGAGTACCCATAGCCTAGAATTTCCTAGGCTATATCTATTAGGTTAGAAAGTTATAGCTTTAGTTTGGCAAGTTCTATTTATTAGATGTAGTTAAATACAGAACTGGACTCAATTGGACTTTATAACGTCATTTTTGGGCTTAGTCCTAACATTTTCAGAACAATGTGTTCACACCTATTTTCCCCTCTCTGTGTGGGGAAACTCTGGTTTTTAAAGAAAATGGGTACAAAAAAAAGATGTAAAGATGCTGTAGAAAAAATATCTTTTATTTATTTGGGTAGTATGTTAAAACAAAATGTTCATTATGTCAATTTAACATTGAACATTCTTATGTAGAATATAAAATGGATTCACTACTTACACTGGTTGTGTGGAGCTTCATCTTAAATTTTTCAAAATATAGCCAGTGTTTTGATTCATTAGGATCTAGGTCATGATAGAAATCTCTAGCCGCATAACCAAAACTGTGGAACTTTCGTTCTGGGGTCAAGAGAATAGTTGTTGGTGTCTTCTGGTTGGCCACACCAGGATCTCCTCCTTCCCATCGCCTAGAACATAGAGATAATAATTTAAAATCCATCAAAGTTTGACATCTATTGCTATTCAACTTGCACAATTTAATCCATGCAAACACAGTAGCTTTGTGGAATTATTAAAAAAAATCAGTATACAACCTTCTAAAACTAAAAAAAAGCAATTACAGGCTGCGATTCATAGGTTCTGGAGGAACATAGAACATAGAGAAAATAATTTAAAATCCATCAAAGTTTGACATCTATTGCTATTCAACTTGCACAATTTAATCCATGCAAACACAGTAGCTTTGTGGAATTATTAAAAAAAATCAGTATACAACCTTCTAAGACTAAAAAAAAAGCAATTACAGGCTGAAATTCATAGGTTCTGGAGGAACATAGAGAAAATAATTTAAAATCCATCAAAGTTTGACATCTATTGCTATTCAACTTGCGCAATTTAATCCATGCAAACACAGTAGCTTTGTGGAATTATTAAAAAAAAAATCAGTATACAACCTTCTAAGACTAAAAAAAAGCAATTACAGGCTGAGATTCAGAGGTTCTGGAGGAAAATCCACCCAAATCCACCAAAGTTAGGTATAAAGTGTGCCACTTTTCTCACAAAGTGCCCCCCCCCCGAGCACTAACGGACAGTCCACAAGCAGGACCTTATTGTCACCAGGTCTTAGTTGTGGATTCCTACGATGGGTCTGTGTGAGAAGAAAGCAGATGGGTCAATTGAATCCATCAAATTGCCCAAAGCATTGTAAATCCTATTTCCTCAGATGTTCTACAAACAATAACATCAAGTATTTTATATAATAGAGCCCTATTTTAAAGAAGTGTCCCCTACCGGCCTTCACTATTAGGGGAGGGAAATCTTTAGTTGTTTTGATTTTGAGTAGTTCCTGGTTCGGAGGTTGCTCGCTACTGAGGTGAGCTGGACTGCAGCAGCCAGGTTCTGCCCCAGCATGCAAAACATATAAAAAGCATAGTACATGCACTGGCACTGCATTTAATACAAGAGACTACATTCAAGAATCAAATAATAAAGAACATAGATAAGAGTATATTTTGTGGGTGACAGTGTGTTTTTTTCTCCTTGCTGCAGCACACCGTTTATTATTAACAATGTCAAAAACACAAGTGAGATAAACCTCTTAGGCTTTTCTGGCGAGGTCATTTGTCAAAAGGGCACACTAACTGGTCATAACCTCTTACTCTTGAGTCAATACATTAGCACTGCACAATTGTTTCTTAGCAATAAAACATCCTTTGTTCTCAGCCCATGAAATTCCCTTCTCAATATATAATTAGGAGCTCATTATAGAGCAAAGAGAATCCCAGTGGCTTGTTTGTGGGGGGATACACAAATTGTACAAGTCTATTAAATTAACAAATGATAACTGTAGATAATAATATCCAAATATCTTGAATTAGACTTCAATGGAGGCACATGGTAATCTGGGACTTGTGGTAAAAAAAAGAGAGAGATTAAAATGCATCGTTTTGTGCCATTCAGAGTCTGAATTGAGATTGCTGCTTGTGAAGTCTTGCGCACCAGCTGCACAAGCAAAGCAAAGCAAAAGATATTGTTTTGATTGGGAATCCTAATAACTGTAATTTTGACTCGTTTTTTTATCTTATTTTAACTGCAGTAAACCTTTTGAATCCCTTCTCAGTGCTGTTCTGTGTCAGGCGCACAGGGTGCACCCTGTGGCTAAGATTCACAGAGCTATCTTTAGTATATGAATGAATTTTTCTATCAAACCCTTCCTCAACTTGGATGGTCCCAATGTTTAAGAATTGCCAATGCGCCCTGAGACTGTGCTTCAGACTGTACACATCAGTGCCCAAAATTCAGCTGGCAGAGAATTTCAGCTTTTATTTAATAATAGCAAAACCTGTATTTCTTTTCTTCCTTTAGGATGTAAAGATGAGTAATACTCTGCGAAATGTTACTAAAAGAAAGGTCTACAACTTGTGACAGATTCAGGTTGGGATTTCCCTAGTCCTTTCTACCTTCTTATAACTAGAAAAAAAGGAACAGATTCTGACCTAGATTTTGGCTTGTTCAGGCCTCTAATGCACAATGATTGTTAACAATACAAATCCTGCTCCACCACAAGGAGTAATAGCGCTAGACAAGACAAAAGGCCAATGCACTCCAACATTTAAATCCTGCATTGACTTGGGATAACTCTTGAAACGCACAATCACAATCTTGCATAATATACATATGTTGGTTGAACCAGAAGCTTTGTATAACCATAAGATTTCCCACCAAGATATAGTTAGGAGGTTAACAGATTAACAGAGTTGGAAGGGACCTTGCAGGTCATCTAGTCTAACCCCCTGCCCAAGCAGGAGACCCTTACATCTGCCTCTCTCTAGGATCGAACTCACAACCACCTGATTGTGAGGCAAGAGCTCTACCTCTAGGCCACAGCAGCTGGTAGGACTATCCAGAGAGGATATAGCTCAGCAGAAAACCATATGCTTTGCATGCAGAGAGTCCCAGGTTCAATCCAAAGCATTTCCAAATAAGACTTAAAATGGTCACTTAGCTCAGGCAACTTTAAACCTGGCAGACTTCAACTCCAAGGTTGGAGACCCCTGACTTAGGTGAAACTAGTCAACTAGTGCTACTTATTAATCAAGAGTGTTTGTCTACACAAAGCAATAGCCAGCTTCTTATAAGCCTGTTTCCTATAGTCTTATATTTGTTTAATTTTATAAGAGTTGTATTTTAAGAAATTCCAGCGGTGGAAAAAAAAGTCGCACTGCTTATTAACAAAGCATTGTCCATTTACTTCTGCAGACATTTTAATTTTAATACTATCAAAGAAAAGGCTAAGCGTACATAAACGATAAGAGAAATTATTCAGACCTGATGAAACAGTGGTCCCTATTTATTCATCCAGCCTGTCACATTTTTCCCCTGGCCCATCCTGGTATCACTATCTCTGCAACTCTGCCCTAAGCTGATTCTCCTATACTACATCTCTACTCTGCATCATGGAACCTTGGCAACGCCTCCAGTCCTTTTATTACGCATTTCGAGCACTATAAATAAAGTCTTCCCTGTCACTCTTCTCTGTTAAGCACTTTGATGTTAACAGGAAAAGGTTAAGAAGCAGGAGTTATAGGAGTCTATTAAAAAAAAGATACTGAGACTCTGGAAAGAATGCAGAGAAGAGGAATGAGAATGATTAGGGGGCTGGAGGCTAAAACATACGAAGAATGGTTACAGGAATTGGGTATGTCTAATCTAATGAAAAGAAGAGTCTAGGGGAGATATGACAGCAGTGTTTCAATATTTGAGGGACTCCCACAAAGACAGATAAGCTATTTTCCAAAGCACCAAAAGGCAAGATGAGAAACAATAGATGGAAACTAACCAAGAAGAGAAGCAACCCTAGAACTAAGGAGAAATTTCCAAATGGTGAGAGCAATCAACCAATGGAACAACTTGCTTTCAGAAGTTGTGGGTGCTCCATCACTAGAGGCTTTCAAAAAGAGACTGGACAACCATTTATCTGAAATGGTATAGTGTCTCCTGCTTGAGTAGGGGGTTGGACTAGAGTACTTCCAAGATCCCTTCTAACTCTATTATTCTATGAGAAAGTTAAAAATGTGTACAAGTACTACACTAAAATAAAAAGTTAATGTGTTGGAGGAGATTATACACTTTTTATGACAAAATACAATGAATTAATAACATAATAATCCAGTCTCTCACCCCAGTTCTTGTATACATACTCTATTCAACCCTAACCCTATACTGATAGAAGTTATTTTCAAAAATGAATTAAGTATCCTTAACTTAACCTGGACAGGTTTATCATCCCAAAGACAGACCCATTTTTGTGTGTGTTTCAACTCCTTGACCCCAGTATTTGTCTTCTTTGATGGTGTTGATCATCATCTTTAAAGCCCTACATGGCTTAGGACCAGGTTATCTCCGGGACCACATCCTACCTCATACATCCCTATGACAGTTAGGTCCCACAGAGTTGGTCTCCTCCAGGTCCCGTCAGCCAAACAATGTCGGTTGGCGGGACCAAGGGGGATAGCCTTCTCTGTGGGGGCTCCGGCTCTCTGGAACCAACTACCCCCAGAGATCCCGGAAAGCTCCCTGGTTTACCGAGGAGCTCCGGGAGATGAAACGCCAGAAGAGACGTCTGGAGCGCCGCTGGAGGACCAAGAAAGCCGAGTCTGACCGAACACTATTAAGAATTTACATCAGATCTTATTTAGTGGCAATAAGGGTGGCAAGACGATCCTATCTTTCCGCTCTTATTGCGTCCGCAGATTCTCGCCCAGCCGCCTTGTTTAGGGTGACTCGCTCCCTCCTTGCAAAAGGGGGGAGCGAGGAACACTTGCAAGGCAGAGCTGAGGAATTTGCTGAGTTTCTGTCGGATAAAGTTGCTCAGATTCGGTTGGACTTGGACTCTGGCAGGGCAGAGTCCATAGAGTTGACAGGGGCCAGTCCTAATCCATCTTTGTGGGAGGAGTTTGGGCCTGTTTCTCCCGAGGATGTGGACAGGGCTATGGGAGCGATGGGTACCTCCACCTGTTTATTGGACCCATGCCCCTCCTGGCTGGTCTTGGCCAGCAGGGCGGTGGCATGCAGCTGGATCCGGGCGGTGATCACCGCTTCTTTGAGGGAGGGATCCGTACCGCAGTCGTTAAAAACTGCGGTGGTGCGACCCCTCCTGAAGAAGCCTTCCCTGGATCCAGCTGATTTGAAGAACTATTGTCCAGTCTCCAACTTACCTTTTTTAGGGAAAGTTGTGGAGAAGGTGGTGGTGACTCAGCTTCTGCAGCTCCTGGATGAAACAGATCATCTAGATCCTTATCAGTCGGGTTTCAGGCGCGGCTACAGTACAGAAACTGCCTTGGTCGCCCTGATGGATAATCTCTGGCGGGCCCGGGATGGGGGGAACTCCTCCATCCTGGTGCTACTTGACCTCTCAGCGGCTTTCGATACCATCAACCATGGTATCCTTCTGCATCGGCTCGGCGAGTTGGGAGTGGGAGGCACCGTTTTACGGTGGTTCTCCTCTTATCTCGCCGATCGGATGCAGTCGGTGTTGGCAGGAGGGCAGAGATCGTCCCCTAGGCCCCTATTATGTGGGGTGCCCCAGGGGTCGGTTCTCTCGCCCATCCTGTTCAACATCTACATGAAACCGTTGGGTGAGATCATCCGCAGACATGGGGTGTGTTTCCATCAGTACGCTGACGACACCCAGCTGTACATCACCACCCCGTCTGACTTCAGGGAGGCAGTGGATGTAATGTGCCGATGCCTGGACGACGTTAAGATCTGGATGGGGAGGAACAGACTCAGACTAAATCCCGATAAGACTGAGTGGCTGTGGATATTGCCTCCTAAGGTTCATGACAACTACCCCTCCTTGGTCTTTGAGGGTGCGAAACTGACCCCCTCAGACCAGGTCCGCAACTTGGGGGTCCTCCTAGATCCACAGCTAAAATTGGATCACCATCTTTCTGCTGTGGCTAGGGGGGCCTTTGCACAGGTTCGCCTGGTGCACCAGTTGCGGCCATACTTGGAGAAGGAGGCTCTACTCACGGTCACTCATGCTCTTGTCACCTCGCGTTTGGACTACTGCAATGCGCTCTACATGGGGCTACCCTTGAAGAGTATCTGGAGACTTCAGCTGGTGCAAAATGCGGCTGCGCGTGCTGTGGTGGGTGTGCCAAGGTACACCCACGTGACACCGATACTCCGCCAGCTGCATTGGTTGCCCATCGGTCTCCGGGTCCAATTCAAGGTGTTGATCACCATCTTTAAAGCCCTTCATGGCTTAGGACCAGGATATCTTCGGGACCGCATTCTGCCTCATACTTCCCTCTGACCGGTTAGGGCCCACAGAGTTGGCCTCCTCCAGGTCCCGTCGGCCAAGCAATGTCGGCTGGCGGGCCCTAGGGGGAGAGCCTTCTCTGTGGCTGGCCCCGTGCTCTGGAACCGACTACCCCCAGAGACCCGGACTATCCCCACTCTGCTGGCTTTCCGAAAAGCCATTAAGACATGGCTTTTCCTGCAGGTGGGGGGGACAGCTTAATTCCACCTGAGCCTACCCCCCAAGTATGTATGTGTCGAATGGATGTTGTTGTTTTAAATAACTGTTTTAAATTTTTGTACTTGTTTTTAAATTTCATGTAATTTTTTGTTTATTCTTGTATTTCTCCTTGTTGTAAGCCGCCCTGAGTCCCTCGGGAGTTGGGCGGCATATAAGAATAACAAAATAAATAAATAAATAATAAATAAATCCGAACTATTCCCACCTTGCTGGCCTTCCGGAAAGCCATTAAGACATGGCTCTTCCTGCAGGCGGAGTGAAAAACAGATCTTACTTCCCCCATGGATGATTGGGGTTTTTTAACTTTGTACTTTTTAAAACTGTTTTATTGTACTCTGATTGTTCTTTTTTGCTGTTGTACGCCGCCCTGAGTCCTATGGGATAGGGTGGCTTATAAGAATAAATAAATAAATAAATAAATAAATAAATAAATAAATAAATAAATAAATAAATAAATAAATAAATATTGAGCCACAAACAACTAGAAGCCTCTTTGAAGGAGTTAAGAAGGACCAGTTTCTTACATTAAAAGCAAGATGGTTTTATACCATAAAGAAGCTAATTTATTTCCATGTTAGCCCAAGAACTGAACAAAAAGCATGACAAAGCGTGAGCTTCAACTAAGGGCATTTTAATTTTCCTCCCTTTGCTGCTTCCCTCCCCACTTCACCTGCAGTTTAAAAGCTGGAGGGAAGAGTAAGATTTTTCTATGATTATCTATATTCCAGGTAATAACAGAAATTGCAATCTGTTGTGGCACTTGCATTCACAACTGCTGTTATGGCAGAATGGCTGGCAACTCCTTGGAGCTGTATTCGTTTTTCTTTTGGAGATGAGTTATAAGAAATGTTTTACATCTTATAGAACAGGATAGCAGAGGAGATTGGCTTACTGACCCTTCCAGCTCTGTGATTTTGCTTGGGCTAACAATTTTGCAATCACAACCTACCAGAAGCTTCACACTCAATTACACATCTCCCAATTCACTCCATTGATTTCTCTATGGCTGTGTTAACAATAGTGACAAGAAAGTAATTTTGTCATTTTATTGAAAATGAATAGTAGAAAAGGATCAATGCAAAGCAGTAAGAAAACTGTGGAAGGGTGAGAGATAATGAAAAAGAGTAAGATAGAACTAACTTTTTTTATTTTAATGTAAACATCCTCAAATATAATGTAGCTAGAAATGACATTTCCTGTAATAAATCTCTTCTAAAGTACACTAATTATGTAAATATTGACTTTACAATTCTATCTACCATATTTTTTGGACTATAAGATGCATTTCCCCTCCCAAAAAAGTGGGTGGAAATGTCTCTGCGTCTTATAGACCGAATACAGCCATTTTTGGCCTCCCGAACCCCCCCTCACCCCGAACGTCCTGTTTTTCGCAAAAACAGGATGCACAGAGGGTTAGGGAGGCCTGCAGAGTGCTCCTGTGGGTGGGGGAGGGCAAAACCGGACACACGGAGGCCAAAAACTATTTATTTTCTTGTTTTCCTCTTCAAAATCTAGGTGCATCTTATACTCCGGTGTGTCTTATAGTCTGAAAAATATGGTACATTACCAGTTATCACAGAGTTTAATAAACATCAGCCATACATAACTGCCATATTTTTTTATTCCTTTTCTTTCTTTCTTTCTTTCTTTCTTTCTTTCTTTCTTTCTTTCTTTCTTTCTTTCTTTCTTTCTTTCTTTCTTTCTATCTTTCTTTCTTTCTTTATTCATTTATTTTAAAAAATGTCTCTAGATACAATTCTGAAAAAGAAGAACTCACAAGAACCGCTGTTGGGATTTCTTACGTTCATTTTTATGAACTTTTTGAACATATAGTTTGGATGGCTAAATACTACTTGATAGTATTTCACACTGATCTAGTTTTCACAGTAATCGCACTGATCACTTTTGAACTAACGTTCAGATTTGATTCAGCATTCACAATTCACAACTTTTGTATGATTTGTTTTTCATTGCAGATTAATGGAAAATTGCAAATCACAGAGAAAAAGCCATTCTAAGGCTTCTTCTTCTTCTTTTTTTAGAAAAAGGAAATACATTGCATTACAGTATTGGCCATTCCATTTCTAACTATGGAAGTCTGAAATCTGGTTTGCAGGAAAATTCTCATTTCTAAAAACCTTTGAACATTTCTATATAACTAAAAAATACTTTTATTTCCTATTATTTTATGAAATACTGGTGCTGTTGAGAGATGATTGCTTATTTCTTTATGCCTGATGCCTCTGGTTGAAAATGCATCATCAGACATGTCTGGAGATAAGCAGAAGGAAGTTTTGTGCTGGAGCAGCCCTGTCACCGTAAAATAAGTCCTGCCTCACCAAAACCTTGTATGTCAAGGACTTCTCACACTGGATCAAGTGATCCAGTCCCTGATCTAAAAATTCAGACCACCCAGCCCTTGGGAAGGACACAGGCTCAGGGTACAGTATCAGAAGACTGCATATAGGTAGGTCTTGACTTAAGGCTGGTCACTTAGCATCCATTCAAATTTATGACAGACCCCCCAAAAAGGACTCATGTAAGTTTTTCTTGAAAGTTTTTGACAATGCCCAACCTCTCCGGGGCTGAGGGCACTATATTGCAGTGATTCTACTCCTACTTGTAAAGAGTGTATCTGGGGCTTAGGAGCTGTGATGTGCGTTACAACATACATTTTTGTTTCCAATAGTGATAAACATGTAATATCATAGTTTAGGTCATTCAGTAGTTTGGGGGGATAGGTGTAATCGATATACTAATTCAATTCTACTCTGTAGAAGATCAGAATAGTCTGTGCGTCTTTTGATGCAAAGACAGGATGTGTAAGGGCCAAGACACTGAGATGGAATCCTCACATATCGGAGGTTCTGTGATAGGTTTCTTCCTAAATATAGGAATTGGGAAGTCTGCCTGCCTCCATTCACTCACTCAGAAATAATAATTTAGTGTGGCTTTTAGATATTTCTACATTCATTTAGGCAGATAAAATCAAAAGGTATCCCTATCTGTAGTAAGCACTAATCAAACCAGCAATTTTATCAAATAATGTAGCTCTTTATATTTCACTTTGTCCATTACATGTTGATTAAGCACTTATAGCAATAGCACTTAGACTTATATATCACTTCACAGTGCTTTACAGCCCTCTATAAGCGGTTTACAGAGTCAACATATTGCCCCCAACAATTTGAGTCCTCATTTTACCCACCTCAGAAGGATGGAAGGCGGAGTCAACCGTGAACCTGTTGAGATTTGAACTGCCAAATTGCAGGCAACCGGCAGTCGGCAGAAGTAGCCTGCTGTACTGCACTCTAACCACTGCACCACCGCATTTCTCTTGAGTCCCCTTAATAAAAAAATCTACTAATCATACAGCTCCAAGCACCAAGGCTGGGATACAGGTCCTCACCTCATTACATGAATACATTCGGGCTCCTTGGTGAAGCTGTAAGCGTAACCACTGGAAGTTGTGCCAAAGTCAACAGCCACCACAACAAGAAAAGTCTGCTCCTCAGCATCATTTGCATCTGAGTCCTTCTGTCCAAGGAACAGAAACGGGATGGTTCAAGGAGGAGTTGTAAACATTATTGGCTCTGTTTGATTCTCTGTTGATACAGTTCAGGAGCTGAAGACTGAAATGATTTGCCAACAAAATTGACCTTTTAAACAATAATGTTGTAATGTTTTTGAAATAATAATTATGTGCCATCAAATCATCTTTGACTCCTAGTAACCACATAGATCTTCATGATGGTGGTGATGGTGAGGATAATGATGATTTGGTCATATTGACTAGGGATTTTAAGAGCTGAAATCCAATACATTTATAAAATATTAGGTTGGAGAAAGCTAATACAGGTAGCCCTCAATTTACTATCACAATTGAGCCCAAAATTTCTGTTGTAAAGTGAGACATTAAGTGAATTTTGCCATTTTATGACCTTTCTTGCCACCATTGGTTAAGTGAATCACTGCAGTTGCTAACGTTAGTAACCTGGTTGTTAGTGAATCTGGCTTTCCCTATTGACATTGCTTGTCAGAAGGTTGCAGACGGTGATCACAATGACCCCAAGACACTGCAACTGTCATTAGTATGAGTCAGCCAAGCATCTGAATCTTCATCACGTGACCACGAGGATGCCACAATGGGTCGTTAACTGTGAACAATGGTCATAAGTTGGAATTTTCAGTGCCATTGCAACTTTGAAAGGTCACTAAATGAACTGTTTCAAGTCGAGGACTACCTGTATAGATGATAAATCTTACCGCAATATGGGAAGGAGACAACGGTGTGATTCCCGGATCTCCTAAACTTCTTGCTGGAGATGCATAGGTGGATGTTGAAACTGCATCTGAAAGAAAATGGGGGCGTTTGAATGAACTGAGTATCTTTCAGAGAGGAAGAACGGGCATCCAAAAGGGCATTCATTCACATTGCCGAGTTGGTTCGGAGCCAGAGAATAACCAAAGCAATACACATAACAATCTTCTGCATTACTGATTTCAGTCATTAATGCCACAGTCTTTTAAAATTTAAATGCCATTCTTCTAACCATGAATAAACTGGACTATTCATTTTGACTAAGCCCCTAAGGGTAGATACAGTATGGGGGTTTGTTTCCCACCCCCTCCATTCCATCTTCTTTTCTTCAGGAGTTTGGGTTAAATTCCAAGATGCTTGGGATCTTATGACTATTTAATTATCTTCAGGCAGAAATAAAGGTTGCTAATATTGGCTAATGCGGCAACATAAAATATGAATAAATCAAATAGAATATAAAAGGATGCAGAACAAATGGCTTAAAGGGCAGGAAGCATATGCCAATGATTCAAACCATGTCAGGCAACTGTCAACAGAGGATGCAACTCTTTCTTGAGGCTTCTAATTGTGCATCTTGACTAAGATAGGAATTAGGAGAATTATCTTGTTCCATAATTGCAATTATGCTAGAAGCAGGGTGCTTCAGCTTACAGGGGCAGCCTCTCCTTAAAGCATTTGCTTTTACAGTATTTAGTGAGAGTGTGAGCTGAGAAATCAAAATATATTTCTTGTGTCACTATTATTTTCTAGGGATATATAGATTGGCTCTGATCTTTGAATGATCCAACAGAAAACTAATTCAACTTTCCACTGTTTCATAGGCATCTGATAACATTCAACAATTCAATTTTCTGATTTCAGTTTGGAGATGTGATTGTATCCCCTTCAAACTTAAGTCTCCAAATAAAGTTTTACGCATTTGCATTATTTTCACTTGAAAAGGAAGAAACTGATTTGAGCTTGTTGGAATAGAATGTATTCTACATTAGTTCATTCTAGCAAATATAGCAAGTTTCCTCTGAGTTTCCATGGTTACCACAATGAATCACACATCCTATAATCACAACAAATGGGTGGGGGGGGCTATTTAGCGAAATGCCATGTAAAGTAGTTGCATTCAAGAAATAAGCTTGCATAACAGCGATTATGTGCTTCCATCTGATTTGGTCTCTAGGTATCGGCCATCTGTACAGCAAAATATGAAACCAAATTAAGTTGGTTCACTTAGAAGTTTTCCGAAATGCCACGAAGACAAAAACACATTTTTTCCTTTGCATAACAGCTCTTGGCTTCCATTTATTTTGCAGCATTTTTCATTTAAAAACTTTACAGTCCCTCTTTTGTTGCTCTTTAATGACCTAGTACTTCAGTGTCAGTTATGTATGCATGTTTCCCCAGATTCTTTCAACTCAAATGAACAAAACTTTCTCAACTTTCACTGACTTCAGTGAAACCCTTTTGTAGTAAGAGTTCTTATAATGACAAAACCAAAATGCTCTATTAAAAAAAAGGTAAAGAAGTCTCTGCGGATTTTACTCCGCTAGTTGTTGCCAACTACAGGGGGCAGAGCTCATCTCTGTTTCAAGGTCATTGAGCCAGCGCTGTCCAAAGACATTTCCATGGTCATGTGGCCAGCATGATGGCACGAAGCGCTGTTACCTACCCATCAAAGTAGTACTTATTTATCTACTCGCATTGGCATGCTTTCAAACTGCGAGGTTGGCAGCAGCTGGGGCAATGACAGGAGCTCATCCTGTCACGTGACAGCTCAGATCCCAAACCTTGGCTGTCATCTTTCCAGTCGACAAGCCTAGCATCTTAATCACTGAGCCACCACACTGCCAAAATGCTCTATACACAAAGAGAAGCAAATCCCATTGAACAGACTGGAATAATTCCTGTTTCGTGTAACAATGATGCATGGGTTCTCATTATAGATACCAAGAGTGGATTTTATTTCCTGGATGGATGAAGATTTTGGAAATTATTCAACCATAGGTGAAAGTTTAAATATCTTCATTATACAAGATGGTCCTCAGGGGTGAGTTCCACTTACCTTCCCCACTGGTTCGCATTGTGATGTTTTGAGCGCGCGCGTAAAAACATCTTAAAACCTTAAAACAATTTAAAATCCATACATATCATTCCATGGCTGAATCTCGCCGATTACAACCGCGAGATCAACGGCCCCAGGCCTGCAGGAAAAGCCAGGTCTTAACCGCTTTTCGGAAGGCCAATAAGGTGGGGGCAGTCCAGATCTCCGGAGATAACTGGTTCCAGAGAGCTGGGGCAGCCACAGAGAAGGCCCTCCCCTGTGGGCCCGCCAGCCGACACTGTTTAGCTGACAGGACCTGGAAGAGACCAACTCTGTGGGATCTCACCGGTCGCTGGGAGCTATGTGGCAGAAGGCAGTCTCGAAGATAACCTGGCCCTGAGCCAGGTTTGGCTTCCGCACATACTCAGTAGCAGGAATCAGCCCAAAACACAGCTGAGGAGCTGATCAGCTGTGCTTCAGGCGAAGAAATAAAGGTTAGTATTAACCCGGGGGCAGGCAGGCCCTTTTTTAAGCAGCGGAAGAGGAGAAACCATCCAAACAGGGAAAAATTCGCAAACAATTCAAACAGAAAGATGGCGGTGCACAGGAACCGGCACCAACAGTGACGTCACCAGCGGGTTGCTACCGGTTCGGGCGATCCGGTCCGAACTGGGAGGAACCCACCTCTGATGGTCCTATTGTAGACTGAGATACCATGTTGTAAATGCAGACCCATGGACACACACAAGCACACACAGAACCTGTTTGATGTGGTGGTTAAGGCATCAGGCTAGAAACTAGGAGACCGTGAATTCTAGTCCTGCCTTAGGCACAAATCTATCTGAGTGACCTTTCTTCCTTTCAGTCCTAGGAAGGACAAACCACTTCTGAAAAACCTTGCCAAAAATAGTGCAGACATTGCCCAAGCAGTTTCTTAAAATTGGACACAACTGAACAGAAGAATTAATATTTAATCATGAGCTGTATATAAAAAAATAATAAAGTCAGCATATTAAATAAATAATATTAAATTTAAATATTTAATATTTAAATATTTAAAAATATTTAATATTTAATGAGCCACCGCATCCCATAAATAAATATGTAAATACATAAATACATGCAATTAAATATTGTTTTCATTATACTGATAGTAGTTTAGTCCATGATTGACTGAAGGTTAGATGGTTGTGTTGCACGGTTTCATTAAGAAACAAAACATTTGTAGCTTGGTCTTGTACATGTCTTCCCAGAAGGAATTTTGTAGTGCTTTGTAGTAGATACCTTATATATTATTACTTGAATATAGGTTTTAAAAAATCTAGCTCTTATGCACATAATAAGAGTTAACAGGTTTCCTCTTGCAAAGTTCATACACTGTAGTAAATGATATGCTTGCTTGTAATTAGCTACAATGTTTGAAACTGAATATGCCAATTAAGATTTACTCAACAAATCATGCTAAAGCCATGATTTAGCACAATATATGAATACAGCTTCCAAGACAACTATGAGATTATGCCCAGTGAACTGAAAAAGATAACTTTTTAAATGTTGTAACTAGAATATCCTGATTGACTGATCTAACAATAACAGTAAAGACCAATTAATGACTGTTAGCTTCCAGGTCTGAATTATCTATCCTCTTTATGATCTTCATTTTGTTTCTTAAAGATAACAACTTAAGTTGGCTGAAAGGACCCATAGGTCCCGTGTCCATCCCATCCCCCCGCTGTTATATGGGCAATGATAATGCACTTTCATTTTGAGATTTTATAGGCTGTTGCAGCTTAAAATGTTCTTAGCTTTTCATCTTACCTTTCCTCCAAATATTACAGCAATACATCTATTCTTGAAACTATGGACAGTGATGAAAGATATTTGTCTGCAACTGTTTCTTAATATAGGAAAATGCATCTGGTATTTGAGAAAGTTAACACTATGAGCACCAAACACAATATTATTTTATCCAGGCTAAAGACACATGATCACAAACTCAGATTTAAGGATGTCCACATAACAAGCTACAACTGAGTTGTGGGGGGGAACCCAACATGAAAAAATTAAACACACACCCTAATGCGCATTTTCCTGGGAGTAGCCACCACTGACCACTACAAGACTTTCTTCAGAGAAGACACATCCTGGAAGAAACTGCGAATGTTTTGTTTCTTAATGAAACAGAGTTAACACCATCACCTAATTTTAGTCAGTCATGGATTTTAAAAAAATGTATCAGTATAATGAAAATAAAGTTACTTAGATCATGATCAGGATTCCACAGAGACTCAAGGTCAAGAAGTCCCATCACAGAAATTATGTCAATCTTGGCAACAGTAGGAACAGGGGTAGAATGAACAGCCTGAATTTGGGGAAGTCGCTGATCACTGGGCACATCCAGACCTTCCAAAAGGTTGCTATGCTTCTATGTGATCCTCTGCAAAGCATCTTCTAAGTTGCTTCATGAAGCAACAAAGTCTTCCTGCTTCTTAAAGCCAATGATGCCACATAGAAATATCTTACATTGCTAAAAAGTTCCCGTTCATAAAACTAATGTTTATGACTAAGGTACGTATCACAAATCTGCAGGCATCTCTTTTGCCTACTAGAACCATCAGGTGAGACAACATAAACCTCATAAGGAATCTTCTCAACATAAAGCGCATCTACTTCTTCAAACCTGCTAATCATTTACTCATCAAATGATATGATTATGGAGCCCAAAGGGCATCCAGCTGCAAGCTCTGCCCTTTTGGGCTCTACATATGATGTTGCAAAATGGGAGGGGCATGCAGTGCTATTATGTTACATACCGGTTCTATGTCGCTTCTGTCCCCTTTGCCCACCCCACGGGCGCCAGTGGAGCCCCCACCTCTTCTGTCCCTGCTCTGGGTTAAGTCTGAAGCAACTTTATGAGATTTTGACAAATGTTTTAATTTCACATGTTAATAAACAACTAGGCAAGATTAAGCATCAGGTTTCTTTAATATTCTCGTGATCAAAGACTTACATGTCAGCAGTTTTAGCTGGGATCAACTGTATAGAGCAGTGATGGCGAACCTGTGGCACGCGGAGCCATATCTGCCGGCACGCGAGCCGTTGCCCTAGCTCAGCTCCAGCGCGCATGTGCACGGCGGCCAGCTGATTTTTGGCTCGCACGGAGGCTCTGGGAGGGCGTTTTTGGCTTCCGGAGGGCCTCCGGGGGGATTGGAGAGGGCATTTTTTGCCCTCCCCAGGCTCCAGGGAAGCCTCTGGAGCCTGGGGAGGGCAAAAAATGTGCCTACCGGGCCCACCAGAAATTGGGAAATGGGCCATTTCCGGTCTCCAGAGGGCCTCCGGGGGGGGCGGGGGAGGCCGTTTTTGCCCTCCCCAGGCAGTGAATTATGGGTGTGGGCACTCGTCCATGTGCGATAGCACGTGCGCATGCACTTTCGGCACCCGAGGAAAAAAAGGTTCGCCATCACTGGTATAGAGTTTCCAGAACAGAGAAAGATGGGCAAACAACAGGCAGTTTTGGCAATTTAAGTTATGCCCGAGTCAAAACAAAAACTCTTCCCAAAGCAGCTTGAAGTTAATTAGATCTGAAGATTTGGGAGTAGCCTGTCCTATAGAATCAAAGGATGCAGACCACCGTCAGCCTTGTTTATTTAAAATGATTTCAAATTCCACCTCATCCTAAATTATGTATAAAAGAAAAGGTTAGGGCAGGAGTGTCAAACTTGCATTGTTACGATAGTGTCACATGACATATCGCGACTTCTTCCCCTTCGCTAAACCGGGCGTGGCCAGCGTGTGACACATCTGGCCCACAGGCCACGAAATTTGACAGCCCTGCGTTAGGGGAAGAGGATATTATTTTTAATGATTTATTTTTAATCATGGGACTGAAGAACTTGCAAAGGACTTTGACTGATCTTATTGTGATTGGGCAGGCTCAAAACAGGCAACTATGTTTCTAGAATTTCATTTTATTTTCTCGTACATGTTCATTGCATATAAGTCCATTTACTTACAGTATATGTAGGATATGTAAGCTGTTCGAAATTTCAGCATTTTTGAAGTGGAGCTCTGCTTCGGGTACAAACCCAAGCATATTTACCACAGAGATACTATGAGTGTTCTGCATGAGGGTTATTAATCGCATAAATTAATTGCATTTCTACAATTGTAAGCTGTAATTAATAAATTGTATAAATAAAATAACACATCAAAGCCATAAAATGTAAGTTGGGCTAAATCTTATATTTGCTACACTTAATCAAAATCCCTATTATTCCTAGGAGAAAGGGATTCCCTTGAGTATTCCAAGAATAATTTCACCATAACTTTAGACTTGATAAGCATAGTAGCAAAAAAAAACCATCTGGGATTCTGGTTATCAGTATTTACTTCAACTGAAGTAAAAGGAAGAAGTAGAGCAGGCGGCGTCACATGACGTATTGGGACTTTCCCCCCCCTTCGCTAAATCAGGTGGGGGCGGAGCCAGCACGTGATGCATCCAGCCCGCGGGCCACAAGTTTGACACCCCTGAAATAGAGCAAAGTTGCAATCCTTTCTTAATTCTAACGGAAACCAGGCCTTCCTCACTCCCAGGAAGTTTCTAATACTTTGTAATAAAGGTGAGTAACCATTTCTAGCACTGTGAAGTCACTGTGCTGTTGCCGAAAAAACCTACATGGATATGACCAAAAGTCACTAGGAACTTGACTAAAGAACATCTTTAATTAAGCACAGTTGGTATAGTTCCTCTCATATTTCATAATCTCTGCTTGGTCCTATTGCATACAACCATTATATAGCAAGATTTTGAGGATTTATTTATTTATTTATTTATTAGTGACATTTATATACAGCCTCACAGTGCAAGCACTTTCTAAGCGGTTCACACCAGTAAGCAATGTATATTTATATTGCCCCCAACAATCTGGGTCCTCATTTTACCTACCTCGGAAGGCTGAGTCAACCTTGAGCCAGTGAGATTTGAACTGCTGACCTGCGGATCACAGTCAGCAAAAGTGGCCTGCAGTACTGCCTCTAACCGCTGCGCCACCTCGGCTCTTACAAATGAGCCCTGCCTTAAAATTAAGACGTTTATCAAAACCACCAGCTGTATAGGTTTGTTTGGCATAAAACCATTATTTTATTGCTGAACACTGCTACCCTATTCAGCTGGAATAGATGCCTCCCAGCTCCTCAAAGACCACCTACAAATCTTATGTGTCCCTAGAATTATCACACCACTTTTTAATAACAGATATAACAGATTCTCCCTAATAGTTTATCATCATCATCCCTTACAGCTGCCCCACCATGCATAGGGCACTATTCAACCTAATGCAGTGGGGAGGCAGTGGGAGCTGATGGTAGTAACCTTCCCCAACACCACACCCTTCAGAAGTGAGACTGTAAATCCCTGTTGGCTAGGAAAACAGGAGGGGTGGTCCAACTCATGGAGGCTGGATGTTTCAGGGATCAGCTCCGCTGTCTATAAAGGCTTCTGCTGAAAAGGCTGCAGTGCTGAGGGCCTGGAACCATCAACATAATTAATGGCCGGTTTTTGCTGCAACATCTTGCTGCTCTCATCTCAAGCAGGTTTGCCTTTGTAACGGATTTTACTGCCACAGATGTCATCGTATTAATACAACATAATGTTTGTGGAATCCAATACAGTATTTTACATATTAAAAATCTGCATTGTTCACAATGACACAGATGTCACAATCTCTTCACAGAGCAAATGAGGAATTCAACTGAGTTTATGTATCTAAGTACTACTGGTTATGTAGCTAAATACTTGGGATTTATTTTAACATCGATTTATGCCAGTTGCCTACTTATATATAATATGCAATGTTCATTATATGACAACTAAAGGAATTTGCTTTTAAATTTTTCCATTTTTTTCCAAATTCTATCTCTATCACACTTTAAATATTTACCACCAAAAGGAGATTTTTAAGTCCTTATTTGGGGGGGGGGAGCCATTGTTCATTTTTTTAAAAAAAACGGAGACGCTATTGTACAATATATGTCCACAGTGCTAGTGTGTAAAATGCAACAATTTAAAGTATTTCCTTCACTTTTCCTGATATTCTTTTCCCTTCTTTCTTGTCTCTGATTCAGATACCCTATATGTAATGCGCGCCATTCAGTTGCAGACCTCAAGAGAAGAAGCTCTTAAATTATATTTTATGTCCTTCTATTATCAACCCCATGCAGATCTCACCTAGGATCCAATTTTGCAGTAGGATCCAATTTTGCATGTCATTCCTGAAGGAAGTTGCACAGCTAAGCTGTTACTCTTTTGACAGTTCTGAAAAACTGGCATATTTTAGTAGCCAATGTGACAAGCAACACTGGGGACAGCCACACCCATGGCTGACTTGCACTTCCAGAACAAGTACTACAGAAAGTGAGCCAGGAGATCCCATTCTGCATACACCAGCAACTGCTGAGTAGGGTCAAGTTTGTCCTATTTCCTGAACGTTCTTTTTTCTTCAAACTACTCCTATCTGATGGAGAGGGGGAGAAGAACTACCCAAATTTGCACCTGCCCTGTAACTACTTTATTAAGGGCCAGGAAAGTAAAGGTCGAAGGCCGCAGGAACCCAAGCTGTAATTACTCCCGTTTAAAAACTGCAGAGCTCAGAAAATACTGCCAAGGTGTCCTATGCGACACATTATTTTGACCAATCACAACTATGAAAGCAGGAAAGAGAGACAGAAAGAACTGGCCAATAGTTTGGATTCCACTCTCCTTACCCCTCTTCTCCGAAATTTAAAGAACTGGAGTTTTCTGTTTGCTACTATTTAAAAAAAAATTAGTGACAAGCATCTCCATTGTGATTTTAAAAGGGGACTTTTACTTCTCGGTTCTCCCCCTCTCCCACCTCCTACTCGTGGTTACCTCTGCTACTCTCCTTATAGTTTAAATGCCCTTGGGGGAGGGGGACACGCCTCCTCGGCCGGCCTCTGCTGTCACCGGTTCCGAGAAGCGCTGCATTGGCAGTCGCGGCCACCGGCTATCCACACCCCGCCCAGCCGCAGAGCAGATGCAGAGGCCGGGAACACCCGCGGCTCAGCCTCGCCACCGCGCGGGGGGGGGGGGCGGGGAGGAGGGGGCGGCAGCTCGGATTCCTCCGCATTGTTTTTCCACCTGGATCCTATCGCCAGCCATTTCACCTCCCGATCTGCTGCTGCTGCTGCTGCAATCGCCTACCCGGCCTTCGGGGACCGCGTGACGGCTGGGCACCAGCCTCGGTCGAAGGAGACGGCCGCTTCGGCATCAACTCCTGGCCCGAAGCTTGCCAACAAGGAGGAATGAGGCCGCAACGCCAGGCGTTTTAAAAAAAAGTGGGGGGGGAGTCCCACGCCTGGACGTCCCCTAGATTATCTCTTACAAATTCTGCACACCCCGCAACTAAAAGAGGGAGATGCTCCACCACGCGTAGAGCCAAACCCCTGGAAATCAAATCAGATCTGCCGATAAATGGAACCTCCTTTCCTTCCTTATTAGCTCCCCAAGATATTTCTCCGCTCAGGGGCAAAGTTTACGCTCAGGAAAAAGGACCAAACCTCACGGCCTCCCTTTGTCCCAAACCAGCACTTAAGGCAGTCTCTCTCCACACACGCACCCCCCCCACACACACACACTTATCAACTGTATTGCACACGCGGGGCTGCTCAGCTCGTCTTATTTCGCTCCGGTGCTCGCACAATACACTTCAGGTCCCACATCTAGCGACCGCATTCGCAAATGATAAAGTCTTGATCATTATTAACTGCAGGGTTGTTTTTTTTGGGGGGGGGGGGGGTTGCGGCTTGGCGTCCTCTGTGAATTCGGCCAGTTGGGTTCTGCTTCAAGCGTATTGCGCAAACGGCCCAAAAATGTAAGAAATCAGAGCCAAATGTTTTGCGTGCGCTCAGCCCGTGCCTGGACAGAAGTCGGTGCACGTGAGCGCTCTGCCCTGCGAACCACGCGAGTAAGACCGTTAGTATCGTTTTCAGCCCAGGTAGGGGCGTCTCTTTATAATTCGCCTTTTTGCAGAAATGATACTGACGCCAAGTATGGTTTTCCACACGGGCTTTCTTTCTATTCAGTAGTCACCTTGCAAGATTACACACCGCTAGTATGTGCAAATGAGTTTTTGTAGCATTAGAGCGGAGGGCTTTCCTTCCGAGGCTCATGACAGCCTGCAAGACATAACCCGGGAGCCGAGAGGCTCCTGCCCCCGCTTCCACCCCACAAGCCCGCATCCCTTGCCGATCCCCCTCCAAGGAATCTTCTGCATTGCTTCGCGTGGCGATTTTTCCTGCTGACAAAGCTCCCTCCAAACCATGCAATGTCCCCTTCCCCGCCCCCGTCCCAGCCCGCCGCAGGACCCTTCCAAGCCCATTACCTGCTGCGATGCCTTCGGTCCCCGCCATGTCTGAAGGCGTCTAGTGCGTCCTCCGCTCCCTACTACTTCAATTACGCGAGGCGAGATCAGCAGGGAAGGAGGGAGGGGAGCAAACCCACGAGCGCGCCTCTCACTCAGCAGTCTGAGCCATTGGGCAGGAGCCGATTCTGCTGCAATCGCTTCCTTCCCAGATCTGCGGATGAGCAGCCCAGACAAGCCCCCTTCCCCCCCCTCCTCCGCCCGATCCGCTTTTCCGTCTCTTCTCCACCCACGCCTGGCCGTGCAAGACAGCCGAAGGGAAAGGTTAGCGTTTGACCCCGCTGCTAGCGAGCCTCTCTCTCCCTCTGCCCCCTGCTGCAAGGCTCTGGATGCTCAAAGTTCTGCAGCGCCCCTCCCCTTTTCAAGCGAGCGACTGGCCTGCCTCCCACCCTCTTTCACTCAGCCTGGGAGGGAATCGAAGAAGCCTTTGACAAAGGAGGGTTTTGGCAAGGAGCCTTGCAAGGAATAGTATATGGACGTTAGAATCGCCTTATTTGACATTTCCTTTCGAGATGGTGCTTTTAATACATAGCTGCATTAAAATAGCAGTCCGAATTTACATACGGTATCTGTTCCCTTAAGAGAACACAGAAAACACTCAAAAGCCATAAATAAACCAGCTCCTAGGGCCCTTTCTGAAGATCACCAAAGATGTTGCAAATGGATTTGAGCCACTGCAGAAGACTTAGTCCCAAGAGAGGCACGCTCACAATAGCAAAATGCTTTTTATGAACTAGAGCAGTGGTTCTCAACCTTTCTAATGCCGCGACCCTTTAATACAGTTCATATTGTGGTGACCCCAACCATAAAATTATTTTCGTTGCTACTTCATAGCTGTAATTTTGCTACTGTTATGAATCGTAATGTCAATATCTGATATGCAGGATGTATTTTCATTGTTACAAATTGAACATAATTTGTATGTTCCCATACATAATTTGTATGAAATACAAATTATATACATAATTTGTATGTTCCCATACATAATTTGTATGAAATACAAATTATATACATAATTTGTATGTTCCCATACATAATTTGTATGAAATATGTATTTTCCTATGGTCTTAGGAGACCCCTTGAAAGGGTTGTTCGACCCCCCCAAAGGTGCCGCGACCCACAGGTTGAGAACTGCTGAACTAGAGTGACTTTGGGGTACTGAAGGGAAGGGATAGCCACATAGGCTTTGGTTACTCATACACACCAATGTGTGAATGGCTGCATAATTTACCAGCTCCAAGTAACTATAGTGTTGGACAAATTAAAACCAAATAGTAAAACCTGATACTTATTAATTGCATTGCAAATATTTGGGCATCCAGCAGAGCCAACCATAAGAGCAAATTTCTAATTTTGAGCCGAGGTGACGCAGTGGTTAGAGACAGGTACTGCAGGCCACTTTAGCTGACACTGATCCGCAGGTCAGCGGTTCAAATCTCACCGGCTCAAGGTTGACTCAGCCTTCCATCCTTCCGAGGTAGGTAAAATGAGGACCCAGATTGTTGGGGGCAATATAAATATACATTGCTTACTGGTGTAAACCGCTTAGAGAGTGCTTGCACTGTGAGGCGGTATATAAATCTCACAAAATAAATAAATAAAATAATAAATAAATAAATAATTTTGCTCTGAATGCTTTAAAAGCTAATATCCCTCCTGGTGAACACATCATGATTGCACAATGGCACGTCAATATTTTTCCTCCTTTTACTTCAAGTATATTAATAATATAGTAGAAAATCCAAATTTATTGTTTTAAAAGATTTAAAATGGATAGGGATATAGCATATTTCACACTGTCCTTTAAAGAAATGTATTGTATGAATACCATCCCACTTCCAAAAATGTCTAGGGACCCCTGTCTTCTCCATAACTTGCTGATTCAGAGAGAAAGAAGAAGGTATCAGAAAGAAGAAGAAAAAAAGTGTGGCTCAGTGTGTCATAGGAAAAAATCCTGAGAAAAAAGTAAGTATTTGTGCCTTCAAGTCAGTTTTAGACTCCTGGCAAGTGGCAACTTCCTGGAAAAGTGCCTGCAGTTTTCTTGGCAAAGTGTTTGAGAAGTGGTTTGCCAGTGCCTCCTTCCTAGGGCTGAGAGAACAATGACTGCCTCAAGGTCATCCAGCTGGCTTTGAACCCAGTGAGACTAGAACTCAGACTCTCCCAGTTCTAGCCTGATGCTTCAACCACTACACCAATGTCTCTAATATCTGCACCCACTTTTATTCTGGCGCAACCAACTGTTTACATTTGAGGTGGGGAAACTATGTGGGTTCTGCCTTTCTACACTATTTTCTGCTTCCTCTACATTTTAACATGTCATAAATAAAATAAAATCAGCTTCCTTTGATCTGGGGAGTTTCTCCTTCCCAGCTTAGAGGTTGATTCAAATTCGCCATTACTTGATTCTCTTCTAATCAGTGTGCCCAGTGTGCACACTGCAATTGTATACCTGCACCCTGCAAATTACTCTTACAGAAACTTCAGTGGGTCACAAAGTGCCCAATCTTGATATATATTAATAGAAGTCTTATGTGGCTGCTGTAGGGCAAAATGAAATACAGGAAAGAAGGATAAGTATATTTAGAGATATTACAGCTTACGGAAATAGGGAAAAATGTCTGTTTGTTGAATTCAAAGCCATCTGACTTCAAAAAGCGTCTGTAAGGCTTACAGTTTTTAAAAGAATACATACTTTTTTTAAAAAAAAAGGAACATGACCATCCAGACAAATCTGTATCATACCCACAATAAATTATTGGGGGCTCCACAAACTAGAACACAACCTAGTCTTCAAAGAAATAGAATAGAATAGAATAGAATAGAATAGAATAGAATAGAATAGAATAGAATAGAATAGAATAGAATAGAATAGAATAGAATAGAATAGAATAGAATAGAATAGAATAGAATAGAATAGAATAGAATAGAATTCTTTATTGGCCAAGTGTGATTGGACACACAAGGAATTTGTCTTTGGTGCATATGCTCTCAGTGTTCATAAAAGAAAAGATACATTTATCAAGAATCATGAGGTACAACACTTAATGATTGTCATAGGGTACAAATAAGCAATCAGGAAATAATATTAATATAAATTGTAAGGATACAAGCAACAAGTTACAGTCATACAGTCATAAGTGGGAGGAGATGGGTGATAGGAACGATGAGAAGACTAATAGTAATGCAGCCTTAGTGAATAGTTTGACAGTGTTGAGGGAATTATTTGTTTAGCAGAGTGATGGCATTCGGGGGGAAACTGTTCTTGTGTCTAGTTGTATTGGTGTGCAGTGCTCTATAGCGTTGTTTTGAGGGTAGGAGTTGAAACAATTTATGTCCAGGATGCGAGGGGTCAGTAAATATTTTCACGGCCCTCTTTTTGACTCGTGCAGTATACAGGTCCTCAATGGAAGGCAGGTTGGCAGTAATTGTTTTTTCTGCAGTTCTGATTATCCTCTGAAGTCTGTGTCTGTCTTGTTGGGTTGCAGAACTAAACCAGACAGTTATACAGGTGCAGATGACAGACTCAATAATTCCTCTGTAGAATGCCAACCATTTGAAGGTGGGAGCCATAGATATTCTTAGAGGAAAGCTATTGCAGCAGAAAGGTGCCATGACAGAAAAGATGCATTTTCTTGGTTTTGCAGAATGAAAACCTCTCACTGAAGGGACAAGCAAACATTACTGGATACCTTTTTATTTGTCTCTTTTATAATTAAGATGCCTCGAATGTCAACTATTTTATCCATAAGAGAGTGGTGAAAGTTTTACTGTGGACCACTGAAGTTTCTAAATTGTAATCAGAAAATTGGAAAAACCTGAATAACTATTATCACACAGAATAATTTTGTTGGATTTATATCCGGATCCCCATAACAAGCTTTCAAATGAACTGCCCCACCTCCCCATAGCTTCTTCATCCACTGTGCAAAGGATGCTCACCTTAGAGCCCATACATCTTCCCGCATATTACCGTATTTTTCGGAGTATAAGACGCACCAGAGTATAAAACGCACCTTAGTTTTTGGGGAGGAAAATAGGGGGAAAAATCTGCCTACCAGGTATTCATCTGGCTAGCATCCTTAGTCTGGTCAGCTTCAGCACATTATTTTATCCCCTGGTTAGGACTAAAAAAAATCTTCGGAGGGAGTAGCAATGAAAACAAGACTGCAAAGACTTAGGGCTGGAAAAAAAACTTCTTTGGAGAGAGTAGCAACAAAAAAGCCTGCAAGCCAGGAAGATCTTTAGCACCTCATTAGGGCTGGAAAAAAAAGCTTCAAAAAAGCTCCATTCGGAGTATAAGACTCACCCAAATTTTCAGCCTCTTTTAGGGGGGAAAAAGGTGCGTCTTATACTCTGAAAAATACGGTAGTTGCACACAATTGAATTCTACATTGATAAATGTTTATGTTCACATTGTGATCAATACTGCAAACTCAGTTGGCTGGCTTGATATAGAACATACTATACCTTGTGAAATGTAAGTATGAATTCTGACACTAGTTTTTCCTTCCTCTCACCTATAATCAAACCACAGAATAACTGCAGCACAAATACTTCACATGTGTTTGTACCTGTTCAGTAGAGAAGATATGCAGTTAGTCAACAGATGTTTATTCACATTTTATGCTAACATTAATCATCAGAAAATGTCCCTAAATCAGAGGTCTTCAAACTTGGCAACTTTAAGACTTGCGGACTTCAACTCCCAGAATTCTGGGAGTTAAAGTCCACAAGTCTTAAAGTTGCCAGGTTTGGGGACCCCTGCCCTAAATTCTGACAGGAGACAACTTTTGTGATGGACAAACCAATTCACTGAGCAATATAATGTATTTATTTGAATCTAATGTATTATTTTTATGCAACAAAAGAAAAAAAATACTTTTTGTTTTACATTCCTATCAATGGTCAGCAGCCGGGGACTAACAATGTAAAAGTTGCTCATGCTGTCTACTCAGAGGAAACCAAATTGTTAGAAAACTTAGCTGTATCACTTAAGTTCCTTGGCTATTTGGGCAGAGTTGAACATGTCTGCCCAAAAGAGGCTCCAAGATACTTTACTAGTGCTTCAGATGTTCTGTTTTCCAGAAATGAACCCTAGCACTGTCAAATAAAGTTCTGGGAACCACTGCAGCACAAAAAACTGAAGAGATAGATTTATGGGGCAAGAGGCCAAACAGAGAAATGGTTCCATCCTTTAAACAAAACAAAACAAAATATATCTGTATTGAACACAGGCTCAGCACTTAAATTAGGCATCAGCTGCTCTGGTGATGAGATCCTCCTATTCATTATTATGCAAGGAATTCCCAGGGAGATAAGGACAGCCACACTACAGAGCTCCAGGTTTTTTCTTTCACCCTTGCTGTCATGTAGTAAGAAGTAACATCTGGTCTCCAGTCTGCTACAATTATATATTTGGAATCTGACAGCAAATGCAAAGGAAACAGGACAATTTTCTACTCTGTGTTCTAGTATTTTAATTGCTGAAACTTCCAGATATTCCTTCTTCTGTACTATTCTTTTGTCACGGAATGTTAAAATGATATAATTTGGAAATGCCAACAATATGGATAATAGGAAGTAGAAGCATTTTTGCTATTTCCCTCCCTCCTCCCTTAAATGACTCAAAATAACCATGTAAACATGGAACCTGGGGATAAAAAGCATCTTTCTGAATATCTGTCATATGATGAAATCAATGTCTTCCAAATCAAGTTGCCTAAATTACAGGCCTGGCTGTAGGTGTTTTGTATAATGCAGGAACATACAGTTGGATATCTGTCACTAGTGAGTATAAAAAAAAACATTTCTAGGAAAGTTAGCAGCAAAGGTTTCCCCCCCCCCCTCTAATTGTTTAAGAAATTGACACTGATCCTACCCAACTCAGGAGGTTCACGATATTAATCCAATCCTCTTGTGTAAAATGGCAATATGCAGGGGTGGGTTCCACTTACCTTCGCCACCGGTTCGCACCGCAATGTTTCACACACGCGCACTCTCTCCGCTTGCGCGCGTCCCCTCGTGAATTTGGCTTTTGCGCATGCTCAGAAGCAGGAATGAGCCCGAAACACAGCTGAGGAGCTGATCAGCTGTGCTTTGGGCGAAGAAATAAATGTCAGAATTCACCCATGGGCGGACGGGAGGGGAAAAATTCGCACAAAATCCAAAAAAAAGATGGAGGCGCGCATGGATCGGCACCAACAGTGACGTCACCAGCGGGTCGCTACCGGTTCGGGCAATCCGGTCCGAACCAGGAGGAACCCACCCCTGGCAATATGCTGACAAAATAGAGTGATAAGTGTAACAACATGGCTGCAATGACAAAAGTTTAGTTGGTCACACAGTCCAACTGTGTTTAGAGTGGTTTTGGCATTTTTATCCACCTATCAAAAGGGATAGGCAGATTATTATTGTTTAATAATATTAAAGGTATCATCACATATTATTATGGTTGCCAGATGTTTAGACTGGATTTGGCTTTTTTTTCACCTACTGAGTCTTTCCTGAGGAACTGGGATAAGCAGATGTTGTTTGTTGGTGTTAAAGCTTTGGTTTCAAAAAACAAAACAAAACCAAGAAAGTCCAGTTGCCTCCTGAAAAAGCACCTTTGGGACAACCATGACCTGGATGACTGAAAATCTCTACAGAGTATGGTCTCAGGATGTAAGCTGTTCCAAGTAAAGCTGCCTTTTGCAATTGACTAGCAGTGATTTTGTCACCATTGATGGTATCAAGTGGTGCTCCATATGTTTTGGGATTGCAGTCAAAGTATCTGTTACTATTCATACTATCTTTGCTTTCTTTTGCCACAGTCCTTCGACTTCTATTTGCAGATCTTTGTATACTGTCTCCAAGTACGGTAACATCCATTATCATTATGTCTTTCTTATCGATAATTGTTTTGTCTTGGATGTCATGTAGCACATGCTTGTCTGTTTGAATTCTAATGTCCAGAGCATTTGAGTTTCCTCATTTTCAATCACTTTCTCTATTTTGTGGTCCCACTGGTTCTTGCTTGCAGGCAAATGGTATTTTTTTTTTTGCAGATATTACAACGCACCATTATTGCTTCTTTGTAATGCCATTGTTTGTAGTCAGACTTTGTGATTTTCTTGCAGCTGCTAATTAAGTGGTCCGTTGTTTCTTCAGCTTTTTTGCAGAGGAGGCATTTGCTCTCTGTTGTTATCTTCTCCATTTTGGCTTTATATACATTGTTATAAGGCTTGGTCTTGTGGTCCCATCAACTTTCCTTCTCTTAGCTATTGCCAGGTTTTGTTCTTATCTGCTTTGCTTGCTTTGGGGGGGAGGGGGTTACTATAATATTATTATTAATATGCCACACAACTCTTGGCAGTTTACTAATTGCTAAAACATTTAAAAGCAAGGCCCAATTAAAAAACAAGAAAACAGTACAAAAGAAAAATGGGAGAAAAAACAAACCTAGATGGGAACAAAGAAAAGGAAGAAAGAGATGTCAGTCATCCTTACCAAAGGCCTGGTTTTTGGGTCTATTGAAAATATTGGTGGGGTGGAGGCTATTCAAATCTCAGGGAATACCTCATTCTAGAAGGCAAGTGCTAGTACAGAGAGGGTACTCTTCTGGAAGCCTGATAGGTGACAATGTTTAATCGGTGGAAACTAGAGTCCACTAACCCTGATAAATTGAAACAGCCTGATACTATGGGACTAAATGATGTCTTGAAACATAAGCAACAGAACCACAGCAGCATTTTAGTATACAACCTGGATAAATGGAATATATGGTTGACAAAATGAGAAACTGAGCTTAATCAAAATTCTATGTCCATTCGATACAAAGTTATGTTTTAATAGCAATAGCACTTAGACTTATATACCGCTTCTGCTTTACAGCCCTCTCTAAGCTGTTTACAGCGTCAGCATATTGCCCCCAACAACCTGGATCCTTATCTTACTGACTTTGGAAAGGCGGAAGACTGAATCAATCTTGAGACAGTCAGGATCAAACTCCTGGCAGTGGGCAGAATTAACCTGCAATACTGCATTCTAATCACTGCGCCACCACAACTCTTTAAGACAGACCATAAGTGAAAGAATTCTCACTGGGATTAACTAAAGTATGAAATTACTGTTGTCAGCCCTGGAGGCCATCTTTTACTTGGGATCTTCAGGAGCTGTGGGAAACTGGGAGGGGGGGGATTGCATGGAGTAGTAGAGATATCTAGCCATAACAACATTCTTTTCTCTGGGAGTCAAGGACATTTCAACCTGCATCTGGAGTGGCGTGACTGGAAGGCATCTCCAGTTGGGACAGTGGAGTGATTGGACCATGTGATGGATATGTGGGTGCAGGGGAAAGGACTTTGAAATTCTTTTGAGTGGGGAAAACCCGGAAGCTTTCAGATTCAGGTTTTCTCAAATGTGCCAATATGACATCTCTAATAAAGTAGAACTTTGAGGAACTTCAAGCCTCGGAGTCTTCTTTCATTGGGGTGGTTACTTGGAACTCTGACAACTGTCTTATTTCTTTTATGTGTCAAGATAAACTGCTGAACAGACTTACTGTATACCGTATTTTTCGGAGTATAAGACGCACCGAAGTATAAGACGCACCTTAGTTTTGGGGCAGGAAAACAAGGAGAAAAGGCCTCTGCCTCCCAGCAATTTGCCAAACAGCAAACAGCACAGATGATATACACTGTTTGCTGTGTATTTCTGTGCATGTGTGCTTGACCCATAGAAATAGCAAAAAATTGGAGAAATGTACATTATGCCAGAAAGTTTTCTTAAATGTAGTCACACTAATTCCTCCTGATTATTTAAATAGATCTACTCCAAGGTAACTAAACTCTAATACTAAACAGGACACTGTTACATTTCAGACTATACCTATATAGAGCTGTTAAAATTAATAAAAATTTCTGAAAGTATATATTCTCTATTATTTAAAAGAAGATACAATAGCACTGGGCCTCTTCAGAGCAAGCATTTATTTTAAAAAGCTTCTTTATTTTGTTAAGTTGTCTAGATTTACAGGGATCTCCAACCTTGGCAACTTTAAGACTTGTAGACTTCAACTCCCAGAATCCCACAGCCAGCAAAGCTAACAAAGCTGGATGTGGAATTCTGGGAGTTGAAGTCCACAAGTCTTAAAATTGCCAAAGTTGTAGACCCCTGGCTCTAGAACAGTAATAAAGCAGTTTTTAAAAAATAAGTCTAATAATTTGAACATTCTACAGACATTTATAGTTATTCACTTACCCCCTTCCATCCAGTTCAGCAGAAAATAAAAATCTGCGTGTCTCTTCCAGCTATTTGCCTCTTTTCAAGCTAGTTTCACTTTCATTTTTCCACGTGGCAAATCAGCTGTTCGTCGGAAAGCTGCTAGTGACTTGCTTGGCTTTACAGGCTCTTCCCTCTTTGCTGCAAACAGGTAAATTGCTGGAAGACAGAGGCCAAAGGGTGGGGGTGGGTGGGTGGGGCTACATTCGGTGTATAAGACGCACCCAAGTTTTTACCCTCTTTTTTGGGGTAAAAAGGTGCGTCTTATACCCTGAAAAATACGGAATGTGAAAATATACAGGGGCTGACATAGATTCAGTTTCTGTTTCATTATAGGTAGTCCTTGACTTATGACCTAAATTGAGCCCAAAATTTCTGTAGCTAAGTGAGACATTTGTTAAGTGAGTTTTGCTCCATTTTACAACTTTTCTTGCCACTGTTGTTAAGTGAATCATTGCATTTGTTAAGTCAGTAACACGGTTGTTAAGTGAATCTGGCTTCCCCATTGATTTTGCTTGTCAGAAGATCACAAAAGGTGATCACATGACCCCAGGGCAATGTAACCATCATAAATATGGGTCAGTCGCCAAGTGTCTACGTTTTGATCACATGACCATGGGGTTGCTGAAATAGTTATAAGTGTGAAAAATGGTCATAAGTCACTTTTTCAGTGCTGTTGTAACTTCGAACGGTCACTGAATGAATTGTTGTAAGTTGAAGACCACTTGTTTTTGTTTCCTACTCTTCTCATTCCTAACTTCTGGTGCTATTCTTGATGCCAATGATTGTCATCATCAACTATTGTCGTCATACATAGTGATGGTGATGGTAATGCATTGTATGTGAGGCTTGGCACCCATATTAAGGCAATGGTATTTCTGTAGCTTTTTTTTTAATGCATTCTGTGTTTGCTCTGGAATAGTGGATTTTATGTTTTCTATCTTTCCTGTTCTGTGTATATATTTACAGCATCCATTGTTTTATTGTTTTTTCCTTTAAAAAAAAGTGTTAGAACCATTTAATATGTAGCACCCTTATCTTACGGTACCTTTTTGGTGACAGAGTGAGCAGGTAATGGGAAAGGTAAACTTGTTATGCTCAACTTTAGGCTTGAGGTACACACGTACTTGATTTCCTTTCAATTCACACAATTCTTTGTGGGTCCCATACTAGGTTTGACAGAAACTCAACAGTCAGAAACACTACCAATATTTGGTTTCTTTAGCAGCCGAGTCTTTGAGTCAGTTTTACCCTGTTTCATAATCAATCTGAGAACTAAGATATTTTTCCCAGTTACAGATTTGTATTGTTTCAGATATTCTTACCAAATGTGGCCCCGGTGTATCACAATCACATGCTGGTTCATTCTCCCCCCTCCAATAATCCATTCCATTCCCTCTCAGGCACAGCCATGCCACAACACTCGGATTCTACTCCTTTTAAATTCTTAAGCATGACGCTTAAGACTTACAGCTTGGTAAATAATTATGGAGCTCAGCATCCTAATTTGAGGGAAGGGGGAGGAGAAAGGTGAGGAATGCATTTGAAAATGTCTCTAAAAAGTTTCTAAGGTGCAGTATCATGATAGTTTTCACCATCTGTTGCAAAGTCACATTGACTTCTTAGAGGCAGGATTGGGTTTAAAAAGAGTGCTGGGGAGAACAAGAATCAGTGGACCAGTTCATCCTCAAAGTCCAAATGTCTTCATTCTCCTGGCTTTTAACTCTTCCCCTTTAAAACCCTTAGGTTATCTTACTATCTGAGCCAGGCCCATTCATTGATTCTTTGGAGTATTTTTGTGCTCTTCCCTTGCTGTTTTTTCAGCTCTTTCCCTTGTACTGTCCAAAATATAAAAAACACAAAGGGTAGGTGAAGGACCCTATATATTCCTGCAAAATCATATCAAAGCAAAAGCCTATTCTTCTCATATGACTTATGTCATTGTACATCATATCCACCCTCACTGGAGCTGAGCATGATTTCTAAAGACAACATGGCTATATCTATGTTTTCTTGACAAAAGTATAGAAGTGGTTTACAACTAGCTTCTTCCAGACAAGCACAAATTATAAAGAAATGACTGATTTAGCATTCAGCCACAGTCTAGTCTCTGCAGGACCCAGATTCAAAAGAGAAGCTACCTGTAGCAATGCCAGATCTTGGTTCTGACCTGGATTCTAAGAATGTCAGAGAGAAACCTCATCCCAGCACAGAAAGAGCAAATCCAGTATCTCCAGCAGTATATTTGTGGATAAAAGAAATTATTATGCCTGATGGGGCCATTTTAAACTATAGGCCAGAGATCTTATCACCTTATATTTTTAATTTTTCAAGAAAGGTGAGTGATATACTAAAGGGATAATAAGGCTCAATATTAGTCCATGCTACCACGGTGATCTGTCCAAGGAGCTGTCCATGGTTCTGCAACTCCAGTCTAATGCTCTCTGACTGATTAAACTAATTTGGGGTTACTGACAGGCTCCAAGGCTCCCTCTTGTGATCAGCAAAAAAAACCACATTCATAATGCTGATTATCTTGGATCAGTCTGTAAATTAAAGCAGTGCATAGAACAATGAACATAGCATAACCTCTTGCTCAGAAATTGCTTCTATGCATTGCCTACCATGCATGCACATCAATGAACCCAGATAGCATGTCAAGACATGTATGTACATATATACATATACATATAGATCATATACATATACATATACACACACGTGTGTGTATGTGTATGTGTGTGTATGTCTATGTCTATGTCTATGTATAGTCCTACGGGATTGGGCAGCCTATAAGAACTTTTAATTAAATTAAATATGTATATGTATATGTATATGTATATGTATATGTATATGTATATGTATATGTATATAGTGATTAAATGTTGGATCAATTTGATTATTAGACAAATAAATAAACACATATATTTGTCTAAAATTAGACAAATAAATAAACACATATATAGGATATGTGTTTATTTAATATATTTTTGCTAAATATAGATGGGAAAGTTTGTAACTATTTGTAGACCCATTACATAAGGGGAGGAGAACACATTAGGATTTTATTTATTTATTTTTCTGCATCCAGCCTGGGTGGATTTTTTATGTTTAATGTTAGTTGTATTTGACATTTTGGATTTTTTTTTCTTTTTTGTGCACAAGAATTTTTTTCTTTTCATTGTTCGTGTTGGATATTCATTTTTCTGTCTTTCTGTTTTGTGTTTTATAAAAGAAAATAAATATTTTTTAAAAAAGATGTGCATACAGAGAACTGATAGAACAATTTAAAGCAAATACCACATAACAATTTTATCTTGCACATTAGCAATCAGAGCCAAATTCATACAGTACGGCAACCAATCAATAGAAAGTCCTGCTAGGGCTTTTTGACTAGACACGTTTGTTAGTCTTAGACTTAGACCTAGACTTAGACTAACTTTGTTGTCACTTTGAATATACACTAATGGGCATACATTAAAATGAAAGTTCATTGCATACAGCTCTCAAAGTGGCTCCACCTGTAATATACACTACATAAGCATGACTAAATAAATAATAAATAAATAAATACAAAATTATGCATAAACATATGCATATATGTTGTATTAACATGTCTTCATAATTTTTCCATATTATATTGCACAATAATTATGCTATTTACTATACAATAGATATGAAAGGTTTTGAGAGCTGGAATATTTGAGGATTATAAATTCTGGTGGTGAAATTACAGTATATAAGTACTTGGCTCACTGCTGACAGAAAATGACTGAATATTCTGCTTGTTGATAACAGTATTGCTTCTTATGTTAAAAGATTGCATATTTCTTTCATGACAAATAATGCAATTAATTTGATTTACTGGAATTTCTGGATTTACTGGATTTCTAATTTATTTCTGTTTTCTTTTAACATAGATTTCTGTTTTCTTTTAACATAGATTCAAAATGAGACTCCATTCCAGAACATATTAAACGAAAGAAATTAAACTGGAAAGGAGACAAAATTTTAATTCATAATACTGGAAAGCCAGCTGATCTCAGCAAGGGTATTTAAAAACAAACAGTTTGAATATATGCATCTCTGTACAAAGGATTCACAAACTACTATTACAGATACAATATTCAACAGTTATAAAAATAAATGGATATACATATATTCAATGTTCTATATGATAAATATACAAAAGATACATTGCTTTCAACCAACCAAACATAGGTTTTCTTTCATACAACTCTAATAAAGCTTCCATAATATGGTGCTCTCTAGATATTTCGCATAGTAATTCTCATTAGTCTAGCTCAGAGGTCCTCAAACTTGGCAACTTTAAGACTTGTGGACTTCAACTCCCAGAATTCTCCAGCCAGCTATGGAGTTGAAGTCCACAAGTCTTAAAGTTAGCAAGTTTGGGGACCCCTGGTCTAGCTGATTTGTATGTCTCATACAAATACACAAATATACAATCTCTTAACCATTAATAAACATTTACCTTATCTTTCCTAAAATTGATACATAAAATATATGATCAGCGCTGCTCTTTTACCATTCCATATCCTTCCCTTATTCCACAACAACCCACCCTCCTTCTCTCCCCTCTTTCCCCTTCTCTCCCTTCTTATCTCCTTTTCCACTTTCTCCTTTCCTCCTCTCCTTCTCCTTCTCTCCTTCCTCTTCCCTTCCCCCACTCCGCCCTTCTACCTCCCTTTTCCAACCCTCTTTCCTTCTCTTATTTCCCCTCCCTTTCTTCCTCTCCTTTTCCCTTTCTTCTTTCCCCTCTCTCTCCTTTCCTATGTTCTCCCCTCCTCTCCCTTCTTATCCTTCTACTCCACTCTCCATTCCCTCCTTTCATTGTTGTGTTTACTTGTTTTCAATTCAGTATAGTTTTAGGATGGCCTTCGAGCAATGCCAGTTCTCCATTTATATACATACATCTCCAATTCTTTTTCTATTTTGATAGTTACATATATTTCATCATTAACATATATTTGTCTAATAACACTTTTATTCCTCCCCTTTCTCCCTTTTCATTCACCAGTGTGTCGTCTGAGTTTCTATTCCCTTTTTGTCTTTTCTCTCATTTACTCTTTATCCTATCCAATTTATTAATCTCTATTCTTTTATTCATATTCCTTTTGTAACCAATCATAAAATCGTCTCCATGTCTTGAAATACACCAATTCTTCCTTATCTTTTATTCGTAATGTTAATCTATTCATTTCTGCACATTCTAAAATTTTCTTTATTATCTCTCCTTCTACAGGGATTTTTTCTGCTTTCCAGTTTTGTGGAAATACTAGTCTTGCTGCCGTTATTATATATATATAATCAAATATGTATCTTCTTTACCATATATCTCCGGTAAAATACCCAATAAAAATGTCTCTGGTCTCAATTCTATTCGCTGGTGTAGCATCTCCTCTAAGTTCGTATTTTAACCCAATAATTCCTTGATTCCTTGCACGTCCACCACATATGATAATGTGATCCCGGTGATTGGTGACATTTCCAACATTTAGCTGATTTATCTTTAAACATTTTTGTTAATCTTTCTGGTGGTATGAACCATCTATAAAACATTTTATACAAATTTTCTTTATACGCCATTGCCATTGTCAATTTATAATTTCTTTCCCATAATTGTTGCCATTTTTCTAATTCAATCGTATAACCAAAATTTTTTACCCATGCTATCATTCTTTTACCACTTCTTCTTCTAATCTAACTTGCAATAAATAATTATATAATTTCTTAATCATTTTTTCATCTGTTCCCATAAGTATCTCGTCCAGTTCTGACTTTTCCAAATTAAAACCATATTGTCTCGCATCTTTTTTATATCTTGATTGTATTTGCAATTGTGTATACCAGTCTATCTCAATCCCTTGTTTTTCTAATTCTTGTTTTTGTTTTAGTTCTCTTTTCTTATAAAATATCTTTATATCTAACTATAGCTCTCATATTAATAATATTTGGATGTATCAATGTTTCCATTGTTGAAAGCCACATTGGTATTTTCAAGTAGTGCTTTTCTTTCACTCTCTCCCACACTGTTAACAAACCATTTCTTATATAATGTCTCTGGAAATAACCATGTATCCTGTTCTTCCCATACCATAAAAATGCATGCCAACCAGGGGTAGGTTCTAAATTGTTTACTACCAGTTCTGTGGGTGTGGCTTATTTGTGGGTGTGGCTTGATGGGCATGTGATGGTGGGCATGGCTTCATGGTCATGTGACTGGGTAGGCATGGCCAACTCGATTTCACTCACGTCAAGGGGTGCCTCGCTTGGCCCCTCCCCTCCCAGCCTTTCCTTGTCACACCCAGTCTCAACATATCTATAGTTCTATAAAAATGTTGTTCACCTTTTTTCAACTTTATTATCTGCATACTATAGATGTACTTTCATGGAGCACTGAAAGGAGGAAATGGCTAACATGCTTTGCCCAAGAATGTGATAGGCAACAGGCTTTTAAGGGGCTGCCAGAAAGAAGGAGGGGCAATGTATTTTTCAAAGCACCAGAAGGCAAAACAAGAAGCAATGGATAGAAACTGAACAAAGAGAGAAGCAACCTAAAACTAAGGAGAAACTTTCTGACAGTGAGAACCAATATAGATGCAGAAATATTTCAGTCATAATAATTTCACATATAAAATAGCCATTTGTGTAATACAACCTGCATATTGTTCAAAACAGTAATTAGTATTATGGCTGATGTTTGACAGCAAGCCTAAAAGTCAAAGATCACAGGAATGCTTCTTTCTCTGTATGTATACAAAACATCACAAACCAGCAATAGCATATTAAGCTGGACTTATGCAACCTGATGTACAAAATAAACACACACATGCTTTGGACTATAGACATTGAATGCATGTAAATGCCTGAAAAATATGTGGTAGCCCTGGGCAAAAGAAAGGCAGTAAAATCACTCTAGGTGTAGGTGTCAGGGTTCCAAATAGCATCCAAAACTAAATCAGAGTCCGAGGCAAAGTATTCCTCAAAGTTCCAATTTATTAACAGAGCCATGTTGGCACATCTGTTGGCACATCTGGGAGAAACCCGAATCTTAAATCCCGGAGTTTCTCCACCCAGTTGAAAGTTCAAGCCCTTGCCCCCACACCCCCAAGTTCATCACATTGACCAATCTTCAACTGCCAACTTGGCAGCACCACCCATCTCCTTCTGTGCAGGTGCAGGAGTGCGAAGACAAAGGATGACCTTGACTATCTAGAAAGAATTTGTTATGGCTACATACAAATAGCCCTCATGCAATTCCCACCTCCCAGATTCCCACAGGAAAGAACACATATTAAAATAGCATAAAGTGTGGCATGCCAAAGAGCCCAACTAATATGGCTTCAGCCTGCGGACCAGATGCGTCACGTGCTGGCTCCACCCCTGACCGGTTTAGCAAAGGGGAAAAAAGTCCTGATACGTCACATGATGCCACCGTGATGATGCGAGTTTGACACCCCTGAACTAGATGGTATCTATCCCCTCCCCCTCCCCCTTCTTATATTTTATTATTCAGTGAGTTTAGATAGACTTTTCATATTGCTTTTTAGGACACCCTACTAGGGTCATTACTTAACTTTCAGGAAAGCATATGTATAAATCTGGATTTTTATGCTCCGACTGCAGAATGACAATTATTAATGATTCAATTAGGTTAGAGGATGTTTATCATTCCAGGGCCAGGTGCCAGCAAGGCTGGTCCTGTGGTTTTTCTTTGAAAAATAATTACCTAGAAAGAATGACAACGCACTATATGGTTCCATAAGCTAATGCTACCATTCTGAAATATGCTATTACAATAGTTTTTAAAACCCAATTTTACTACAAAGCTTATTTTTGCTTTCCGGAGATTAAGAAATAAAATTTAGGAAGCCCAATAAATTATAATATTGAAATTAAAATTGTTGGAGCCTGACTCAAAAGTAGGCTTTCAATGGATCTGAAAATTGTATGGTTCAGTACTGGTTAATTAAAAATAGAAGACAGTTAAAGGAGACAAGTCTTTATTGATTGTATCAATATTCTGGGTTTGGTTTGGCTTGGTTACAGCTTTTGGGGTTGTCATTGATTGTGTGGTGCAACTTTATTTCCATATATGGAGAACGGTGAGAATGTGATTGAATAGTGTGACAGTGACCAATTAAATATGCTACACTAATAAACTGTATCAGAATTCTTATCACCTTACCTTACCTTTTTGTGTTTCTATTTGTCCTGTGTTTTTTTCATTACCTATTCTCAGTTCTCTCCTTCTCCTTTATTTTTCCCCACTTCCATCACAGAAAAGAAAAACATTCTGTTGTGTTTTGGATTAGTTCGAGAGTATGTATAAGGTTACATGATAATGCTGAGAACACAGGATGTTTTTTTCCCCTATCACAGGGTAGTTACCATAATGCTAATGCACCTACAAGAGATTTGTTTTAAATTTGCTCATCTACATAACAAACTTATTACATTCATTAGAATAAATATTCATAAAATGAGTTATGGTACAAGGTTCAAGGCCGGAGGGGGGGAAAACAGCGGTAAGATTTGCATACCATGAAGATAGTTTGTCTCTCTCCATTTTTTCCTCCCACAGCAGATACCAGTGTGGTGCTGATAAAACCACATTTTCTGGCCCACCTACATCTGAGGAGAGATTCAAATTCAATAACAGGGCCAGGAGTCCATTGGCACATAGGGAGGCACAGGTGCTTGCTAGTAAGTTGAATAGCATTGCAAAGACAGAAAGAGCTTGGCAGAAAAGAAAGATGTGATGATCTATTTTACCTCTGTGAGCAATTGTCCTTTTTTAAACCAGTCATCAGCAATGCCATATCTTCCATTTACGCAGAAGCTTGTTATGACACCAAGGACATGGGAGGAATCTAAACTTCATGCAAGAATCATGTAGGTACTCCATTAGATCATTTCCGAGACACAGAAGATTAGCTCTGCCTTGTCATCTGTGCAACCTTCAAGTGCAGAATTAACTAGGACAACAATGTGAAATGTTTGAGCAAAAAAACCCATAATGTTGCATGTAAGGAGAGAGTATTCCCTAGTTCTGGAGCGTTTACAGGCAAGGAGTAAATGAGTGAATGCAAGAAGTCCCCAAACATTATCCCCAAGTATCTTTTTCCTAGGCAGAAAACAAGAGAGCATTATGTTATCCAAGACAAAGGGCAGAAGATCCAACAGCAAGTGAGATTCCTTGGAATTCAGAAAGGATGTTGGATGCTCAGTTCCTGAATGTGGTGTAGTTTCTCTATTCTAAAGGTGATAATGGCTTCAAGATATAGTGTGTCCTTTTGCATATTGCATGCAGAGAATCTGAGGAGAACGGTGTGCGCACTTCCGAATCGGTAAGGAAGTTAATTAGATTTCACCCCTCCGCCTGAATTACATAATGGTCTAAGGCAGGGGTGTCAAATTCAAGGCCCGGGGGCTGGATCCGGCCCGCGGGGCCATTCTGGAAACAGCGAAGGAAACTGCCTCTGCCAGTGAAAACTGAGCTTGGAAGGGTCGCTGGCAGAGGGTTACAGGAGGCTGTTGCAGCTAAAAACGGAGCTTTGGAGCCCATTTTCGTTGGCAGAGGGCTTGGGTCAGCACCTGCGCCCCTGACATGAGTGACGTCAAGCTGACCACACCCACCCTGGCCACGCCCACCCCGCCCCCGAGGTCAAACACAACCCTGATGTGGCCCTCAATGAAATCAAGTTTGACACCCCTGGTCTAAGGAGATTCTCAATCATCCAGGTCATGGTTGTCCCAAAGGTGCTTTTTCAAGAGGCAATTAGACTTTGTTTTTCCTTGAAGACGTTTCACTTCTCATTGAAGAAGCTTCTTCAGTTCTGACTGAATTACATTATTATTAACCCAACTCATGTTTCCCCTCAAACAATGAACAAGAAGTATGCATAAAAACATGCATTTATAATACAGGTAGTCCTTGACTTACAACAGTTCATTTAGTGACTGTTCAAAGTTACGCCACTGAAAAAAATGATTTATGACCGTTTTTCACACTTATGACCATTGCAGTATCCCCATGGTCACGTGATCAAAATTCAGGTGCTTGGCAAGTGGTTCATATTAATGACGGTTGCAGTGTCCATGGACAAACCAGATTCACTTAACAACCGTGTTACTAACTTAACAAATGCAATGATTCACTTAACAACTGTGGCAAGAAAAGTCGTAAAATGGGGCTAAACTCCCTTAACAAATGTTTCACTTAGCAACATAGATTTTGGGCTCAATTGTAGTCATAACTCGAGGACTACCTGTAGTTACCTTATGTTTTCTAGTGTAGTGAGAGAATGCACTTGATGGTTGCTGAGGTTAAAAGATTATATTCTAGATTTTAATGCCAATGATCTCCCCTGGGAATAGATAATTACTTAATGCTTTCAAAGCTCTGAGCACTTATATTTTTTTTCTTATTGAATGTTTAAGCTTGTTTAATGGCATAAAAAAAATACTAGGTTCAATCAAACAACATTTTACCGCCAAGAACTACTAGAAAACTCTAAATGGATGGGGCTTTATGTAATTCCCAGATCGTAGTGGCACTTATGCATCAGATGATGCTTATTTTTCACAGCTTCTATGGTTCTATAACACTCCAAAGAACAGATGCCAATGCTGCAAAAATATTTTGTTTGCAAAGCTTAGTAATATCTGATCTCCAAAACTCTTAAGGAAAATATGGTTAAAAATATCTCAACAGAATATCTGTTGAGTAATATCTCAACAAAAGTATGTTCTATTTTTGTACATCTGTGGTGGCAGTCTTAAGATCCATTGCATCTCTCTCTCTCTCTCTCTCTCTCTCTCTCTCTCTCTCTCTCTCTCTCTCTCTCTCTCTCTCTCTCTCTCTCTCTCTCTCTCTCTCCCACCCTCTCTCCCTCCCTCCCTCCCTCTCTCTTCTCTTTATTAATGTCTTAAATAAAATAAACTTGTAGCACTTCTCTCAAATAAAATAAATTTATGAGAGCCCAACAGATAATATGCATATAACAAAAATATATCAGGAGTTATGTTTATGTTTTCATTACATAAGACAAACAACTGTCACCTTTGTTTGTCTTGTATGTACACGTTTGCGTATACTGTATAACTGGTGTCAAACTTGCATCGACACATTGTTGTCACGTGACGTATCACAACTTTTTTCCCCTTTGCTAAACCATGGCCAGCGCGTGATACATCCAGCCCGTGAGCCATGAGTTTGACACCCCTGCTGTATAACATTGAGAATGGATTTCTATTTCTGTAAAGTTGCAGTACCAAGAAAATTATAGGTGGGCTTCCAAGTACTTTACATGGGCCACAAAATATCTTCACACTTGAGAGACTCATGCATTTTGAATTTATGTTCACAACAGCAGTAGGTAAAGAAAGAATTGGACAGGAGACATGCAGAAACCAAGCCTCAATTGTATTTCAATGATCTTCTGATGGTCCCATGAGAAATAATGTTAATGGCAACTTAAACACTGTATATAGTATTTAAGCAACTCTCTGAAGAGGCTTTAAGTGCTTGTCTATATTCAGATGCCCAACTAATTTTTCTTTTTGTTTTTAAAAGATATTTATTTTAACTTGTGCAATTGCCAACATACTAACTTCCCAGCAAGCAAATATTCTTGAACAATAGTCCCTTTCTAAAATTACAAATGGTCATATTATTAGGCTGCAGCATCAATCATATGCCAGCTACTGTATATTTTACAATGTACTGCCATCCTGTGGTTATTGAAAGAATGATTCTGTCCAGCACAGCAGAATATATCCCAGTGTATTCCTTCAAAATTAGGCATGCCAAATTGTTTCTTTACATCAATTAGCTCACAGGTATAATAGTTAATTTCCAATAAAGCTTGCTTCAGGAAATTATAATGTTGGTTAATTAAAAGTTACAGAATTGCATAAATGTATGCAGTCCATTTTTAATGCACACCTTAACATGAAGCTTGAAAGTAAGTCCTTCAGTTGAGTTTGACTTGGGATGACTATATAGATCAGGGGTGGCTTCTAACTTACCTTCCTGCCAGTTCACTTCCTCCCGCACTGTGTGGTTGCGCCTTGTGGGTGTGAGTGCGCTTTGCGCACATGCGCATGTGCAGTGCCAAAAAATAAAAAACAATTCCAAAAAAATCCAAAACCAAGATGGTGACACATGCGCAGTGCTGTAAACTCAACTTCTGCGCATGCACAGAAGAAAAAAACCCGGAAAAAATTCCCCCCCCAAAAAATTAAAATTTAAATTTTAAAAAAAGAGATGGCGGCGCCCACAGACCGGCACCAACCGAACTGGTTCCATGATGTCATCATGACATCACCAACGGTTTGCTACCGGTTCGGGTGAACAGGTCTGAACCGGGAGGAACCCACCTCTGATATAGATATGCCCATGTTGCTTTTCCAACAACAGTATGTAAATGACTTGATTGCTGCTTTCTGGGATGTTTTTAATTTTCCAGTGTATCCTGCAAAGCTGAGATTTCCTGGTGATCTCCCATCAAATTATAACTAGAGCTATGCAGTCTCATCCAGAAACAGCTAGACACGTACTGTCTCCTGGGTTGGTTAAATAATTTTAACCGGTGTTTTCCAACCTCAGCAACTTTAAGATGTGTGTGTGTGGACTTCAATTTTTGCTGAGGTTGAGAAACACTGATTTAAACCTTTTTTGATATTTGAAAGATTCCAATTAAATTGGTCATTTAGCAATTTGGGAGAAATTATATCAATCAATTACCTTGATAAGTAATAAAGAAGAGATAAGAGCAAATTAAATTAAGGTGAACACACACACCTGAGTCAGAACTTGGTAAATTTTTGATTCAGCTGTGTACATTTGTCCCTGGAACTTCCTTTGGGAAAAGATTTGCATTTGCATATATTCCTAAAGAGGTATCAGAAAGAAAGAAAAAATGTTACTGGGAAGCGTAAGCTTTGTAACATAATACGGTATATCTAAGGACTATTATCCTGAGAAAGGATGTTACAAGTTTAATTTTTTTAATGTATTTTATTAAATTTCTCTAAAAGAAAATATTAATGACCAGAAAAAGGAATTAAGAAGGAGAAAAAATACAGAAGAGGAAAGAGGAAAGAATTAGGAAAGAGGTAACTTTCTATTTTCTTTGATACAGCTACAAATATAAGATACATTAAACTTTTGATCTAAAATTCAATAATACAGAGTTTCTATAGTCATAAACAATTCTAATCATGAAATCCTAAAATTAATGTAGCAAAAAGTTCAGAAATGGTTTCCAGGTAGAAACAAAGCTAGATAAAATCTTTTCTTTAATCAAGGTAGCTAATTTTGCCATCTCTGGCAGTGCCGTTAACTTCACCCTACATTCTTCTTGTCCATATAAAAGTCTTGCATGGGTCAGGACATCTTACCTGTTTCTCCTCACTGCATCAGACTTAGTTTGGCTGTGCATACCGAAAGTGATATTTGAGTGCAAATATCCGGACACTATAATTTTCTAAATAGTATTCACCATTTGTTTGGTGCTCTCCAGTCACCCACAACTCAGACCCAATAAACCTATTTTTTTTATTTTTAAAACTCTGCAATTACTTTAAAAAAATTTCTCCTACCTGGTTTATTTCCTCTGCCATTGATTTCACTACATTGTTCTATGATGATTTTTGTGTTTGGTTTGCTTTGCTATGATATGAAAAATGGAATATAATTTTTGTAAATATATTTAATCTTTAATATGCTATTAAAGAATCACAGAGTTAAAAGTCAATGATACTTGATGTAAGATCTATTCAAGCACAGTTCATAAGTGGAGGTTTTCAAGAAGAGACTGGACAGCCATTTGTCGGGAATGATATAGGATCTCCTGTTCAAGCAAGGGGTTGGACTAGAAGACCTCTTAAGATCCCTTCCAACTCTATTATTCTGTGTTCTTAAACTTTTTTTCCCCTCAGGACTCCTTCCCACCTTTACAAATTATGGAAAATTCCAAAAAAAAACCTTTTGTTTGTATGCAGTACATTTTATTGCTATTTACCATATTAAAAATGACACATTCACTGCCACTGTCACTTCTCACAATTATTTGATGGGACTTTAATATTGTACTATTTTTCAACATAGACCTGACACATCATTTTGAGAGTCCTCAAGTCCCATGGGGGAATCCCACACATCCTCAAATTACACTTTGAGCATTTAGACCAATAAAGCATTTTGGACCAATAGACATCCAGCTTGTTTGAAGATCATCACTAAATAGAAACATGCTAATTTCAACCCACTGGCTCTAGTCCAATCCTTTAGCATAAAGAAGAGTAAGCTACTTCCTCTGCTCTATGCTAACTCTTTAGCTATCTGGAAGCTGCTATCATATCTCATCTCAGTTTTATCTCCTAAAGCAGGGGTGTCAAACTCAAGGCCCGTGGGCCAGATCCGGCCCTCAGGTTGCTTAGATCTGGCCTGCGGGGCTGCCCTGGAAACAGTGAAGGACCGGCCAGAGGTGCCTCTGCCAGTGAAAACAGAGCTTGGGAGGGCTGCATATGGCCCTCCTGAGCTCCGTTTTCGGCTGCGATGGCCTCTTACAACCCTCTGCCAGCGAAAATGGAGCACACACAGCCCTCTCAAGCTCCGTTTTCACTGGCAGAGTGCTTTGGCCACCACAGGCGCCCCCTGACATGAGTGACATCGAGCTGGCCATGCCCCCTGGCCACGCCCCCCCCATCTCCCCAGGGTCAAACACAATGGCCCTCAATGAAATCAAGTTTGACACCCCTGTCCTAAAGGCTAAAAACACTTGGTACTTTTAATCATTCCTCATGGGACTTTGTTTCCAATTCCCTCAAAATCTGTATAATTTTCCTTGGAACTCATGGCAGTTTAGTGGCATCCATAGGGGAAAGGTTTTTGTTTTAAAAATAATTGTGATCATGGCTATGTGTTTGTGTCTTTATATTTGCCTTCAACATTAGGATATATACAAAAAGGACATCATGGTTATCTCATATTCAACTCTGTATCTACTGGAACTCCCACATCTCCTAAATGGATGCAATAATAATAATAAAAAAGAACTTGAAGCACAGGAATCAGTTTCCAAGTGAATAAAACACATTCTAGAGCAGTGGTTCCCAAAGTGGGTGATACCGCCCCCTGGGGGGGAACACTTAGGGGGGCGGTACAAGGCAAGGGTGGCGGCATGGGGGCGGTAAGAGGGGCCAGGGGGGCGGTAGGTGGTTCGCCATGCTTTTGCACTTGAAGCTCCCTCGCGTTCCTCGCTCTTGTGTGCAGGGCAGCCCATTCTGAAAGAAAACGTGAGATGTTTTCTTTCAGAATGGGCTGCCCTGCACACAAGAGTGTGGAATGCGACGGAGTTACAAGTGCTAGGTATGATGCCCGTCTCGCGGCCTGCCACCCAGCCCCTGCCCAGGCTCCGCTCCTCCCCGACCCGCATGACTGGTCACCCCAAACTCTGTCCCACCACACGATGGGCATCCTACCTAGCACTTGAAGTTCTCTCGCGTTCCTCGCTCTTGTGTGCAGGGCAGCCCATTCTGAAAGAAAACGCGAGATGTTTTCTTTCAGAATGGGCTGCCCTGCACACAAGAGCATGGAATGCGACAGAGTTACAAGTGCCGTATGGCGCTAGGTATGATGCCCATCTCGTGGCCTGCCCAGCCCCCAACCAGCTCCCGCCCAGGCTCCACTCAGCCCCACCCCACCCCACACGACTGGTCACCCCAAACTGCGTCACACCGCGCGACAGGCGTCCTACCTAGCACTTGAAGCTCTCTCGCGTTCCTCGCTCTTGTGTGCAGGGCAGCCCATTCTGAAAGAAAATGCGAGATATTTTCTTTCAGAATGGGCTGCCCTGCACACAAAAGCGTGGGATGCGATGGAGTTACAAGTGCTAGGTACTGAGCTACTGAACTCCCGCTCTGGAACCAACTCCCTCCAGAGACCCGAACCATCCCCACTCTGCTGGCCTTCCGAAAAGCTGTTAAGACATGGCTCTTCCTGCAGGCAGGGGGTAGAGCTTAATTCTATCTGCACTCTCCCCCGGATATGTCTGGTGGTTGAATGGTTTTTATATTGCAATTTTTTAATTTTTATATTTTGATTTTAATTGAATTTATTGGTTATTCTTGTATTTTTCTTGTGTTGTAAGCCGCCCTGAGTCCCTCGGGAGTTGGGCGGCATATAAGAGAGCCAAATAAATAAATAAAAATAAATAAATAAAAGCACGGCACAGCGACGAGGGAAGCCGACTACTCCCGAAGCTGCTTGGGCGAGTGCTCGCAGACCCGCAGGAAGGCCCCACTGCAGAACCTGCATGTGCACGGACTTTCCCACCCAGCTCCCCGGCGCCCAGCAACCCGACACGCGCAATTCGTTGGGCTCCCCTCTGGCATGGCGCACCCGCGGATCTCAGCCCAGCTGCCCCCCGACATTGACCCCACCAAGGCGCCTGTGCCTTCGGCCGCCGAGGCCTCCCCAAGCTCAATAAAGAGCTGCAGCACCCCGAGCTGCTGACGCAGCAGCCGGCCTTGATGGCACTCTGCGACCTGGTGCACGACCCGGAGAATGCTTACCAAGCCATCGGCCTGGGTGAGCGGCGGCGGCGGCGGCGGCCTGGCCATGGCTGGCGGGAGGGAAGGGAAGAGAGGGAAGAAGGAAAGAAAAAGGAAAGAAAGAAAGAGGGAGGAAGGGAGGGAGGAAGACAGACAGAAAGAAAGAAAGAACGATGGAAGGAAGGAAGGAAGGAAGGAAGGAAGGAAGGAAGGAAGGAAGGAAGATAGACAGAAAAAGAAAGGAGGGAGGAAAGAAGAAAAGAAAGAAAAAGAAAGAAAGAAAGATGGTAGGAAGGAAGACAGACAGAAAAAGAAAGGGAGGGAAGGGAAGGGTGGGAAGAAGGAAAGAAAAAGGAAAGAAAGAGAGAGGGAGGGAGGGAGGGAGGAAGACAGAAAGAAAGAGAAAGAAAGATGGTAGGAAGGAAGGAAGATAGACAGAAAAAGAAATGAGGGAGGGAAGAAGGAAAGAAAAAGGAAAGAAAAGAAAGAAAGAAAGAGAAAGAAAGAAAGAGAGAGAGATAAGGAAGGAAGAAAGAAAGAGAAAGAAAGAAAGAAAGAAAGAAAGAAAGAAAGAAAGAAAGATGGTAGGAAGGAAGGAAGACAGAAAAAGAAAGGAGGGAGGGAAGAAGGAAAGAAAAAGGAAAGAAAGAAAAAGAAAGGAAGAGAGGGAGGGAGGAAGGAAGACTGAAAGAAAGAAAGATGGTAGGAAGGAAGGAAGACAGACAGAAAAAGAAAGGAGGGAGGGAAGGGAGAGAAGAAGGAAGGAAAGGGACGAGGGAGGGAGGAAGACAGAAAGAAAGAAAAAGATGGTAGGTAGGAAGGAAGACAGACAGACAGAAAAAAAGAAAAGATGGAAGGAAGGAAGACAGAAAGAAAAAAAGAAAGAAAAAGAAAGAAAAAGAAAGATGGCAGGAAGAAAGACAGAAAGAAAAAGAAAGCAAGAAGGGAAAAGGGAGAGAAGAAAGAACGAACGAACGAAAGAAAGACTTATGACCACAATTGAGCCTAACATTTTGGTTGCTAAGCAAGAGCGTTGTTAAGTGAGTTTCACCACACTTTACAAGTTGGCCATGCCCACCTGGTCACCTGACCACTAAGCCATGCCCACCTGAGGGGGTGGGGTGGGGGGCGGTGAGGATGAGTTTGTAGCACCAAGGGGGCGGTGGACTGAAAAAGTTTGGGAACCACTGTTCTAGAGAGATGTGTCTCTCTAGAAGCAATGACTCTTTCTTCAAACAATCTGTGACCTGTTCCTTTTCAGATTTCATTTAGAGAAGCAGCTTTTCACTCTTACTATAAAATATTCTCCCCCAATCCAATGCCTTCCTGATATATCGGAACTGCAACTTTCAGTATTCTCCCTGTTTAAATAAGGAATATGGAAGCTACAATCCCAAACTTATAGAAAAGTCTTTTGTATTGCTACTTCAAGTTTTGAAGTAGAAACTCTGATTTTGGAACCAGGCAAGTTTTGAACTCTTGCAGGAAGAGAGAACTGTCAGCTTGATCTGTGCTATGCTATTATAGGGAGGGACCACAATTTCCTGTTCTGCAGAATTTCAGCCACAATCACTTTGCCCCTATTTATGGAAAATACTGGGCCAATTCCTCAATTAAAACAAGTAATTCCTCAGGTGTAGACTGAGTTCCTTCTCTGCCGCTTCCCTGTCTACAGAGAAGTCTGCGAAACAAACTATTTACCTGCAGGCTATGAGCATGGACATTTGTATATTACACCAGATTTAACATTTACAAGATCATTTCAGGCTTATCAGTCAGGCTAATGTATGTGTTTAATGCTCCAAATCTTCTAGGATGAGAGTACAATGCACATTACCCAATTATACTTCTCAGATCTTAAGTTCATGCATTTATGATCACCCTGTTTTAACTGCCTGAGAAATCTCATTGCTTTATCCTAAATACATTTGTTTCCATCTGGTCTGAATGGCAAGCTGAGGATCTCAGACACTGTAATTGATCTTTTAGCAGCTATACTGTAATTTAGATAGAAATATGCACGTCAGCCCAGGTTGTTCTGCAATGGTCAGGAATGTACAGTTTAAGAAGAGTGCTCCCCTGTCATAACTTTCTCTATGTAATTTGCTCGTCCCCTTTACAGGCACCAGCACAATCTTTTCCATATACACATAGCCACGTGATAGGCTGTCAAAAATGAAGAACATTGACTTAGGCTCAGGATATTTAGCAAGCTTTCAGCAAGCAGAATAAATGAGTAACAGGCTATTTCTGAGACTAATGTGCTACTTATTGCATTTATCCATGGTGACGCGAGAACTCCTAGGATAAGCAACAGAATTTGTATTGATGTAAGCATATTGGTCTAAGAGAGCCAGTTTGGTCCAGGAGTTACAGCATTACCTAGAATGCTAGAAATTTAATAACCCATTCTAGTTCTCCAGCCCTTACCATATCTCAGAGGCTGGTTTCATATATTATTTGAATCCTACAGCTAAGTTTACAAAATGTGGTCACACAACCTATTATACCCCAATTATGGCTTAACATGGCCTCTTCACTGCATACTATACAATGCTTCTAGCATAACCCTGAACCATAAACAACCCAAATCCAATATATTATGTGAACTTATCCAAACTCTGGTGAGTTCAGCCAAGCAAAATCTGCTGTTAACCCAGATCCTGAAATTTTTATTGAAGAAACTCTATGTGACTTTCTGGCTAGATTCATTTTGTCTTCTATTCTAATCCATATAATAAACAAAATTTCCTACACATATAAACACCAGGGGGGGAAATTAGTAATAAAACAAAATTAAAACTATTTAATACAATTTAGATTTTCCACAAGTTTTTGATCTTCTGCTACTACTATTCTACTACTAGTAGCAGTAGTATTACTATTTTTTCTGTAATGGTCTAAGCCCGTGATGGCGAACCTATGGCACGGGTGCCACAAGTGGCACGCGGAGCCATATCGGTGAGCACGCGAGCTCAGGTCCAGCGCGCATGTGCACACCAGCCGGCTGATTTTCAGGCCTTCTGGGCCCACTGGGAGTCAGGAAACAGGATGTTTCCAGCCTCCAGAGGGGGTGGGGAAGGCCGTTTTCGCCCTCCCCAGGCTCCTAGAAAGGCTCTAAAGCCTGGGGAGAGCAAAAAATTGGCGTGCCATTGCATGCTGGGAGTGGGGGGGGTCATGCGCGCATGTGCGGGGGTGCATGGGATTATGGGTGTGGGCACGCACACACGTGATCCTCCGCATCCCCCTCCCTTTTTGGCACGCGAACCAAAAAAGGTTCGCCATCACTGGTCTAAGCTCTACATCATTTAGGTCTCCTAGGTGTTTCACAGAGATTTGTTAAGGAACTTTATACAAAGGTGGCAAACAATGAAAAACCAAACCATTTCTCACCCAGATTTCTTAAAACCTATTTGTTGTGTGTTCCTATGCAACAAAAATTAAGCATCTGTGAAGGTGTTCCATATTTTTACAAACTCTATTCCTTACTTGTTATAAGATAAAAGAAAAAAAAGCAACCAATTTTCTCCCTCAGTAAATGCTTCCCTTGAAAAGCTCACTGGAAGCATATAATTCAACTGCCCATTTACTGCCTCTATTTTCTTCAAGGCAGTGAAGCACCTTTGACTGTGATTGTTGTTTTCCTTTTAAGAAGTTAGTGTTGGAAGAAGTGACAGATAAAACAATTTCATATCTTAGTGCTCATACAGATCAATTGTTCATTTATTTTGAAGTTCTTTTTTTTTTTAAAGCCACCAAGCAGCCACTTTCCAAGTGAAGATTTTTCTTAGCAAATTATTCTGCTATATCCAGAAAATTTAATGGGTGTGCCCATTAAATCAGCAGGGAGCTTAAAGGCAGCTTTAGTCCTTACGTATAGATATGGTAGCTTTAGGGAGAAAAACATTCAATGATTTCCCTTCCTTGCTCTAAACCATTTCATTTTCTGTGCAATCTTTCATAGCTGCTTAGAGATAGTGTGCATCTTTAGATGAAATAATAGAACAGAAAAGAATCACAATAAAGAAAAGGTGAACATTGTACAGGTAATGTTATTGAAAATGGGGAACAGAACATGATACAGCTTGGCAACAAACATACACTGCTTTATATATACCACAGAGGTTTCTTCTCTTGATGTCAACTTAATCACACTTCAAATTAACCCTAGCAATTTTCATGCAAACTCTGTTGGCTGCATTTTTACACTCAGCATTTTGTAACCATTATGGAAGGGGAGCGATGTGCAACTGTCAATGAAGGATAAGGTCAGTTATTTTGTCCCACAATCCTTTCCAATAAATTGTGCAAGATTTCGATGAGCCCAGCTGACAGTGGTGTCAAGAAAATATATTTGGGACTATCTTTGCCTCTTTGTAGTGTGGTCGCACCTGCTTTAATCCACATTATCATGCACATATGCTAAACTTTGAACATTGACAATGCCATACAGGAAATCTTTAGTTAATGACCACAATTGCAGACAGAATTCCCATCACTAAGCGAAATGATCATAAAGCATAGCATCATGTAACTGTGACATGTTTACAATGGTGGTTCCAGCACTTCTGGTTTCCATTGTTAAGCTATTTCCATGTCCTTGTTAAGCAGACATCACATGGTCACCCTTTGCAACTTCCTGCCAGCTTTCCCCGAGATTTTCCTTGTGACAAATTGGCAAACATGCTGATCACAAATGGCAACTCTGTGACTGCAGGATGCCGGGGCATCAGCATTAAAAGTCAGGCACCAGGAATACAATCATGTGATCATAGGTTATGAGGACTGGTGATACATATCACTCATTCAAAGTTGTCACAAGTTTTGAATGGTCCTCATTCCTGGTCAGGACCACTTGTATCTTAGCAACAAGTGACATACCTAGCAACTTCTTAAAAGGGTAATGCACACCAGTATCAGATTATTAAAATCATTTATTTGTAAATAAATTGATGCAAATCTGATTGGGGAAATAGAACAAAATCAATCAACACATTAGCATTTACAGGTGTTATAATTATTCAGTTATAGGAAAGTAAATAGAGCCTAATTCAAAAGCCCACATGTGGATTGTCTCATTACTTACTTAGGCAAAATAAAGCAAATTCCACAAATGGGAATCTAAACATGTGGATGATGAAATTGTCTGAGGTTCAAGAAGTTAGGTGATGATTGTTAGAAAAGGACTCCAAAACAGATTTTAACTAACACGTTTTTAATATGGAAAGTCTTAAAAAGTCCTTATATTCCTTTCTCTTGACTTGTACATTGGCCTGAGAGGGATGAGACCTGCTGCAAAACATAGCTGAACTGGGTTTTGGAGGCAGATTTCACATGGTTTCAGGTAGACATTCCTTCCAGGGTTACAATGGCACTAGTTTCTATAAGCGGTATTTTTCCAGCCTGAATAGAAGCATAAGCTCATTTGAAAAAACAGACTCTGAAATCAGTGGGACCACAAAGCTGCAGGAACAAGGCAAAGATCCCATTTTTTCTATGTGGTTTGTCTAGGACAGAGTTAAAGTAGTCTCCAGATCCCAACGAATAGGTTCCAAAAGGAGTGTGTGTGTGTGTGTGTGTGTGTGTGTGTGTGTGTGTGTGAGAGAGAGAGAGAGAGAGAGAGAGAGAGAGAGAGAGAGAGAGAGAGAGAGAGAGAGAGAGAGAGAGAGAGAGAGAGAGAGAGAGAGAGTCTAAGATTTGTAAAAACGAATCCTCCCAGAACATCAAAGCCTTGAAAAATGATTGCCTGGTCACCCTATGGCCTACTAATTGGCAAACTTGGACATGCTAGATGAACAACGAAGGAGGCTCTTTTTAATCACTGTAGCTATTAGAGATTTAGGCAGAGTGATGGGCAAGAAGGGAATATATAGCAAAGCCATTTTTTTATCCTTTCCTCTGCTTTTCCAGGGCCCCATTCTGCTTTCAGGAATGTTTTTTCTGTGTTCTGAGGAGAGAGTGAAAAATACGTTAGGCTGCTTTCAAGCCACTAAGGATTGTTTGTGAAGAAAATATATAGTTTTCAGTGGTGCAGTCATGAAAATGTTTTCAAGCAAGATACTTGTAACTTCACAATTATTTTTTTATAAATTTATCCATAAATACATGATTAAACAATCAAGTATACAACACGTATCTTTGCTTTCAAATATAATTCTTCCAAAGACCCTGTAAACCACACGGAATAAATTAATCCAGCTGCATTCACTCTTTCGGCCTTTCCATTTATTTGGGAACAGTGACATATTTTTCCATTCAGCACAGTAGATGCAGTCTCCACACATGTTAAACTAGCCACAGAGCCATTTCAGAAGTAAACTACATCTGTATTTTATCATCTGGTTACACCATCTACAACTGCAGCTCTACCCCCTTTTCAACATTTTCACAGCCTTTATGACTTCATTCACTTTTTGACGCTAACATTACAGGTGGGCTTCAAGTTACGACCAATCGTTTAGCGATTGTTCAAAGCTACAATACTGCTGAATAGCAATAGCAATAGCACTTAGACTTATATACCGCTTCATAGTGCTTTACAGCCCTCTCTAAGTGGTTTACAGAGTCAGCATATTGCCCCCAACAATCTGGGTCCTCATTTTACCGACCTCGGAAGGATGGAAGGCTGAGTCAACCTTGAGCCTGGTGAGATTCCATCTGCCAAACTGCTGGCAGCTGGTGATCAGCAGAAGTAGCCTGCAGTACTGCACTCTAACCACTGCGCCACCGCGGCTCATAAACTTGCTTATGATTATCTCTGAAATTATGGCCATTGCCGCGCTCCCATGGTCACATGATCAAAATCTGAGTGCTCAGCAGTCTGCTTACATTTACAACTGCAGGGGCACCTCATCTTTCTCCATCTACTTATGTCCCTTCCATCTATGCCCTTTTGGTCTCCTGCACTCCATGGTCCCTGCCATCCTAGCTGATCTCCGCCATCTTCTTGCTTCCATTTCTGACCAAGCATGTCAGTTCTGGCCCTTTGTGAGGTACTGCAGGCCGCCGAGGCTTTCTTCCCAAGTTTGTGCAGGGCAAATATGGTGTAGTGTGGCCAACAGCTGCCTTGCAAAGAGCCAAGGCAGACATGCTTCATCAGCGGTGAGAAGAAGGTGATTTTAGTTTTCTCCAATACTTCATTGTACACTTTCAATAATATCCATTCGAAATCCTCATACCAGCTTTTATATACCTCTCCTGGCAAACCGTCCAGTTCCAGCATTTTATTATTATTTTTGTTTTTGCACTGCTCTCTTTAATTCTGTTGCTGTTATCTCTTTATTTAATATCTCCCTCTGCTCCTCCTTGAGTTCTGGCATCCCCTTGGTTTTTAAGTATTGTTTTATATCCTCCTCTTCTATAACCTCTTTTTTGTACAGCGCTTCAAAATAATTTTGAACTATTTTTTTTCTTTCTCTCCATCCTATATTGTAACTCTCCATTCTCATCTTGTAGTGTCTGGATCAATCTTTTTTCCCTGTCTTTTTTTTAATTTATAGGCTAGCCACCTCCCTGGCTTGTTTGCATGTTCAAAAAAGTTTTGTTTTGCTGCTTTCAATACCCTCATCCTTTCCTCTTGTTCCACTATATTCAATTTATGTTTTACCAGGACCATTTTCTCTTTAATTTTTTCATTCAGAGGCTCTCTTTGTAATTTAGTTTCTAATTTTTTAATCTCTTCGTGGAGTGTGTTCTGTACTTGCCTCAAGTCCAAGGTGGTAAAAGTGACTGCAGCTGGGATGGGGCACATGTGTCTGGGGTTTCCCGGGGCTTTGTGCTACACAGCTGGTGCTTCCTGGGTACTCTGTGGCTTGGTACCACCCAGCTAAATGGTTGGGCTTCCCAAGGTACTGCAGGTCAGGGACAGACCTCAAATCTTAAAGTTGCCAAGGTTGGAGACCCCTGCTCTAAACTACTCTCTTCACTTCAGGTTTCATCCGAAATAATTTTATTACCCTTTATGGCATTTACTCTGCAGGAGTTTCTCTGTTTAGACCTTTTCACACACATCCAAAACAATGTTAACCACCCTTGGCTATCTTCTGCTGGGAACATGCAGTATATAAATATGGTTTTTAGAATCCATTAGAATCATTCTGCAATTTTCTATGCCTCTTTTAAAAATCTTAATGAATCCTTGTTCTTTTTCACTACCTTCTTTAGAGCCGTGGAAGAAAATGTGACACGCCCCCCCCCAATTCACATGCATTCCTTAAATAAACATTATCGCAAATTCAATACAAAGCAATCAGGTATTTCAAATTCTCAGCAGCATCAAGGTAGCAAGGCACTAACAGGATCAATGAAAGTGTTAACCAAAACAATAGAAGCCGGCTGTGAAGGGTTAATAATTAGCACTCAGAACTTAGAGTGTCTAGATAGCAGCTGAGCTAAAATAACAATTTACTTACACAATCTTAGGCTCATTATGTAAAGAGGTATGATTTTGTTCCTTCTACCCTTCAGTATATATTTCAACACAAATACGAACTAATCCAATCAGGGACATTAACCTTGTCGATCACATTGGCTACAATGTTTTATCTCATAATGAATCTATATAATTGTAATGTAACGGATTAAATAAAAGTGTAATTTGCAAAAGTCCGTAAAGAGGGCTTGTAACCTCATTCTTCCTTAGGCCTCCATGTTCCTCCTTCAATAAACCAATTCATGCTTCAATATAATTGTGTTCCATCTCCGATGCAACATACTTGGGAAAATCCTTTTTCATAGCTATCTTCTTCTTCATATACATGTTACAGTTCCCCCCCCATCCTTAGTTTTGTAGCAATCATTGTCTTTACATGCTTTCCCCCCTTATCCATAGTCTCTTTCACTTCATTTCACCAACCGTCCTTTTTCATAACTCCCATTAGTTCTCTAGCATTTTGTAACATTTTTTTCATTCTGTTTCAAAAAACTTCTGCACTTTCTCTCCATTACATCCAGTTTTTTAACTGATTCTTTATATTCCTCTAATACTTCTACAGGACTGTAATTGCTCTTCATGCAGTTATTCTCAATCTAGGTTCCCCCCCCCTGCTTTTTATTCCCCAGATGCATTCTGGGCAATAATGGTCACTCTCATATTGAGTATCCTCTGCCACCCTTGTAATCTTTACTAATTGTCTCATACACAATCAAATCAATCATGTTTTCCGATTCATTCCTTCTCCAAATGTGTGCATGGATTAGTGAGACTGGAGAATCCTTGAAAATTATGTTGCTTCATAAAGAATATCAGGACCAGTGTGTGATGGATACTTTGAGCAGTTACAACGAACCTGGCTACTGGAGGAGCTACCAATGGAGCTCTGAATTTGGGCTTTGAGGTCTAGCTGTGGTTAGTCATCTGGAAGCATGACAGAATTGATAGAGGGCTTTTGAGAAATATATGTGTGATTTAACAGCCCTGGTTTCTAATATGGCTTAAAGGGTGGCTCGGCTCTTCTATCTTCCAAACTTATTCATTTCAGTTGGCTTGAGATAAAACAATGTGGAGCTTCCACATTGTCTTTGCACCAATATTTCTGCATTTGTGGGCAAAGGAAGAGAATTTCCACTAATGACTGCCCAGGCATAAGCAAAACTGCTGTTTTTGTGAGGGCCATTCTTGACCTTGACACAAGATGGTACAGCCAAAGGGAAGATCTCAAAATAAAGAAAACAAAAGAGAGATCAAACAGGAGCTTGAGACTGACCCCATCCTCCCCACCCTCCACATTCAGTGAACACCTGGCTCAGTTAGAAAACATGACCAGACCAATCTTTCCACTGAGACCAATTGAGGCTGTCAGCTCCCAGCTTGTCAGCCACTGGATGAAGGAGGCCTCCGGGCTACCACAAAAGCTCTAATTAGGCCAAAATGGTACTTCTGCAACTGACCTGCTAGGACCTTTGGCAAAGCATTTAACATCATTAGTTAACTTTTTTTAAAAAAGTGTGAATATAAGTGGACAGCCAGAAAGGGGGAATAGATGAATGTAGGCAATAGAGGAGAATCTTCCAGCTGTTCCGAGCATATTCAATGGTTAAACAAGTTTTAAAATGTAGAAGACACGATCACTTTCCTGTCACTTTGAGGTAAAAGCAGGGGGGAAGGTGGATTTAAAACAGTCTTGTTAAAAAGTGCCTTCTAGGAGACATTTTTAAAAAATAAAAAATCACTATTTTCCCAGAAATTAAGTCTGAGAGAAAAAAGAAACACCAACCACTGCCATGTGGAAAGAAAGAAAATAGAAATATTTCTGGTAGCTGTTCTAATACATACAAAATGCAGTAAAAAGAAATTTAACCATCAGCAAGGAAAAAGCATGGAAAAGCAGCTACCCCTTATCATGATGTCTGCTTTTATATTTAATCTGCAGGAAGCATTCCAGGAAAATTTCCATGGAAGGAAAAGAAGCATAGCTTGGTCTATTTGGTTTCTCCTGTAATCGTTGCTCATTTCTACCCATTTGTACATATATTTTCCTAGTGCATTTTCTCATAATAACAGGGTAAACTATTGCTATATTTATTAGATCCACCTCATGTTTTCTGATATCAGCTGAGGTTTGGAGAAAAAAAATGGAACTTTGTTACTATATACTATATGTTGACAGCAGCAAGACTGTTGTATGCACAAAAATGGAAGGACACTTCGATTCCTAACATGGACGAATGGCTGCAGAAGTTGATGGGAGTTGGCTGAAATGGCAAAATTGACTATTTTGATTAAAGAAAAGAATACAAGTACTTTTATTTCCACATGGGAACCGCTTCTGACCTTTGTGTTTGAAGTGGAAAAGAATGAAACTTTGATTTTGAGTTTTACCAATTAGATTGATAGATCTTTCTAGAAGTGCCTTGTTCATATTATTATGAAAAAACAAAAAGTTGTGATTTGATGTTAATGCCTTATTTTACTGCAAAAGAAAGAGTCAAAAGTCAATGATTCTTTTTCTCTTATCCTCCCTCCCTTTTCTTCCCCCTCTTCCTCCCCACCGTTTTCCTATTTACTTTCGTATTTTGAATCTTATTTTATCTTATAACCCAATAAAAAAACGTTAAATCAGAGATTGCTCACCTAAGAACTGATTCTGCCCAAGGAAAAGAATATAAAGTACATAGGTGGAAGTACATTTGAACTACTAGATTTAACTGAGCAAGAATCATATATTTCACTGGTAAATGTTTTAAGCTAGTTTCTGATTCTTAACTTGCCTCATATTAGATTTTACTGTACATCTGAATCTGGGGGGTCTCATAGTGGTGTCCATAAGCAAACGTGTGCTGTTAAAAATACCCTTTGATTATGGCCAGCATGATCTTTTTTGGGATGAGGTCATTAGGACAAACAAAACTTTTGTGTTACTGGTGGGCCAAGAACATTGTCATGGCAACAGCATGTGAAAATAATGGAGGATCACAGTAAGATTGGACCCCCTTTAATATCTCAAGGCAGGAATAACTAGATGTGGATAGTAGTCTCTTCAATTTATTGATTAGGTTCTCCTATCATACCGAGTCTGGTTTATGGAACAAGCCATAGTGGTCTGGATCTCATATAGTGCTAAGCCATAAATTGCAGTTGCCCTTTATATTGAGCATAGTTAACTGCAGTTTTTCAAAAACTTATTATAAATTATGGATTGTTTTAGCAATAAACCTATGGAATGTGTTTTAAAATACATAATATATGAAAACAAGCAATTCCATTTTTTCTTGGTGTGATCTGTGAATATTTCAGAAAAGAAAGGACATGTGTCATAATAGCTGTTATTTATTTTATGAGTAAAGGATGAGCAACAATTCTTGGAATATAGGTCCTGTTTTCTATTTTTACCCCTAACATTTGGGTTGTTAGTAATATTTATAATAATACAAAGACTGCTGCCCAGTTAACTGAGGGCACCTTTTAATTTAATCTAAAGGTTTTGTTTGTCTCTGGTCAATTACCTCAAAATTGCAGTCCCATGTAAACTCCTTTTAAAAGCGTCTTCTTGACATACCCTGCATTAACATTTTGATTTTTAAATTGTTATCCAAACTTTCAGAGTATTCGGTCAAAAGCAAATGTCTGCAAATCACATTTTTCCCCGCAGAGTTATTACACAGAACCTTATTGTAGCTATACTTTCTAAAACGGATAAATCAAGGTTGCAGAGAAAGGGGGAGGGGAGCCTAACTAGGGAATACAATGCGTGGCAATGAGAGGAGATGAAATTCCCAGTGGCCTTCCCCATTGAGAGTAGGATGAAAGCTGAAATCCCGGAAGAAGCAATGAGGGGAGACATAGTGGTGATGATGGGTTTTTCTTTTTTTTAAATATATCATAAAGGCGCACTTGGTACTTCTATGCCAGCCACTTCTCCATTTTAAGCAATGAGGAAGAAAAGATCTCAGAAAGCTAAAAAGCATTGCATGTTAGAAAATCCATGATGTTCAGGTACTTGCAAGTTAACCTTTCCTCCTCACATGCACAGACCTTTCCCAACCCAGCCATTTAGCGGGGTCTCCTCTCTCCAGCTGGGCGTCTCACTGAAAAGCCTTAGATTTTCCCCATCTTATCCCCGCCACCTGGCTTTGCCGCTGTTTTTGCAGGCACTTCCCACAAAAAGCCCTGGAAGAGAAGAATCAAACTGTCAACAACCGCAGGGGGTAAAGCCCATCGCATTGTCTTAAAGGGCCGGCCTTGTTAAACACAACCTTTAGCCTGCAGCTCAGGCACCTGCTCAAAAGATAAGCTCTCCCTTTCTCCGTCTCTGCTGCGTGTATATCTTGCCTCTGTGCCATGATTTATCTTGATTGCTTTCCGGGGGGGGGGTGTTTCCCTCCACTGGCAGGGATAAAGGGGAAAAGGGGGACAAGATTGTTCCAATGAGCAGATAAAGTAAATGAAAAGCCATTGTTTCTTCAGTCATTGGCTGAAAATGTCACTGCAATTGGAAGGCCAGTTAGATGGCAACATTCTAAGAAAGGGGTCGATTTTACCTGGAAAAGCTTCTCTCCCTCTCCCTCCCTCCCTCCCTCCCTCCCCCCCCTCTCTCCCCCCCTCCCCCTTCCCCTCCCTGACATGCTTTGATTATCCTAAATCCTAGAAAATGCCTTCCTTACCAATCCTCAAATTTAGGGATGGAAGGAAAAGAAAAAACAAATCTTAAGCCCATTTCTGACAACATCTTAACTAGGGTCATGGTCAGTGTCATTAGCCGTAAGGTCATGATGAAAGGAAAGAAGACCTCCTTGCACAGAGCTGATTTAAAGAATAACTGCACCAGAGTTCAGTTAGTGCACGCACGCACGCACGCGCGCACACACACACACAAACGTCTAGTGCTTTAAGTAATATTAAATTAAGTAATATTTTGAACAAAGCAAAAGAGTATCTGACAATCAATGTTCCCACCATCTTCTGTATACAAATTAACCCAGCTATGGCGAAAAGTATTCTTAACAGAATAACAGAGTTGGAAGGGACCTTGAGGTCTTTTAGTCCAACCCCCTGCTCAGGCAGGAAACCCTATACCATTTCAGACAAATGGCTGTCCAATCTCTTCTTAAAAACCTCCAGTGTTGGAGCATCCACAACTGGAGACAAATTGTTCTTGATAGTGGCAGGACCCTCTCTATAATGAGGCTTGCTTGGCATCTATGTTAAAATATACTTAGGAAGGTTCAAAATGAAAAATGAAAAACAAAACACTACCACTGTCTTAGTCTCTTTTTCCCCTACTTCTGCCATTTATTATTTTTTATTCAGCTATAAACTGATTTATTTCGTATTCTTGCTATGGGACTAAATCATTTAGTAGTTTGAACTAAAGTTTATTCTATACTTTTTGCAGTGAGCAAACATACCTGTTGACCTCCCTCTAACTCTGCTACTATTGCTATTCCCAGACTTCCATCTCCCTGTTCCTTTGAAGCTTCAAAGGTGCTTCATAAATTTTGCCTTACGACTTCCACAGCTCTTGTCAAAAATGTTGCTGGCAAAAGCGAATAAGAGCTGAAGCCCAAAAAATCTGAAAAGTGAAAAATATTACTGTCTTTACTCAAAGGGAAAAAACAGTCCAACCTATCAAAAACAGCACCACAAAAAACAGATTAGGAACACAAGTTAAAATAGGGCAGAAAATGGTAAGTAAACACCTGTCTACCCTAGACGAGTTCAAATCACCAGGACCGGATGGATTACACCCCAAGGTTTTGAAGGAACTGGCAGACGAGATCTCAGAACCACTGAACTATATCTTTCAAAGATCCTGGAGCACCGGGGAACTGCCAGAGGACTGGAAAAAAGCTGATATATTTCCCATCTTCAAAAAAGGGAAAAAAATAGATCCAGAAAACTACAGACCTATCAGCCTGACCTCAATACCAGGGAAGATTCTGGAAAAGATAATCAAGCAATGAATCAATGAACACCTAGAAGCAAACAAAGTAATAACCAAAAGCCAACATGGGTTTGTCAAAAACAGATCATGCCAGACTTATTGCATTATTTGACAAAGTGACAAAATTAGTGGACCAGAGGAATGCTGTCGATATAATTTACTTGGACTTCAGTAACGTATTTGATAAAGTAGACCATAACCTACTACTAGATAAAGTAGAAAAATGTGGGTTAGACAGCAACACCACCAGATGGATTCAAAACTGGCTGACCAATCACACTCAATGTGTAGTGCTCAATGGAACTGCATCTACATGGAGGGAAGTATGCAGTGGAGTAACCCAAGGCTCTATTTTAGGCCCAGTACTCTTCAACATCCTCATCAATGACTTTGACAAGGGGATAGATGGAGAACTCATCAAATTTGCAGACGACACCAAACTGGCAGGAATAGCCAATCTCCAGAAGATAGGCTTAAGATACAGAAGGATCTTTTTTGGAGGTAAGATGAAGTTAGCAGCATATACCTAGAATAAAGTATTATATATAAAGAAATGATATAACAATAATAATAAAAAAGATTCTTTTTTCTTAGAAGAGATATGATGAGTCTAAATTAGAGATTGTTTCATCAGCCTTATATCATCAATATAAGAAGATTTAGCACAAAAGAGTACTCAGAGGAAGGCAAAGAGAGTGTAAGAGGAAGTAGAAGGGGAGGAAGAAAAGGAGTCGAGAGAGTAGAGGAGGAGTGAAGGAGTAAGAAAGTAGGAGGAGATGATGGAGATAGAGAGAGGGAAGTGCAATGGGAAATAAAAGCAGAACAGACTGATGATCGATGATGTAAGCGTTTGTATAAGATATTGACTTTTGAATGATGGATTATAAATGTAAAATTGTGTATTTTATTGTAACATTTTAAGGTATATGCCTATTGAATTGTAAAAGTGGTGGAGGAAAAAAATTGAAAAAAAAAAGATACAGAAGGATCTTGACAGACTTGAACATTGGGCGCTATCTAACAAAATGAAATTCAATGGTGAAAAAAGTAAGCTTCTACATTTAGGCAAGAAAAACAAAATGCACAGGTACAGTATATGTGGTACCTTGCTCAACAGTAGTAACAGTAGTAACTGTGAGAGGGATCTAGTGGACAACCATTTAAATATGAGCCAGCAGTGTGCAGCAGCTGCCAAAAAAGCCAATACACTTCTAGGCTGCATAAACAGAGGGATAGAATCAAGATCACGTGAAGTGTTAATACCACTTTATAATGCCTTGGTAAGGCCACACTTGGAATACTGCATTCAGTTTTGGTCGCCACGATATAAAAAGGATGTTGAGACTCTAGAAAGAGTGCAGAGAAGAGCAACAAAGATGATTAGGGGACTGGAGGCTAAAACATATGAAGAATGGTTGCAAGAACTGGGTATGTCTAGTTTAATGAAAAGAAGGACTAGGGGAGACATGATAGCAGTGTTCCAATATCTCAGGGGTTGCCACAAAGAAGAGGGAGTCAAACTATTCTCCAAAACACCTGAGGGTAGAACAAGAAGCAATGGATGGAAACTAATCAAGGAGAGAAGCTACTTAGAACTAAAGATAAATTTCCTGACAGCTAGAACAATTAATCAGTGGAACAGCTTGCCTCCAGAAGTTGTGAATGCTCCAACACTGGAATTTTTAAAGAAGATGTTGGATAACCATTTGTCTGAAGTGGTGTAGGGTTTCCTGCCTAAGCAGGGGGTTGGACTAGAAGACCTCCAAGGTATCCTTCCAACTCTGTTATTCTATTCTATTCTATTCTATTCTATTCTATTCTATTCTATTCTATTCTATTCTATTCTATTCTATATTGTATTCTAAAAAAATATTACCCTAGCAGTACTTGGAAAGCTACATCAAGATAATTTTCAAAAAAAATCGTACACTGCTGAAACATAAAACAATGCCCAAAACACCTGGAATAAAAGGGATGCACTATACTATTAAAAATGTCCATCACCTATAACTCTTTCATCTTGTATTCTGCCACTTCTCAAAATTCATAAAATTCAAGCAGCTTTGGTTGTTGAGATACTGCTGCGCTCACTACAAAAGCAGTTGTTAGCTTGCACTTTCCATGCCGACAGTGTGATACATTGATCATATATGTCAAGCCTTAATTATACAGCATGAAGATGAACTTGTAAAATCCATTTGAGTAAATAATATGGAAAGACAAGCAAAGCTAAGCAAAACTTTTGGCTGAAAGTAGCCTGGAATAATAAGCAAGGAACAAAGGTAAACATACCGTATTTTTCGGAGTATAAGACGCACCTTTTTCCTCCCTAAAAGTGGCTGAAAATTTGGGTGCGTCTTATACTTCGAATGTAGCTTTTTTTCCCCCAGCCCTAACTAGGTGCTAACAGATGTTCCCAGCTCTTACCTTGCAGGCTTTTTCATTGTTACTCTCTCCAAAGAATGTTTTTCCAGCCCTAAGTCTTTGCAGAATTTTTTTTCATTGCTCTGCTTACTCCGAATAAGTTTTTTTTCTAGCCCTAACCAGGTGCTAATGATCTTCCCAGCTCTTACTGGCTTGCAGGTTCTTTCATTGTTATTCTCTCAGAAGAAGGTTTTTTTAAGTCCTAAACAGGAGATAAAATAATGTGCTGAAGCTGCTCCGAATAAGTTTTTTTCTAGCCCTAACCAGGTGCTAATTATCTTCCCAGCTCTCACTGGCTTGCATGCTCTTCCATTGTTACTCTCTCAGAAGAAGGTTTTTTAAAGTCCTAACCAGGGGATAAAATAATGTGCTGAAGCTGACCAGACTAAGGATGCTAGCCAGATGAATACCTGGTAGGCAGATTGTTTTCCCCTATTTTCCTCCCCAAAAACTAAGGTGCGTCTTATACTCCGAAAAATACGGTATGCCAAAGGAAATACAGCATTGTAGAAAAGTCAACCTTGTTTATTACACTAAAGGTTTCTGGTTATGTTTCTAAGGGCATTGATCTTTTGAGGAATGGATTATTGTTATGGAAAACTTTCCTCTGAGGCTCCAGATTTGAAAAGTATTTTGTTTTGTTTTCTATGAAAGAAAGAAAAAAGACACCATGGGAACACATTACCTAGTGGAAGACATTTTTTCCCAAAACATTTTTTGAAATGTTTGCTTCATAACCATTATTTTTTAAAAAAACTGATTTTGTTTGACCCAATAATATAAAGTTTTTGTAATAGTTGAAAAACTCAAGATGGAAAGAAAGCATTCATTTAGACCTAAATTCTTTCTTATTTTAAAGATTGATAAAACAATATTTAAAAATAGAAAAAATGTTTTTAAAATGAACAAAATATCAACATGATTTCCACAGTTAAAATTGGATTGGTTTTTATAATTCATTTAGAATATTGTATTGACCATGATTAGAATTGTATTTTAAAAACCAAACAACAATATTTTTAAAAAGTTGCCATGTCACAAACAATTTGGTAGATTCAGCCAGTGGAGATTTATTTCTGGACTGATAATTAAATTTGAAAGCTATAATATATCTTGATATACAATATAATCATCAAAATATTTTATTTGTATGCAACTTTTCCATGGTAGCCACTCTCAGAATGCCTCACAACACCAAAAAATATGTACAAATATTAAAAGACCATTCGCTAATGAAACAATCATGTTTTAAAAATATCTGATTCATACGCATTGGGTTATAGGTATGCATTTAGTTGTCTACATTTTGAGCACTCTGGTTGTGCACGTGTGTAGACTGAAATATGAGGAAGAAGCAAGGCAGGAGATTTAAGAGGCTGCTCCTCTGAGTTGTGAACACTTGGCGGCAGCAGCAACACACACAAAAACTCAAATCCAAGAGTAAGTGATTTATTGAGTGGCTCTAGGCAGAGCATTCCTAGCAGGGTATTTATCTAAGCTGAACTAGTCAGCTAATTATTACACTAAAGGCATGAAAAAGAGAACTGTGGAATAGGTTAGGCTAAGAGAGAATGGATGTGTTTGCCCATATTGTGCTAAACCAAAAGCCAAATGATGCTCACCTAATTTGTTAAGCCAAAATAAAAAAGCTGTGTTATTACTAATCATTATGATTGATCTACTAACATCCTCTGCCAAGATTATAGCCATGTAGGGATTTGAACCCTGTTATTTCCAGGCCAACATTTTAACCACTATATATTATATATTTATTTCCCTGGCTTCCCTTTGGAAAGGAGAAAATATGGCTAATAACAAGTTAAACCAATAATTCAACCCTAGTACAAAAAGGCATGAAACATCTTTCCTCACATGAACGAAAACAATTTAATAACATAGAGATCAGTACGATTTAAAATGCATACAGAGTTTTGATTGTACTAATCAGGCTAAGACTTGCTTAACTCCCAAGTGCAGGAAATTCAGTGAGCGGCTATGTTTATCTTTAATGAAGAAAATAATAAATGCTTTGAAAATTACTGGCAGCATATTGAACTGTAAAAAGGGGTTGGAAAACTATTTGTAGCATCTTGAACTGAATGGAAGACAATGGAAGACAACTGCAACTGTTTAATAATGGAGTCATGTGCTCTTCCATGCAGCTCTAGTGACATTGCATTTCAAAACAATTTTTATTTTCAATCTTCATAAGCTAAAATACCTAAAATGCACAAGACATAGAACTTCATTAGAGTTGGAAGGGACCTTAGCGGTCTTCTAGTCCAACCCCTGCTCAAACAGGACATCCTATACCATTTCAGACATTGTTATCATTTTGACCTGATTTGCAGCCTTCAGGAGAAAATGTAGTTTGTGGCACCAGTGCATGCAGAGTGATCACTGGTCACATCATGCAGCACATGGTAAATACAAGATACAAAATAGAAACCATAATCATAGGGCCAATATTTTGATGTAAGTTGCAGTGGTTGCTATATTTAACTTTGGATGAAAAAGAAAACAATTTATGATTGTAATATTAACATTCTAAATGGTGATTAATATTGATAGATATTTTTCTTTCCTTTCTGTTTTCACTTCTCAAAGCTATCTCATGTTGGAGAAGACTGAAAAACCTGAGTAACTTCAAGCAGATTTTGAGGAATTTCGTTTCCAGATCAGCTGTACCAATCAGTGTGCTTTTCTCTTCTCTGCATGAAACTTGTTTTGCTAAAGATCCAGTGTACCAATGTTACTGGTACAAACATTCATGACATTTTTGGCTTGTCTAGAACAAGGGGGAAAGAAGATAGGGAATTCAGTGTCATTTGCTTCTTACTAACACTGAACTCCAAATCTTTGTGTGACCTGTCAGTTGGATGCATAAGGAAGGAAAGACATAAGCAACATATTAAATTTAGTCCCTTGTTCAGGAAGAGTTGAAACATCTTATGGTAAATTCTCACTCAAACTACTTGGTCCCAAAGGTTGTTTGCGTCAAAGTACCCCAAAGTCCATGGAACATTAAAAAAATTGCATCTTGCTCAATACTTAGAGAGGAATATTTGGTATAGTAACTAAAAATTCCAAAATTAGATCTAAAGCCAGACTGAAATGGATTTGGAAAGTCACACTATTCGATGAATCATACATTGTGATTCATCTTCTGGTCAGGACTTTTAATTATTTTTGAATGGGGACTCCCATGATTCCTAACCATTTGCCAAGGCAAGCAAGGTTGATAAGAATTAAAGTTCAAAAGTGTCTAAGAGCTTCATGCCTGACTAGGCTCTCAATGCTTAGTACCTATTCAATGCCTTGTGTTCATGAATGGTGTACTGCATATAATTATGATATTCAGAGAAAGTTCTGGAAGTAATGAAATTTTGTTAAATTTAATGCTGGTAGTTGTATAAAGAATACCCCCATTAGGTGTAGAGACAGAGATGCTATAAAAATAAATGTTTGTGCAGAATTTCATTGCGCCGGGGGGGGGACGGACCTCCAGCCCAGAATGAACCTGAACTCTAAGCAGAAAGCAAAATACAAATAGTACAAGCAAAAAGAAAAATGGGGAAAAAATAGCAACTATCAGAGTAACTAAACCGGTGAGCACTCTCCAAATTCCTTTTCTTCTATCTCATTTTAGCTTTTACATCTCAGGGGAGAGACTCTTAAATGTATTCTTAACAGCCATTCTATGTGGGTAAACTTGTGCTAAAATATATGGCAATCGTATTATTTGAGCTGGATGCAGACTGAAAAGATACAAAGCGAAATATTCCTGGTAGTAAGCCACAATTGTTATAGAACTTCAGGTGCAGTTGACAGACTGCCTAAGAAAGGTAAATAGGAATTTACCGGCATGTTTACTCAGAAGAAAAATTTGTAGTGACTGCTGCTCATGTTCATGTCCTTATATTTATTTAGCTACATATTTTCAGTACGAGTAAATGCCAACACATATCTCCAATAGAAATAAATAATGGCACACTGAGTAATAGCTACTTTTCCACGAATGTTTGGGTTGGTAAAATATAAACATCCATTTTTCAGGTACAAATATTTTGTACCTGCACTTTTACAGACAACATACACACAATTAAGTGTAATTATAGTTCTTTTAATTACATTTTTTTTCATTCCACCTTTGCTATTGATTATTACAAAGGAAAAGAAATAGCAAAGACTACCAGTGTTAATGGGTATTTTGGGCTGTGGTTTTTTGCTTCTGCTATAGTCAGTGGTTCACTTTTCATTTTTTTTTTGTCTTTTATTATAGGTAACCATTCCTCAAAATTACAGAAATATTTCTTTAACCTTTTATGTACTTGTTCAACCCATATTAAGAATTTGTGCGATGTTCTTTTTATTCTAAGACGAGCATCGGGGTATTTTCTTTAAAAAAAAACCTGTCTTGATTGTGCAAACTTTCTTTTCAAGATCTTTCTGCCACAAAGTAAATTGCACTGAAAACCAAGTGGGATATGTATATGTGCATGCACAATGATTCAAATCTTGTTCCTTTAGCACATTTTCTCTATATAGAAAAATATAATTTCTTTTTATTTCCCCTTTTCCCTTGAAATTCTTTAAATCTGTGTGGAAGTATCACCCAAAGTTCCAGAAAAGATTTTGAAAGCTTGTGGAGACAGCAAGGCCAGGAGCCGAGTTAGCCATTGTACTGCTTGAAGCTGTTCCGTTGGAGGGAGGGATTAACTAGGTGCTACTTCCTGTAATTCCAGTTAGTTTCAGCGTTATTTTTCAGCTTTCTTTACTGTACTGAACATTCAAACAATGCATAAACACAAAAATTATTTTATATTTAATATAACTGTATGAATGTAGAAATGCTTTGTATACATCATACCATAAGAGAAGAATCTCTGGCAAAGTATTTATCAAGGTATATGGGGAAGGAGCATTGGCTTACCTGAACGGAGAGAGTCCAAGCATGGGTTAAACTTCGGTAGGTTGCCAAGGGACTGAATTAAATTTAGATCTGAAACACGCCCCTCTGCTCAGTCAGTTTTTCAAACGAAGGCGTAGACCTCCATCAGATCGAGTCCAGGGTCGCCAGAAGGTCTGAATCTACTAGGACGTGGTAGATTCAGACCTTCCGGTGACCCTGGAACTTGATGGTTGCCAGGGCGGGTTTGGACTCTCCTGCAGCGCACAGAGAAGACCGTTCAGGTAAGCCAATGCTCCTTCTCCTGTGCACTGCTTGGAGAGTCCAAGCATGGGATATACCCAAGCTTAAGTCTCGAGGGCGGGAACAGGCTGGTCCAGGGGAGCCGAGGTGGAGCAGACCCTTTATAGTACTCATCTCCCAAAAGCCACCTCTGCAGAGGCAAACACATCCAGCTTGTAGTGCTTCACAAATGGTGAAGGTGAGGCCCACGTCACCGCCCTGCAGATTTCTTCGATTGACGCCTGTGTGGCCCAAGACGCTGAGGTGGCCACGCTTCTGGTGGAATGCGCTGTGATTAGGCTAGGTAGTGGCCTGGACTGACAGTGATAAGCTCTGGCAATGCACGCCTTCAGCCAGCGGCTCACTGTCGAAGGGCTGACTTTACGGCCTATGGAGGCTGGTTGAAATGAGACAAATAATGCCTCAGTCTTACAGAAAGAAGCAGTCCTTTTAATATAAATTTGGAAAGCCCTCCTGACATCCAGTTTATGCCATTTATGTTCCAAAGGCCCGATGGAACCAGGAGTTAACTTTTGGTAGGAAGGAGGGATCCAAACGAAGGACCACCCTGTCAAGGTGGAAATGACATAAGTCCTGGTGCACCGAGAGTGCTGCCAATTCCGATACTCTCCTGGCTGAGATTATGGCGACCAGGAAAGCCGTCTTAAAGGTCAAGAACTGAAGCGAGACAGTCCTCAACAGTTCAAATGGTGATGATGTGAGTGCTTGCAACACCAGGGAGAAATCCCAGGAGGGATAGTGTGGACCACCTGGGGTCGCAAATTAGCAGCTCCTTTTAGGAAGCTGCGCACTCTAGGATGATGACTCAAGGATGGGAAGTTGCCAATGCGAATTACGGTTGACAAGGCTGCAAATTGCCTGCGGAGGGTGTTGGGGGCTAATCCCTTATCCAACCCCTCCTGCAAAAATTCTAGGATCTGCTGAAAAGAGGAAGATAGCAGGTCAAATCAATTATTGGAGCAGAAAGTACAATATGCCGACCAGGTCATGTTATAAATGCGATTGGTGGATGCCCATCTGGATGCCTGGATGGTAAGTATCACCCTCCTGGAGAGATTGTCCTCCTTCAGAATGTCCCTCTCAAGAGCCAGATGGCCAACTGCAGCCACTGGGGCTCTGGATGGAGAAGGGCCCCCTGGCTGAGAGAGACCTGTTGGTCAGGAATTCTCCAGGGACGAGACACTGAGAGTTCTACCAGATCCGTATACTAAGGGCATCTGGGCCAATGGAAAGCGACAAGTAGGATCTCCGCCTTTTCCGCCAGCATCTTGTGAATCACCCTCGGGATGAAGGGGAGAGGAGGGAAGGCGTACAAGAGTCCTGGTGGCCAAGGACTGCGAAGGGCATTGATCCCTTCTGCCCCCAGCGCTGGGAATCTGGAAAAGAATCTCGGTAGGTACGTGTTTGTTGGAGTTGCAAATAATCCACCTCTAGTCGGACAAATCTCAGGGACAGAGTCTCGAATAGGTCCGGGTGCATGCGCCACTCTGCATGGTCTATAGTGGAGCGGCTCAACCAATCCGCCTGCACATTCGAGACACCTGAGATGTGCTCTGCTCAAATTGATCAGACGTGCAGCTCCGCCCAGAGCCCAAGTCTCTCTGCCTCTTTCATGAGGCGTGTGGATCTTGTGCCCCCCTGACAGTTGATATGAGACCAGGTGGCCACATTGTCCATCAATATGAGGACATGGGAGTCCTTCACCAGTCCCTCAAAATGTTGGAGGGTCAGGCGCACAGCTTGAAGCTCCAACAAGTTTATGTTAGCATTGGTCACATCCGATGGGCTCCAACATCCCTGAGTCACCTGGGACCGGGCGAGAGCTCCCCATCCGAACAGACTGGCATCTGTGGTAATAGTCACTTGGGTGGGCTCTTTGAAGAAGCAGCCCTTCTGAATGGCCGTGGAGGACCACCAGCACAGTGACTGAAGGACTGCCATTGGCACCCGTACCTTTGCGTTGGGGTGGCTGGTCCTCGCTTGTTGATGTGGGAGCAAGCACCATTGGAGCATGTGAGCGTGAAGTCTCTCCCACGGTACCATGTCTATACAAGAAATCAATTTTCCCAGCAGCTGGGAAAGAAGAGCTAGGGGTACACACCATTGCTGACAGATCAGAGTCACCAGGGAAGCGATGCTGGCTCAACGCTCTGGCGACAGGAAGACTTCGCAAGTCTCGGTATTGATGACTACCACGAGATGAAGAAGTGACGTGGTTGGAGTCAGATGGCTTTTCTGGAAGTTCACAGAAAATCTGTGTGCTTGTAGAGTCCGAATTGTGAGCAGGAGGTCCTCGCGTGCACGCAGGGGCAATGGAGACTAGATGATAATATCATCCAAATAGCACTAAGGCATATTGGACGTGCCCTGAGGTATGCCGCCACTACGTCTAGGATCTTGGTGAAGGTCCTGGGTGCCGATGACAGGCCGAATGGCAGGCCTCGGTATTGAAAATGAGTCCCGCAAAGCAGAACCTCAGGAATCTTCAGTGTGACGGACGTACTGGCACATGGAGGTAGGCCTCCTTGAGGTCTATGGACGTGAGCTAATCGTGTTGCCTCATTCATCCCAGGATGGATTTGAGGGATTGCATTTTGAAGCGCTTGTACGCTACATAAGTGTTGAGCTGCTTCAAATTTAGAATGGCTCTCCACCCCCCACACCCCCCGAACTCTTGGGGACTAGGAATAAGATGGAATAAAACCCTTGTCTCTCCTGTCCCTGAAGCATCTTCTCTATGGCCAAAATATCCAGCAGGTGGCAAATTTCTGCATCGATTAGGGCCCGTTTGATGGCATTGGACGGAATGGGACACTGGATAAACCGGCTGGGGGGCCTGGATAGAAATTCTATGGTGAGTCCAAATTTGATCGTTCTGAGAGCCCAGGAGTCTGTGGATGTGACCTGCCATTGGGCGGTGAAATGTTGTAGTCTGCCGCTGATGGGCACTGCTACCCTGGAGTCACTTGGACCTGCAAAAGGCCTGAGATCCAGATCCCCAGAAGGGGAGCCTTGACTGGGCGAATTACCTGCCCCTGTCTCTAGTGGCGGATCTGTCCTGTGCTCTGTCTCCCCACTGAAAATACAACCTTTAGAACTGTGGGACACCAAAGGAAGTGTCGGGCCAAAAGGGCTGCTGACGAAAATAGGGAGCAGGACAATGGTCTGCCCGCCTGTGCACCCGGGGCAGCACCTTTCTTTTCTCCCTGTCCTCGACCAGAATCAAGTCCAGGGATTAACTGAATAGATTCCCTCCCTTGAAGGGAGCAGCTGCTAGGCGCCATTTGGAACGAGTATCTGCCTGCCAATGATGGAGCCACAGGAGACGGCGAGAGGTGATACTAGATGCCATGGTGCAGGACGCAAACTTGGCAGAGTTAAGAGTAGCATCCACGGAGAACTCCACCGCAGCCAAAAGTTTATTTAAGTCCTGCCGCAGGCGGGTGTCCTCCGGTCCTACCCTGGTCTGCATCTTCCTGATCCACATGATGGAAGTCCTATTAAAGAATGATGCAGCAGTAGCTGCATATATAGACCAAGCAGCTGCTTGATGGGTCTTACGCAAGGAAGACTCGGCCTTATGGTTGTCAGGCTTAAGACCCTCTGACACTTCAAAGGGAAAAACTGCCAAGGAGACCAGGTTGGCTACAAGAACGTCTATGGCAGGAAGCTGTAGAAGCGCCTCCAAATCAGCCCCCAAACCATAAATCTTGCGCTCTGATGAGGATGGTCCAGGAGTGATGGCAGGATGATCCTATGGTCTCTGTATGGTGTCTAGAAAATTGTTTGAAGATGGATAGATTCCTTTTCTTGTGCCGGTTCCGAGAACAAGCCAGCTGCTGGGTCAATGCCTGCAGAAGGGTCGGAAGACGCTTCGGACATGCCGATATTCGCCGTGGCTTTGGCCTTGTGTCTTAAACAGAACTGGTTTGAAAAGGCCGGTAACGACCGGCTCATCCGGAACCAGACCTTCATCATCTGACAAACCTTCATCAATAATGCTTCCCTCACCCCTAAGGGATTCATTGCTCAGGACTGAGGAGCGGTGAGAATATGGGGCACCAATGTTGGTCCAAACCCCTTGCATTTGTGCTGGGTTTGCAGAGTAAGCAGTCCTCTGCTGGAGGCCAGCAGCGATGCCTTGGGAAAAGGCATTGGCTATCATGTCTTGCAGCTCTTGTGGAAGTTGCTGCATTTGGTCATTCCCAGGGCGGAGGCAGAAGGAACCACCTTTGTAGATGAAGAGGAAGGTGGTAACGGAGCAAGGCTGAGCCCTGGCACAGATATGTCTGGCAAAGTTGTCTCTGCCAGTTCAATGTCCTGGGATCCATGAGGATGGTCAGGCGACCAAACATGTTCGGTCGCTGTGCTGGTTACGACAGGCTGAGGAGGCAACTGAGGCATCGGAGGCATCTCCTGAGGAATGGGGGATGCATGATGAAGGGCCGCCTCAGTCTGCTTTTGGACCTTAGCAAATTGTTTCTCCAAGGCCCGAAGCCGCCTCTCTGCGTCCTTAATAGCCACTGCAGATGTTTGTTTTCAAGAGGCCTTAGGAGCCCTGGGTTGTTTAGGGTCCCCTTTTGCCAAGGTATGGCCCTTGGAGCCAGATTTCTTGGCGCCAGATGAAGTGGAGGCCTCTTCACCTCCACGTCTGTCTGCTTTGCCAGCCATTGTGATTAGCTAAACGTGTAAGCTGGATCTCATAGATAGTCTCAGACCTGTGTAGTTCGGAACTGAGGAAGGTTGGGTCCCCAAGTCAAGGAAGAGTATTGCCTAGAGGCATAGACTCCTATGGGGAACAGGCCGTGGGGCAATGAATGGTGGTGGTTGCCCAACGGATCCCCAGGTACTAGCACCCACACACCCACACAGATTAGCGGCAAGCGGAGGGCTAAAAACCAGTCGACAGCAAAGGCGATGTGATGGATCACAACAAGGGAAGAAGAAGAAGAAGAAGAGTCCAAGCAGTTAAACTATCAGTCGTTTTCCAAGGTTGAGCTAAGAGAAAAATAAAAACGTCCCTCTAGGCTCGAGTGAGTTTGAAAAACTGACTCGGTGGAGCAGAGAGGGCGTGTTTCAGATCTAAATTTAACTCAGTCCCTTGGCAACCGACTGAAGTTTAACCCATGCTTGGACTCTCCAAGCAGAGCACAGGAGAATAGTTATATTTTTCTATATAAATAAATTCATTTTCTTCATTAAGCTTTAGTTATTACATATGGGCATTAACAGATATGCAATATCTGAATTTTTTTTAATCTTAGTGTTTTTAAAATATAGAATTGATTTGTGTGTAATACTTTATCTAGACTTTTATCATTATCCAACTTTTTCTGCATGCCTTTTGCTACTTAGCAGTGTGAGGTATAAGAGATACGTAACCCTTTTGGGACTAAGGGCATACTGTCAATTTCGGGAGATTGAAAGTTACAAAGTGGAGGAGACCATCATATATGAAGGCAGAACTAGGTTTGAAAAGACTTTGGGGATTTTTTTTTAAAAAAAGTATAATACTTTTAAGCAGTTATTAAAGATGGGCAATTTCTTAAGGGCAAAGCAGCTTCCAGCCAGCCTACTGGTCTTTTGGAGAGCTACAGATAGCCATTCAATAAAATGCTGATAACATCAGAATGGATGCAGCTAAATTTTTTAGTCTTAGCTTAGTAAGTCTTACTGATTGATTAACCTAACTGAATAAAAATAGAGATGCACACCATCCCCTAGATTGGGGAACTGGACAGGAGTAACCTTTATCTTTGCCTTTAGGAAACCAGTCAGTGGACAGGGAGATATTGTGAATAGGAATGTTCTGTTACTACTTTCTCTATTGGCAGAACATAATTCCTTAGCATTGAATTTCCTTTTGATTAATCTTCGGTTAGCCCTTGGATTGCTCTTTCCAAGGCATGGAGAATCTGAAGATTCCAGAATTTCTGGACTTTTCATCATCAGCCGCAGCAAATATTCAATTATATGCCATCAGGTTGAAGTTGACACTTAGCAACCATATGCACAGACATTTTACAGATGATCTGTTTCCAAACTGATCTTTCAGGGCTTTTGATGCCTGTAATCCTCTTCTTCACTTTGCTCCATCTTTTCTAGCATTACAGACTTCTCAAAAGAGTTATGTCTTTGCAAAATACATTCAAAATATGATAATTTGTGTTTGCTCATTTGTGCTGGATTTATTTGTTCCACATTTCTTTTGTTTTCTTTCTTTGGTGATACTCTCAGGAATATTCCATCGATACCAAAGTTCAAAAGTGCCAATACTTTTTGTCTTGCTTCTTCAAAATCCAATTTTCTGCCTTTTTGTATGATTTTGTAGAAAATCATACAAAAAACCATTGTCTGCACCATTCTGATCTCATTTAATACAGACATATAATAGATGAAGGTCATAAATTTATCTGAGTATCTTTTCCAAGGCCTTTATTGCCACCTTAACAAATACTAGTCTAGGACACGTTTTTGATGCTTCATCCTCATTTTAAAACCACACTAATCTTCCGATCTACATATGCATATTGAGAATGTAGGTTGAATAAACAAGTAAAGATTACATAGCATTATCTCACTCCCTTGCTTACCCCAAACCAGTTTATTTCAGTATGTATTATCTGGATTATAGCTTCCTATCCTGTGTGTAGGTGTCATGTAAAGGGAATAAGATGATTTTGGATATCATTAATAGTAATAGCACTTAGACTTATATACCGCTTCATAGTGCTTTACAGCCCTCTCTAAGCGGTTTACAGAGTTCAGCATATTGCCCCCAACAATCTGGGTCCTCATTTTACCCACCTCAGAAGGATGGAAGGCTGAGTCAACCTTGAGCCAGTGAGATTTGAACAGCTCAACTGCTGAACTAGCAGTTCAGGTTGCAGTGCTGCTTTTAACCACTGCGCCACCTCAGCTCCTAATGTATCCTAAGTACATTCCACATCTTTACATAATTAATAAAATCAAAGGTCTTTCTATAGTCAATAAAGCACATATTGATTCCTTTTCCCATTCTTCGGTTTATACAATTACACAATGTGCAACAAGAGTTATGTATCTCAATCCTTGGCCTTTTCTAATACCAGCTTGAAAATTTGGCATCTCTGTCTTCATATATGCCTTTATTTTCTTAACATGACATTTCCATGCTCTGTTATCTCCTTTGATACTGCTATGTAGACTGACATCTTGCAAGATGTTGGCACTGTCTCCTCTCCTTACTGGCACAGATTTGCTGGCCTAACTTGGTTAGGACATTGACTGATTCTTTTTCTGCTGATTGCCATATTTATATGGCTGATTGCCATATTTATGTAGCTACCCCATTAATATCAGTAGTTTCCGACTTAGTAGTGGCTGGCGTGCTGATCTTATTTCATCTTGTAGTGCTAGATTTTCTTGTAAACAAGGAATATCTTCTAATGTGTCTCATTGTTGACATTGTACTGTACAAAATTTCAGTGTGCACCTTCCATCTTTGGTGTCCTTTAGCATACTGATCTGAGCTTCCCTCTGAGTTCAGGGATCTTTTGAAAGATTTTATTTTTCTGTATCTGTTTGCAGGTAAGTAGTCCTCACTTAACATATACCTGTTCAGTGACTGATTAATGTTATGGCAGCACTGAGTTAGAGGTATGTACAACAGATCCTCCTACTTGTGGTCATCACAGCATCCTCATAGTCGCCTGACCTATTTGCAACCTTCACTACTGGCTTCTGACAAGGTAAATTCAATGGGGAAGCCAGCTGGAGATCACAAATGGTGATCACATATCTTTAGGATGCTGTGACCATGCAAGATTCCCCTCACAATTGGGACTGCTGGAATTGTGGTTGTGAGTCATGTGATGTCACACCTTATGACCATGTTGCTTAGTGATGAAGTTCCTGATGTCCGATTAACCGTTGGTGAGGACTATCTGGTGACATTTTGTTTCTATTAACAGGTCTCTGAAAACTTTTGTTAAATCAATCTTAAGAGCTTTGTTTATCTGGAGCTAGGGTGCCTAGCATCTGATATTGTATTGTTATTCATTATTAACTATCCATATAGTCTTCTTCATAAAATATAGGGGTGGTTTATTACGAGCCTTCTCCTGCACAGTATGGATTAGCAATAGCAATAGCACTTAGACTTATCTACCGCTTCATAGTGCTTTACAGTCCTCTCTAAGCGGTTTACAGAGTTCAGCATATTGCCCCCAACAATCTGGGTCGTCATTTTACCGACCTCGGAAGGATGGAAGGCTGAGTCAACCTTGAGCCGGTGAGATTTGAACAGCTGAACTGCTGAACTGCAGTGCTGCATTTTAACCACTGCGCCACCTCGGCTTATTATGCTATTGCTGTATTCACTCTAACGATCATTCTGGTATCTTCCTATATTGATGCTGCCCAATATAGATGCCTGCTTGCTTTAGCTGGGAAGCTGGTATGACTTTCTTGCTTTGAATTGTAGTCTAGAACATTGGAAAAACCAGGTTGCCTGTACTTGCTGTATCTGTTTATTTCAGAGAGATTCCCATTGAATTGGATGGCACAGTGGTTAGAATGCAGTATTTTAGGCTAACTCTGCCCATAGCTTGGAGTTTGATCCTGAAGGGGCTTGAGGTTGACTCAGCCTTCCAAGGTCGGTAAAATGAGGACCCAGATTCCTGGGGCAATATGCTGACATTGTAAACCACTCAGAGAGTGCTGTAAAACACTATGGAGTGATATGTAAATCTAAGTGCTATTGCTAATTCCAGCAGGAATACTTCCAGACCTGTTTAGCACTCTAAAATGAGCATGTAAGTTTCACTTTTTAAGGAATGCAAATGAAGTTCATGCTAATTAGTCAGGTCTGAAAATATTTATTGGTGTTCCCAATAATTTATAGTAAAGCCCTGAATTTAAGTAGCATTAAAAGCACTTTATTAATTTTCATAATCAAACATTCAATTTAATTTTTTCTAAGTATTGAAGAAACATTTCAAGATAGTCATATATTGTAGTTGGTAAAAATAACATGTGACATTTTTAAATGTTTTGTTCACGAAATTACAAATCCTTGTGAATACCTATCAGAATCAGACCAAAGAATGAATAAGTTAGAATGCAAAAATGTTCTATTATCATTGAATTAATCTGGAAATAATCAGATCTTCTAATATTTCTAATTATAATTTAACAACATCATGATGTCTTGATCACAATATATGGCATAGTAATATGTGATGCAGAAACAAACAAGCAGGCCAAAGATGGTCTTCAAGTTCACAGCCTGCAAACATATTAACACAACAACTGACAACATTGCCAAGAGACTCATTAGTCTGTTGTGTCAATGATCCTTGAACTAATAGGTCCTTTAAAAGCCTCAACATGATAGCTTACAATAGATCCTTCATTAATGCTGGTACAATGGAATTTCTAAGTAAGTCCTGAAATCATTATTTTTACAATGTAAATAATCTATGTTCTGAGGTACATGAGAATTAACACACTACGATCTCCAAATGGATTAGAGAAAATTGATGCCATTTTTCAGAAGCTTAAAGAAGTTAGTAGTGGGAGTCATACTGAAGTAAGCAATTGTATTATTTCTTTTTGTAAGAGTATTAGAACAGCTGGAAGTCAAATACCATCTTGCACTAATTGACAGGGAAAAGAATTCTTTAACGCCCCTTATCCCTGATCACTTTTATGGGAAAATCCTATGAAGAGTGAAAGTCGACAGCATCCTCACTAAACACATTAATCTTTAAAAAGACCAGACTAAAAGGTAATGCAACAGCAGAGATGTGGCTATCCAGCACCTTGTAAAGTCCCAAGTGGTTTCTGGACTGTTTAATTGCAGCATTAGGCAATATCAAAGAGAGTAAATGTATACAATGCTATTTAATCTATGTGCTAGGCATCACAAATGTCTTTTGATATCTATATGCTAATTAAAAACTGAAGAAAGCAACAATACGGTCTCCCAAACACTGACGTTTAAAATGTGAATAAACAGTTTAGACAGATGATAAACAGTCCTTTCTATTTTCCAAAGAAAAATTAAGAATTCGGTATATTAAATAATCCCAGAAATTGATAAGTGTACATTTGTATATACAAATTTAATTTATGCTATGAACATGTGTCATCATAGTATAGTAATGCATTAAAAAGAGCTGTATCCTGTTTTTTGACATAAGTTAGGAATAATTGACAACAGGCTGCAAATTACTGCATATTCTTAAACATTTTTAACACAGCAATTAAATTACTTTTTATCACCTCAAATTGTAAGAACAGCAGCTGTACAGATCCAATATTTGAATATCATATGATAAAAAATATGGTATATAAAAAGACCACAGAGATACACGTAGGCTGCATGCATGAAATACAACTTCCAGAATACAACAAGAATACTTCATGTGCAAAAGAAATCTTTACATTTAGTGTGGATACATATGTAAATCTATCTTTTTCCTATTTGCATTATAATACCCTTTCATGAATCTCACTACATTGGCTACTGGCATATACTATGTTATCCTTATATTATGTTGGCATACACATATACTGGCATATGCTATATTATCTTTATAGCTACCAGATATGAGACATGTTTGCTCAACTCAACTAATGGGATATTCAAATTTACAGTTGAGCCATCACAAAAATGCAATCATTAGTCAAGACTGAATTTCCATTCATATAAATATTTATATAATCTATTTATATAAAATGATAACTTGTAGATCAGGTAAAATTTGGTATATATAGTACAGTATAAGCCTAGTTATTTTACCTGATTAATGGTTTAATGTAGTATAATAAAGGCACAAAACAAAAATTATTCAGGGAGTTATCTCTTAAGTATTTATTGATTTATCATTCATAGTGCTCAAAATATACACTGGGAATTAAATTTTATGCTAGATCTAATTCAATAATTATTTAACGACTAAATTTAATTTATACTTGATATAAACATTTCTTGCAAAATGGGAGGCTTTGGGATACGTCCAAGAATATGCTGGGATTAACAAATTATCACAGAAAATAAAATCACCCCAAGTTTGTGACAACAATTGAATTAAAAAAATTGTAGAACTATAAATGTGATGCCAAAAATGCAACTGCCTAAATTTTAATAAAAACTAATGGGCTGCAGCAATACACATACCTCCTTTAAGGAATGTGTCTTCAATTCAGAAACATTTTTGGTGACTACAGAGACTCGAAGAGGGATTAACTCCCTGCAGAGATACCAGGATATTTCAAAAAGGATGTGAATGAAAAGGAAAATGATGCAGTGGACATTTTTCTTCATTACTTTCCAGCCCACTGAAGTGAACATACAATGAGGGAGGTCTACGGACATTGATTTCAGATCTAAGGAAGTATACAGCTAACAGCATTTTAAGTGTATCCATTTTCAGTTAGTTCGAACAAAATTACAAATGAAGAATGTAACAAAGTAATTTTTGTAGGAAATTTCAGGCTAAAAGTGATCATTTAGATCGAGAAATGTTTCTTTCCATCAAGAATAAAGATGTGTATGTGTATCTTTCTCTCCCTCCCTCCCAGAGAGAGAGAGAGAGAGAGAGAGAGAGAGAGAGAGAGAAGTACTTTTGGCTGCTTTATCCTTTGTAGACATTTTGCAAACTGTAATCTGTCTTCCTTTCAGCATGGTAATCTTTAGCAATTTCGTTGTTCAAAGAGTCTTTTTTTGATCCTAAAAAGGTATTTGCCAGAAAATTTCAGACAATAAAGATCATAACCAACCTTTTAAAAGTCTTGAAAATCAGCACGCAATTTGTGTGTAAAAATAAAAAGGTCTTAACTAAACTGTGCCAAAGCTTTCTATAATACATACTTTATATACAGAAGACCAATTTAAACAGTACTTGTTAATATATGCCAGCTTCATAAATACTTTTAACCCTGAATTTTTCTAAGACCTTTTCCTTTGCATTTTATAGCAAGAAATGGTTAAACTAGCTAAGATTATGTTGCTCAAGATAACATGCTTAGTTGTAATAACAGTAATGTTTTACTACACTTTATAACAGCCATTTTCAAATGAAAAAGTTATGCTCTATACTTTGTTGTTATGTATAATTTACCGTAATGTAGAAATACAGCAATAAAGTTTGAAATATAAATCTAAAAGATAGAAAGAGTTTTATGAAAGGAAATATTTATTGGGTTTTGTATTTGGGGTTTTACTTCTGTAAGCTACCCCGAGTCACTGAATGACCTGGGCGGTTATATAAATGTTCTAAATAAATAAAGGTTTATAAGAATGAGAAATACATCGTGATAAAATATAAGATATTCTTGATGGGGACAAGGGCTAATAAATCTTAGACTAGTTAGTAATATAATCCACTCTTTTTATGCCATTCTATGATAATTTTAGATATAAGAAGAAGAAGAGGAGAGGAATTTAAAGAGCTCAGCAAGAATGGAATATTCTAAACTTCTAAGTTGTTAGTGTTGGAGCCAGAAAACTAAATAGGAGGGGAGAGAGGTTTAAAATGAAACATTATACAGGTAGAAGAGTGAGTCCTGTAAGAACCACTCCTTAATATCTCATCCCTTGCCTTTACCAGCTCACTTCCTCTGTTTGCAGAGAAGGAAGGAAGGAAGGTGTTCTGGGGAGGTGTCAAAAGAATAAGCATGAGGAAAGACCAATTCTATTGAAGCAGCATCTGCTACCTCTTACTCACTATCTTCCAGATTGGGGCAGGAAGGCAAAGAGTTCCACCCTCTAGGGAAAGCAGAGAAGCTGCTGACTTGTTTGACATATCACTTAAGCCATTAGGGGTTTTGAACACACTGATTTATAGAATATGCTTTATTGCCTAAGGCAGTAGGCAACAATCCACTCTTTTTATGCCATTCTATGATAATTTTAGACATAAGTGGTCCCCTTTGTGTGGACCACTACACTGGCACTGAAAGTTTTGAACACCATCACATAACCTAGAGCTGGTAACACAGCACCTGGAGGTACAATGGAACACATGATTCCTTGGAGACAAAATAATAGACTGCCATTTAGAGAAGAAAAATGTGTTTCCTGTATCTTGTCAAGTCCCTTTGTACTTTTTTCTTTATTTCACACAGGTGCTTTATAAAACCTTTCACAATTTTAATAGATGGAAATGCTGATTCCCCCCCCCCCAATAATTACTGAATAATGATAAGCTGTATTTCAACTAGTTTGTTGCTGTAAACTTTTGTTGCTCTTAGCAACATATCCAAAGTTTCAGATTTCAACAATATTCAAACCTCTATTCTATTTTCCAGTTAAGTGATAGAAACAGTTGATTTATGCAAAATTACGAAACTCAGAATATTCAGTGATTTTATCACATTTCCAGAATGAATCACATTAATTCAGTGTAAGCTATTTTAGCTCATGAATCATCTAAACAACTTTTCACTACAGGAGACCCTATACAACTTTTCACTACACTATAAACATTTTGTAACATTTACTACAATTGTCTCTTCCAGATTCTTGTCTTCATATTTTTAAGCAGAGTTCTTCCCCATCGAAACTCTAACATTCAATGTTGTTTGCAAAAAATAAAAAAGTCCCCATCAAGTAAACCAGATTATAAACCATGATCTGGTTTATAAAATGTAAATCCCCACCAAGCCTAGTCCTTACTCTTAGTCATTTTGGTTGAAAATGATCAGTCACATCTAAGGCAAGCAATGCATGCTGAGAAACTGTCCCCAGCAGCAGGGACAGCCTCAATTTCCAACTCAGAATAGGGCTGGAAGGGACCTTGGAGGTCTTTTAGTCCAACCCCCTGCTCAAGCAGGAGACCCTATACCTTTTCAGACAAGTGGCTGTCCAGTCCACTGGTTAATTGTTCTCACTATTAGGAACTTTAACCTGAAATTAAGGAGAAACTTCCTAACAGATTGCCTTTCAAAAGTTGTGGCTGCTTCATCACTGGAGGTTTTTAAGAAAAGACTGGACTGTATCCAAACCAGGTGGTTAGTATATGGATCCACTGTGTTATGCCAACCCAGACATGTGAATAAACCATGATTATGTTAAGGATAAGCATGAGGTGTGAAAATAGCTCCCTCTCTATCCGGGCATAAAAGCAGGAGAGACACCTTCCTTGAAGACTAGGAACCATCAAAAGCAGCTGATGGGGTCCCTTATGGTGCAGTCATTCCTTCTTCCAGCTACGCTTTACTTTTCTACAGATATCAACGCATCCTATTGCTGTGCAGAGCCGGTCACGTCTCTCCCAAGGTATAAAGTCCATTCAATTCTAACCTAGCTCGCTCTCAGCCACACAGTGGGACGCTGAGGCTGAAGCAAAGCAGCTGACTTCGCCGACCGAGGAGACGATTTCGCGAGACTTTGGAAATCTCGGGGCCAGGCAGGAGAGCGTTCCCGTTTCCTAGCGACGGTCGCGGGGATCATGGCGCGCCGGGAAACTTACACGGGGAGGAGACGGCCATCGGAGCCGGATCGACGGTTTTCTATCATGGATCTCAAACACCAGGCTGCAGAGTATTACCGGAGCAACGAAGTACCACAGCGCTTGGAGGAAGTACTCAACACCATGTTCTACCAGCGTCCCGGGGATCTCTACGGGTATCTGGTAAGCTAAACTGGACAGCGGCACCTGGACAGTTCGCGGATCAAAACGCGCAGGCGCACTAAATGGAGGCAATAGCACTAGCAGAGGGTTTTTTTTTGTAACTGACCATGTACAGGTAGTCGCCCGACTTACAACAGCTCATTTAGTGACTGTTCAAAGTTACAACGGCTCTGAAAACAGTGGCTTGTGACCGTTTTTTTACACTTACAACCATTGCAGCATCCCCATAGTCACGTGATCAAAATTCAGATGCTTGGCAACTGGTTCATATTTATGATGGCTGCAGTATCCTGGTGTCATGTGATCAGCTTTTGCGACCTTCTGACAAGCAAAGTCAATGGGAAATCCAGATTCACTTAACAACTGGGTTACTAAACAAATGCAGTGATTCACTTAACAACTGTCTCTGGCAAGAAAAGTCGTAAAATGGAGCAAACTCGCTTAACACATTTTTTTCACTTAGCAACATAAATTTTGGGCTCAATTGTGGTCATAATTCAATGACTACCTGTAACTGAAATTTGTTTCTCAACCTCAGCAACTTTAAGATGTATGGACTTCAAACTCTCAGAATTCACCAAGTAGAATGCTGCTGGCTGGGAAATTCTGGGAGTTTGAAGTCCATACCACTTAAACTTGCTGAGGTGAGAAATACTGAACTAACAGCCTGGATTTTATGGGCTTTTTAGCGCTTCCTGGAAATGAAATAACTCATTGGTTTTGTTAGACTTTTATGATTCAAGGCAGGCATGTCCAACCCACAGTCCAGGGGCTGCATGCAAGTTGGTAAAAAAAATAAATAAGTTTTTTATTTATAAATATTAACTATGAAAATATTTTACTTGCATCCCAAGATAATTCCTCTTTACCCAATGTGGCTAAGGCAAGCCAAAAAGTTGGACGCATATGATTTAATGTAATAGTAATACATTTATTACAATGTAAGCTCAGATGTAATAGAGAGTCAAGTAGAGACTCATCTTGATGTTCTCTATTTGAAGGCAGCCTACACTATAACAAATGTGAAGTCTTTAATTTAGCTTTCTTAATCTGGTGCCCTCTTTATGTCTTTGGACTGCTGTAAAAGACATAATAGTTTTGTTGCAATAGATAATAAGTGACTTACCTATAAATTGATTCTAGAAAGTAAATACAATTGCTAATTTAACAAGACTGGCATGCAGTAATTGCTTGTTAACAATAGCACATCTTTGAGTTCAGAGGTAGAAAAACTGTGGAAGCACACTGGAATATAAATCAAGTTAATGATAGCTTTATAAATACAACATTCAGTTCTAAACATATTGTGCCATCCATAACAAACTGAGTTTATGTAAAAATGACATGCATATTGTGATTTCATAATGCAAATACCACTGTTGCATAGTATCCCAACATCTGACACGATATGTAAGTTGTGATATTTGCATCATGATATGAATTTTGTCACTTCACACACACAAATACCAATTTTCCAGGAATGCCTGTGCACAACAGCTTTAATTATACTGAGTTCCTATTTAATTTTAATAAAAGCTTAATTAAGCAATTACTTGATAGGTTTGGAGTTGTAGAGTTTGGGAACTAGATCCGTATCTTTTCAGTTTTCTTTAAAACATATATAATTTCAGTACTTTTATTTAAAGAATTTCCAGAATTCTGGCAATGAACAGTATTCCACCTTAAAAAAAAACACAAAAAACCCAAATCAATCTAGATTGCGAATGAAGGTCAACCTAGATTGCCAGTTTGGGATCCTCATTCTAGGTCTTCAAACTTGGGATGGGGTGAAGATCACATCTTTTGTTTTGGGTTACAGCTCACCTTCTCTAATCTTTTTTTTTTACTGTAGCATCTTCTTTCACTGTAGCATAATAAAGCATGATTATACATTGAACATCTTCATTCTTAGTGCCAGAAAAAAAATCTGTCAACTGTTCGTCTCTTATCTCTCTAAGCTAAGATGAATTCTTTTTTTTTTGTACACGTTATCTATTATCCTTCATTTTCTCTCTCTCTTTTTTTCTCTGTGTATCTGCATGTATTCTCCCACAGTAACCAATATTGTTAAACAGAGAAAGGAAACCCATACCAGAATAAACTGCTGCTCTATGTGCATCATTAAGGAAGAAATATATTATAATCGTCTTTTATATAGTAATAAACTAATTTTGGATGGAACAATAACAAGCATCAAAACAAATAGCAAGTATTCCCTCTAGACATCTAGATACTTTTCAATGGCTGCTCTTACTTCAGCATGTTTATCTACATGCTGGGAAATGCTGCTTTGTTTCTGCATCTCACCAATGAAAAAAAATTATGATTGACATACCACAATTGTATACCAAAGAGCACTTTTCTACCCATTTACACATTACTCAAGACTCTTTTATTATATTATAATGTCTTCTACTAATTGAAAACTAGAGAGGATATCCGCTCTAGGTGCCTTGATGATGAAATATACTGCTACAGCCACAGAGTAAAAACTGCTTTGCAAACCATTCTGTTAAGGCTACCTGATCCTGCCATTGCTGTATTTCAGTCCAGTAATGCTGAGCCTCAAGGTAACCAAATGTTCTGCTATCTTGTTTTCTCTGACTTTTTTTTTTAAAAAAAACTTGTTCTACAGAACTGAAAAGAGGAAAATTTATCTATGGTAGCATATGTCAGAAGAGCCACCAGATCCACGGTGTGGCCTGGACTCCCATGTGGGTCACTCAACACTCCCATTTCCTTCCTTCCTTTCCAACATCAAAAGAAGCAAAACCTGGAAGCTAACACATTGGTGATCATGATAAAACAATATTAATCTTAGATAGCTTCATCCAAGATTGCGGTTCTCTTCCAGACCCTGGATTTCCAATCCAAATGGTACCTTATGGTCTTTTTAGGATGCTTTCTGGAGGCATACAGTTATATAAAACACTGCCATGATAAGCTGTGCCTTGACATCTCTCAGGTAGTTTGTATCATCCAGGCACATCTTTTGAATTTTTCCACAGCCTCCAAAAAAAAGGATTAAGAAGTTAAAAAATCTCAGGTGTAAGTACCCTAAGTGAGCAAGCTTTTTTTCCAATTCTGAGACACTTTTCTGAAAAGACTTAGAGTTTATCCTTAAGTCTAATGAAAAAGAATTGGCAATTACTATAGTGGTGTTGAAATAAAAAAAAAAGAAATCAATAGAAGGAAAAGAGCCATTAGGTCCAAAAGAACTGAAGGTAAAGAAACAGCTAAAGAAACACCAATTGAAAGGAAAAAGGACAGGAATAAAAAGGAGCAAGGAAAAGAAACCATATCGTAAAGAAAATATTGGCAGTTGAAATCTGAAGCCAGTGTATAATCTACTGGGTGCCCCGAGCAGCCTGGTTTCCTACATCATTAAACAGCTTGGTGGAAAAGAAAACAAGAGAGTAACAGTTTGACAGCTCTCAAGTGACATTAGGAGCCAATCACCATTAAAACAAATTCTTTGTTTGCTATCTTAAACAAAGCAAAAGTAAATCCTTTCTCCAGGCCTCTGTCCTTCTAGCTCTGCATATCTCCAAATTCCTTTTTTCAATTTTTTTTAATTTTTTAATTTTTTTCTTTTTACTAATGGTTTTATTTATTTATTTATTTTATTTGTCAAACATGTACAAGATAGTAGGTATTGGTATAAACATAAACATTAGCAAAGTAGGTACAAGTAAATTAGGCAATAGGACAGTAGGACAGGGACGGTAGGCACAATTGTGCGCTTATGCACACCCCTCTACCTCCAACCCCTCTGCCTGCCACGTACTTCAGCTGCTCTTCCACCACAGTCCTGCACCAACAGTGGCTGGCCTCTCTACCTGTTCTCTTCAACTCAAGCAACATTGCCACACCACCTCCTTGTATTGTAAAGCACCTTTCTCTTCAATAATGACTTATTTTGTAATAACTTCCTGGTAGGCAAAGACTGCTCTGGCACCAGTATATCCCTACACTCACACTTGGACACTATGTTCTATCTTCAGTGGTGGGATGGCTTAGAGCAGGACAGAAGACAGAGTGGCAGTAAAATAGATGTGGGAGACCTAAACTGCTAAGGATTGTGGTGACTTGGATTTGGATTCTTGATCATAGAACCGCTGTTTCAGTAGCTGGAGATGAGCTTACAAATGAGTTTTTTTATAGGGTTAGAAATGGGAGGGGGGCACACTGCTTTAAAGTGATTCTGCTTCAGTGATGGCTAACCTTTTCGGCACTGAGTGCCAAAAGCGTTCGTGTGCGAAAGCGTGCGCATGCGCGCACACACCCATAATGAAATTCGCACACAGTCCCCGGTGTGTCCCGCACATGCGCGCACAACCCCTGTGTGCCCGCACATGCGCATGTGCGCGCTACACCTGTGTGTGCACCCGTGACCCCGTGTGTGCATCCGTGACCCCTGCAAATGCACTCCTGTGCATGCCCCCATGCATGCACGTGTGACCCCTGTGTGTGCGCCCCACCCCCTGCACATGCATGTGCGTCTCCTGCATGCGCCCCGCCTCTCCGCATGCGTGGCAGAGACCCGAAAACCAGCTGGCCGATGGGAGGCGCATGCATGGCAGAGCTGAGCTGGGGCAATGGCTCGAGTGCCCGCAGAGAGGATTCCGTGTGCCACCTGTTCGCCTTAACGGTTCTAGTTGGTGTTGGTTATGAGGAGAGGTCCACTCAGGCCTCTTTTATTCAGGGGGCCTCGGGTCTCTGGTTTCCCCTTTGTTTCTTCTCCTATTTAAGTACATGAGGCCATTAGATAAGGTTATTTGATATTATGAATGGAGTATCATCAATATGTTATAAATCTCCATCCATGTTCCAGGAAGGTGATGCTGTTCAGGTGCATATCCAGTGTCTGGAACCTGGATGGGGAGCAAAGTGCTTTGACTGGATCAAAAGCATCTTTTTAGCGTTTGTGCCTTCCAGGCAAAGGTGACTGCTGGCAACTGTCCAGACAAGACCTTGCATTTTTTGGGGGCAAGATTTTGGAAGTAGTTTGCCATTGCCTGCTTTCTAGGACTGACAGAGTGACTAAGATCACACAGTTGTCTTTGGCCATAAGATGGGACTAGTTTCCCAGTTCCTAGCCTGGTGCCTTAACCACTTCACCAAACAGATTGTCTCACAAGTTGAATGGGTTTGGATTTCCCACTCTAGTGGGTTATGGGCTTTGGTGACTTATCATCCTTGATACTCAATGGGATAATACACCATCAGACAGAGTTGGTGCACAATTTGAGGGTTCTCCTGGGTTCACAACTCCTGGTAAAGCAGGAGATAGCAACTGCTGCTGGGGGAGGGCTCCTCTGTTCAAGTTGTGACCTTTCCTAGACTGGGAGACCTTGCTCACTGATATTCACATTTTAGTTATCTTTTAGTTGGATTAATGTAGTGTGATCTACATTGGTCTGTCCTTGAAAACGATCTGGTCCAGTTCGTCCAACATACAGCAGCTTGTTCTGGGTTTTTCATATTTTGCCTTTGTTACATGGCTGATGTATGAGTTGCATTAGCTTCCAGTTGTCTTCTGGATACGGTTCAAAGTGCTGGCTATTATCTTTAAAATTCTAAATTGCACGGGTCAAGGTCACTTGCAGGATCACCTTTGCTTGAGGGTATCTATCTGTCCTAACAAGTTCCATACCTTAAATGTTACCATCTGATCTCAGATACATGCCTTTTCTGTGGCTGCACCCGAAAGATGTTCAGAATCTGATGCTGTGATTACCTGATTGTTCATCACCAGGAATCAGTTTGAAGGAATTAGAAGGTAGAAACAAGGTTATGCATACTAATCAAACACAGAAACTCAGCTTGAGTATATTAGATAGGCTGTACTTCACAGCAGAATCTGCCACAGACTGACTGAAAAGAGTCCAGATAATCTGCTTCAACTAGGGTTGAAGTAGATCATACACCATTCAAGATTTTTTTCTCCCCAGTCTATGGCTACAAGAATTAGTAACTAAATGAACCACCTAATAAATTTAAGGAACAAAATAAGTTGCAATTGTATCTTTGAAAGCCTTTGAATCTAATTGCACTAATTGCACTAATTATTGGTCTTCTAGGCAAACTTCTTCTCTGAATTATCAAAACCTCCAGTGATATGCAAATTAGATGCTAAAAGTGTGCTGGATGGAACTGGCCGATCAACATTAGAAGTTGAAGTCTTTTGCCGAGTTAGAGACTGTGATAAGGTATGAGTTGTGTTGCAGTTAATTCTCTATTTGTTTATACAATTTCAAGGGTGACCAACTCCACCAGAACTTGATGCAGCTTGTAATGAAATCATTAAAATGAAAACATATGTGAAAGAAAAGCAATACAACTGACTGGAAGGCAGAATCAAAAAGCAAAGGGGCTCAGCCACCATCTTAACCAGTGGTGGGTTCCTACCAGTGCGGTCCACTCTATAGCACCGGTAGCGGCCCGCTGGTGATGTCACAGTACCGATGTGGTCGGTTGCCGGTGCCTGGGCGCCGCCATTTTTTTAAAAAAAAAATTAAAATAAAATAAAAAAATCTTCTGTGCATGCCTAGAAACCTGACAATTAAGTCTTTCCCCATCCCTTCGCTTGAAAATAATAAGAAGCTCGCATTTGACACTTTTCCTTCGCTTTTGCCTAAAGCTTCCCAAAGTGGGCGTTTTCCGAAAGCTTAACCTTTTATACTGTTAATTTTATACAGTTTTATACTGTTATTCTTTAGACGAAAACATTGAGGAATGTTAAAAGATACTGTTCTTTTTAACAGTCCTCAATATTTTCGTCTAAGGAATCCATGACTGAAACCAAAAATGCTGTATGAGACTTGCTTGTCTTTTAACTATAGCATTTTCTGCATATAAAGGTTGCTGTGTTGCCATGGTGTAACACACACTTTGTATGCAAAGCTTTTCATGTAAGGTATAAAATAGCAAAAATAGTAGTAACATCTCTCTGAAATAACTAATATATGACCGGCAAGCCACGCCCACCCGGTCACATGGCCGGCAAGCCATACCCACAAAATAAGCCACACCCACAGAGTGGTAGTAAAAAAATTAGGAACCCGTCCCTGATCTTAACCCAAGTCATTCATTACAGTGAAAACTTCTGACCTAGCTTGATTATCAATTGGATCAGGAAACGATATAGCAGGTCAAACTATTACCTTCCTGTTCAGTATGATCCTGATCTTACTTCCATCTTACTCCTACCACCTCTCTATGATTGTTGTTTAAAAAAAAAATACCGTTTAAATACATTCCTGTTGTATGTGATTTCGGTGCCTAAAGTTTTGATTTCCTGTAGTTCAATTAATTTAGGGCCAAGTTGAAATTCTATTTTCTCATTTTGCAACTGGGAAAATGTCCTTTTATATTATTTTATAATGCCATCTAATATGATGGAGGAATTACAAAAATTAGTCAAGTTTTCAAATTTTCATTTGAAAATATATTTCATTCATTACATATGCATTACATAGTTCATTACACTGTATATTTATATCATTTAGTTAGAAGTATTAATATTACTCTCTTTAATTTTTCTTTTGCTTCTTGAAAAATGGCATTAAATTTTGTTCAAGATATGTATTAGGGCAGGGGTCCTCAAACTTGACAACTTTAAGACTTGTGGACTTCAACTCCCAGCTATGCTGGCTGGAGTATTTTTATTTTATTTGTTTGTCAAACATGTACAAGATAGCAGGTATATGTATAAACATAAACATATACAAAGTAAGTACAGATAAATGAGGACAGTAAGACAGGAACTGTAGGCACAATGGTGCGCTTATGCACGCCCCTTACACACCTCTTAGGAATGGGGTGAGGTCAACAGTTGACAGTCTAAGGTTAAAGTTTTTGGGGTTTGGGGATGAAACCACAGAGTCAGGTAGTGCATTCCAGGCATTGATCACTCTGTTGCTGAAGTCGTATTTTCTGCAATCGAGTTTGGAGCGGTTTACATTAAGTTTATATCTATTGTGTGCTCGTGTATTGTTGCGGTTGAAGCTGAAGTAGTCATTGACAGGTAGGACATTGTAGCAGATAATTTTATGAACTACGCTTAGGTCATACCGAAGTCGTAGGATTCTGGGAGTTGAAGTCTTGGAGTTGAATTCTGGGAGTTGAAGTCCACAAGTCTTAAAGTTGTATTGATGAATCAAAACTTCACATAAAAACTGTTGTTTGTGTTAAAAAGAATTACATTAAAACTATATAGAATAAGTACAAGTGAAATAAAAATCTTTGAATAAAATTTTACTATAGAATTAAAATCTATGATTTACCTTGGATAAATACTTGAAGTGAGATAAGTTTATGATATGTGTCAGTGGAAGTATCTGGAAAAAACCATACATTAATAATAAAAAAAAGCTTTTAGTATAAAGTAATTTCAATGTCATGTTGTCTATATGAAATTTCAGTAATAAACATCTTTAAATATTGTTGCACAGATTATTTGTTCCAGCATGATCTCATGTCATGCTGAAATTCTTGAAAGTGCTTCAGCAGAAGTAATTGATGCAGATGAAAAGGAAAGATATGAATCTTTGAATACGGCAATTGAATGGGTAAATGAATCACTGAATGAAATGCTCAGAGGCCTTCAACCTAGTGACCAACAAAACATTGATGAGTTATTAAGGTAAGTGCCTCATTTATTTTGTTTGCTAAGAAGTTTTTTTTAATTTTATTTAAAATTCCATTATGTTGTAATTCAGCATTTGCACACAATACACTTGCGAACTTGAAACAGTACTCTTTAATAGTTATTAGGATTTTTTGTTACATAAGTCAGTTTTTCACTAGTCAGTAAATCCTGCTATCATAAGTGCTCATTATCTAAAAAGTTCCATCCACTAACAGCAATACTGAATGAATAAAATAAATCAGCGATATAGGTACCAAGATGGAGGGAGGATGGCAGCCATCTGAGTGGCTAGATTTCAGGGGCTCTCCATGGATATGGGAATATAGCTCCCATTATCTGTCACTGGACTTGCTGATGGAGGCCCACGAGAAATATAGATCAAAACAGTCAGATTCTACCTGTATAAATTTTACTTTAAAAATTACATAAGTAAATGATAAAAATGAAAATAATTAGTAAAGTTAGAAAGAAATGAAAAAGATAACAGAAAAGTGTAAAAAGCTATTTAAGTAGGGGGGAAAAAGAAAAAGAAAATTGAAACACAACTTCCAGTCTTCTCTACAGTAATTATAAACAAACTTGTTTTCCATCCTCCCTCTTTCATTACAAGATTCTGTCCCTTCTATGCCATGCAGTGTGCTGCAGCCACCAAAAAAGCCAACACAGTCATAGGCTGCATTAACGGAGGGATAGAACCAAGATCATGTGAAGTGTTAATACCATGTTATGATGTCTTGGTAAGGCCACACTTGGGATATTGCATCCAGTTTTGATCACCATGATATAAAAAGATGTTGAGACTCTTTAGAAAGAGTGTAAAGAAGACCAACAAAGATGATTAGGGAACTGAAGGTTAAAAGATATGAAGAATGGTTGCAGGAACTGGGTATGTCTAGTTTAATTAAAAGAAGGTCTAGGGCTGACATGATAGCAGGGTTCCAATATTTGAGGGGTTGCCACAAAGAAGAGAGCGTCAACCTATTCTCAAAGCACCTGAAGGCAGGACAAGAAGTACATAGTAATTTTTAAAATCGACATTATTCTTAACTTTGTTATACCATAAAAAGCCAAAACCTCAGACTCTTATCTAATTGTTTCTTTCTCCAATTAATATTTAAAAAATGAATACAGTATAGGATCCTATATATTTACTATTCACAAACTGATTATAAAAACGCATACAGGCACAAATTCAGTTGTAGATAATTAAAAATATAGAATTATTCCTTTTTATATAGGAACTGAGATAGCAATAGCAATAGCAATAGCACTTTACTTATATACCGCTTCATAGTGCTTTCCAGCCCTCTCTAAGCGGTTTACAGAGTTCAGCATATTGCCCCCAACAATCTGGGTCCTCATTTTACCCACCTCGGAAGGATGGAAGGCTGAGTCAACCTTGAGCCTAGTGAGATTCGAACAGCTGGACTGCTGAACTAGCAATCAGCTGAAGGTCGCAATGCTGCTTTTAACCACTGCGCTATCTCAGCTCCTAAGGTTGCTATAGTTTTGTACTGCTTAATAGACAATGTGGCAATAAAGGTTACATTTATTTTTTTAGACTTTTCACAATATATTTAATGAATAGACTGATCATAACTTTTTTTTTTTGCATTTTATAGTACTACTGTAAGATTGACGTAAGATACAGCTGTAAGATATAGATGACTAAACAATACAGCTTCCTGGAATGCAAATTGATCAATCCTTACAGTATTCATTTGATTTGTATCTATTCTTGCATATCTTTTCTTTAACTTTCCCCTTTCTTTGTATGTGTAATACTAAGCTCAGTTTCCCTTCCATTTCAAATTTAAACAGACCAAGATTTTCCCTAATAATCACAGGTTTCCTTATAATAAATAAACCGGCTAAAATCAACATCAAAGATGTTGATTTGAGGAATTGTTCAATTACTAATGATCTTTAAATCAGTTCCCAAATGGAATAATTTTAAATACTGAATTAACTAAATGTCTTCTCTGAATGATTTCTATCCTATATGTTTTTCCTCTTCCAAGGGGATAGTTGTGCCAGTCAAAAGCCAGCTGATGAAATCTCTGAAGTGGCACAAAACAATATTTTTCCCCCTTTAATCATGCGGATGATAGATTGGGGTAGCTGGCATTGCAGTTGCGGATATATATTTCTTTCCTATACTATCCTACACTTTTCCAGTAGCAGCACCAAAAGGAAATTAATAAACTACCTACATTTTATGAAATGTACTTTAATGATATTATATCATTTTCACAACTCTCCTTGAAACTTCCTCAAGGATGCAGTCCAGTGTGTGTTTGCTTAAAATGGACACAGAATAGAGCAAACGTTCAAGCAGCGTGCATGCACCAGTGAACAAGGAATGTAGGATGTTTTGCCCCAACCATCTGGAAGGTACCAGGTACTAATCATTAGAAAGACTACAATTTCAAAAGAATATGATTTTCAATACTGAAGCATATGATTATGGACGCTGTGTTATGAGTGGTATCTCAAAGCACTGATACCTACCATCCAAATATTAGAAAATTCCAAGAAGAAGAAGGCAACCATATAAGTATGATGGTTTCAAATCATTTTCAGTTTTGAAGGTAAAAAACATTGTTTGAACAGAGATAAAATAGGAACAAAATTATGATTTTGTGCACCCATTCTAGACAATAATCTGGAAGAAACATTTTGGGCCAATCCTCAAGGCCTGTTTGATGTACATAAAGAATTTATGAATTTATGAATTTTGGTTCCTCCAATTGGTGTGTATAATCACAAGGATTAAGAAGCAACATCAGAGTAGGAAAGTTTAACTTCCAAAAGGTGGCACACATGCAATAAATGTGTACATATAAAGGTGTAAATATTTATAAAGCTAAAATTTGCAATATTTGTCATTCACAATAGTTCCCCATTAATTTTATTTTAATTGTTTATTTTAGCATTTTGCAGGACGTCTTGGCCCTAAAGAAAGGGAAACTTAAAACTAATGACAAAACCTTGAGCAACACATTCAAATTCAGTCTCAAAATAAAAATGGAATATGTTTTTGTGTGTCAGAGCCCTTCAGCTGATATAATGTCAGCTTATGACATTGTAGACTTTGTATTTGCAAAATCTAAAACAGTGATTAGTCATGCTATTTCCTTTTATTGCAGTGATTATTTTACAAGGAAATATGAACAAGACAAAGCAAAAAGGGAACCTGCAAAAGAAAAAGAAAGCCAGGAAACGATGGCCCCTGCTTCTCCATTGGCCACCATACCTCCTGGAAAAAAGAAACCAAACAAAGCAGGTTAGAAAATGAAATTAGAATAAATGAAATGGTCTTATACAATCATTTAGTTACTTCTGGTTCTTCATAACCTGCTGGACACTAATTTTCCCTGGATTGTTCTCTCAGTAATTCATTTTTTAGTTCTTGAAAACTCCTGCTTGCATCATGAATGATGGTAACTAGCTACCTTGTCTTCTATAGATCTATTTTTTGAGTCTCTTTAATTTTTCTAAGCATGAGGGCCTTTCCATGATTCCTGCCTTTGTATTTTGTGTCCTCACTATTTAAGCTTTAGCTTCATTGTTAGTGTTTCCAGTCAATAGTCTGGTTTTACTGTATCTGGTACAATAATTTGTTCTTTCAGTGCAAGATATTTTCACTGAGGCATGTCATTTAATGCCTTTCATATACATGTGCTTATGTGGGAAAACTGTAGCCTTGACAATATTTATCATTGCTGTCAATGTTATATATCTATTCTTTTGTATTTTTGGCAGCTTTTCTACCAAATGGAAGATTTTTTGTTTTATTTCATGACCACAGTCACCATCCTTGTACATTCCCTGTAAAAGGAAGCAGTTTAGGATCCAGTGGTTAAAAAATGGGATTTTTCTTCCCGTTTTGTGCCTTGTGTATTTTGATATATTCTTAATTTACTGCAGACACCAGTGAATACCATATCTGAAGATGAGGAAATAATGTTAGTAAATACGTATTTTTAAAAACTCTATAAATCTTTATAAATTTGTTTTGTTTTGTTATGAACGTAACAAGTAATTCTAAAAGTAGAATTTGGCATTTTATGGAATATTTAATTGATTGTTGAGAATCTATGGAGAATATATCCTGTTCAGACTTGTTGCTTCATACTATGACAATTCATCTATAAATTTCATTACATGAGCTTTTTGATCATAAAGAGGATCAAATTTGTGGTGTGCTTCAAATTAATGTATCAAGTACATCTCAATGTTCTTGAGAATGTTTATGTTCTATTGCTTAAAGAAGCTGTTAAATGTTTGGATCAAATGTCAGATTTTCCATAGCACCCACACCCATAACTAGTGTCAGATTTTCTTTAACATTTGAAGACATAAAGTCACAGTGGGAAATTATGATTGCTATGTTCTGTGCTACAAAATTCAGCTATTGTTAAGGTACCAAAATGAGACCTAAATAATTTTCCAAATGTACCATGGAGTCTGATTTTTTAAACATAAAGATATTATTTTGAAAATCTGTATGAAGTTAAAAAATGAACATGATGAAAAAGTCAGTAAAGAGAAAATAACAGAGAACATTTTTGTCTGAGAAATAAAATTTCAGCAAAGAGTTTGCAATATCTACCATTAAAACTTTAAGATGATATAAAATTAATGTTAGAAGGCTAGATGTACATAGGAAAAGTTTAAAATGCACTTAGAATTATATTTCTTCAAATTCCTATTTCTGGATGAGTGCCTTTGGTTCCAGTTAAATTGTAGATTAAGGAAAGTGAAGGTTTTCTTCTTCGTTTGTTTGACTTTCACAGCTTTAATGCAAAAACTATCATTTTATTTATTGTGGTCTTGATAACATTAAGCAGAAACTGACTACATCCCTTTTCTCCCTGTGTTTTTAGGCAAAAAAATGTCTGTGATAGAAAAGCCAATAGTCCCAGCAGAACTCCCTGAACCTGTACTTATGGGCAGTTTGGCTATTGGATGTACATCACTTGCTATTGCAAAGAGTGCCGCAACTATTCGTGACATACCTTTGTACTCATATATTGCTTTGCTGAAACATGATCAGGTACTTGTTGTACGGATTCAGAATGCTCGGTTGAAATGGAAACAAGAGAGATGACAGCCATATACACGAAGCCAAGTCTCATGCTATGTATAGTGAAAGTACTTAATCAATTGTAGCACCCTAGACAATATGGCAGATGTGATCAGCTATACTTTGCTAAAAAAATTTCAATTTGATGAATGCTGCATTTACATTTATGGTCAGCTGAAACTTCTTGCTTTTCAAAAAGTAAGTGATGAAGCAGAATTTTCAGGCTACCATGTTTCACTATAAAAGTAAAACATGGTGGCCTGATCAAGAAAACGATTACTATAAACAACCATATTGTAGGGAATACTTCCCTGTTCTTGTAATGACTTTCTTTATATGAGGTAATAATAATAATTATATGAGGTAATAATAATTATGAGGTAATAATAATTTAATTATTATTATATGAGGTAATAATAATTATGAGGCAATTATTACCTCATGTAATAGAATAGAATAGAATAGAATTCTTTATTGGCCAAGTGTGATTGGACACACAAGGAATTTGTCTTTGGTGTATATGCTCTCAGTGTACATAAAAGAAAAGATACCGTATTTTTCGGAGTATAAGACGCACCGCAGTATAAGACGCCCCTTAGTTTTGGGGGAGGAAAACAAGGGAAAAAGGCCTCTGCCTCCCAGCAATTTGCCAAACAGCAAACAGCACAGATGATATACACTGTTTGCTGTGTATTTCTGTGCATGTGTGCCTGACCCATAGAAATAGCAAAGAATTGGAGAAATGTACATTTATGGCAGTATATTAATCCCAGAAAGTTTTCTTAAATGTAATCACACTAACTCCTCCCAATTATTTAAATAGATCTACTCCAAACATGACTAAGTCAGGGTTTAATTCAGCTGCCTTATTTTAATACTTTAATACTTAAACCTAAAACAGGACATTTCAGATTATATTTTTACAGAGTATAATTTTACTTTAAAATTGATGTGGCTTTCTGGAAGTATTCTCTGCTATTTAAAAGAAGATACAATAGCACTGGACCTCTTCAGAGCAAGCATTTATTTTTAAAAGCTTCTTCATTTTGTTAAGTTGTCTTGAACAATAATAAAACAGTCTTTAAAAAATAAGTCTAATAATTTGAACACTCATTTAACACAACATTTAACAAAATAACATATTAACAGAATCTGCCTCTACCTAGGATAGAACTCACAACCTCCTGATTGTGAGGCAAGAGCTCTACCTCTAGGCCATAGCAGTTACAGCTTACCTCTTTGCAATTTCAGCAGTCTAACATTGCCAGCAGTTTATCTCCCAACAATTTGTCTCATTACAGCCACCGTAGTTAGTTTCATTTTACTTGCAAGCCTCAGTCAGCTGTAGGTCGGGAGGCTGCTAATTAGTTTTTTGTGCAAATCAGGCTCTGCTGCTGTTTGCTGCAAAGAGGTAAATTGCTGGCATGCAGAGGCCAAAGGGTGGGGGTGGCTGGGTGGGGCTACATTCGGTGTATAAGACACACTCAAATTTTCACCCTCTTTTTGAGGGTAAAAAGGTGCGTCTTATACTCCGAAAAATACAGTACATTTGTCAAGAATCATGAGGTACAACACTTAATGATTTTCATAGGGTACAAATAAGCAATTAGGAAACAATCAATATTAATATAAATCGTAAGGATACAAGCAACAAGTTACAGTCATAAGTGGGAGGAGATGGGTGATAGGAACGATGAGAAGACTAACAGTAATAGTAATGCAGCCTTAGTGAATAGTTTGACAGTGGTGAGGGAATTATTTGTTTAGCAGAGTGATGGCGTTCGGGGAAAAAACTGTTCTTGTGTCTAGTTGTCTAATGGTCTATAGTGCCGTTTTGAGGGTAGGAGTTGAAACAATTTATGTCCAGGATGCGAGGGGTCAGTAAATATTTTCACGGCCCTCTTTTTGACTTGTGCAGTATGCAGGTCCTAAATGGAAGGCAGGTTGGCAGTAATTGTTTTTTCTGCAGTTCTGATTATCCTCTGATATAATAAATAAATATTATCACCTCATATAATTACCTCATATAATAATAATTAAATGGGATTTTTCAGATATGATGATGCCACCAGTTTAGATGGTTAATATAGAAACAGAGCAAATTCACTCTGGATGCTGGTTGTTACCTATAGGCATTGATAGAAGGCATTGATCTTATCTGAGGTTCAAAAATTAAATAGACATGGTTATTATAGGGAGAGTGCCAAAATTGTTGGCAAGTCAAAAAGCAATCTGGGAAGATGGCCTTGGTAAAAGCAGTTTTGTGAATGAAAATAAAGTCTTCCTAGCTTTCAATCTCCCAGAACAAGCCTGAAAGCTAACAATAAATCTTTGGTCCCAGTGACTGACTCAGATTGCAACCTGTCAAACCTGTTTGTATTGTTACTGGGACAATTACATGGTTATTCCTGTATTTATCAAGAGTTGAGTTCAATTAAGGGAGATGTACATCACTTGCTGTTTCCTTAATTTTGATGTCTGTTATGAAGCAAAAATATAAAATATCAACTATGATACCTGTTTGTGAGTTTTTTAAAAACATTTGGTTGCTTTCCATGTGAAACAGAATACTGGGCCAGATGGGCCACTGGAGTGATCGAGCAGAATTTTCTTACATTGTGTTCTTATGGTATTTATCTTATGGCCTTTTCATGACTGATGTGTGTGAATATGATAGAAGAGATAAGAGTAATATATATCAGGTCCTGTCTTCCATCTCTTGGTTTTGGGGCCAGAAGAGGGTACTCATCAATTAACCCATTCAGGGTTGAAATTCAGCAGGTTCTGGAGAACCGGCAGCAGAAATTTTGATTAGTTCGGAGAACCGGCAAATACCACCTCTGGCTGGTCCCAGAGTGGGGTGGGAATGGAGATTTTGCAATATTCTTTCTCCAGGAGTGGGGAGGGAATGGGGATTTTGCAATATCCTTCCCCTGCCACGCCCACCAAGCCATGCCCACAGAACCAGTATTGAAAATTTTTGAATTTCACCCCTGAACCCATTGGTCTTAGTTTGATTCAAGCATGAATAAACCCATTACAAAACCCAAGCTATAAACTATAATTAACAAGTTCTTCTTTAACCACAATTTAAAGTCTAGATTTGAACATCATATTTGGCCTAACCATATTTTAACTTACCGTATTTTTCGGAGTATAAGACGCACTGGAGTATAAGACGCACCTTAGTTTTTGGGGAGGAAAATAGGGGAAAACAATCTGCCTACCAGGTATTCATCTGGCTAGCATCCTTAGTCTGGTCAGCTTCAGCACATTATTTTATCTCCTGGTTAGGACTTAAAAAAACCTTCTGAGAGAGTAACAATGAAAGAGCATGCAAGCCAGTAAGAGCTGGGAAGATCGTTAGCAACTAGTTAGGGCTAGAAAAAAACTTATTCGGAGCAGCTGCAGCACATTATTTTATCTCCTGGTTAGGATTTAAAAAAAACCTTCTTCTGAGAGAATAACAATGAAAGAGCCTGCAAGCCAGTAAGAGCTGGGAAGATCGTTAGCACCTGGTTAGGGCTAGAAAACAACTTCTTTGGAGCAAGTAGAGCAATGAAAAAAAAACCTGCAAAGACTTAGGGCTGGAAAACATTCTTCTGAGAGAGTAACAATGAAAGAGCCTGCAAGGTAAGAGCTGGGAAGATCTGTTAGCACCTAGTTAGGGCTGGAAAAAAAAAGCTACATTCGAAGTATAAGACGCACCTGAATTTTCAGCCACTTTTAGGGAGGAAAAAGGTGCGTCTTATACTCCGAAAAATACGGTAGTTTATTGTGCATGTCAGCTCTAAAAGTCAGTGGGATGAACAGGAATCATATTTTAATGTCTGTTTACTCTTGTTTCCTGACTCTGCTGTCAATATATAGGAATATTCCTACATTTGAATGATATTGAATTGAGGCAAATCCTAATCCTAAACTTGCTAATTACTATACTAATTGGTGCTGTCTATCTCTGGCATACAGGGAATGCCAGAACAAAATAAGGGATCTTTGTATACGGATTTATTATTATACATTTTATTTTTCTGGTAGCTAAACTAGTCTTATTTCAACATTCCTGTCTAAAATTGGATATTTATGATCTTTAATGAAAGTAAGCTCTGCATTGCTAGTCAATCATAGATGCAAATAGTACATATACATATGCAAATATAGTCAACTTTCCTTTATGATCCAAATAATATACAAGGTAGTTTATAGTAAAACATAATATATGATTAAAGCAGAGAGCCAGGCTTTTATTTTTAGTATAACCAATAAAATGCTACATTCTTCCCCATTTAGAAGATGCCAAAAGAACTGGTTATGCCACTGCCAATGATAACAGTTTTGAATTGTGGAAAATCATCACCTGGAAAACTGAATTTAATGAAAGAAGTGATGTTGATCCCTCCTGTCTGGTTAACAGTTAAACAAGTACTGTATGCTGTTTTTCCATGTTGAGAATGATAAATAAAATGTTGAAAATCACTCAAGATTTTCATTGTATTCACATTGTATTCACCTTTCAGGATGGAAATGCTGTTTATCTATATCACTGTTATTTATTAAAACTGTTGACTTGGAGCTAAATTCAAAATCTGTGTATGCACAAGACATCTCAGAAAAAGAACTGAAAATACTGTTATGTTGATCAGACTATACAAAATGTCTATTCAGTAAATAAATATGCAGCATTTCACCTGCATGAAACATTATAGTTATAAATATAGCTATAGACATAAGTATAGATAGTTACAGTAGCCTATCATTTTTCTGGCATTTATTTGGGAATTTCCAATGCCTCTTATAATGAAGGAAAGCAAGCAATAACAACATTAGAAAGATTTAACACAGTTTGCTGTAGAATAAAGAGGAATTTTTTTTACCAAGTTTCACATTCCAAGATGATCAGTGTTAACCTGGTACAGAGGAAGCAGAGGAATGAAAAAATATTAAAAACATAGTTACAATGGTTCTAAAACAGATTTGAGAAATAGCTTTGACAGATAACTCTCGATCACCCAGATAACCTTTGAATAAGTTTACCGACAAGATATATGATGATACAGTCCTGCATTATGGCTGAAACCACAAGTAAAAGAAATGTAATAGTAGGCTATGTAGAAAGTGAGACTACTTAGATATGGTTATCAGTTTTTGATTGGATAGACTACCGGTATTAGATACCAAATATATAATTTTTGCTAAAAGAAAACTTGATTAACATAATGTGTCAATCTATCATCCCTTCAGTACGTGTAAATGAAATTAACTCTATTGTCTTAGAAGAAGTTACATGCTGACACAATTGTTGATTAATTTTGTTCATTTCACAGTGTTATATAATAATAAGCAAATCTTTAATAAAACTGAAATGTAATCATATTGAGAAACATAAAATTAAATTAATTATCATTAAAGTATAATTACATCTGTACATTCCTGTACTAAACATGGGTAAGAATTAGTTAAAATGAATGGCAAATGAGGTTTTAATTTGTGTTTGTATGAGGCACGCCACTTTGGGAAATGCATTTCACAAGCACAGCTCCATCCAGGATGGGAATATTTTTTGTAAAAAAAGAGAGAAGCGCCTTCTCTGATTATCTTAAAGCATGAACTAGCTGATACAGAAAGATAGTCCTCCTTGACATAATGTTTTATTATTATGCAGGCCCTAACAAGATGTATGGATATTCAGAAACAGATGTTGAAATTGATAGAAAAAATGAATAAAGAAGTAAGTCAAAAATAATAACATTTATTTAGGACATTCAAGAATGAATGCTATTGAATGAATGAATGAATGAATGAATGAATGAATGAATGAATGAATGAATGAATGAATGAATGAATGAATAAATAAATAAATAAATAAATAAATAAATAATAAAATAGCCCAAACGCACACAGCCTTGTGATGGAATTTGGAATTTGAATTTGGAGGAGTGGGGTTGGATGGGGGGGGGGGAATCCTGACAGGAGCATCATGGTTCCCCAGGGAGGGAGGGAGTACATTCCAAAAAGAATCCCAAAGTAGGAGATTGCACAGTCCTGAGTTGGATGGGGAGAAAAGAAGAGGTTCAGAGTGATATACCGTATTTTTCGGAGTATAAGACGCACCTTTTTACCCTCAAAAAGAGGGTGAAAATTTGGGTGCGTCTTATACACCGAATGTAGCCCCCCCCCCAGCCCCCCACCCTTTGCCCTCTGCCTGCCAGCAATTTACCTCTTTGCAGCAAACAGGGCAAAGCACAAGAAGAGCACAAGAAGAGATAAACTGCCTCCTGATCTACAGCTGACAGGCTTGCAAGCCACATGGTAAAATGAAACTAACTACGGTGGCTGTAATATGACAAATTGCTGGGAGATAAACTGCTGGCAATATTAGACTGCTGAAATTGAAAAGAGGCAAGCTTTAGCTGCTATGGCTCAGAGCTAGAGCTCTTGCCTCACAATCAGGAGGTTGTCAGTTCTATCCTAAGTAGAGGCAGATTCTGTTAATATGTTATTTTGTTAAATGTTTGTAGAGTGTTCAAATTCTTAGACTTATTTTTTAAAGACTGCTTTATTATTGTTCTAGACAACTTAACAAAATGAAGAAGCTTTTTAAAATAAATGCTTGATCTGAAGAGGCCCAGTGCTATTGTATCTTCTTTTAAATAGCAGAGAATACTTCCAGAAAGCCACATCAATTTTAAAGATCTGTAAAAGTATAATCTGAAATGTCCTGTTTTAGTATTAAGTATTAGTATTAAGTATTAGTATTAAAAGAAGGCAGCTGAGAAACCCTGACTTAGTCATGTTTGGAGTAGATCTATTTAAATAATTGGGAGGAGTTAGTGTGATTACATTTAAGAAAACTTTCTGGGATTAATATACTGCCATAAATGTACATTTCTCCAATTCTTTGCCATTTCTATGGGTCAGGCACACATGCACAGAAATACACAGCAAACAGTGTATATCACCTGTACTGTTTGCTGTTTGGCAAATTGCTGGGAGGCAGAGGCCTTTTTTCCTTGTTTTCCTCCCCCAAAACTAAGGTGCGTCTTATACTCCGGTGCGTCTTATACTCCGAAAAATACGGTATATCACGTGACTATATCTGTTAGGTTAGGTTATAGCTTTAGTCTGGCAAAATTCTGTCTACTAGTTGTAAACTAATAGAGAATTCGACTCGACTGGATTTCACAGTGTCATCTTTGGGCTTAGGTCTAACATGTCCACACTCATAGAAAGGAAAGAAATATCAGCAAGATGGCAAACCTCATAGTCTGTAAAACAAAAATAATTGTGGAGAGACGGGGCAAAAACAATCCACCAAAGAGCTACTCTTTGGGCGGGGAAACGGAAACTCAACTGAGAAATGGGATGGAATGAAGAGATGTGCTTGGTTGCACAAGAACCTTCTTTTCATTTAATTACAAGTTGCTATTTTAAACTAATAGGTGTTCATTATTTATAATGCTGAGTCAGATCTTTGTTGGCAAGGTACAGTTTAATAATGCATTTCTACTTCAGACTAGTGTGGTATCACATACAGTTTATATTCATTTTACCTACATACAGGTAGTCCTTGACTTACAACAGTTCATTTAGTGACCGTTCAAAGTTACAACGGCACTGAAAAATGTGACTTATGACCATTTTTCTTAGTTATGACCTTTGCAGCATCCCCATGGTCATGTGATCAAAATTCAGATGCTTGGCAACTGGTTGATATTTATGACCTTTGCTGGGTCCAGGGTCATGTGATCACCTTTTGCAACCTTCTGAACAAGCAAAGCCAACGGGGAAGTCAAAATCATTTAACACTCGTGTTACTAACTTAACAATTGCAGTGATTCACTTCAACAACTGTGCCAAGAAAAGTCGTAAAATGGGGCAAATCTCCCTTAACAAATGTCTCACTTAACAGCAGAAATGTTGTACTCAATTGTGGTCGTAAGTCAAGGACTACCTGTATTTTACCATGATGACTCACGTGCTATAATGGTTGTTACATTTTTCTGCATACTGTGTTTTCATAAACATTTTGTTCTTGAAAAATCTTTTGCAACAGTCTGATTCTGCAATAGATGGCAAAAAAGCTGCTCCACGAGATGCAGGGAAAAAGACGCCGGTAAGGAGAAAAATAAAGTGGTCCTAAGGTTAAGCGTGATGAGAGATTAAGATTAAAATTATAAGGGAAAAAGCTTACTAGCCATCCCTGACATATTGTATAATACAACTTATCTACTATAAGACTGTATCCTTGCAAATGATATGAACAAACTTAGTAATTGTTTTCATGTCCATCTGGTCATAGAAATTGGAAATAATAACTAGGAAGTTACCTGGTTGGTTTCTTGTAGGTAATGATAAATTATATATAGCTGAAATATTACCATAATATTACCATGGTTTGACCCAGTAGTGGGTTCTAAAACCCATCATTACTGGTTCGCGCGCGCCTTTGTGCACTCGCGCGATGCTTCTGCGCATACGCAGAAGTGTCCCGGAGCCTCCTGCTGCCACTGCTACCAGTTCGCTGAACTGGGCCAAACCGGGAGCAACCCACCGCTGGTTTGAGCTATGAAATGACCATAGAGAGAAAGAGCCTTAAAGGAGTTTAGAACAATATCATCCATATAATTTTACTGGAATGGTTCAAGAAGGGCAGGTAATATTCAGAAGTTAGTAGACTATTTTTTGTAAGTTATTATTTGTTTTTTATATATTATTTATTCACAGCTTCCTGTTCCTAAAAAGATATCCCATTTAGGTTGTCTGGTAATGGGATATGACAGTCTGGAACAACCACTAACCTTGATCCAATCAGCATGCACACATCTTTCCTTGGAATTAGGAACAGATATGTACTTGGGGATAAATTGTGCTGCTCATGAACTAATGGACTATGTAAGTTTGATTTTCAATATTTTCAATAATTTATCATTGGTGTTCCTCTTTTGGGGGAATGTGTTATGATAATGTGAGATGTTATGATAATGAGACAAATGTGTAAAACAAATTGTTCATATAAAATACTAGACCCGTGATGGCGTACCTATGACACAGGTGGCACACGGAGCCATCTCTGGGCACACGAGCCGTTGCCCATGTGTGTGCGCCGTCCAACTGATTTTCTGCTGGCCCCACCCATGCCTCCCCTCCCAGGAGTCTCCACGCAGCCCATTTTGGATGTGAGGTAAGTTCAGGGCTCGCACGGAGGCTCTGGGAGGGCGAAAAATGGGCCTCCTGGAAGTCCAGAAATGGGCCGTTTCCAGCCTCCAGAGGGCCTGGGGAGGCTGTTTTTGCCTCCTGGAGGCTCCAGGAAAGCTTCTAGAGCCTGGGGAGGGCAAAAAACAGGCCTACCAGAAGTCCGGAAACGAGCCGTTTCCGGCCTCTGGAGGCTTCAGGGAGGCCTGCTAGGACGAAAATGGGGTGTGGGGGGTCGCACGTGTATGTGCGGGGGAGTGTGGGGGGTTGCGCATGTGCAGGGACAGGGCAGCGCGGGGGGTTGCGCATGCATGTGCGGGGGCGGGGTGTGTGTGGGAATTGTTTTATGGGTGCAGTCACGCACAGGTGCGTGATCGCGCACGAGTGTGTGCTTTTGGCACCTGAGGAAAAAAAGATTAGTATTAGACTGTTGTAAAAGCTCAGAATATATAATTCCACAATTAGCCTTGACCTTAACTTGTTTTTTTTTTAAATGGATAGCTTCATATTTAATAGATTTTGTCAATATCTTACACTCTAGAATAAAGGAAAATATGAAGTAATTTTTGGAACACCTAAATCTGCTGATGAAATGGTGGATATGTATCTAGATCTGGTTAAGAAATTCTCTTCTATTTTAACATTAATAGATCCATTGAGAAAAGAGGTAAGTTCCTTTTACTTATACATAGATATATTTAAATTTGCAATAACTATTTCCTAACTTATGTAAACTGGATTTAAGCATAATTTTTCTAATCATTTACCCATACAATTACAATTGTTAAAAGGACCTTTTTGAATCTTAGTTAGCTGGTATTTTAGAACGCATAAGAAGCCATAAGATATGTACATATTGCTCTGCTCATATCTCACATTGACTCTGGTCAATATTGTAAGACCTAATAACGTTACTCATAACTCTAGGATTTTTTACATCTCCTTATTTCACAATGTGAAATATTTATCAATTTGATTTTATCTCACTTTTATTACTTTATTACTTATTAATATCATTATTAAGGTATTATTACTTTACAAGTAACTCGAGGTGGCGAACATACGTAATACTTCCTCTTCTTATTTTCACCATAACAGCCCTGTAAGATGGGTTGGGTTTAGAGAGATTGATTGGCACAATGTCTCTCAGCTGGCTTTCATGCCTAGGGTGGAACTAGAACTCAGTCTCCTAGTTTCTAGGTCACCACCTTAACTAACTTTGCTTCTGATCCATGCCTTTTAAGCACAACAAAACAAAATGTTTAGTTTTATATTTGATCAATGTTAAGCTTCTCTAACAAAATTATCTCTGATTCCTTCTTAATGTAAACTGCTAATGTAATCTAGGGGAAACTAACTGTTTGGAGGAAAAAAATGAAATTGTAGAGTAACTGTAATAGTATGTGGGAATGACCTTGGAAGACGGGGCAAAGAGATGCTGCCTAGTGAATTGTCAAAAAAGAGAGAGCGTAGGCGACAGCTGCTTAGTGGGGCAGAGCAAGAGGTTCACAAGGGACTCTCCGTACATTCTAGGGTTGCAAAGGTGATTGCAGGAGAATTGAACTTTCATACTTGCAAGATTCTGTTAACGTAGCTTAACTATAAAGTAGAATTGGCTTTTCTGGTTGTGTTTCCTGTCTGGTACACCTGGGCAATAATAATATCAACAAAATATATGCTTTTATAGGATACAAAGAGTTTGTTGAAGAAACATTATTCCTAGCAATGAGTGTCAAAACAGAGACACTGAAAAGAGTTGATTGCTTCCATAATATTATTTACAAAATATGGAGAAAATGTAAGAAATTTGGTTAAGGGAAATTTCCCAAATAATATACGCATGTGTTTGTCGGTTTGAGGGATGGAGGTATGAATGAGGGAGACGTCTTTCTATATTTGAGAATGGGAAGATGAGGAAAAGGAGAATAAGAGAAGGATACTGCTGACTCCTCCTTCCATCCACACAATTATCAGTTTCTTGTAAACCTCAAAGTGAAAAGGCTTTTCCATCACTGCTTTCCACTTAGAGAAAAGAAATGTGTCTAAAGACCATTGTCTCTGTGTGTAGCAATTACTTCTATAGTCAGTGGCAACTGAACCATGTAAGTTACGAATATTAGTTTTAAAAAGAACTACAAAGGACAGTGAGGAACATTTTGCTAGTGTGTTAGTAGCTTGCCATAGCTTCATGTTCCATAGCAGTAAAGCATTTAGGATCACAGCTGGTATCAATTCTACTATGAAGTTATTTAGCAGTATACAGAAACACATGTACTGTACATATACATACCATATTTTTCGGAGTAGAAGACGCACCGGAGTAGAAGACGCACCTTAGTTTTTGGGGAGGAAAATAGGGGAAAACAATCTGCCTACCAGGTATTCATCTGGCTAGCGTCCTTAGTTTAGTCAGCTTCAGCACATTATTTTATTCCCTGGTTAGGACTTTAAAAAACCTTCTGAGAGAGTAACAATGAAAGAGCATTCAAGCCAGTAAGAGCTGGGAAGATCGTTAGCACCTGGTTAGGGCTAGAAAAAAACTTATTCGGAGTAGCTTCAGCACATTATTTTATCCTCTGGTTAGGACTTAAAAAAACCTTCTTCTGAGAGAATAACAATGAAAGAGCCTGCAAGCCGGTAAGAGCTGGGAAGATAGTTAGCACCTGGTTAGGGCTAGAAAAAAACTTATTCGGAGCAAGTAGAGCAATGAAAAAAAAACCCTGCAAAGACGTAGGGCTGGAAAAACATTCTTCGGAGAGAGTAACAATGAAAAAGCCTGCAAGGTAAGAGCTGGGAAGATCGTTAGCACCTAGTTAGGGCTGGAAAAAAAGCTTTGAAAAAGCTACATTCAGAGTATAAGACGCACCCAAATTTTCAGCCACTTTTAGGGAGGAAAAAGGTGTGTCTTATACTCCAAAAAATACGGTATACCTCCACACTCTACATATACAGTACCCTAGCTATTCTCCTTGCTTTACAATGTATGTATGTGTGTTCATACATACTTTTTCTTCTTTCATGTGTGTTTGTGTGTGCATCTTTGTGTTCATGTGTGTGGGGGGGTAAGATGTTCTTCCTGTGTATAACAGGCAAGTGTGTGTGTGAATATGTGGGGAGAATGCTTTTAATAAAGCTTTGATAAAATTGCAGCACTTTTGCTCTTGCTGACTTGCAACTCTGGATTTCAGTTCTTCTGTTAGGGCTTCTAGATAAATTGAAATATTATTTTATTGTGTACCTTCATTCACCCTAGTACTGAATTTACTGATGTTAATGTTAAAAGTGTCTCATTTAAAAAAAAATTCTGGTAGTACTTTGACTTCTTGTCTAGAGCTAATGCTTGAAACAAATTCCATGTGCAATCACACTTGCCCAATAAAGAATATTCTATTCTGTTCTGTTCTGTTCTATTGTATTCTTTTTGCTATCTTTCCAGGACAGCCAACAGTGGATCCACCTGTGCAATGTTTTGGGTTCTAAATGTTATTTAATTGCAGAAGACTCATGCAGGAATTTGACTAAACTTCTGGGTTCTAAAAAAAGCAATATGCCAAAATGCAGTGGCCTTGTCATAAAACATATCAATGAAGCTAAAATTTTGGACCTTATACAAATTACCCAGCGATTAGATGGTGAGGAAAGAACTGTATATCGAAATTCAATAGTAGCTGTAAAAATATAGAGTTTATATTTAGTAAACTATTTAATAATTAAACATTCTTATTCACCAAAATTTGCTTTCATTATGGATTGACAGTATAATTTGGGACTCATTTTAAAATACATAAATTGAATGTTTAGATATAATTCAGCTTTAAGTGGTATAGAAAACTTCATGTATCTCTTATAGTATTGGTTTGTGTCACATATTTCCCATCATTCTTTAAGGACCTCAACATGTAACAGATTTAAAAATGTTAATATTCAGATTTTTATTTGTATCAGCTAGAATTGTTCATTTAAAGAAAACAAAAAATCTGTATTCAACAGGAAAAGATTCACTATGTTTATTTTAAATATACTTTTAATCTGATTATCTCTGCTGTAACAGTTGTGGGGAGTGTTAAAAGCAAGTAATACTTTACAAATAAAATACAAATACTTTAGCTTTTCTAGAGTTTGTCCACAATCCAATGTAGAATAAATAAATTTAAATAAACGTTCAATACTGCTTGGCTATGGGCAGATGATTTTGTGCATAAATAAGTCATAGTGAAACAAAACTAGATTGCAATAAAATAAAAAAATATTTGTTAAATAATAAAGTAATTGTGTATTCCCGGAAGGACAGCTGTAATAGTTTGCTACAGCAAAACTAATATAAATTTAATGTATTTAAGGAGTTATCTATTTAATGAAACTGAAACTTTTCTGGGCTAGAGTTTATTTTATTAGTCCACAAAATCTAAATTTATAATAAATTACTAACTCTGGAAGATACCATAAGACCATGATGACAAATCTATGGCACACGTGCCACAGTGGCACATGGAGCCATCTCTGTGGGCACGCAAGCTGTTGCCCTAGGTCAGCTTCACCGCACATGCACGTGCGCCATTCAACTGATTTTCTGCTGGCCCCGCCCATGCAGTTTTCACCCTCTCCAGGCTCTGGAGGCTTTCCCGGAGCCTTCAGACTTTCCAGCTCATTTCCAGACTTCCGGGAGGCCCATTTTTCGCCCTCCCAGAGCCTGGGGAGGACAAAAAACAGGCCTCCCGGAAGTCCGGAAATGGGCCGTTTCTGGCCTCCAGAGACTTCAAGAAGTGAAGGGTGTGGGAAGGGGTTGCACACGCATGTGTGAGGTAGTGTGGGGGAGGTAATGCACGCATGCGGGGGGGGCGTGGCATGCGGGGGGCATTGCATTATGGGTGTGGGCACGCACAGGCGGGCAATCGTATGCGCGTGTGTGCTTTTGGCACCCAAGGAAGAAAAGGTTAACCTTCACTGCCATAAGACTTTCTAGTAATTTTACAATTAAGACAATGATTTGCAAACTATAGATGCTTTATGAAATTAAAAGCCCTTGCATTCAATACAGGTTGGAGGCACATTTCCATCTTAGGAAGTCCAGATGGAGAATCTTCTGATGATAGCCTTGCAGATTTGGTATGTATGAAAAATTCCTCAATTGACCAAAGCTTTTTATCTTGAGCTGCTTCCTAGGAGAAATGTTTATCTAGTGAAGAGACATATAACCTTTGAAGAAATTGGCTTTTTGAAGAAAGTTGCCTTTTAAAGCGAGGTAATCTTTGAACATTCAAGGGGAAAACAGCAGAGTAGGCAAGAGAAGCAAACAGCAAATACTGTCACTTGCTGACATTTTTAAGGAAAAGTTGAGTAAATTATTCAAACATAGGGCAGTAACAGTATTTCCTTGTCTTAATGGACTTCAGTTGATTTTTTTGTATTGATGTATCATTACATAGAGGATGTCACTTGAAATGATGATTTACTTAATGTGTCAAATTTCTTTCACCAGTCCTTCATTTATTCTCTTCCGCCTCCTGCAATCTCCCAGGTCCCTCCTACTCCTCTTCCTTTCAATAATGTAGTCATCTTGGATTCCTTTACATCTGCTTCAGTTCCCTATCTCTTCTCCTGACTTACTACACCAATGCTGACTGCTCTGTTTGAAATACCTGAACTATTTTCTCCTCAAAATTGGACAGCCTAGTAACATTCAGACTAAGTTGCAACACTGTTTTTTTTTTCTCCCCTTGTTCTGTAGTTAGTTGATACATGCAGTAGAGAGAGAAAAAGAAAGCAATAGATAAAAATATATGAAATACATATTTTTAAACAAAACATTGATCACACAGAATAATATTGGCACTGGCAGTTACAAATTCAGCTCTTCTATTATGAGCTTTCACGTAGGGTTGAAATATATATGACTGTAATTGAAGCCTGTATTTAATTGCCAAATTAGGTTAGTCAGAATAAACTACCAAAGTTTTCAGCTATGGGTTTTTTTTAAAAAGGAATTTATTTGTCTTAGGCTGTTGGACTGGGAACCAAATTCATCAAACTGGGAGGTCTTTCCCGTGGAGAGAGGATAGTCAAGTACAATCGACTTCTTGCAATAGAGGAAGAACTAAACAAGAATGGGAGGCTTTGTAAGAACCTCTTTCTTACTTTGTTTTCAGTGCTTAATGAATAAGAACCCAGAGACTGGAGAAAGTGACTGAAATCACTCCATAGGAGGGAAAGGGAATCAAAAGACTGTAAATAAGCAGTTGCAGAAAACAGGATGACATTTGCCATGAGTTATATTGTCCTGATGACGAATTATCTATTTATCTGAATGTTAAAGTAAAATTTCTTGGAGGGAGTAGGCCACAAGAGTTCAATGCATTTAATTGGCTGAAATCATCACCAAGGGAGAGTGTTTTCTTAAAATTCTTACATCGATGAATATTCACATGTTGTGGAGGAAGCTTTAAAATGTGATTCATCGTTTTCCGGAGAAAGATTCAAAGACACTATTATATATGAATTGCATGTACTATGAGCGGTACATGGAGAGATAGTAAAAATGGAGATGTGGCATAAGCTGCATACAAGAGGTTTGGCCCCTGCAAAATTCAATTTAAGCCATTAGTTTGAATTGTTTTCAAACACATGCTGCTTCTATGAAGCCTGTTTTTAATTGATCCACAATAATGGGTTAATAATTAAAAATAAATAAAGCCAGAAACAGAGAAAACTGCCTCAAGCCAGACATGGCAATTTGTCCATAAAAAACAAACTGCTAACTGGCTGTGGTTGTGGTTGTGGCTGTGATTGGATTCTCCAAACTGCTGTTTAGATGCATTTGGATGACACATTTCACTGTGACCAATAACAAGCTAAATGAAGGTTCTGGGAGCAGTAATCTCAATGCACTTGCTGGTCCCATGTTGAAAAATAATCTCTAGAATCTTAGAGAAAAAGCTCCTAGAACCCTCACTTAGCCTGTTATTAGTCATACGGAAATGAGTAGTCCCCGAAAGCATGTAGACCAGGGGTTCACAACCCGGTCCGTGGACCAGCACCTGGCCCCGGCAAGTCAGAAACTGGGCCATGCAAACAAGCAAAGTCCCACCTGCGGAATGCAGGCAGTATGCGAAATCACACTCCCTTCGGTCTGTGGAAAAGTTTCTCTCCAAATAAATATTTGTTATTTGGCCGTGTATTCCCTTCCAGGTGAAAGAGAGGAGTATGAATTTATTGACTTTACTGAAGAGGAAGAAGGAGAAGGAGAAGAAGAAGTAGAGGAGGAGGAGGAGGAGGTGGAGGAGGTAGAGGAGGAGGAAGAACTTGATCGTACTGATTCTGCTCCCGGCAGTAAAGAAGCTGTAGTCTAGAAATTAATGTTTCAGATTTTGCATTGGTTGATTGAAGCTGACTCTGGAATTCTTTTGGGAATGCATTGTGTCTTTCCCAAGACAGCAACTGTGATAAAAATGAAAATTTATTTCTCTTATTGTCATTAAAAATATTTTATTTTGGGTTTTGTCTTCCTGTTGCAGTGTGCACAGTTTTCAACATAATGACTATTTCCTCTTTTCAGTTCTACTTGTTCCTATGTTTAGTTCTACACAAACAAGACTGTCTTCTGGTAAAATTTCTTTCAGTGGGAGAAACTATCAATATATATTATAGATGATTATAAAATCAATGATTCATTAAATTCCACTAATACAAATATATTTGAATAGTAACCAATGTTGATATGGGGTTTATCATAAAATTCTTTATTCCAAATATGCATCATCCTAATAATTGACAATTTAAAAAGCCCCAAAACATCTTTGGTTTGTTATTTCAATTAACAAGTAACCATCTGAAATATAAATTGAAAGTATTTTTCTTAGAATATTAAAGTTATATGAACAATTAAGATCAGGAATAATGTTTATGGGCCAGTACTATGATTACCAACTAGAGGTTTGCAGAATTAGTGTAGATTCCTAGTGCAATATAATGCAATTTATGGTGACTCATCAGTTTTTCTGCATGTCTGTACATTTTTATGTGAAGAATGAAAACAACTGCAACACAATACAGAAACAACAAATCACAATTTTTGGGAAATAACACAGGAATTTTTAATAAGCAGCATCAAAAGAATAATTAATTTCATACTATAACAGTTTGAGAAGAAATGTGCCTTTAAAAAAATTATTTTCAATAATTCCAAAAATATAGAAATTATATTAAATTCAATATAATTAAACTAATATAAATGCATAATCAGGAAAAAAACATTTTTCCACTTTTACAAATTATTAATTCACCATTCAAATCATAGAATAGAATTCTTTATTGGTTAAGCGTGATTGGACACACAAGGAATTTGTCTCCGGTGCATAAGCTTTCAATGTACATACAACAAAGTGACATGTCATAAATCATAGTTATAATCATTAATCATAAGGTACAAACAACAAGTGATGCAACCCAAAAAAAAAAGGAAAAGGAAAAGAAAGGAAACTTAAAGTTACCCCATTAATGCCATCCTATGGATTATGCATTTTTCCTGAAGAATGCATTCAGGAAAAAGCCCATCTGATTTTCATGGAATTTAATTCCAAATGGAAGTCTATACGTGACTTTATGATTTACTTTTTAAGACAAGCATTAAACACGTACTGATCAAGTCAAACTAAGAAATTAGATTCAACCTTAGTCCTCACTAGTAATCGTGATTTCCTATCGGAAAGTTCTTAACAGTGCACTCAAATCAATATTAAACTGCAAACTGCTGAGGTTTCATCACAATTTTCCACTATATTGGAAATGTATAGTTTTAGAAACATGTGTAAACTGTAAATTTGCACTCAAGGTAGCCTGTTGCATATTGATGTTTCTGTTTAAAAAATGAAGGATGACCAAATCTAGTAAATCAGTTATTTTGTCTTTTTCCTGAATTCACTGCATTCTATATGGTGCCATATTTAATGCATCTCCTGAGCTAGAAGACTGACTGTTCTCAGGGAGCTTGCTGATGATGAGGTAAACATCATTTGGCCAATGCATATTCCATAGCCTCTATGCCATGCCCTGAAATAGTACCATATATAGAAATTCATGTGGAGGTGTATTACTGATATATTTTAATATTATATTGTAGAAACAGCAAGGCACACATACGTACACACATATGCATATACAGACATATAACACATATACATAACTACACAGGATGGCGTTATCTAACTATGAATTCAATCCTAGGCAAGAGTATTTGGCCACGTACAAGGATTGAAATCAAACATCGCTGGCTAAGCAAGCCATTTCAAATAGTATCTCTTATATTGCTGGGAAGTACTTGACAAAATCAACAAGACATAACCGGCAATCTGTTTAGTCAAAAACAGTAACCAAAAACACGTAAGGAATAAATGCCATGTAATCTTCTCAAGTTATCTCAAAATTGTAAAACAAGTTTATTTTCTGATTGTAAAAAATTGCTGAAGACCACAAAATTGCTGAAGACCACTGAGCATAGCATTCGTATAAAAAACCCTAGATTTTAGCCTCAATTCAATACCAACCAAAAAGTACTAATGAAGTCCAGTATTAAATATGCATTTATAGCATTTTTTTCTGCAACTAGATATAAGCTTTAAAGTAGTATCCAATCCTGGTAGCTTTAAGACTTGTGGACTGGCTGGGGAATTCTGAGAGTTAAAGTCCACAGGTCTTAAAATTGTTAAGGTTGGACATTTCTGCTCTAGACTGTATAAAAGGCGGGAAAACAAATGTGCAAGAAACTATATATATTCCCTTCCTCATGCCTGCCTTCCCAGCTGAGCAATCAGAGCCACTCTTTTTCTAATAAGAGAAATATTTCAGCTACTCTGAAATGCCATATAAATTGCATAGTTCTATGATTCCCGCTGCTTTTCTTAGAAGAGGCCTTCTCTGGTGAAAGTTAAGGATTGAGTAACTCAAAAACTAAGTCTAAATTCTTAACAGAAGTCTTATTATAGAAGATGACTATCTTGCATATAAAAAGCTCTAAAGGTTTCCCAGTTTGATTAAGTGCCTCACCTCATCCCATTTATTCTTTCCCAGTGGGCTAATATAAAGCCTAGTTTATAGTTAGAAAGCTATGATTCAGGATCTCATGCTGTCCTTCAACCCCCACATTCGGTTGCTGTCCCTCTTGCCATTTTCCTGTATCACATCCTGTTGTTTCCTATAGAAGACTCATATTTTGTTTCGTGCTCACATACTTAATCTATTTTAGAGATATACAGTATTTGGATCTGAAATGCTTCAATTTCATTCTGCCTATAATATATAGCCTGAAATCCTACACCAGTTTAGAATGAAGATTCATTGAAGTCCGTACTGTAAACCAATTAACTGGATATGTTAATTATTGTTATTGAAAAGGTGCCATAATGTAAGAATTTACAATGTATTCACGTAGAAAGTAGGCACTTCTTAGACATGGCATTTTTTTCTGTCTTTCATACAAGATAATGTTTCCTTTATTGGGCTTTCTGTTACAACATATTTATATACAAAGATCACAGAACAATGTTTCTTCTGTTGTTCCTAAATGCCTAAATGCATTTATTAAAATGCTTGCAATAATTCTGTGGCCTTTGGAACAGTTCTTCCTTCTTATTTCTTGCATGGCTTGGAAATCCAACAATTGGCATGCCTTCCCAGAAAAGACATCATGTGGTTAAGTAGGGGATACGTAGGAAGAGCTTTAGATGCAAAGGCTATAAGGGCCAATTTCATCTAGTGCTTAAAGCACCAGGCTAGAAATCAGAAAACTGAGTTCTAGTCCCTACTTAGGCATGAAAAACTGACTGGGTCACCTTGGGTCAATCAGCTTGGCTTAGCCCAACACACCTAATGAGGTTTTTGTTGTGGGGAAAATACAAGGAGGAAGGAGTGTTATGTATGTTCACTTCTTTAAGTTATTTACAAAGTAATAAAGGTGGAATCATAAGATCTAATTTTAAAAAATCTAATATAAGCCCTCTGCCCCAAACTGGTCAAAAAAATAGAACTGACTACTCACATCCTATTGCTTGCAGAGGAAAATGTTAATAATAATCACACTCCAGATTTAATAACTGTTGATAATAAAAACAACATAGTCTGGATAGTGATTGTGACAGTACTTGGAGACGCGTAGAATAGAAGAGAAAGAACTGGGAGAAGATAACAAAATAGAAATACCTGAAAATAGAACATCTGCAGTCAAAGAAGGCAATGGTAGTACCAACAGTAATAGGCTTTTTGGGTGCAATCTCAAAACAACTGGAACATCATTTGAATACCACTGGCATTGACAAAATCACCATCGGTTAAAAGGCAGCTTCACTCGGAACAGCTTACATCCTACAACAATATCTTTTAACACCATCAAACAACATTTCCCTATCTCAGGTCCTTGAGAAGGACTCGATACGTAGATAAAAATGCCAAATCCAATCTAAACATCTGGTGGGCTGTGCAACAAACAATAACAATTTAATATACTATGTGTTATTATATTTATAATAATAAAGACCTTATACTGATTCCACATTGTTGTAATAGTATACCCTTAATATTATTAAACAACATCTCCTATCCCAGGTCCTTGGGAAGAATTCAATAGGTGAACAAAAATGCCAAATCTACTCTAAACATCTGAATGACGTGTGACCAACCATAATAATAAGATACAGATTGCAACGGACATTATTTTTCTGGAAAACTATGCCCAGGCAGAGGGTAAAGCTAGCCAGTCACAGGTATTTTAACTTTTATGCAGTTAAAATATTGTTTACACACAATTTCCTTCAACTTCAGTAGAATCTATTACCATTATTATTCCAGATTACACAATTATTATTATTTTTTACTTTGTAGTGGCAGGCCACAAGTTTTAATAAGATTTTAAAGAATGGCTCTGAAAATTGTATCTTCTGTTAACTAAAAATTGATTTCTGGATGTCAGTCGTATAAGAGCATGTCATATATTTCTTAATTAAGGCTTGTTTTACTTATTTAAATTAGACTTAGCAGGCTTTTTGGTCAAACTATAAACAAAGTAGTTATATAAAATAATCTTCAAATAAATCTTAATATTTTGCATAATCTAGTAAGTGAACACCATATAATAATTTAGAAGAAAAAATGGGGCAGAGGTGTAAAGACTTTGGATTCAATATAAACACATTATGAGTAAAAACTATAGCCCTTTCCCATATTCATAAACAAAACAACTGACAATCATTGAAAACAGAATTCCAGAAATAGTTCAGCACATCAATTAACAGAGAGAGCTGTCACTCTCTTTTGTTTTCTCAATACTAGTGTCTTTATGAAGCTGTTGACCCTTGTTTTCAGTTATCTTGCCTTGATCCATAACTTTAGGCATTTGTTCTTTGATTTTCTCTGGATTGAATAGTACCATCAATTCAGCTTGCTTGTCTGCGTCAACAACCTTGTTTTTAAGTCCTGCATTGCTGGATGACCTAAAAGGCAAATTAAAAAAACAAAGGGAATACTACATGATTTTTAAAATATAAACAACAATCAACCAGTTAGTTACAGTCTGAGCACGTGCTTGATATACTACCACAGTTTATGAGTCTTTTTTTCATACTGCACTCCCATAATAATTGCCTTCTCACACAATTTCCATCTAATCTGAAAAACTGAACATAATGTTGACACCATCTCAAACATTTATTAACACAGTATAAGAAACGATAGTTTACTGTGAGGATGCAAAATTACAGCAAAGTTCAACCATTCAATAGCTATCGCTATCGCTATTGTAAATGAAATCAGTGAATGCAACCAACCATCTAAGATCATTTTTTCCTAGCACCTAACAAAGATAGTACAAGTCTGCCTATGCCTTTCCTCTTAGTAAAAGGCAAGTTGGTAAAATGCAAATATAGTAAATCATCCATGAGTTGGCAGCAGTACTGGTTATAATGTTAACTAAAAAATAGCTGGACTAAAATTGGAAGTATACAGTTAGTCTTTTTTTTCAGAAGAAACATCTCACTTTATGTATCAGCTTAAATAAAAGGATAGTTTAATGACAGTTGAACACTTTAGCATATTAAACACTGTTATATCATTGACATGCACTTCTATAATTGACATTCTTCTATTTACAGAATTAAGTAATCACCATATTGGGGAGATGGCAGCATATATATTTAATAAATCAATCAAAGCAAAAGAGGAGTTGTATTATATATACAGAAAAAAATGAATCCGAAATGTATATATACAGATGAAGAAGGGAGGATTTTGATGGTAGAAATAATGCTGCATAACAAAAAAAAAAACGTTATTAGTTGCAATCTATGCACCAAATGAACATCAAGATAAGTTTTATTCTAAACTACATGCTAAAATAATTGAACTAGACTATGAAAATATCTGCATGATGGGAGATTTTAATGCTATAGTAGAGGTGGAACTGGACTATAAGACGACAAAAAAGAATAAGAAATTAAGAAAGATATTACCAAAATCATTTTTTACTATGGTAGAGGAACTAAATATATTTGATGTGTGGAGGGGGAAGTTTCCATCAAAGAAACAATTTACATTTTACTCCACTAGACATATGTCTTGGTCAAGAATAGATATGCTGTGGATGTCAATAGACTTACTAGCAAATATACAAAATATAAATATTGAAACCGGTATGTGGGCTGATCATAACCCGATTACAACCATTTGGAAAGGTCAAAAGAAAAGAATTAGATGGACTTTAAACCAAGAATTATTGAATGAAAAAGAATTTCAACAATTTATGGAAAAAGAAATGAAATTTTTCTTTAAAGAAAATAAACAGAGTGACATTTCTCTCCAAATTGTATGGGACACGGCAAAAGCATATATTAGAGGATTGGTTATGACATATATGAGTAAAAGAAATAAACAGAGAAGGTATGACAAGAAAAAATTAGAACAAGAGTATAAGAAATTAGAAATAGAACTTCAAAAGGATATTCTAAATAAAAGGATTAAAAATATGATGGACCTGAAGATACACAAGTTGAATATGATGGAAAATGAAGAAGTGGCAAGGAAAATAAGAATGACTAAACAAAACTTTTTTGAACATGCAAATAAACCAGGGAGATGATTAGCTTACAAAATGAAGAAGGAAAATGGATTAAACAACTGGAAGACACAGAAGGGATTTTACAATATCAAAATGAGGGGGAGGATAGTGTGGACATATTATGAGGATTTATATAAACAAGAGAAAAGAACTGAAAAGAACATAAAACAGTATTTGGAGGAAATGAAACTTCCTAAAATACCAGAAAAATACAAGAATTTGTTAGATGAGAAAATAACCATAATGGAATTGACGGAGGCAATAAAAAGACAGAAAAATGGTAAAGCACCAGGACCAGATGGGTTGCCAGAGGAGGTGTATAAGACATTTGAAGAAACATTGGGAATTATAATGCTGGAACTTTATAATGAATTGTTACTAGAAGCTAAGATATCGGATTCATGGACAGAAGCATTTATAACTTTGATTTCGAAAGAAGAGACTGATTTACAAAAAATTAAAAATTATAGCCGATTTCACTTTTGAATGCAGACTATAAAATTTTTGCTTCCAATAATGGCAAATAGACTTAAAACATTTCTAAGTGAATTTATACACCCAGGCGAAAATGGATTTTTACCTAAAAGACAGATTAAGGACAATATGTAAACGATTCTAAATGCACTAGAATATTATGAGTAGCATCCTGAAAAGCAAGTGGCTTTGATGTTTTTAGATGCCCAGAAGGCATTTGATAATGTGAATTGGCAATTTATGTCAATGCAACTTCAAAATATGTATTTTGGAAAGAGATTCATCAATGTAATTAAAACAATCTATAGTAAACAATCAGCCAAAGTAATAGTGAATGACAGAGAAAGTGGACATTATGAAAGGAATAAGACAAGGATGCCCTTTATCACCACTGCTATTTGTATTAACCTTGGAAGTATTAACTAGAAGTATTAGACAATGTGAGGATATAAAAGGAATGCAAATTAAAAGAGAGGAGTATAAACTACAAGCATTTGCAGATGATTTGGTGTTCATATTGAAAGAACCATTAGAGACTGGACCTAAATTAATACAACAAATTGAAAAATACGGAGAGATGGCGGGATTAAAAATTAATAAAGATAAAACAAAACTTTTAGTGAAAAACATGACAGAAAAACAAAAGAAGGAATTAATTGGGAAGCTAAATATACAGATTACAAAAAAACTAAAATATTTAGGGATTCAATTATCAGCAAGATGCATAACAATTAAGGAAGATAATCATTATAGGTTAAAGAAACAAATTGAAATAGATTTGGAAAAATGGAAAAATCTTCAATTATCATTGATGGGAAGAATTGCATTAAGATGAATATATTGCCACGATTCCTGTTTTTATTTTCGACAATTCCAATAAGAATAGAGAAAAATTATTTTAAAGAGATAAATAAAATGATTTTGAAGTTTGTTTGGCAAGGAAAAAAGACGAAGATTAATATAAAAATGCTACAAGATGCAAGGCTTAGAGGTGGATTTGGACTTCCAAATTGGGAGTTATACTATCATGCTGCAGCATTGACGTGGATGAGAGAATGGATTTTGTTAACAAATAGAAGACTTTTGGTCTTGGAGGGACACGATTTACAGATAGGATGGCACGCATTTACCATATTTTTCGGAGTATAAGATGCACAGGAGTATATGTTTTTTTTAATTATATTTATAATATATATTATGACTATTGTTTTTAAAATTGTACGCTTCTTATTTATGTTGTACGCCGCCCTGAGTCCCACGGGATTGGGCGGCCTATAAGAGCGTTTAATAAATAAATAATAAATAAATAAGACACACCTTAGTTTTGGGGGAGGAAAACAAGGAAAAAAGGCCTCTGCCTCCAAGCAATTTGCCAAACAGCAAACAGCAAACAGTATAGATGATATACTGTACACTGTTTGCTGTGTATTTCTGTGCATGTGTGCCTGACCCATAGAAATAGCCAAAGAATTGGAGAAATGTACATTATGCCAGAAAGTTTTCTTAAATGTAGTCACACTAACTCCTCCCAATTATTTAAATAGATCTACTCCAATGTAAGTCAGGATTTAATTCTAATACTAAATAGGACACTGTTACATTTCAGACTATACTTGTACAGAGCTGTTAAAATTAATTAAAATTTCTGGAAGTATACTTTATTCTCTATTATTTAAAAGAAGATACAATAGCACTGGGCCTCTTCAGAGCAAGCATTTATTTTAAAAAGCTTCTTAATTTTGTTAAGTTGTCTGGAACAGGGGTCTCCAACCTTGGCAACTTTAAGACTTGTGGACTTCAACTCCAGAATTCCACAGCCAGCAAAGCAAATAATAAAGCAGTCAGCAAAGCAAATAATAAAGCAGTCTTTAAAAAATAAGTCTAATAATTTGAACATTCTACAGACATTTATAGTTATTCACTTACCCCCCTTGCATCCAGTTCAGCAGAAAATAAAAATCTGCCTATCTCTCCCAGCTATTTGCCTCTTTGCAGCTAGTTTCAGTTTCATTTTAGCATGTGGCAAATCAGCTGGGGGGTGGGAAGCTGCTAATGACTTGCTTGTCTTAACAGGCTCTTCCCTGTTTGCTGCAAGCAGGTAAATTGCTGGAAGACAGAGGCCAAAGGGTGGGGGTGGATGGGTGGCTGGGGCTACATTCGGTGTATAAGACGCACCTAAGTTTTCATCCTCTTTTGGGGGGTAAAAAGGTGCATCTTATACTCCAAAAAATACGGTATATGATATGGGAGAAATAAAATACATAACTATTTCCAGAGACTTTGTATGAGGAACTCTTTATATGTAGTGTGGGAAAAGATAAAAGAGAAACACTATTTGAAAATACCATATTGGTTATCAATAAGGAAGAACTAAATCACCCCAATAGACTGAATTGGGGAAACATTGCATGATATAAGGATATTCTAACAGATAAGGGGGAATTGAAATCTACTCAAGAATTGGAGAAACAAGGGATAAAGATGGATTGGTACATGAGAATGCAAATGCAGTCAAGATACGACAAGGATTTTAAAATAGAGAGTATTAATTTAGAAATGTAGAAATGACAGAACTGGATGAAATACTCACAGGAACAGATGAAAGACTAATTAAGAACTGTATACTTACTATATATTGATTTAGAGCAAAAACAAGTGAAGGAAATGATGATAAAATGGGCAAGGAATTTTGGACATACTATAGAATTAGATAAATGGCTTTGGGAAAGGAACTATAAATTGACAATGGCAACAGCATGCAAAGAAAATATGTATAAAATGTTTTATAGATGGCACATGTCACTGGAAAGGATAACTAAAATGTTTAAACATAAATCTATGAAATGTTGGAAACGTCAGCAAATACCGGGTTCCTTTTATCATATGTGGTGGACATGTGCTGAAGCCAAAGTGTATTGGAGTTCAATTCAAATTTGGATAGAAAAAATACTGAATCAACATATAGAGCTGAAACCAGAGATATTCCTGTTGGGTATTCTAAGAGACAAATTTAATAAAGAAAATACATATTTAATTATTCATATAATTACTGCAGCTAGAACTGCATTTGCGCAAAAGTGGAAAGCTATAAAAGCCCCTTCTAAAGGGGAGGTAATCAAAAAAATTTTTGGAGTGTGCGGAAATGAACAGATTTACAATGAAAATTAAAGATAAGGAAGACTCTGAATATTATAATGTATGGGCGAAATTTTATGATTGGATAGAACATGAATATGTAAAGAAGATATGTAACACTGAGTAGATTGGAGGAAAATAGAAAATTAAAGGTGGTAGACCAGATGACAAAATTAGATAGTTAAGGAGGCAGCATTAAGATAGTAGTACATATACCTAGGGAAAAATATAATATATGTATAAATAGGGATAGAGAAATAATATAAGTCTAAGAGTTGCACCGATAATTAAATGTAGCATATTTTTCAGAGTATAAGACGCACCGGAGTATAAGATGCACCTAGATTTTAGAGGAGGAAAACAAAGAAAAAAGGATTCTGAACCAAATGGTGTAGTAATATATTATTTAATAAAATACCAGTATAGCAGAATACTTTTTACAACCATGTGTACTTTTTACAACCATGTACACTTTTTACAAACTTCAAACTTGACAGCTTTAAGACTTGTGGACTTCAACTCCCAGAATTCCTCCTCCAGTCATGCTAGCTCAGGAATGAAAATTGAAGTCCACAAGTCTTAAACTTGCCAAGTTTGAAGACCCTTGCACCTCTAACCCCTAACCCAGGGGTCATCAAACTTGACAGCTTTAAGACTAGTGGACTTCCTCCCAGAATTCCTCCTCTAGTCATGCTAGATGGGGTAATTAGAAGGCAAAAACACCCCCAATTTTGCAAAAAATGGACAATTTTTGGTCTTTTTTTTGCAAAAACAGGGCATACAGAGGGTTTGGGAAGCCTGCAGAGTGCCCCTAGGGGGTGGGGGAAGGCAAAAATTCCCCCATTTTTGAAAAAAACGGCCCATTTTTCGCAAAAATGGGATGCAGGGGCGGGGCTTCGGGAGGCCAAAAATGACTGTATTCGGTGTATAAGATGCACCGACATTTCCACCCTCTTTTGGGGGGGGGGCAAAAAGGTGCATCTTATACTCTGAAAAATACGGAAGTTAGGGATATGAGTCTGTTATCTTATGGTTAACCTGTCTGTTAACCATAAAATGGATTAGGATTAGATTTACTCAGGAAAGGATAAGCGGGAGGAAGAGCAAGGAGAGAAGGAAGGAGAGAAGGGAGAGGAGGGAAGTAGGAAAGTGGGAGAGAAGGAGAAAGAAGGTAGAGGGAAGAGTGTTAGATAGAGGGAGGGGAGTAATATGAAATAGGGGAGGATAACAGACGGACAATAAATGTGTAAAGGTGCAAAATTAGGATGTTTAGCAATAGCAATAGCACTTAGACTTATATACCACTTCATAGTGCTTTACAGCCCTCTCTAAGCGGTTTACAGAGTCAGCATATTGCCCCCAACAATCTGGGTCCTCATTTTACCGACCTCAGAAGGATGGAAGGCTGAGTCAACCTTGAGCCGGTGAGATTTGAACAGCTGAACTGCTGAACTAGCAGTCAGCTGAAGTAGCCTGCAGTGCTGCACTTTAACCACTGCACTACCTCGGCTCTATTTGTTTATGGGTTATCGGATAGAAATGTATAACTTTGTATATCTTGATATGATTTACGTTATATGTATGGATGTATATTTGGAGATTGTGGGGAAAAAAATAAAAAAACGTTTTGGGAAAAAAATAAATCAATCAATGCATCAGGTGCAAATGTGTTTTTACCAAGTTTATTAGCTTTCTTTCTATAGTTTGAATATTATCTGCTTTGATGACTGTTTTACTGTTGTGAGCTTTAAGCGGATTTATTTATTTTAATTATTTATTACATTTGTATGCCACTTGTCTTGCTATCCAAAGTGACTCAGTGGTACAGCTTACAGTGGTATAAAAGCATAAAATAAAAGCATCAAAACTAGCAACGATTTAGTAAAGGGTGAAAACCGAGGTTACAAGTGTTCTTTTGTCTCTCTATTAGCCATCTCCAGCATAGCGCACTCCCATCGGGACCCCAAGCCAGGTTTTAAGACCCTTCCAGAAGGCAGAAAGATGGAGGCATATTTCACCTCTCATGGCAATGTATTTATTGTCTATTATGCCTTGGAAGGTGGTCCGAGAATTCTTTCTTCAACAGAATGCTGAACAGCCAAGTATGTTCTGGATTACAGACATCTATGCATTATTTACCCATTCCTATGGCAAAATTCTAAATATTTTTAAGAATCATTTAAAGACCAGCTAATTTGCATTTCTATTTTGAAGATCTAATTTGCATTTCTATTTTGAAGATCTAGATTATTACATGAAATAATGCAGTAGTAAATCACAAACACTGAAAGTGCAAGGATTTTTGGCATTGGTTCCACAAGCCAGGTAGAATAAAGTGATGTGTTTTTATTCGCTTAGAATAATAAAATCTTGCAGTGTGTCATGCTAAGTGAAGTCCTGCTGATTTCCATTATGAATTTTGTATTACAGGGGCAAGTTTCTTCAACAAAAATGAGAATTTCATGAACAACAAAAATGTTATTTCTCTTCAGTTAATATTCATGATTCACACTATACACCCTGCCATCTAACACTAGAGTGTGAGACTAATTAGTTCAGGAACTGGCCTCTGACAGGTCCAGTTAGCATTTCCAATCTGCAATTGTTGAGACCCAAATTGTGCAGAACATTTAGCCTTGTTTTTTTTTGTTTCTCCTGAAAATGGAAAGAGAAATATGTTTAACGTTATAGTGAATGAAAGTTTGGAAATGACATGACGACAAGGCAGTTATTTTAGAAAATGCTACCTCCAAAATGCTGATTGCCACAACACTATCAAAATGGACAAAGCCATAAATGCCAAGGTCCTTTTTATTTCACTTTGGAGGTAACTATCTTTCAAATCTCAACAGCTGGACTATTTAACACAATCGAGTGAATCAGAGTCTAATTCTTCACTGGGCTCTCCATGGGAGGCCTGCATTAGTGGATGGCAGTCATCCAACAGCTGACACACAGCCAAAGTCTGTGAAGCCTCTGTCATTCAAAAATAAAATGGATAACGGAGCAATCATATTTATCACCTTCAAGGACAGGAAAACAGGAGATGAAAGTCTGTCAATAGAACACAGTTTAATGGCAAACTCCAGTGATTAATAAGTTGTTTGTTCCAGCACAAAATCAGAAATTGCCACTTAGGGTTTCTCCGTTCTTCTTCCTCACAAATACATATATTTTACACAACTGCTGTTATTTATTGAGGTAATAATATTGTTAAAAATCATAAAATCTTTCCAAGGACTTCACTGCTGATTTATTATACTGTATCTTGAACTGAAATTTGGCACAGTTATTGTTGTGCAAAATAGATTTCCAAATTCTATAACAGAGCAACAAAGCACAACTACCCTATGAAGCCTTGTTACAATGAATAGGATTTGAACAAGACTGGATCAGGGTGAGTTCCAGTCAGTTCTTAATTCTTTCCATAATAGTCTCAGTGGTGTTAAACTGCACTGTGCCGCTCCAGATTAACTCTTGGTCCAAATTAAATGATTGTTTTTATGTTAAAAAAAGCTACTTCTTATAAGCTATTTTTATTGAAAAACCAAGGGGAAGGGAAATGACGAATTCTCTTTCAATATGCTGGCCTCTATTGCTATGAATGATCACACAAGCAGCTCTACCTACCATGTATTCACTCTTGTGATCACTAAAAGCCTGCTGCCTTTAATTTTACCTCTTTAACAGTTAACTAAGTACTATACTCCTTTTTGGCAATAGTAGAATTTGTGGTTCCCCTGCTTTTGTCTTGACTCTGAGAGTATCAAAACAGGGATTTCTTGATTCCAGCAGGATATAAGGTACTAGGGTACACAGATTCCCTCATGAAGATAACACTGGAATGAAATCTCATTTTAGTCATTGCCAATACCCCGAATCCAACAGCATATTACTACCATAACTGTACATTCCGGGTTATTCAAATAATGACTAGAGAGCCACAAATAAAAGACTCATTTTTCCCATCTCAGGGATGCCATTTTTGTTCCAAGTAACTACATCTGCATATCATTGATGCATCACTTTATATAAATCACTGAGCAGCCATGTCAATGGTTCCTGTTGTGCTAAGAACTGGATGCCGATCCATCTCTAGTGCTAGAAGGGACATCGGCATCAAAATGCTTGTTTTATATTTTAGCTTGAGGAAATAATCTTGAGAATTGTTATTCCAATATCACTTGAGCAAGAAAACCTAGAGGTATAATTCTGACTTTCCCAATTTTAAAGCATTGTTCTGCGGTAGCCATATGCATTCACTTATTTTATAGTGCAAAGGGCAAGTTTTTTTTTAAAGGAAGATTCTAAACTTCCAGTTCATCCTGTTGTATCTTTCTAATATGTTGTTAAGTCTAATGGTCCATGTGGAGACTACAGATGGAAAACCTTTGTAGTTGTGTCTCTTAGACTGGGCTGTTTCCTGCAGTGTCAGTAGATAATTCAGTAGTGCTAAGGTTACAGCTGAGGGAAGGAGAGAAAATCCTTTAATTGTATAAAATCATCAGATTAAGTCTTACCCTGTGTGTAGTTTGCTCTGTTAACTGGAATTGTTTACTAAAAGAAAAAAGGAAGAGGAGAAATATACCCTTCTTTCATTTTTGAAAAATGCCATGAACTGTCTTAATTTATTCCAAATAAAATAATCAATTAACTATTAATATTATTTATTGTGCCTAATTTCCCCCCAATAACCACACTGTGTGATAGGCTGGGCAAAGATAAGGGGCAGTCCAAAAGAGCCAGGGAGCTTTCGTGGCTGAGGATAGATTTCAGACATCAGATTCCTTTATTAAATATTTAAACTTAGTCTCCATTCACTGCTTTTTCATTTTTTTAGTCTTTCTGTCCCAAACCTCCTCCTCTGCAGATAGGAACCATCACTGAAATCAAGTTCAATAGCATGGCCATTTACATGAATCAATGGAGCTATGCAGGGGTGAAATTCAGCAGGTTCTGACAGGTTCTGGAGAACTGGCAGTGGAAATTTTGAGTAGTTCGGAGAACCGGAAAATACCGCCTCTGGCTGGCTCCAGAGTGGGGTGGGAATGGAGATTTTGCAGTATCCTTCCCTCAGGAGTGGGGTGGGAATGGAGATTTTGCAGTATCCTTCCCTCAGGAGTGGGGTGGGAATGGAGATTTTGCAGTATCCTTCCCCTGCCATGCCCACCAAGCCACACCCACAGAACCAGTAGGGAAAATTTTTGAATTTCACCCCTGGAGCTATGATTACTTTTTTATGAAGTTTGAGACACATTCCTAATTACACATTTGGTACATCAGTGAAATTTTAAGTGGGTTCCCTGTTCTCTTCAAGGGGGAAGCACTTTAGAATATGCTTTAGAGAAATAAAAATGATCACAGTGTCCTTCAAAGCCACTAAAACGGTACAGAGCATCGGCAGGAACAACAGCAGGAAGATATGGCAAAAGATCTCCTCAATGCCTGTTGCTTACAAAGCAGCAGACCATTGCTGTCTCATAGTTCTATTAAGAAGGAAGACAACTTAATTACCAGATCTGGTAGACACCTGGAGTAAACACGAACAATTCCTCCTTGGTCTCTTTAGAGATTTCCAAAAAGTAAGAATGCACAGTGCTTATTTCAATTCAACATTGCAACACTTTTTCAATCCTTTACGTGATCCCTCCCACTGTAGGGCAGAATCTGGTAGAATTTCAACACTCTGGTTTAGTTATCCATTATGATTCTATATTGCACCAATACACAGAGACACCCTTTCTTTCCCAAACGAACCAAGTTGGCAAGGTACAAATTCAGTCTTTCTTTTAAAACCCCAAACATTTCCACAGCTTCATGGTGACACCTCTTATCTTTTTTGGAACAAGTCTTACCTCTTGTCCTTTCTATTGGCAGCAAATAACTTATTACTGTAGGAATAATAAAGAAGGCTGTTTATCATCAGCCTTTCTGGAATAACAGCATGTTGCTATTTAATCCCATGCTCCAACATAGTAATCCTATCATTTTTATTGGATTTGAGTCTGAATAAGGGCAAAAGACTGCCATTAAATCTGACTAGTCCTTGCATTAGCTTTTGCTACACATTGCATATTTTAATCCAAATTGGAATTAATTGGAAAAGCCCTATGTATTCTATGGAAAAGCCCTATATATTCTGTTTCTACGTGTTTTAGTAAATGCATACAGATAGACCACAGTTTACGATCACAATTGGGAATGAAATTTGCATCACTATCCAATGCGGTCAGCAACATCATGTGACTCCCTTGCTTAGCAACAGCAATCCTGGAAGTCCCAGTTACTATCAAAATTCCAAATTCATGGGTGGTTTAGCGGGAAGTGGGAAGAGTCCCAAGTAAGGAACGTGGGAGTGCTATTGGGGATGGGGGAGGCCCCAGGAGGACTGGGACAGTATGTGTGCATGTTGCGGAGGATTGCAATCTGGACCAATTTAGGAAGGCTGGAGAAAGCGTACCCTTGACTCAAGGGGTTATTTGATATGCTGGGGTTCTAGGGCTGCAAGAACTGCAACCATCCAAGCCTGACCCACCAATACAGTGGAAAACAACCACCTTCTGGGAAACCACAGTCTTCCCAGCTCAGATCTAGTCACCCTCATACCTTGCACTTCTAGGCCATGCTGCCCTGCACTCCACCACCCAAGCTGACTTTTGCTGTCTTCTTTCTCCCACTGCCAATGAGATGTGCCCAGTCTGGCTCTTTGGGAGGCAGCTGCTGGCCACATAAAGCCATCTTTCCGAGATCTCATGTGGCAACGGCCTGAAGAAGGGTGGCCAGCAACTGCCTTACAAAAGGCCAGCTGGGCATGCTTGGTCAGCAGTGGGAGAAAGAAGAGAGCAAAGGTCAGCTAAAGCATCAGGGCTGCAGAATTTAAAATACGGGGCCAAAAGGACATAAGTGTGGGGGTGGGTGGGAGATGGGCTGCCAAGCACCTGAATTTTGATCACATGATCATGGGGGCATTGCAACAGCTTTAACTTTGAGAACCAATCATAAGTCCCTTCTTTCTGCACTGCTGTGATTTCAGTCGCAGTCCTAAGTCAAGGACTATCTGTAGTTTTGTTCTTTTTTGGGGGGGGGTTGTTTGGTTTAAAGAGCAGCCATTGTAATGTTGAATGGGACTCAGGCTCATGAGGTGGGGTATTTCTTTCAACCTGCCAACATCTCATCTTTAATGTAGAACAACCATACAAAAAAAAGGAATAGTATAACATAAAGACCTTCGCAGAGGGCAAAGCTTTGTTGAACAATCTGCTGCAAAGCCCGACTCAAGTTCTGTTAAAAAGGAAATTCTATCCTATTGTGGGAAGGGGTTTGCTTATTGCTCTTATAAATTATAACATTTTGAAGTGCGACATATTTATTGCACCTCGGCTATGCCAAAAGGAGACATCATAGTTTAATGGAACACCCCCACCCATTTGTACAATGAATAGTTCACAAAAGCAACTTTCTCTATTTAATCAACCACAAAAGTTAATAGCACTTAGCAATAGTACTTAGACTTATATACTGCTTCACAGTGCTTTAAAGCCCTCTCTAAGGGGTTTACAGAGTCAGCATATGGCCCCCAACAATCTGGGTCATTTTACCCACCTCGGAAGGGTGGAAGGCTGAGTGAACCTTGAGCCTGGTGAGATTTGAACTGCCACATTGCAGGCAGCTGGCAGTCAGCAGAAGTAGCCTGCAGTACTGCATTCTAACCACTGCGCCACTGCGGATCTTATAAAGTGGCTCTTAAAGTGATCATAACTTTTTTTCTCATGTCCATTTTGTGAAACATCTCTGCCCTAAGCAGCTTGAACATTGAGTTATCCACCTTGCTTCACGGAACACTACTGACTTTCAGATGCAAACAGTCACAGGTCCTGAGGCGATTTGAAAATGGACAAAGCTAATATTTTAAAATGGAACTCAAGGGATCCTTAATTTTAAGTTACTTAATTTTAAATGTCATTATATTTAAATTGAATTATTATTAATACTAATACTTAATGCATTAAAATAAAATTTATTTGATTAGTAATATTAATTAATATCATTAATATTTAAATTGTTTACTTAAAAAGTTAGTATGTGCAATTTGTATAATGTTGCAGAGGTACTTATGCTAGTGGTTGCTTTGAATCAAATTGGAATAAATCCACAACCTGTTGCAAGTAAAGGAAATTTACTAGTGACTCACCATTCCTTATCAACAATTACCCTGCATGAGTTAAAAAGAATACTTTTCTTAGCCCTGTGACCTGAGATGCTTTCACTGGAAATGTACGAACTTGGGAATTTTTTACATACAAAATAAATGTTGTCCCATTCAAGTGGAACTTTCTGTGGTCTCTTCTATAGTCATCACTACTCATTCCTGAACAACATAGCCGATTGCCCTAGAACAGTGATGGCAAACCTTTTTTTCCTCGGGTGCCAAAAGCGCTCGCGCGCTCGCTATTGCGCACGCACGCATGCCCACACCCATAATTCAATGCCCCTGTGCCCCCCCATCATGTGCATGCGACCTCCCACACACTCTCCCGCCTCCCACACATGCACGCACGACCCCCTCCCTCATTTCCCGACTTCTGGTGGGCCTGGTAGGCCCATTTTTCACCCTCCCTAGGCTCCAGAGGTTTTCTTGGAGCCTGGGGAGGGTGAAAACACCCTCCCCCACCCCCCAGAGGCCCTCCGGAGGCCGAAAACGCCCTCCCAGAGCCTCCGCGCCAGCCAAAAATCAGCTGGCCGGCACACACATGCGCACTGGAGCTGAGCTAGGGCAACAGCTCGTATGCCAGCAGATATGGCTCTATGTGCCACCTGTGACACACGTGCCATAGGTTCGCCATCACGGCCCTAGAAGTAGGGATCTGATGCAGCACATTCTCGTTTCATCCATCCAAAGGAGATTATGGATTTTTGGCAAGCTGCATGCTTTGCTTCTTGTAAAAAGCATCACACTAAAGAGAGACTAAACTGACCCCTTATAGTTATTAAGAAAGAAAGTCTGCAAGAAACTTGTTTTCCTCAAACCCCTCATAATGAAATAATAGAGCCTATTAGGCAGACTTTGGAACTAGGCAGCTTAAGAGGAGAACATCCAGGTGTTATTTATTGTCCAAAGAAATAAGAGCTACAAATTCTTATATAAAGAAATGCTCCCAATCCAAAATAGCAGTGCAACTTCACTAGATTCAAAGCTAGCATCCTTTCTGCCCTTGAAGAACCAATTTCTGCCTCTCCTTCCCTCTCTGTCTCTCTATCTCTTCCATGTCTCTTGTATCATGCATTTTTAGATTATGATCCTAAAGGCCAGCCTTTCTTTTGTTCTTGATTTAAGTGGTTGGCTTTAGTACAGGAGTGAAGGAGGCAAGTAGTTCACAAAATAAAAAACAGCTGAAATCATTTTGAACGGACATTACCTAATGGATCTTTTTGCCATACTAATTTCATTTTAATCAATCCTGAACAAATGTTCAGTGTTAAGAGCTTTTGTAATATTTCAGAAACCGCTACAGGATCAGGTATATACTTAGGTGTTTATACAATACTTGAATATGATTAGGCAAACCCTACTTTATTAAATGTAATCTCAAAGGATATGGATTAGGACATTTATTTTTAATTTTTGGAAAGCAGATAAACCCCAAAGATTGGCTCTTGCTGAATAGGCAGGCTGTATATTAAACAAAACATCATGTCTGCTTTTACTGCGTCTAACAACTATGATAGTCAACACAAGATCCTTTTCACAGTCAATTCACCATGCATTCTGGGAGACCTTGGGTCTACAATTATTTCATTTCCTCCCTTGCAAATGTAATTTCCACTTAGTTTCTTAGAATAAAAGGTAGACAAAAAAGGTAGCAGGGGTAGCAGAATATACTGATTAACATTATCCATTCAAAGAGGTAGAAATCTACAGATGAACAATGCTGTAGTTCATAGGAAACAAAAATCAACTCGGATCAGAACGAAATTGCCTTTTATACGGTTCAAAAGTGGTTAAAAATGCAACTATGTCAAATTAAAGAAATTTAATCAGAAAGCTAAAAAAAAACTACAGGAAATTTTTTTATCAGACAGTGCTGGTGATCTGAAAAGGAGATTTTCTTTTGACACCCAAATTTAGAAGCAAATAAAATAAAACCATAAAGGCAAGTGACAGAGGAAATAACTCCCTTTTCTTTTCTACAAATGATAAAAGCATTAGTACGGAATAAAGCAGTGCACGTAAATAGAAGTGAATTGAATTTCCACTTCATTTGCTGAGGTTTACCCCTTTGAACTATGAGATGCAGACCTTGGAGAATAGGTGTTCCTTTTTCCACTGATAGAGCAGGAAATCAGAGGTTTAATTAACCATTATTATAACATTTGTCTCACCTATTTCTTTTTTTCTTTCACTAATAAACTGCCTGACATCCTGGAATAAAGGACCAAATGAAAACCTGAGAAGAGTTTCTTAAAAGCTGTGAATTGTTATAAAACAAACTGACCCTCGACCGGATCTATCTGAAGTATGTATTTCTGAAGAGGGATTAACTCTTTGATGATAAATCAGCACTTTGAAAGAAAATGTACAGTCAGGTAATACCTTGTCCAACCGTACTAGGGATTTATTCAGCTAAACAGATGGAGGCTTCAAAGTGTTGGATCCCAACAACTTCAACTAGCTCAACAGCCTGATTCCCAGTGATTAAGAGTTGTTTCGACAGCTGCGCCTTAAGCTGAGAAAATATTCATCTTCTTGCCAAATGTATGCTGTGTTGCCACCAATGAGATAATATTGCTACTAAATGTCTAATTTCAATTAGAGTCCTTGTGTTATTTGGGTTAAGCAACTAACATGGCTGGGGATCAGTATCCTGGTAGCTGAAGTTGCAGTTGTTCTTTCAAAGTTCTTTTTTTTTTTAAATAGTTTTATTGAGTTGTTTTAAAATATACAAAAATACGAAAAGACATAATACAAAAGCAAAAGGAAAAAAAAAACCATACAAAAAACAACGTAAAAAAAAAAGACGTGTGCATATATATATATGTATACTTATATAGGTATCTATACATAAATTCATCTTATTTGTTATTATATATTTTCATATTTAATAGTATTCTAAATATATGGATACAGAAAAAAAGAGCTATATATTGACACACACACACACACACACACACACATACACACATACAAAAAATATATGTACATAAATATAAATACAATAAGGAAAAATAGAAAAAAGAAAAAAAATTGTATAAATTTATTACAGCGTTTGCGTATCGTGTCATTTCAATATCTGGCTTGTTTTATCTCTAGCTTATCATCAGTCTTTCTCAATTTGATCATTATCACCCTTAAAGTAATTAATTTGTTTATTTTATTGTTTATTTTCCATCCACTTATACCAATTATCCCAAATTTTGTAATATTCTGAGTCTTCTTTATCTTGTATTTTCATTGTTAATCTAGACATTTCTGCGCAGTCTAAGATCTTAGTTATTAACATTGTATTAGTGGGTATCTGTTTTCCAGTGTTGTGCGTATAATATTCTGGCTGCTGTGATTATGTGAAGTATGAGATAGTGAGTTGGTTTATCTATTTTTGTTTTCATTATGCCTAATAAGAAAGTTTCCGGTTTAAGGTCTACCTTTTGTTTTGTTATCTCTTCAATCCACTTCTGTATTTTTTTCCAGTATTTTTTGATTTCTGAACATGTCCACCACATGTGATAGTAAGTTCCGTACTCCTGTTTACACTTCCAACATTTCGGTGACAGATGTGGAAACATTTTTGCCAATCTTGCCGGGGGTAGCTGCCATCTGTAGAACATTTTGTACATATTTTCTTTGTAGGATGCGGCCATTGTCATTTTATAATTTTGGTTCCATATTTGATCCCATAAATCTAATTCAATATTGTAGCCGAAATTTTGTGCCCATGTTATCATTACCTCTTTTACTATTTCTTCTTCCAATTTTACCTTGATAATACAATTATATAATTTTGATATTATTTTATCCTCCGGGCCTAGTAAGATTTTATCTAATTCTTGATTTTTTTCCTGAAAACCAAATTGTAATATATCTTTTTTATATTTTTTCTGAATTTGTAAGTATGGCCACCAATCAATCTTTTTTCCTTGTAGTGCCAAATCATCTCTTGTTTTTAAGTTATTATGTTCATCTAGTAGTTCGTTATAAGTAATTTTCTTATTCAGGTCTAGCAAATTGGGGTATATTAGGGCTTCCATAGGAGATATCCATTTGGGCATTTGGATGTAGTGTTTGTGTTTAATTTCCAGCCAATCTTCCAGTAGTGTTCCTCTAATGTGGTGTCTTTGGAAGTATTTGTGTATATGATGTTTTCCCTCCCTTTCAAAGTTCTTTCAAAGTTCTATGTCTTTCTTAATGTCAAAAATGAGGAATGCATCTCGAAGCTGAAAAGCTGACACAGATAGAAGATTTGATGATGATCTGGGGTGATTTCAATGTCCCCTTTCTGGGGTGGAGACGGTTCAGGAATTCACGGCTGCCATGATGACCATGGCCATGTGCCAGATCATTACCAACCCAATCCAGATATCTGGCCACATATTGGATTTAGTCTTCATATTGGGGCAGATAAGATAGGGTTTGATTCTGGGGAATTTTTCTCAGTGCCTTATTGTGGACCTTGTAAAAATGGATTAACGGGAGCCACCAGCCTCCAGAGTATCCGCTGCTGGAAGATAAAAACAGTGACCAGGAGAACATTTCTTCAGCTTTGGCTGCTACACCACTTGCAGCCTTACCTGGAATAGAATGCTGTGAGGATGTTCACTCAAGTTCTCATTTAGATTACTGTAATTCATTGTACATGGGGCTGCTCTTGAAGACCATCAGAAATGTCAACTGGTGTAAAATGCAGCAGCAAAGCCAACAATTATGAATTTTTAAAAAATGTCTATGTGCGCAGATTTTAGGTTTACTTCATCACTATTATGTACATGTGAACCATTATGAAATGTCATTGCCTTGAATAAGACAAGGGTTTCAAAAATATCTAAAATCTAGTACAAATAAAATAGTGGGAAATATCTGTAGCTCGGGTGTAGGAAGAAGATGAAGGTTCATTCTCCGAGCTTCTGGTTTGGTTTCCAAATGTTTCGTTACCAGTCTAGGTAACATCTTTAGTGGAGTTTAGTGGATGTCAGTGTCAGTGTTCTTCTGTTTATAAGGGCTTCAGGTATGGGTGTGTCAAGTCTTGAGGTCTTGATACACCCACACCTGAAGCCCTCATAAATAGAAGAACATTGACACTGACATCCCCTAAACTCCACTAAAGATGTTACCTAGTCTGGTAATGAAACATTTGGAAACCAACCCACAAGCTCGGAGAACAAACCACCCTCACAAATAAAATAGTTCATAAACTCTGAAGTATGTAACATTTGGAGACAACAACCAAAGTTATTACTTACTGAGTGACAACTGCAGAACTTGTGCTTTTGACCATTTTATGAGTCTGTTCATCCACCCCTGAAGATTTGGAACTGAAGTTTGCTGCTAAATATTTTTTAGTCAATTCCGATTCTGTTCCCAAAACTGGCATAGATTTAGATTCAGATGTAGCCAAAGTTCCAGTTGGATCTGAAATGTATAAGAGTCCGGCATTTATGTTACATGTTGTTCACATAGCTCAAATCTCTAAATACCTTTAAATAATGTTTATTTGGGCATAAAACTGTGGATCATTTATATCATTTCTTGTGTTCAGCTCTCCTGCTAATATATTCCCAGTTAGGCACTGGGAATTTAGCCTTGGGAATAAGATAATTAATTCAACTACATAATTCACTATTTTTGCTACACTGTATAAATTCACTATTCTAGATTTATTTATTTATTTATTTATTTATTTATTTATTTATTTATTTATTTATTTATTTATTTATTTATTTATTTATTTATTTATTCAGTTTGTCAAACATGTACGAGATAACAGGTATAAGTATAAACATGAATATGAACACAGGAAATGGAGCATTCCAGGCATTGACCATTCTATTGCTGAAGTTGTATTTTCTGCAATCGAGTTTGGAGCGGTTTACCTTGAGTTTGAATCTATTGTGTGCTCGGGTATTATTGTGGTTGAAGCTGAAGTAGTCATTGACAGGTAGGACGTTTTAGCAGATAATTTTGTGTACTACGCTTAGGTCAGACCGTAGGCGGCATAATTGTAGGTTGTCCAAGCCCAAAATTTCAAGCCTGGTGGCATAAGGTATTCTGCTGTGAGAGTACTGTACTGTGTACTCTACTCTACTAGAGTACGCTACTCTGTTGTGGAGTACTCTATTGTGAACAACAGAACATGCTTGTAATCAAACAGAACTTTCCCCCCAAAGTTAGAGTTTTGACCATAGAGTCTTAGAGACTAGTTAAGCAGGTTCTTCGAGGTTTACCTGCAGCCATATCCTTTGACCACCTTTGACCATTCCTACTCTTATCAACAGATACTGCTTTACAAGACTAGCTAATGAAACTCAAATCAATAGGCCACAGAGACCATGTTTTCTACAACATTTTATCAATCTGAACTACATATTCCAAGAAAGATTATCTGTTATTTCTATTAAAAAAAGAGGCTCTATTTTAAAAAAATTACTAGTTGAAAAAAGTTTTGTTTGCTTTCTTGTACACCAATGTTCATCCAACAACATACAGTTTTCACTTTATCTCTTCATGCTTGCATTACTTGGATATGCACGGGAATGGACCAGGAAAATGTGGGAGGGGACATGTTTGAATTTATACCTATTATCAGAAAAAAAATAGAAAACTTATTTCCTGGCTACTTATTTTTTTATTTGCCATTTTTCATGACAACGCCTTCCTAAGATGGCTTATAGAAAGAGCAAAAACCTATAGAATGCAACAGTTCTGCATAGCAATTTGCACAAAACAAAGTTGAAGATGGTGCTGAATGTGGTCACCAAGTTGCTGAATGGGACACCTGGCCCTGGAGACGACATCTTTGAAGAAACTGCACTGGTTTAACAATTGGCTACTAAACCTGGTTCAATATTTTGACTATGATACATAGTCCAGGACCAGGACATCAACAGATTGCCTATCCCATTTTATTTTATACTCTTGGTTGATTGCTGAGGTATTAGGGAAGATCCTGCAAAACATGCTGAGAAATTCTGAATGCTATCTGATGGCTTGTTATTTAGCAGCCCTTTTCTGGAGTGGTGCTCTTTTCTTCTTCCTGAAATTTAAGAAGTGTTTTCTAGATTACATTTAGGCAGCTGCTGAAAACTTAACCTCTCTCCAGTACAAATGCAGACATATTTTTCCTTTTTCCCCTCCACATTTTAATGAATATATTTAGTTGAATATTGGTTTCACATTGCATTAATTACCGTTCTATTATTTATTTTACTTCATAATTAAAAACTGCTTCAAGATGTTTCAGCATAAAGATTTACTAATTAAATAATGCAGGCATAGTAAGGATTCACGAAAAGGAATTTTACTGATCGTTGAAAAGATCTTCTATCCAACTATGGATAGACTATGGCAAATTTACAAAAAAAGGCTTTTGAAGAGTATCTCAATGGGAGACACATTTGTATAGCTCCAAGCAGCCCTTTAACTTACCAATCTCAAATGATTTCGGACTGTTGTTTTAGAAATGTTCTTATCAAATGTCACAAATATATTGATGTTTCAGGCCATCCTGACATCCCTGTGTTATTATTAATATGATATCCAACTGTTAATGTATCTGCTCATCTTATGAACTGAAAAAGTTCCTATTAGTTGAAAAAGTCACAGAGCTTTTATCTCAATGTCCAAAGGAGTAGAAGCTTGCTTAATCCAATAGTTTACTAAGCAATACTGTGATGTTAAGAGCGCAACTATTATGAGAACACGAATTTTTTGCACTACAAGACGCACTGGACCATAAGACACACAATAGCTTTAGAGGAAGAAAACAAGAAAAAAAATTCTGCCTCTGCCTCCCAGCATCCATCCGGTATTCATCTGGCTAGTGTCCATGCAGCAAACAGCAAATAGCCTTGTCAGCTTCAGCACATTATCGCAGCCCGAGCACGTGGCTCGTCAGGGCTCCGCTCCATTGCACTCACCACTGGTCAACTGAGCTGAGCTGCTGCCACCGGCGGGAAACGCTGGAGCCTTCGCTGCTGAGCAGCTGATGGGGGGTTGGAACGCCCTCCCGGAATACCACCAATCAGCTGTTCTAAGCGGCGGGGATCGCTGCCACCGCCTATCGTCGCCGCCATTCGGCGGCTGCAATTGGCAGCAGCGAACAGCGGCGATCCCCAGCTGATCGGTGGTATTCTGGGAGCCCGATGCAACCGCCAATCAGCTGCTCGGGAGCGAAGGCTCCAGTGTTCCCTGGCGGCAGCAGTGACGCGGCAGCGGTGACCGCCGCCGCACTAGCCCCTTCCCCCCGACACAATATTCTCTGTATAAGACACAGAGACATTTCCACCCACTTTTTTTGGGGGAGGGTGCGTCTTATAGTGTAAAAAATACGGTAGCTGGAAATGTGATCAGAGCTCTGCCAAGTCATGAGGATTTGCATATTATAGTTTCGTAAGAAAAACATGATCAGTGGAGTACTATTGAAAATGTAACACATCCAGTTTCAGGTTCTGAAAACATTACTTACTGCTACTATCTTGATCAGTTGTCACTTTTCTGAGCCTCAGAATTCTTTCTAATTCTGTTTCATTACCATATGTGTCAAGGGATTTTAAACTTCTGGAACTTGCAGATGTATTCAAAGTCTCCTGCAATAAAATATGTCAGTGAAAAATGACCAGTATGAGAATTGAGATAACTTAATGGTAATTGTAAATAAACCCCACACAATCTGTTTCTAAGGTTTTTTCTAAAATTATAAACCAACTTGTGGCAGTACAAAACAAAACATCTTACACATACAGTATATGCAATCTGGATTATGCCTACATTCTCCTGAAAATGACTATGGACAAAAAAAAGAAAACACAGGATATAATTTTTAAACTTGGCACATCTTTAAAGACTTAAGCAAAACAGCATTTAATTCCCAATATTTCCTCCAATTAAGTTAAATCTTGCATTTTGTTAGTTCTTTGAATTTAACAGAGCAGTCGTATTATTAGCACATCAGTCCTTGCTATTGTGCTCAGGCTACAGATCTAGTAGCAAAGCAAATAGCATAAGCTGTTTTACATCACGCTTGAAATGGAACAAATTAATATCACTTTGTTTACCACAATTATACGGAGGCCAACATAAAATGCATAATTAGCACAATATACATATAAGTCTTTTGCTTTATGCCCGCCCCCCTGATCCTATTCTTCCCATCTCACTGTGCTAATGACTAGGCTTGTGAGCGTATTAGAAGTTGGTTTTTATAAAGTGCTCTTTTTAGTTCCAGTACAGAAAAGATGTACAAGTAGCAGATTAGATCTTATTATAGCTAGTACTAAGATCTTATTCAGTCTACAGGCTGAAGACTTTAGATGGAAAAGGGGTACCCGCATTCTTTCTGTAAAAGCCCCACAGAAACTGATGAAATTAAAAGAGACACCCACAGATCTTATGATATCTGTCTGCATCTTTTTTTTAACATATGCCAAATATCACCAAAGTTTTACCAGGAAAAAAAATCACAGTTGGCCTCCCTGCCTCTTTCCATCCCCTTTCCACCCCTACCCTGCCAGATCCCAGTGCAATTTACCAGTATTCCTTTTAGTTCTTTCACTGCACTCTCGCTGGGTTTGGCCAGCTCTGGCTGTAATTAAAAACAAAACATTCATCTAGATAATCTGATTTTGCAGATGCTAAATAAAATATTCAAGAGTCAGAAAGACAGAAAGAAAAACAAAAATAGGATTCCACAAGAAAGTATCTATTTTGAAGGATAAGGTTTTGGAATGTAGCAGTTATATCTTAAATAGAATAAAGTTGGACAGGAAGGCAGGAAGAAGAAAAGCAGGCAGAAAGTTGGGCAGGGGTTTTTTATTGTGTGTTTGGAATATTTTTGATTTTTAAAAAAGGATGTTCTAATAGCTCGTTCAAGTATGATTATATATAATTGTAATAATACAGAGTGAATCAAAATGCTGGTGATTTCCAGTCTCCCCTGAAACTTAACAAAATCAACTTCTTTTCTTCAGAGTCAGCCTAAGAGCAGTTGAAGAGGCTCTGAGACAGGTGACTGACAGAATCCACTTTTTTTTTTAAAGTATTATCTATAAGGTTTCTAGTTAAATAACCGAAGTCATTTTAAGCATACACATATTTTTACTACACATAGCTTACTGTATATGTGCTAAGAGCTGATTCAGCTACCAAGATCAAAACATTGTATTCTGAGTACTAGAATCTTATTCAAATCTAAGGATTCTCGTATCAGAAAAGGGAACCCCATGAATTGGCCAGTGCTTTCTTAATATTGATGACCCTATCTCAATCTAAGCAATGACATAATACCCTGTCATATTAAAATGGCAGATCAAAGCAGATAGGATATTCATAAAAAGAAAAGTTCAATTATAAGAAGGTGATAATAAATTTATGTAGAAAGTAACCCCTCTCCCTCATTATTATGTAAATTATTATCTACCAACCTTTGCTCTAAAACGGTTGGTTTGATTAACAGGTCTAAGATGAACTCCTTTTTTAATTCTATTCATCATTTCTTCCACAGCTTGTCTCTTCAGATCCATTACTTCTCCTGTTCCCAAAATAAAGTAAAAACAAATTTAGCAAATGTGTCTACTTGCAGATAAGGTTGTGTCATGCATCGTTACAAGCCGAGTTCTTTGAATATACAGTAACTAGAAGTGACCTGGTACTTGTCCTAGGGGACCCTTACATTTGAATTGAAACTTTAATGGTAAAATTAAAATAATTTGGTGCACTTGCAGGCTTTAAGATCAACAAAAACAAAGAAGTTGGCAAAAAATATGAAGTGAAAAGATCAAATAAGATGGAAGAATAAAATGGGTTTCGGGATTGAGAATAAGATAAAATATTTGGATATTAGTATGGCAAATATGAATTTTATGTTGTTTCAAAATAATTGCATTAAGATCTGGAACAAAATTAAGAAGACATGAAGAGGGGGAAAACACAATTGCCACTGTTGGGAAGAATTACTGTGATTAAGATGAATGTGTTGTCTAGAATGTTAGTTTTATTTCAGACAATACCAGTTTTGACATCTGATGTAACACTTAAACAGTGGCAGAAAGACATATCTAAATTTGTGTTGCAGGGGGAGAAAAGCATGAGTTAAATATAAGGTGTTACAAGATGCAGAAGAAAGAGGAGGACTGGCCTTACCTGATCTGAAATTATATTTCACAATCTGCTGTTTGGTCTGGATGAAAGAATGGATGTTGCTAAGAAACAGGAGGTTTTAGAGTTAGAAGGCCATGATTTAAGATTTGGGTTGCATGGATATCTATTGTATGATAAAGTTAAGGTTAATGTAGATTTTAGAAATAATTTGTTAGATGTGTCTAACAAATTATTAGATGTGTTAGATGTGTCATATTAAGGATGGGACTCTCAGCACAGGAATTATTTTAAAGAAGAAAAATGATTCCTAAACATAAATGGTTGACTCACACTGACGTATTAGAATTTTCTTGAGGAGAATATAGAATAAAAACAAGAGAAGAACTGGCAATAAAATGATGTTCCTATCAATGGTTTTTGTATGTATAATTATTCAAAAGATTTAAAGTAGATAAAATAACTTGGTTTTAAACAAAGTAAGATTGAATTTGAAACAAGAACTGTACAAATGATCACGTTACTGCTAAATCATATAAACTTTTTTTAAAATGAAGATTATGAGTTCAATTGAATATCAATCTTTTAAATCCTTTGAATCAGTGACATGGATTCAATTTTCCTCAGGGTTATTATCAATCTAGGTTTTTCTTTCCTACTTGGGAGTTTCTTCCTTTTGACCAGGCTCCAAGGAAGTATATCTTAGTAATAGTGGTGGAATGATTTGCTATATGTGTATCTATTTTGGGTTCTCTATTCGATGAAGTCTGTCTCTGAATATTTATTTTCCTTATTTTGCCACAAAGAGAAACAAGAATATCTTCATCTGTGCTACCTTTTCCCTTTATGTGACACTTCAGAAAGAAGTGGGAATACAGAATGAGACCTTCTCAGTTTCAGCCATTTACCTCCTTATTTACCAGATGATCAGCCAACTGGAGAAGATCAGAGTGTGTTTTATCTTGCTTTGTGTCAAGATAATTGAAAGGAATAGTAGTAAGAAAGTAATTATACCCTTCTGTATCTAAATCAAGCTTCCACAGGTTGTATAGTTTTCTCTTGTATTCTTATGTTCTTGTCAGAAAGAAAAGGAAAAGGAAAAGGAAAAGGAAAGGTTAGCTGTTCACTTGCCCTGAAGGGGACAGTAGGCAGTTGAATTTGCTCTGTTTTGATGGTACTGCGAAACCCAGTGGCAAGATGCGCCTGATCTGTGAGAACAAGTAAGACACCAGCAAGCATCTTGAACCTTGCAACTGCCCCATCGGAGAAGGAAAACATAAAAGAACAGATTCTTATCTTGTCTTATCTTAAGACCTCAGTCTTAATTGTTGAAGGAGGGAAAAGAAAAAGAAAAAAAAAGACATAAAAGAACCATGATTTTTTTGGTTTATTAAAGAACAGAGCTCATCAATATCTCTGTTATTTTATAAATAGGCCTGTTAAGTCTGTGCAACAGAACCACTATCATCTTTGAAGAAACAAGAGATGCTTTCGACCTTGGCTGCCTACCCAAAGAAGTGGAAACTTAAAAGGATATAACAATTTAAATGCTCATTTGGAATCCTGAGAAAATAACTATACAATTTATTAGGAAACAGGTGCTTGAATTTAATTAGTGAAAGGGAAGAATTTCATTCAATTATGAATAGAAGTAGACAGAAAAATTATCAAAATCTTTTGCTCCTGGCAACATTTAGCGTTTCCCAAAACAAAAGAATGGAAGCCCTGAGCCAAGACTTCAGAGGGCTACCAAGCAAAATAATACAAAGATACAGAAATCTAACATAACATCTCTCCTTCCCTTCTTTCACCACTCTGTCGCTCCCTTTACTCTTTCCTTCATCCTCTCCAGAATCCAGAATATACTATCTTCCATCCTCCCTCTGTCCTCATGGTCTTTGTTTATTTAATCTTTAACACACTTTTTGTATCCATCGTGTTTCTTTACTATCTTACTTAAAACCCTGCAGCTCTCCAATCAGAATGGAAGATCATATCTATATTCATATCTATATCTATATAAGGAAGGCCTGGTGGGAAACTACCACATTAGCATGCTGAAGAGTAGCACAGATTGTTTTATAGAGCAAACAATTTGATATGAAAAAGACCAGACAGCTTGGCAGTCACACCTGGCCCTAGGATTGCAAGTTGTTGAGTGTGGAACCCACAATAGGAATGCTTTTAATTGCAATTCTCTGGTCTGCCATAACATAATTGCACTAGAAAGAAAGATGTTCAGAATGTGATGCTGTGATTACCTCAGAGGTGGGTTGCTCCCGGTTCAAACCGGTTCTTTAGAACCGGTAGCGGGAATTCCCCCCCCCCACTCGCTGAACCGGTAGCTATTGCTGGTTGGCCACTCCCCAAACCAGCTCTAATGGCAGAGCCATAGGCACCGCCATCTTGTTTTTGGCTTCTGAGCACGCGGAGAAGCTGTTTTTTTCTTCTGCGCATACGCAGAAGCTTGGGTTTTGGCACTGTGCATGTGCATGCGCACACGGCACAGCCGCACGGCATGCAATGCGTGTGCAACCATGCAGCGTGGGAGGAAGCAAACCGGCGGCGAGATAAATTAGAACCCACCCCTGGATTACCTGATTGTTCATCACAAGGAATCAGTCTGAAGGAATCAGCAGGTAGAAAAAAGGTTACACATACTAATCAAATACAGAAACTTAGCCTGAGTATATTACTAGGCTGTAGTTCACAGCAGAATCTTCTCCCTTGGGATTTAGAAATGTTCTGTTTTACATTTTTGGACCCACCACCACAATTATTCATAGCAAACGCCCCCCCCCCTCCCCATGCTTGTTTGTATTGGCTTTCAGTGAACAGGAATGTTCTTAAAATTGGTTTATTTTATTTAAAGTGCCTAGAAGGCACAATATTGTGCTGCGACAAAAATGATTCATTTAAAATACACTATACCTGATTGTTGCTGAGAGGAGCCCTTTTCTTTTTTGGTCAAGTTGCTATTTGGATGAGACTTCTTACGAATCATTGACATTAGAGACCTTTCAGAAAGAGAAGATGGAGGCAATCACACAGCTTTCTCTTGAATATGACCCCAGTACTTAAAGAGCTTTTTGGATCTTAGCCCCCTACAGTTCCACTGTCATAAGGACATAAATACTTCTGGGATTGGGGCCTGTTTCTATGACATGACTTTGTGAAAAGAACTGGCATTAACACACAAACAGCTAGTGCTTTTATTAACAAGTGTTCAAACATTGCCAGGTTGAGACAGAAATGTCGCACCTCCTAAAAATACAGCTTGTGTATCATTTGTTTCGCTATTGCTGTTGTCAAGGCATAGGAGCTGAGATAGCGCAGTGGTTAAAAGCAGCATTGCGACCTTCAGCTGATTGCTAGTTCAGCAGTCCAGCTGTTCGAATCTCACTAGGCTCAAGGTTGACTCAGCCTTTCATCCTTCCGAGGTGGGTAAAATGAGGACCCAGATTGTTGGGGGCAATAGGCTGAACTCTGTAAACCGCTTAGAGAGGGCTGGAAAGCACTATGAAGCGGTATATAAGTCTAAGTGCTATTGCTATTGCTATTGCTATAGTGAAAAACACTCAAGATGTGAATATTAAAAAGGTAACATGGCACTGTGACATGTGTGACAAAATAAAGCTTTCGTACAGAATAAAAAATTGAAGGGTTAGAATGTTAATGTGACACATTACTCTTGAGAGAACAATATTACCCAGCGGGGTACCTCTATAATGTCCCCTCCTTTCTACAGTATGTGTTGCTGGAACAGGTCAACTGATAAACAAACAAAATGAGAACGGAAAATAAAGCCCTCACAGTATCTATGCTTGCCATTCAATCTCCAAAGCATGATATTAATTTTAAACAGGCGCTGCCAAGTCAATATTTAATAAAATATGAGGTGTTTGTTGTCATTTCTTTTTTAAAGGCTTTTAAAAGGGAGAAAACATTGTTATTAAGTATGTGAACCAGGTTTCCTTGAGTATTGTTCAAAATGTTAAAGAACAGGTAATGAATACATAAATCCAGAGATTTTGAAACATTCCCAGCATAAATGCCTGCAACATTTAGAAGATAAGTAGAACTTTAGAACTGTGAAAATTCCTTCAAACCATAAAACTTAACCCGTGTTACGGTGTCATGCTGCTTACATTGAAATAGGACAACATTTTTGTTTTCTACATTAAATAATTAGGACAGTTATATTTTAACCATTCCTTCAAGCTTTGATCCAGTGACAATAATACAATACCCATTTTTATATATATACTGGATAAGATAATGGATGTTTTGCCGCCCATCTTATTTTGAAGCGACTCTGGGCAGCTTATAGCACTAAAAGCATTGAAATCATAACAGATAAATATTTCTAAAATAATAGAAATGGAAATTACAATAAAAAAATAGAATTATAAAAGGGAGGGAGCAGCAGGATGTGCTGTGGATTGCCCATTAAAGTTGCTAGAATAATGCAGTTTGTAGCCATTATCACTTCCATCTAGAGAAATCCTTCCTATATATAAAACCTTCCTGAAGTGATTCAACTCATCTTTGATTCCCCCCCCCCCTATCTCCCTGTTTTTAGTATTTTGTCAGTAGGTTTGCTTGTATACTTATGAAACCTGACTGCATTTATAATTGACTTATCTGAAGAAAGAACACTGTTACTTCCACTTCATCAACCAAGTCCCGCCTACTTTAATAGATTAACAGAGTTGGAAGGGACCTTGCAGGTCATCTAGTCCAACCCCCTGCCCAAGCAGGAGACCCTATATCTGCCTCTACCTAGGATCGAACTCACAACCTCCTGATTGTGAGGCAAGAGCTCCACCTCTAGGCCACAGCAGCTGGGTAATTTGTTAATATTAAATCAAATATAGCTGGTCCTCTTCAATGTCCTGACGAAGAAAGTTTTCAGCAAGAGCAGTCAGGAATTTTCATACCAAAGAAAGTTTGTTTCCAAGCTTGGGTCAGGGTAACTAGTTACCCATCATTACTACTGCATACTTCTTTAAACAAGATGTGGTTACAGGTGTGGTTACTTTTAACATACAGAGGCATTCTTATTTATTTTCTATCAGCTTCTATCTCTCTTTTTCAACCATGGACATCATCCTATTTGATGTTCATTACACCCATGGTACTTGCCTTCTGAATGATGATCAGACAGCAACAGCTCCAGTGACATATGGAGCAACTAAATAATTCAAAACTGGGAGTGTGCCAAGGTTGTACACATTTATTTACCATATATGCAAAATATATTAAGAAAAATGCTGCAACAGAAGAAATAGAAATTGGAATTAAAGTTGTCAGAAGAAACATCAACAATAAGTTGATGATAGCAGAGCGTGGCTGGAAGTGAGACAAATTTAAGAAGCCTCTTACAGAATGTAAAATAAAGAATGAATAACTTAATCTGCTGCTCAAGCTTGGAATAAAAACTAAAATTATATCAATGGGCAATGCCGACCCTGTTTCAAATGACAGAAGAGAATTTGAAATAATAAACAGACTTTATCTTCTTGGGCTTAAGAATTCGCAGGTATTGTGACTTGTAGCCAGGAAATAAAGTAATGTCTGCTATTTGGGGAAAAAGACAATGACAAATTTAGGCAAAATATTAAAGAACAGAGAATCACACTGACAATAAAGCTACACATTGTCAGGGTGATGTTTTCCCAAATGTAACATGTCTGTGAACGCTGAATTAACAGGAAAGCTGAACAAAGAAAAAATGATGCCTCTGAATTGCTGTGTTGGAGAAAATTGTTGAGAATATCATGGACCGCAAGAAAAAACCAGGTGAAGTAAAAACAAGACTACCCTTTGGGGACACTAATAATGAAATTACTACTTAAATATTTCGAACACCTAATGCTAACACAAAAGTACTGAAGGAAGCACTGGTGTTTGGAACAATTAAAGGCAACTGAAAAAAGGCCAACAGAAGGCAAGGAGATTAAAAACTACCAAGGAAGACATACGTATGAAATTACCAAAACTCAAAGAAGCAGTTACTGACAGACGAACCTGAGAAAATGATGTTCATTGAGTCACAAAGAATTGGAAGTGACTGAATTACAGGGCAACTAAAGTCTGCTTTGCTTATTTTCAATACTCTACCCATTAGTGTTTATATACTGAATAAGAGGAATTCTGTGACCTAATGTTTTTTACTGATTTTTCATTGAATGGTTGATTAGCTCCTATTTATAGTAACTCTCTCACTTCCTTCTAAAACACAAAGACCTTTATCTGAGTGTCTTACTTCAGAGTTTTCATCTTTAACCACCCCAGGATTCAGTTTAAAGACATCCTATCAGATGAACACATTTTCACCAGTCTTATAAGATGCAATCTTGTAAAGGAGCAATATATATTGACTGATCATCCTAGCATGGGAAAACCCCTTTGATTCTTTTGTCCTGGTCAGTGCAGCAAAGAATTTTTCTGGTCACAAGATTCCGGTCTCACTGAAAGAATGAAATCCACAAAACCCCCAAATTTGCTAAGTAATACCACTACTTGATGAAAATAAAAGGTTTGGGGGCATTGTAAATGAAGCCACCACTTGGAAAGATAGGCTGTCTTTAACAGCCCAACCAAACTCAAAGCTTCCGTTCTGGAGAAAGAAGAAAGTCCAAAAGAGCATAGCCTTCGTCTTCACCTCTAGGCAATTTTTCAAATTCCTTTTTTGGACTCACATTCTTTTCTCAATCCTTGAAAGCACTAATGTTACAAGAAGTGTCCTTCACCTGAATACATATGGAATGTGTGTTTTTGGAGTAAAGATGCCAGGCTGCAAAGCATTCAAGTTGATATTTTCCTATAGAAATGTCTTTTACCACCAAGGCTGGATGATGGCCTGCTTCACTTCACCAGAGATAGATGAAATGAGCATCTTTGATTTTCTTGGGCACCAGTAGGCAATGCTGGACAAGCTGCCCATTGTCTGAATTTCAGATGTGGATTATTAGAAGAAAGCCTTGTTCTTCTTCTTAAGACCATTCAGCATTGTCCATATACTGTATTTTTCGGAGTATAAGATGCACCTTTCCCCCCCCTAAAAGAGGCTGAAAATTTGGGTGTGTCTTATACTCTGAATGTAGCTTTTTTGAAGCTTTTTTTCCAGCCCTAATGAGGTGCTAACGATCTTCCCAGCTCTTATTGGCTTGCAGGCTTTTTTTCATTGCTACTCCCTCCGAAGAATGTTTTTTTTAAGCCCTAACCAGGGGATAAAATAATGTGCTGAAGCTGACCAGACTAAGGACGCTAGCCAGATAAATACCTGGTAGGCAGATTCCCCCCCCCCTATTTTCCTCCCCAAAAACTAAGGTGCGTCTTACATTCTGGTGCGTCTTATACTCCGAAAAATATGGTACTTTCCACTGACCAATTCTTTAAAACGAAGACTCCCCAAAGACTCAGAACTGCTCAGCTGTTGGCCCAGTTTACCCTGAAGATGTTGCACAAGGGAGAAGATGGCCAAGGGGTCTTCAGAAAATTTCTGCAGGATTGGCAGCTATCTGACACTTTATTTTTGCATAGTATGGATAGGATACAAGCTTCTTGTACAGAGGTGAATTCTAACACACCTAATTACTCTGTTATATCTGCTAACTAGAGCAGGGTTTCCCCAACCCCCCCCGGTCCGTGGACCAGTCCTGGTTCGCGGCATGCCAGAAACTGGGTCGTGCAAACAAGTGAAGCCCCATCTGTGGGATGCATGCACCATGCAAAACTATGTACCCTCCAGTCTGCGGAAAAACCTCTCACCACGGAACCTGTCCCTGGTTGGGGGCCGCTGGGGGTATTTAATTGCAAGATTGTCTCCTTAGCCTAGTGAACACCAGAAAAGGTCTTTTTATAAAACGCCATGAAAAAACTTGTTATGTGAGGTTTCAGAAGCAACTGTAACTATGCACTGTAGTACAGTCTAAATTGAAATACCATTAATATATATTCATTGAATGATATAAAATGCATATTTTAAAAGTCCATGCTTTGCTATTTTTAATGTTATAATTTGCAATTGTATTTTTGATTTGATTTCTGAAATGGCAGTCCTAGAAAAAGGCTCAGCTGATAGCTACTTGATCTGGGTATAGAAAAATTCAAAAGAAACTTAAAGTAAAAAAACAATACCAGCGTTGGCCTTGGAATAATTAAAGGACAAGGTTTTGTGTGGAATAAAAAGGCTCTAATATTAAGTACATGAAAGTCCAGATTGATTTAAGAATCAGAAAGATGCACATAAAAGAACTGTTAAATAATTAGTATCTATTAGTAGATGGCTGAAGTGATTTAAAAGCAAGGCCAAGACTGAACCATGAAGGAAACTGATGGGAAAATAACTTGATTCTTTCACTTAAATCTATACATAGTGTTTATTCCAATAGAAAAGAATGATGTTATCTAGTTGGGTAATGAAACGTCTGCAAGCAAACAACCAAGGTCAGAGAACACCAAGGACTCCATAGTATTTATTGAAAGCACATACTTATCAAGCTAGCATTGAAACACATCAATTTCATTACCATAGCTGACATGGGAGAATATGTCAAATTTTCATTCTCTGTAATAGTAAGTTGTTACTTCAATAGGATGAGATAAAATGTAACTTTGACTGTATTTTCATTGCAGAAGATGCACAGAATTGTATTTTTTCTGGGAATTTTTTTCTCCTGTATTGGTACATAGTCTTTTGCTTCAAAATTGGTATTATCTTTCAAAATAGCAGCTGTACTAATAGCATGTTCTCTGCAAAGAAGCTGAAGAAATAGTAGACACCTGGTTAGCTGTTGCAAGAAGAATGCACAGGCTGATTACAAACAATGGCATGACAAAGCAGCAAAAATAATGCATTGGAAGATCTGCAAGAAATAGCATTTGCCTTCAAGCAAGAACTGGTGGGACCATAAAATAGAGAAAATAATAGAAAATGAAGAAGCTAAAGTGCTCTGGGATTTTAGAATTCAAACTGATAGACACTTGCTGCATAACATGCCAGACTTAACAACTGTTGATAAGAAAGACCAATAAATAAATAAATCTGGATAGTGGATATGGCAGTACCTGGAGACAGCAGAAGAGAAGAGAAGGAACTGGAGAAGATAACAAAATACAAAGACCTGCAAATAGAAATAGAATGACTGTGGGGAAAAAAGCAAAGGTAGTATCAACAGTAATAGGTGCTTGGATGCAATCCCAAAACAACTGGAGCACTACTTGAATACCATCGGCATTGACAAATTCGCCATCAGTCCATTGCAAAAGGTGGCTTTACTTGGAACAGTTTATATCCTGCAATGATACTTCTAACACAGGGGTGTCAAACTTGTGTCATCACATCGTCATCATGTGACGTATCGCGACTTTCCCCCTCTTCGCTAAACCGAGGATGGGCGTGGCCAGCGCATGATGCATTTAGCCCATGGGACGCGAGTTTGACACCCCTGTTCTAACACCATAAAACATCCACATCTGCCTATCCTAGGACCTTTGGAAAGACTCGATAGGTGGATAAAAATGCCAAATCCAGTCTGAACATCTAGCTGTCTGCGATGAAAGTTTATAATGATATAGGTAATAAAGCCACCCAAACTTTTAACAGATTATTACTTTAACTACAGTCTTGAACTAGTGTAATCAGTAGGGGCCGTGGGCAGGATCTTGCTTCCCCAATCACCACAGATTTGAATCAAGCCTGGAGAAGGAAGTGAACTAGCATAACACCGTGCTGCCCACCCCCAATCTTCTGAGTTGATCCATAAGAACACCATGGTTAATGGTATCAAAATCTGATGAGAGATCAAGTAAAGCAAGGATGGATGCATAACCGCTGCTCACACAATGGAGATCATCCAAAAGTACAACCAATGCCATTTCTATCCCATATCTTGGTCTGTATCCTGACTGAAAAATATCCAGATAACCCACTTCATTCAACGTTCTCTGAAGCTGTTTTGCAGCCATCTTCTTAAATTACCTTCTTCAAGAAGGGGAAGCTATATACAAGGGAAGGTTGTACAATGCAGACCAGCAATAGCTTTTGGAGAAGCTACCAAGCCTTCCTTAACAAGTAAAGGAACAACCCTGAGAATGTCAGCAATACTCTAGACATCTCTCTTGTTTTAATTGCCTTAGCTCTTGCATGAGCCATGGGAAGTAATAGCATCCATAAGAAAGGAAAAGTTATATAGGCGCAATTTTGATCCAAAGCCTCTGTCATCCAAAGTCTCTTATTCCAAGCAGTGACCAAACTCCATATGGACTGTGCAGCTGATCAGTAGGAACAACCAAAGCATCCTCTTAAACCCATCTGGGTCCATCAACCACCCAGGATTGAACGATCTAATTGATCCAGCCTCTTTGAAGTGGATAGTGGCACAATAGAATCCCATGGTAATCAGGACATGATCTGACTATGACACCAAAAGCTGCGCCAATTTCTCATCACATACCTACTGCTCTGACAGAGACAACAGATCTGGTGTGCAACCACTGTCTTGGGTCATAGGACCATGGCCATTATGGTGGTCATGAATACCTGATCCATCTCAGATCCCCCCCAACCTCAGAGAAGGCAGATTAAAGTCCCCAAGATCATAAATCCAGAAGCAATCCCAACTGATCCCTAGAGCCCAGTTTAATGACCATCTGGTGCCATAGGGGCAACAACCCTGAAAGCCATAAGTGATTTTCAGGTAACAATGACCACTCTTTTCTCGTTCCAGGATCTCGACAGATTAGTCTGTAGTCAAAAATATGTAGAATAGAGATAGCTCGTTTTTATTGTTGTTAAATATTATATTCCCTTAGTCGTAATTGGGGGATGCACCTGTGAAAAGGCTGACTCAAGCTATGGATAGGTTCTCTTTCTGACATATTTTCAAAAATGTTCTCATTCCCACTTTGTCTTTCCCTCATTATTTTGATACCCTTCCTTTTCTTTTCCCACAGCAGATTATCTCTTTTATCAGCTTGAATGGACACACTATATAGAGCTAATGATTTGGCCAAAGTCACCAGAAATGAAGCAGTTGATTGCCTATCTTGTACCATCAGCTTGCCTCAAACTCATTGAAAGCCACATTACATATCAAACTTATATTCCTATGATTGTTCTTACACTTCCAATTCAGAGTAATAAACACTTAAGTCTAGGCAATGAATTTAAATTGCAATGTGAATGGTACTTACTTTATTGGATTAGGAGGAGGAGGAAGTGGAGGTGGGAGGGGTGGAGGTGGAGGTGGTACTGGATTTTCTGACCGATGTACTAGTTTTTCAAGTTCATCAACTGTATAAAGAGAGAACTGAATCTTCACTTAAAAGTACTTATATACATATAGGTATTTAAAAATGCTAAATAAAAAGGTAAAATAAAATCAATTTTTGTAAAATAAAACCACTCACTAATCAATGGGCTAATTGATGTTAAAAGTGGACTTTTTTTTTAAACCAAGCATCTTTAGAAATCAGAGTGCTAAATGTTTCCCATCATTATTCTAGGCTTTTACTCAGTTCTGTATATACAGATACACTATGATCGTGGAACAGACATTGAAGAAAAGTGCTGAGTGAAGCCTCTTCTTGCTTTAACACACTTGCAATCCAAAGCAATGCACTGACTTAATATCTGGAGACCTCCAGATATTAACTCCTTAAATAGTACTTAAAAAAACAAACCTCCAAAGAATCATTACTAGTTTTTTCTACCCAATCTAAACAATCACTATTTTTGGTTTTCAGATCATAACTGAATTGCGAATTCATTATGAAATGCCATCATTTCATTGCCATCAAATAAGGACCCAGATTGTTGGGGGCAATATGCTGAATTCTGTAAACCGCTTAGAGAGGGCTGTAAAGCACTATAAAGCGGTATATAAGTCTAAGTGCTATTGCTATCATGCTGCAATATACCGTAGTCAGTACACACATTCAAGTAATTTATTTCAAATCCTGCAGTAGTGCCTGGGTGACTCTCCTTAGCAATTTCCATAGGTTTTCCAGTAACCTTACTAGCCTGCGATTAATGTAACACACATCACTAGAGTTTTAGGACCTTGCACAAAGGCATTTGTATGTTTTTCTTTTGACATTTTCCATCCACATAATCCAGCTGCTTTAGGATAGTTAAACAGTACTTCCCCTGCTGGTAACTGTATTTTGAATTTATTAAGAAATGGCAATCTTAGATAAAGAGTAGTAAATTACAGTTTTTAGCACTTAATAGGTACGATGCTGTAAGCTGGTCAGGCACCATCCTGGTAAATAATTCTTTGGTAACAACTAAATCACAGTAGTTGATTCATACTGTATGTATTTTAAGTGGTTTTGTCAGTGCTTCTGCTGTCTTGTTTTAGCCTATAAACTGGACAAATAATAGCCAGCAAGTCAGACACTTCAACAGTTAGATAGTGAGGGGTAAATGTTTAGCCTGAAGTGCAGGGAATTAGCCACACAGTTCCCATGGATTTTAGCCATTAACACCCATGGGAGTTGCAAAGCTAATTTCTTCTGCATAGCCTTTGACAAAGCATTTACTTTTTAAAATGTCAATCATATGAAGGTTCATAAAACAACAGGGGGGAAACAAAATCTTCACATCCCTGTTTTTCAACTAACTGTGAAGTTCTAATTTTTTTTAAAAAAAAATATTCATAATTTCCAAGGGCAAATACCATTTAATACTTTTTAAACCTCTTCATGGCTTTCACTTCTGGAGTGTTCCTAGTCAGGTACTACAGACGTTTTCTTTTTCATTGGATGCTATCATAAATCACAATTATATGTCAAAATATATCCAAGGTCAAAACCAGGCAAATTGTACTTCCGTTCCACTGAAACGAAAGGAGTTGATCATTTATAATCTAAATTTCATTGATTTCAGTAGGACCAAAATGCAATTAACTTAATCTGGTTCAATAACAGCAATGTACCAAAATTTACTGAAGAGTCTTGATGTTTTGGCTGCAAATGTAGCTTAACAACCACCATTACATTGAAGACTGCATGTTAGGAAATAACAAAGTACCGTATTTTTTGGAGTATAAGATGCACCTCCCCCCCCTAAAAGAGGCTGAAAATTTGGGTGCGTCTTATACTCCGAATGTAGCTTTTTTGAAGGTTTTTTTAGCCCTAATGCGGCGCTAACGATCTTCCCGGCTCTTACAGGCTTGCAAGCTTTTTTCATTGTTACTCCTCGGAGGAAGGTTTTTTCCAGCCCTAATTTGCGGACTTTTTTTCATTGCTACTCCCTCCGAAGAATGTTTTTTTAAGCCCTAACCAGGGGATAAAATAATGTGCTGAAGCTGACCAGACTAAGGACGCTAGCCAGATGAATACCTGGTACGCAGATCCCCCCCCATTTTCCTCCCCAAAAACTAAGGTGCGTCTTATACTCCGGTGTGTCTTATACTCTGAAAAATATGGTAAATTAATGCTATTAATGCTATATATCATCAACATGATGTTCTAAATATCTAAAATTATTTATTTATTTATTTAGCTTACCTGAATGCTTTAAGTTTTTAATTTGTTCTTCAGCACTCTGACACTTCTCCTCTAATTCTTTTTTTTCTTCTTCTATAAGTTCTAGTTGTTGTTTAAGGGACTTGATTTCTTTGTGCAAAACTTCATTACATAATTGTTCCTCCAATTCTTTAATCTAATATTGACAAACATAAAATCACAATGAATATCTAATATATGAGTGCCAGGATCACCACTGAACTAAGCGTTCCTCAAAACCCAATTATTTAATTTTTGACACAGAATTTAATTGTTTTCAATTTTATTGTGTAATATAAAAAGGAATATCCTTGAAATAGGTGTGTCCATGTATGCCATTTATTCAAAATCATTATATGATTTTTAATTTCATCAGTGAAATAGTCAAGATTGTCTTCCACCACTACAACTTGGTTCTCCCAAACATGGCCCAGATCTCAAAGTTCTCTAGGGATTTGTGGGCAAAGAACAAAACTTCAAGAGAGGAAGAAAAAGTCAAATTGCATGCAGTTTGGAAAGACGAGCCAATATATCATTCTTTAAAAACATTATTTGATTTAAATAAAGCATTATAATTTTGAATTATTTGGAAAGTACCAGCTAACATCTATTGTGCAGCTTTATGTAATAGTAAGTTTCCACAGTGGTAAAGATTTAAGATGTAAACATCACTTGGAAAGATTTTTTTCTTATTAGTAAAAAGATCTGCCAGTTTACAGAAAGCCAATTTAATTTTTTTTTAAAGGGAAGAAAGCTCCACCTTAATGTACTTTAGAGATATAGTTGCTTTATAGGGAAAATAGTTCAGATGCTAGAATTCTTTTTTCTACTCAACAAATCTTGCTAAAGAGACTATGAGATATGCTCAGAAAAGAATAGTTTTTTCATTTTAAGCAGAAGCCAAGAGTCTGACATTTTAATTTGCTACGCATAGTGACTATAGGCAGCGAGTTGCTAGTTTTATATTAAAGCATGTTAATTTCCTTGAGTTGTTAAATGATTCAGTTTTAGAATATAGTCCAAGTATATGACAATTTAAACTTGAATTGAGCATCTGAAGAGGGGGTGGTTTTAAGCATCTGATGTACAGACTGAGCAGGACACTAGTCCATCTGGCATGCTTCTTTATTCGTCAGTTTAAGATAGTGTTCAAATTAAATAACCTCCCTTCTGAACCAAAAAGTGGTTTTGCAAGAACCTTAAACAGTATGGTTGCATTCTGGTAAGTGTATACCTTGGATTATGTCCTGCCATGTATTAAGCATACTAGCTTTTAAAGCAAGAGGTTTACTCAGTTCATGGAAGGCCACGTTTACAGGAAGCAAGCCTGACTCATTTACATACAGTTTTGTGAGCAAGCTTAACTCATTTACATATTGTGAAGGCCTGATGAAGAAATACTTGAATTCCAAAGCAACATAAAATTTGATGCTTAACATTAATTATGTATCTTTGGGAAACTTTTTTTCACCTATATCAAACACTCAGTTTTGTAAGTAACATTTTACCTGCAAAAGATGCATTCAGCCTAATCCAACATATCAGCTGGAGATGTACTGCACTGAAACTAAAATAGTAAATGTCCAACGTGGGAGCAGGCTTCTTACCTTCTGCTGGTGTTGCAATCTATCTTCCTCCAGCGTTTGAGTCAGTTTGGCATTTTCATCTAGAGCTTTTGAAAGCTGCTCATCAGGGGTGAAGTTTTGTTGCAGCAATTGACTTTGCCGTTTCAACTTATTTTGTTCAATAAACATCTACCAAACACAACCACACAAAATGTCAATCAGATTATTTAATAAACTGCATTTATCTGAGCAGACTGCATGGAAACCTCAGTTTCCTTTTAGAGCAACCTAGAAGTCCAGCTATGTTGGGCATCAGAAGACTGCTTCTATAATTTCATCGATTGTTTTGAAAATATCTCAAGTGACCAAATAAAATATGGAGTGGAGACAATCCCTAAAATAGCATCAGAATAGAAAATGCACTTAATTTTGTTGCATCGAGTTGTCAGTGGGATATATTCTATGGAAACACAGAAATACTAGGTGAAGGAATTTAAAAGTTTCGAAGCAGTAGAGCTTCAATTATGCAAAGTACTTAAGAAAATTCAGAATGTATAGAAATGATTCGATAAGTGTGTTGGGATTGGATACCAGGGTACACAGAAAGGACTTTGAGCAATCAAATATATGATTTGATTTCATCTTTCTATGTAAGATGAATTGGGTCTCAGGTTTAGGATTGTTTACATCCAAAAGATGTTGCCTGCATATTTAAGAAATCTTAGAACAACAAAATGTGTTGGTTTCACTTACTGTAGTTTCATATATATCTTGGTAATGAACATTGTGTTAGACCAGTGATGGCGAACATATGGCACGCGTGCCACAGGTGGCACGCTGAGCCATATCGGAGGGCAGGTGAGGCATTGCCCTATGTCAGCTCCAGCGCGCATGTGCATGCTGGCTAGCTAATTTTCGGCCTTGGAGAAGGCCGTTTCGCACTCCGGAGGCTTCAGGGAAGCTTCCTGAAGCCCCAGAGTGCGAAAAAACGGCCCAATGGGCAAACCGGAGGTTCGGAAAAACAAACTTCCAGTTTGCCTATTGTGCTGTTTTTCGCACTCCGGAGGCTTCAGGGAATCTTCCTGAAGCCCCGGGGTGCAAAAATCGGCCCAAAGGGCAAACCAGAAGTTCGGAAAAAAGGACTTCCGGTTTGCCCGTTGTGCTGTTTTTTGCACTCCGGAGTTTCAGGAAGCTTCCCTGAAGCATCCGGAGTGCGAAAAACAGCACAAAGGGCAAACCGGAAGTTCATTTTTCCGAACTTCTGGTTTGCCCATTGGCCCGTTTTTTCACCGTCCCAGGCTTCAGTGAGGCCTGTGTGCATGCGCGGGGAGTTGTGCGCATGCGCAGGGAGCAACACAGTGTGTGCGTGCGCATGCGTGGGGGGAGGGAATGGGTGTGGGCACGTGCATGCGTGCTAGCATGTGCACACACACCCTTTTGGCACGTGAACCAAAAAAGGTTCGCCATCACTGTGTTAGACAATATAAATTTATTACAAATTATCAGAAAGTAAAGCAATTATACTTAATCTGAGGGACCAGTTCATCCCGATGGAATTAGACTATCCCACCTATGCTGCAGAAGAGGCATGCTCTCTTTCTCTTCTTTGTGGTTAAACAAATTTTATCTGAATTTTTAACTGTATGATTCTTTAAGATTTTAATGTTTATATGGTATTTTAATTATTTGGCTGTAAGTCTCCTAGTCTTTCCTTCATGAGATAAACAGATAGAAGTCAAACAAACAAACAAACAAAGATTAGATATATACTGTGAAACAATTGTCTGCTATGTATAAGATCTTTTGTTTTTTACAGCTTCCCTGGTCTGAGAGGAGTGATTTCATATATAGTCCAATATATCATAAGGGCACTATGTTGGACCATAATGCTTTACTATTGGACCATAATGCTTTACAATTTATTAATAATAATTATTAATAAATTGCTGAAAATTGATCCAGAACGTGGTTAAAGAGGAGACACATTTTAAAATGTCCATTATTTATGGTCTCATGTTGTTTATTTACCAGATAAAATAACAGTCACAGCAGGCTGGCTGATTCATACCACCCTTCAATATTAAATCATTAACAAAATACAAAATCAGATACTTGCATATGTATTTACAGTATTTACTGGGGGGAAAAATATGCATTGCTTTGAAAAATGCTCCCTATTACTTTCCAATCTTCTATTTCTGGATGGGGAAAGAGACAGAAGTGAGTAATAGATTTTGATTCCCATACTATTCTACCTAACAGATAGTTCAGTGTGGTCACACAGACCATACCAATTGCTTAGATTTGGGTGAACTCCAAGAGGAAGCACAGCCTGCTTTTCTGCTTGCACATTCTTAGAGGCAATGTAACTGAAGCAAAACTAAATCTAATCTTAAACAGGGAGGGCAGGAGGGAGGGGAGAGGAGCGGAGAGGAGAGGAGAAGGGAGGGGAGGGGAGAGGAGAGGAGCGGAGAGGAGAGGAGAGGTGACAGGAACTCTTTCAGGAACTCTTAAAAAAAACACTTGGAGTTTCTACACAAAGTATTTAACCCACAAATCTATGCTCATTTTCTTCAGAATTTCCTGATATCAGCAATTTAATTATTGTCTGAAGAGATTCTTGCTATGTAATGCAGATTCCTCTATCTAGCTGATCTTTCCTGATTCTGAAAAGCTAAACAAGGTCAGACTGGTTAGTACTAGTTAGTAGTTGAATGGAAGACCGTCAGAAAACTGGTTGTGTTGCCAGGAAAACTCCGTGAAAGTGTCTATGAAATTGCCAAAAAGGCATTCAGAGTTGTTAACCTAATCTTGCGCAGCTTCTTCTCTGGTAATATTGTACTGCTAACTAGAGCATACAAAACATTTGCTAGACCAATTCTCGAATACAGCTCATCTGTCTGGAACCCACACTGCATTTCGGACCTTAATACAATTGAGCGAGTCCAGAGATATTTCACAAGAAGATTCCTCCACTCCTCTGCTCGCAACAGAATACCTTATAGCAATAGCACTATAGCAATAGCACTTAGACTTATATACCGCTTCATAGTGCTTTACAGCCCTCTCTAAGCGGTTTACAGAGTTCAGCATATTGCCCCCAACAATCTGGGTCCTCATTTTACCCACCTCGGAAGGATGGAAGGCTGAGTCAACCTTGAGCCGGTGAGATTTGAACAGCTGAACTGCTGAACTAGCAGTAGCCTGCAGTGCTGCATTTAACCACTGCACCATCTCTGCACCTTATGCCATGAGGCTTGAAATTTTGGGCTTAGACAACTTAGAACTACGCTGCCTTCGGTCTGATCTAAGTGTAGTAAATAAAATTATCTGCTACAATGTCCTACCTGTCAATGACTATTTCAGCTTCAACCACAACAATACACGAGCACACAATAGATGCAAACTTAAGGTAAACCGCTCCAAACTCAATTGCAGAAAATACGACTTCAGCAACAGAGTGGTCAATGCCTGGAATGCACTACCTGATACTGTGGTTTCTTCCCCAAACCCCCACAACTTTAACCTTAGACTGTCTACTGTTGACCTCACCCCATTCTTAAGAGGTCTGTAAGGGGCGTGCATAAGTGCACCTGTGTGCCTACCATCCCTGTCTGATGTCCCCGTTTATTTGTATCCATTTCATGTATTCATAAACATGTTTATACTTATATCTGTTATCTTATACATGCTTGACAAAAAATAATAAAAAAAATAAAAAAACAAGATTGAAGGAACTTGAAGGAACTTTTCTTTTATTGTTAAACTACTAGAGATCATGTACTCTGGCTAATCAATCGCCAGTCACTAAGAGATTTATCAGTGAGTCCCAATTTCATGATTGTTCTAGGTTTGCATAGACTTGTATTGAAATAGAGATAGATAGATAGATAGATAGATAGATAGATAGATAGATAGATAGATAGATAGATAGATAGATAGACAGATATAGATAGATAGATAGATAGATAGATAGATAGATAGATAGATAGATAGATAGATAGATAGATAGATAGACAGACAGACAGACAGACAGACAGACAGACAGACAGACAGACAGACAGACAGACAGATAGATAGACAGACAGACAAAGAGAGAAAGGGGGGAGGGAAGGAGGGAGGGAGGGAGGGAGGGAGGGAGGGAGGGAGAGAGAGAGAGAGAGAGAGAGAGAGAGAGAGAGAGAGATGGCCAATTACAGTTTTGGTTGTAGCTCTCATGAGCCTTTCTCTTCCCAAATCTCATGATCATGTTCTTTAATATCCTTTCTGGTAAAGTATCTTAAAACCCATGATAAGTGGCAAAAACAAGCTGATCCGTGTTTACTGGTGGCTTAATAATTAGAAAAAATAAAGTCTCCTTTTCTTGACCCAGGGGGAAAATCAGTGGCAGTTACTGGAAGTCAATTTCATTAGCTAGTTATCATCAGTAACTTTACGATATAACCTATCCTATTTGAATTAGAATAGACTACAGGATAAGTGAAACAGATAACATATTACATCAGTTTCCCTGAAAAATATTAGATTACTTTACTGCTGATATCTACCTTTGCCTTTTTCTCTGATAAGTTAAATTTCCCATTATGTTTGGCAGGTGATAGATTCAAGTTTCTAAAGATAAACACACTCGTAACCTAACCTTATCAATTCCTGCATATGACAGTTGAAACTATGGAATGTTACATTAATTATAGTTATACTGTGTAGCAGGTGTTTTTCATCTTTTTTCCAATATAGATTAGCCTATATATAAGAACCTTTCTGTAAAGTGCAAATTTTTCAGTCCATTTAGAAAGATATTACATATTAATGGACCAGCTATTACAAAGAAACCTAAAAACCATTAATGCATCTAAATGAAGACTTTTTGTGGAGCTTATTATTAATTCACTGCATTGATATCTCTGAATCAATAGCATGCAATCTTATTATGAAAGGAGCAAAATTCCTATACAAGAAGGTCATGGCTGACTGGAATTATAAGCATTTTTCTTCACAATTACAAAAAGCAGATAACAGCATTTGACCTTTCTGCGTGCAAATGTTCACTGTAGGGATTTTAAACACAGTGTCTGCCAAGTATTTACTAAGGAACCTATAATGAAAAGGGCACTGTAAGTAACCAAGTTAAAGATAGTCAGTACAGTTTAAAACTAACTCTATTATTTACCATATTTTTCGGAGTATAAGACGCATCTTAGTTTTGGGGGAGGAAAATGGGGGGGGGGGAAATCTGGCTAGCGTCCTTAGTCTGTTCAGCTTCAGCACATTATTTTATCTTCTGGTTAGGGCTGAAAAAGCCTTTTTCAGAGGGAGTAGGAATGAACGCAAGCCTGCAAAGACTTAGGGCTGGAAAAAACCTTCTTCGGGGGGGAATAGGAAGCCAGGAAGATCGTTAGCATCTCATTCGGGCTGGAAAAAAAAAAGCTTCGAAAAAGCTACATTCGAAGTATAAGACACACCCAAATTTTCAGCCTCTTTTAAGAAGGAAAAAGTGTGTCTTATACTCCGAAAGATACGGTATATCATACATATGGAATCTTTCTTGTTACACACATAGAGAAAAATTGAATTAAATTATAAGAAAGGAAGCAAATTCTTTCTGTCTTCTCCTTTCTACTTCAAGTCTGAGATTTCATCCCTGTCCTTATTATTTTATTTATTTATTTATTTATTTATTTATTTGAGAATTCTTCTATGCCGCCCTACTCCCTAAGGACTCAGGGACTTAGACTATACAATCATGTAGGATACATTTTTTCCCTACACATAAAAAAAAGTTATGATGGTAGGATATGCCATCGTATACAACCATCAACACAGGTAACTGATTTTGTGAACAGTGTTTTTTCCACAAATATGGTATTTTTTCTCTTCATCACTGCTAAAATGGAGTTCACATTGATGCCAGAATTTATTCTTTCTAAGCCCCCCAAAACAAGCATGTAAAAAATATATAGTTTTACCATAAATATAAAACAAAGTCAGTGAACTGTGGACACTCATAGGCTTGAAAAATAATGTATTTCTGCTTCTGGGTGAGGATATATTGAGGATTAAATGTCCCTTCTTTTTAAAAGTTTCAATAAAATTATATATTGTTTTAAAAAGAACAATTCTGTATTTCGAAGGCACTGGAACTACCGTATTTTTCTGAGTATAAGACACACCTTTTTACCCCCAAAAAGGGTGAAAACCTGGGTGCGTCTTATACACCAAATGTAGCCCCACCCAGCCACCCCCAACCTTTGGCCTCTGCCTACCAGCAATTTACCTCCTTGCAGCAAACAGCGCAGAGCCTGATTAGCACAAGCAACTGATTATCGGCCTCCCAACCAGCAGCTGATTGAGGCTGCAGGCAGGCCTATGTGCTAAAATGAAAGTGAAACTAAAACTGCAAGGAGGCAAATTGCTGGGAGGGAGAGGCAGAGGCAGAATTTTATTTTCTTGTGCTAATCAATTGCTGAAACTGGATGCAAGGAGGTACGTCAATAACTATAAATGTCTATAGAATGTTCAAATTATTAGACTTATTTTTTAAAGACTGCTTTATTATTGTTCTAGACAACTTAACAAAATTAAGCTTTTTAAAATAAATGCTTGATCTGAAGAGGCCCAGTGCTATTGTATCTTCTTTTAAATAGCAGAGAATAATATATACTTCAAGGAAACCACATCAATTTTAACAGCATCTGTACAAGTATAATCTGAAATGTAACAGTGTCCTGTTTGGTATTAAGATAAGGCAGCTGAGTTAAATCTGACTTAAGTCATGTTTGGAGTAGATCTATTTAAATAATTGGGAGGAGTTATTGTGACTACATTAAAGAAAACTTTCTGGCATTAACATACTGCCATAATGTATATTTCTCCAATTCTTTGCTATTTCTATGGTCAGGCACACATGCACAGAAATACACAGCAAACAGTGTATATAATCTATACTGTTTGCTGAGAAGCAAATTGCTGGAAGGCAGAGGCAGATTTTTCCCCCTTGGTTTCCTCCCCCAAAATTAAGGTGTGTCTTATACTCCAGTGCATCTTATATTCTGAAAAATACGGTAATTGCCTGTGTTGACAGGGCAGGGAAGACAAATTATGAAATAAGAAATGACACAAACTACCCTTTTTTGTATGTAAGGGATGGATCTTGAGTTTTGATGTCATAGCACATTTCATATTCTGAAAAAATCATGGCTTAGAATGAGAACTATTAACACTACTAGTATGATTATCGCTTAATGTTCCCAATACAATCATCATTCAGTCAAGTCCTTTGCATTATGAGGAGCTGAGGGAACAGAAAATAAGGATGACTAGGACTTCTGAGGAAAAAATAGAGGTTGCTGTGGTGGAATGAAGAAATGGCTCTTTGTAATTTCTCTCTGGACAAGGAGAGGACAGTGCTCCTCATGAGGAGACCAAAAGACCAGCAGATTGGAAATCTGGGAGCTGAGAGTGTAGCTATCTTTTTGCTCAAACTACGGCCAGCGCCTTTGAAAAGATTTGCAAACTTCCTTTTGGACTGACTTTCAGAAATGGCTTATTAACTGCTTTTCAGCTATTAGGAATCTTTGGATCAATAGGTTTGATAGCAATGGGTGAGTTTCCTTCAATCCTTAGTGAAAGAAGTTTTAAATAAAAGTTCAAGGACAATTGTTTTATCTTGGAATAAACAGTAAAAGGGTAATTAGAATCTTGATTTTGGAAAGTTACAGATTAAGAGTCCATAAAGATTTTTTAAATGATTTTGAAATTAATTATAAGAATTCTTTCATGGGAAAATGCTTTTGTTTTTAATTCTCTTTTAAAAACACGATAGGCTGAGACTTTGAGGTTGAACACTAGAGGGAACCAAGAGGAATTACAAATTACAATTACAGGAGAACACTTACACTTGATTCACTAATACAGAATGGAGCAAACTATATTATTAAAAGATACTTTAGAACAATGGACCAAGAAGTTAATTTTAGGAATTTCTGCCATTCTATGACTATGTTTAAAAGATGCTTCGGAAGAGAATAAGTATTATCAGGCAAGATTGAGACTGATTTGAAAGTGGATTTAAAAATAATAGGCTACAAGAATGGTATGGAAAGAGATGCTATACTGGACAGACAAATAAAACCAGCTGATGTCTTAATAATCAAAAGGGATATACAAATAAGAAAATCAAAAGAATGATCTGGATAATTTTTCTATAGTGGATTTACAAAAGAGTCCTATTAAAGCTGTGAAGAATTTTATGAGAAGGGGCGTTGGTCTTACCTGTTATGCCTCTTCTCGTACGGTGGAGCTAACCTCCAAGAATGGGATGACACCGTCCCTTCAGCCAATGAGGACTGAGTCTGACAAATTGTATATCTTCCTCCTCCTGCCTCAATTCCCCCTCTTTGACGAAGGACGATGGTCAGACTCTGCATGTAGCTTCCAAAGTCAAACAAGCAAGAAGATCACAATTTGATGTCCCGAAGACCAACTTTGGGTGGGATTGGAGGCTAGCTCCACCCCATGAGAGGAGGTGTATCAGGTAAGACCAACACCCCTTCTCCATAGTGGGTGAAGCTAACCTGTCTCTGGAGGTTAGGTGGAGAGTCTCTGTGGCATACAAGTGCGAATAATAAATAACCTCCAAGAATGGGACATACCAAAGTAGTCCGTCCGTTGGGAGGGCTAAGTCTGGCTCGCTTCCCCAGTCTGTGGCACCACACGTTGGAGGACCCTGCGACCAAACGCCACCTCAGCAGATGCAAAAACGTCAATTTTGTAGTGGCGGATAAAGGGGGTCGGTGAGGCCCAAATGGCCATCTGGCAAACCTCCTCGATGGATGCTTGAGTGGACCACACAGCCGTTGTTGCAGCACTATGGGTAGAGTGCGCTGTCACTCTGGTCGGTTGTGGTAAGGACTACAGGTCATAAGCCTTCGCAATTACGCTACGCAGTCAGCGCCCCACGGTGGAGGAGAACGCCTTCTGTCCCAAGGACGTGGGTTGAAAGGAGACGAAAAGCGTCTCTGATCTGCACAGGGAGGAAGTGCCAAGGACTGAGTCAAAGAGTGGGAATTGAGGCAGGAAGAGGAAGATATACAATTTGTCAGATTCAGTCCTCATTGGCTGAAGGGACGGTGTCATCCCATTCTTGGAGCTTAGCTCCACCTACTATGGAGAAGAGACAAAGAAAAAACGAAAAGAAATCAAGCTCTGGGACATTATCTTAATGGATTAAAAACCAAGATTGTTCAAAGTAAAAGGAAAGAATATCATTTTTTAAAAATCAAGGTTAAAATACATATGTTGTTATCTCTGGTAACTTTAACGGACTTTTGCTGATCAGGACTGAACAAGGCTTCAAGGTTGTATTAAACTTTCTATGAGACAACATCATAAACCATGATCACGATATTTATGAATTGCTGCTTTTCCATGATATGTTATAGTTCTTAATTTTATAAACATATCTATTTTCCACTGGATATTTATTTTCCAAATAATTTACAGGAATAATGAAATACTGGAGGGTTTCTAAATGTTTAAATCAGCTGATGAATTATTCAAGTTCAACCTACCCTAGAAGTAAAACCTGATTTCTTTCTTAATGATGAAATCCATAGAATTTGAAACTGATTCCACCTGAACACATTCCACCTGAATCATGAGAAAACTAAATCTTTCAACAGGATAAAACAGCATTTCTAGGTCCTTAGAGAAACAAGAAGTACAAAAGGATGTAGCCCATGTCCCTCTATCATGACTATAGATTATTAGAATATTGTAAACTACATTGTGGCATAATAAACACTGGTATTTCAATTTATGAATAAATTATTGTACATAATTAATGATCAAGTGAGAGAATATGATACTTATTGGCCTGCATAGCAGTCTTTTTGAGAATGTACCAGTGGTGGGTTCCTGCCGGAGCTGTCCGGTGCATAGCTCCGGTAGGGAGTGGCCGATTGCTCAATTTGTGCGTGACCGCTCTGGAGCAGTCTTTGCCAGTACGTCGCGCGCGTTGCCATCTTTTTGTGAGAATTTTTGGCCGATTTTACTTCTGCGCATGCACAGAAGCAAAATCGCGCCAAAATCTCTCTCGCGCGTCCCCTCGTGAGATTTTGGCGAGATTTTGCTTCCGTGCATGCACAAAAGCAAAATCGTGCGAGGGGGCGCGCACGCATCCGAAACATGGAGATGCGCGCGCAGCGCAACGGCATCGGTAAACGAGCAACCCGCCCCTGGAATGTACACTGATTAGTGGTAAAAAACTCATCTCATGGAGAAGAAAAAAAGTTAATTTATGGGTAGGAGAGTCAATCTCAATGTAATACAATATATGCCACATATGCAATTCTGGTATGAGCCCTGTCAGTCTAAAAGGAAGGCTCACATATGGGCAGACATATGGGCACAAGAAGCTGGATATTATATTATATTATATTATTATATTATATTATATTATATTATATTATATTATATTATATTATATTATATTATATTATATTATATTATATTATATTATATTATATTATATTATATTATATTATATTATATTATATTATATTATATTATATTATATTATATTATATTATATTATATTATATTATATTATATTATATTATATTATATTATATTATTATAATATTATATTATATTATATTATATTATATTATATTATATTATATTATATTATATTATATTATATTATATTATATTATATTATATTATATTATATTATATTATATTATATTATTATATTATATTATTATAATATTATATTATATTATATTATATTATATTATATTATATTATATTATATTATATTATATTATATTATATTATATTATATTATATTATATTATATTATATTATATTATATTATATTATTATATTATATTATATTATATTATATTATATTATATTATATTATATTATATTATATTATATTATATTATATTATATTATTATATTATATTATATTTATTGTTAGTTAGTTAGTTAGTTAGTTAGTTAGTTAGTTAGTTAGTTAGTTAGTTAGTTAGTTAGTTAGTTAGTTAGTTAGTTAGTTAGTTAGTTAGTTAGTGTTCTTATATGCCACCCTACTCCCTGGATATATACTGGATATATTATTAAAATATCTCCACCAAAAAGTCAGAGAAATATGGACAAGGTCAAATATAGATAGAAACTCCCCAAGTAACCATAAGAACAATAAACACCCATTGACTGCAGAACTGAAGAGTTTTCATCTGAAGAGAACTTCGCAGCATGATTTTTATTAACTTATTATTAAATCCATCTTTGTACTGTTACGTAGCCTGTATAAAGTATCCATTTATAAAACAGAGAACTAAAGAGAAAAGAGCTGGAATTGAAAAAAGCCATTGTTTCTTTAGAACATTTAAAAAAATGCTTGCTATGGTCCATTCTCTGATCAGAAAAAACTTATTAACTTCCATACCTCTTGTGCAAAGTTTTCTGCCGTCTTCCGTAAGTTTTTTTCCAGCTCAAAGTTGACTTGGAGTTCTTCATACTCGTCTACTGCCAGTACAGACACTATGTGAAATGAAAAGGAGGGGGAGAAGGAGGAAGGGCAGACAGTTGCAGCAGTGGTGGTGAAACAAAACACAACCATGAAACATGCCATGAAACAAGAGTATTTAAAGTGTAGCAATATGGCTTGTAAGGAAGATATTTTCTTCTTTTCTACTACAGTGTTTGAAATGTTGTAATTAATTATATAAGTAACTAGACATATGTACTAAAGTGGAATGGGAGGTGTACTTCAGTGGAGCTAGCTCTGCTAGAAGGAAGGAGGGACAGTCTTTGACTGCCCGCAAACTGCTCCCTTCAAGGTTAGAAAGCGAGGCTGAAAAATAATGTTGAAAAATGACTGTAGAAATAAGTTTCTTTAAGGTAAAGTGAAAAACACTTTCCATTCCATGGCAAATTAGACAGAAGTTTGATGACTTGGTCCAGTGATGTCAGAGATATCTAAAAGCAGATGCTTAAAACAGTAAAAGAAGTGGCCATTTCTTGGCTCTTCCACATAACCTCCTTCCTAAAATATCACGATGGTCTATTTACTATGTCTGGAGGAAAGGATCTCACAACAAACTTTGATCTTGGGGCCAACCTGTCACTATTGCCAGGTCAAAAAAACCCTACACAATGTATCCTTATGTTACACTGGAACTTGCCAGTTCAACCCAGTTGTGAGGCTGACTCAGCTGAAGATGGGAAGATTTATCCCAATCATCTCAAATAGTTCATACTAGTTTCTCCATTCTGTATGCTGGGAGCAGAGAGAAAGGGGGCTTCTCGATTGCACCTCTCGGTACTAGTCCTGCATGAGAAGCATTCATGGCTCATTGCCAAGAAAAAGGCCTACTGCCACAAGGAATCTCATGATTAGGCTGACCCAGCAAGATCAGAAAAGAGAAGGAGGGATAAATACAGGTGCACTGCACAGATGACCATGCAGGAGGAAGAAGGAGAAAGTACTCATAGGAAGAAGGCTCTGGAACCCAACCTTTCAATTCCCACACACTCAACAAAGTGTTATCCACTGTGTTGAAATGAAATCTTTGTGAAAGGATTAGGGCACCTGTATACATGATTGCACAGGAAACTAACCTTTTATTTCTCTTTTTAACTGGAAGTATAAAGTCTCTTGGATTGATCATGAACTAGTAATCGCAATAGCACTTAGACATATACCGTTTTACAGTGCTTTACAGCCCTCTCCAAGCAGTTTACAGAGTCAGCATATTGCCCCCAACAATTTGGGTCCTCATTTTATTCACCTCGGAAGGATGGAAGGCTGAGTCAACCTTGAGCCTGGTGAGATTTGAATTGCCAGATTGCATGCAGCTGGCAGTCAGCAGAAGTAGCCTGCAGTACTACACTCTAACCACTGCGCCACCGTGGCTCAAGTATGCAAAATGATGGCATATCCTATTGATTCTGAATACTTTGGCATTATAATTCCTCCAAAATCATTAAATGTTAACAATCTTTATTTATTTATTTATTTATTAGTGAGACTTATATACCGCCTCAAAGTGCAAGCACTCTCTAAGCGGTTTACACCATTAAGCAATGTATATTTATATTTTCCCCAACAATCTGGGTCCTCATTTTACCTACCTCGGAAGGATGGAAGGCTGAGTCAACCTTGAGCCGGTGAGATTTGAACAGCTGAACTGCTGATCACAGTCAGCTAAAGTGGCCTGCAGTACTGCACTCTAACTGCTGAGCCACCTCAGCTCCTCATTTAAGCCTAGTGAGTTAATCTGTATATAATTTTAGTTAAATCATTAACTATCATTCAGTAACCTGAATACTAGCCATCATAGAATTCAGATTATATTTCCACTTCAGTTATAAATAAGTATTGATGGGATTATTGAATGGGGAATAGAATATTTTATGATCCAACTGCCAAGGTTATAAATATATCAAGGTCTTCAAATTGAATCAAGTAGCAATTAGCATACTAAGTCATCCTGCTGTTTCTTGTTTTGAATCTTACATTTCGTGAATAAGTTCTAATAGAGAGTAACGATTTGACTGTCTTAGATTCTTACAGCTCCTATATGTAAGCATACTTCAGGGCCTAGAAGATGATTGTTTCTTCAGTCTAACATGTGGCAGAAAGTTCCATGCAATCACAAGAAATGATAGGAGGTAAACCTATGTGATTATACTATACATAGTATGATCTAATATGGGCATATAGAAACATTTGCAGTGATAAAAAGTTTTTTCCAGGCAATCAGGGGAACTTTTATAAATTGACATTCTTCTATTTTATACTGTCTTGCCACGCAAATAGTGTAATAATACAGTTCATTTTAGAAGTATACCTGAATATATAAGTATGTGCAGAAGGTAGCCAAGACTTCCTCAGATACAGTTCTATCTAAATCAATTGCATTGTTGCCAAAGATTTATGAACAGGTATGGGGGAAAATAATCTTGCCATTATTCCCCAATGCTAAATTCACAACTAGAAATGATTGGAATGTCAGAAGGGGGGGGGGGTAAAAGCATATACACTGGTCAGCAATGCAAATCCTCCTGGGCCTTGGTTTCTATTGGTCATAGAATAGATTATTATTCATTAAGACTCTACACTCTTTACATTTCTGCCCCTATTGTTGCTTGCTTGTATAAATGTACACCAGCCTTCATCGGTTTGATAATATCTTGTGATTATCCAGTACAGGTAGTCTTCAACTTACAGCCACCATTTGGACTGGATTTTCAGTCACTAAGAGATGCTATTGTTAGCAAGTCATCACAGACCAAACTCGATTTTACAGCTATTTTTACTGTGGTAGTTTAAAAACATATACTGTGGTTATTAACAAAATTTCACGGTCATTAGCCGCCCAGAGTCTCTGTGGAGTGGGCGGCATACAAATGCAACTAATAAATTAAACAAATTTGGCTTTCCCAGTTGACATTGTTTGTCAGAACCCGGCTAGGAAGGTGACAAGTCACAACCATGTGACCGCAGGATGCTATAACTGGTCATAAATGCGAGCTGGTTTCCAAGTACTTGAATTGGTATAATATGACCCTGGGAGTGGTGTGACAGTCATAAATTCAGGGACATGTCAGAAATCACTTTTATTAAGGCTACTGTAGTTTTGAACCATTCTTAAACAAATTACTTTTTAGTCTAGCCATGTGTGCAAAATTATGCCAACTAATTAGTTTACAGTCTGGTGTGTTGCATAAATCCTGAAAATTGTGCTCCCATGGTTATAAAAAAATATGGCTAAGTGTATTGTGTGAACATACACATTATTAAATTGAGTGCTACACTGATAAGATTGTTTGAGGACTGGTAGAATTGCAAAGAGAGGCAGTGCTTTCTGGAAAGTGACTATTACACAGCTCCAACCAAGAACAGCTTTTATCTCAAGGCATGTCCCTGCACCAATTTACTATACCAAGTTAACAATTGTAAACATATGAAAGTGCATCTTTTTTCCTCTGGCATTCATAAGAAAGCAGAAAATGTAAGGATGCAATTTTCATCTTCTAGTTAAGATAAGCTAAATCTGATGAGAATTTGTCTGGATTTTCTGGCTGATTCTGATCAAGCTCTTATACATTTTCTATAATGTAAGGATGATTGGTCAGTTTTATAGTTACAATGCTTATTACAATATCCACAAGAATGTGGCAGTAACTTATTGTACTCTAATCCTTGTCTCAGACGTAGATCTAGAAGTTCTTATCAAGTGGATCAAAACCTGATAAGTGGTTATCTCTTAGCTTCTAAGATCAGATAACAGGAGTGTGGAAATTTGCAATAAATACATCTAAATATTATTAATTATTAACAGGTACACATATTGATAGAATTTCCATCAAAAGCCTAAGGTATCTCTGGCTAGTAGAATCTGTGCAGTAGATTTCAGAGATCTGTCCCTGCTCTGGATCTCTGTTACATCAGTTATCTATCTGTCCATCTGTCTACTCATCAGTGCAACAACATTAGCTATTAAAATATTACCATTAAGCATTCTAGAGAAGCATACATACGTACTTCGATTACATTTTTCCAACACCTTGTGATGGTTGTGAACTTCAGATGCTAGGACTGCATTTTGTTCCTTTAGTTTATTTATCTGAAAAACAGATGAGCCAAATAATGAGATTATCAGAGAAACTTAAACACTAATAATGATGCTATGAACATTGCAAGAAGTTTTGCTTTAAATCTATCAAGTTTCCGATTCAATTATCAATTTTAAGTGAATAACAGCAACCAGGGAATGTACCAATATTCTTAGTTATTTCAGTGATGTATTAGTTTCTGTACCAAGTTGCAAACAACTGCTGGATTTCCAGCTAAAGAAGCAATCTGAAACAACCTTTTCCAATTTACTTCCTAATATCTTTGGTCAAGGTTATAGCCAAATGGTATTAAAACAGCTAGAATGCTTTAAATGTTATATTAAATGGAACCTGCCTTGAGAGGTAGCAATTAAATACTTTGCAGCTCATGCAGAGAAAGCCCTTGCTTATGAAGAATTAAGATTTAGCTAGCAAGACAGCTTACAAAGGGACAGGATATTATTAAGATGTATAGTTTAAAATTCTTGCTTTAGCTTTGACTAGCATAATATCTACCATAAAAATCATCGCTTCCAATCTCAGCAACTGAATAATCTATTCACTTATATAGTGGGTCACTTTTCATGAGATGGACGACTATATAAATTTGATTAATAAATAAATAACAAAACCAGGTAGCAACACCCTGACCATGAATAGGTAGTCCTCGATTTATAAAGGTTCATTTAACAATGTTTCAAAGTTTACAATGACCTTGGAAAAAGGATTTACAACCTGTCCTCGCACTTACAACCATCACATCACCCCTTCAGTCACATAATCACAATCCGAGCACTTGGCATCCAACTTGCATTTACAGCCGATTGCATTCTTTTGCGGTCATGTGACTATGATTTCTAAACTTCCTAGACATTTTCTGACAAAAAAAATGCCAATTAAGGAAGATGGATTAATGACCACATTAAAAATAGTCATGAAATCGCATCTGGTCACATGACGACTCACTTTACAACCTCACTGGCTTACAATGGAAAAGCCCTAGTTGTGGCCATAAGTTGAAGGTTGCCTGTATAGTGGTTCTCAGCCCTCTGGCTAAAATACTTACTTCTGCTATTCCTTCTACAAATGTGCTCTTCAGGTTTTCCAGCTCAATGACGGCAGTCTTCTTCTCCTCTTGAAGTGAGATAATTTGATCTCGCAGATCTTCAGTGCCCGTTCATTTTTCATTTTAAGACAAAAAGGAACAGGGTAAGTGTAGAAAAGCTGAAGAGCAAAGGCATTCACTGTTTCTTGAATTATTAAGCATGCAGAGGTTTCACATGTCGATGTTCTCACAAACAGTAATGTTTAACTAGCCCTTTAATCTGAATTTTATAGTTTGAGGAGTTTCATTGAGGAGATTTTCAACTCTGAAAGGGAAGATTCTCAACTCAGCTATACAAGTTATCTCTCGGTTTTAGAGAAAGCTTCTTGTTTAAGGAAGACACAAAAATTATTTGCTTATTCAGCAGTTCTACCGTAATAGCTGTCATCTCATTTTCTACTTTCCTATTTTATCATTCTAAATGATAGAGCTGAAAAACATAACTAGAAATCACTACCTAGAGAGATTAGCATTCAAAATTAAGGCACATAAAAGTAAACAGCTGTGTGCCATTTAGCACTACAAAATAATATTAAAGTACTACATTTTAATCTAATTAAGATTTAAATACTCCCAGTTCACATAACCCTGAACAATATACAGTTAGGCTAAAAGTATATAATCGTTGTTTCAGGAAAAAAATAAAAATCAATGTAACCCCTTCCCCCACCCCAAACCATACCATTCAAGCAAGCGGGGGGGGGGGGACAAAAGTAATTTTAAAATTACAACTTAAAAAAAACTGGACTAGTTTCAAAGTAATCAGTATAATCAGAATTATCAGAAACTGTTCATAAACATCAATTTTATAGCAGAAAAAGAGAAAGAAAAGGAAGTGGGTGTGAGTTTTCCTAGAGTTCCTGAATAGAGGCCAATATATGGTTTAATTCAGCATGCGATAAACTGTATATGAATTTCTTCATTAAATACATTGTTTAATGATCATAATCCCCATTTTATGGAAGACTGGCCTGCAAAAGCAGTACAGAATCTGAAACTATGAGTCTATGGACGAGGTTTGGTTTAAGTCAGTAAATTGATTTGATTTAAGCCTACAACTGAACTGCAAAAGATTATGCTATGCTATTTAATCTAATTCCAATGGCTTAACCTCCCCCTCCTGAGTTAAAGAGTGATCCAAACACTTTTCAGCCAGTTCAAAACAATGCATCTGAACTTCTGCTGTCCTACTGGTAATTCCTATTATGTTCTTGCTGCTTCTGTTTAAGTGTAGTGCTGAATGGTCTTGTTTTGATTTGTGAGCTTGTCACTTACTCTAAGCAAGCTGCTGTCCTCTTTCAACACAGGACTTCCACTAATTAGGGCTCTGCATCAGGAATGGGGAGGTTCCATCTTCAGAAATCTATTTAGTGTTCTAGTTTTTTTAGGTTGGTTTGTCTAACTTCTTACACCACGTCTTTCGGCAGAAGCTGGAGGCTTCATCCAAATGTTGCACAAAAATGCACATCCCAACATTTTGATGAAACAAACTCTGTTAAGTATTTGCCTGAATGTCATGACGCAATTACAAAGGGTTTCATCATTCCAATAGTGATTCCCTGTGGATGTGCCTGAGTCCTACGCGTTATATCCCAAGTTAAATAATATGGAATCAAGAAACATGGGAAGGCATCACCATAGAAATCCACTCTTAGAAGGGAGCGAGGTAAATTCTGTCATAAATTAGCAAGTAGCTATTATACATCTGAACTTAACTAAGAACTGAACCTAACTATTGAACAACAAGGCTACTGAACAACAAAAGCCAACTTCAACATCTCTCATCATTTTTTTGGACATTACAATGAGGAAAAGAAGTGCACTTGGTAAGTGCCGGCTACAATGCATATAAATGGTGTAATAAGATACATGTCCAGTACACTTCTCACAATGTAATAGCCTTATCTTTCTGGTGGCTTTCAGCTGAATTGGAATTCACTTGCCATTATTCCTAGAGAGCAGAGCATCTGGCCATTCTAATGAGGGATTAGAGGAGTTGAAATCCAACACATTTGGAAACTGTTAGATTAGGGAAGGGTATCTATTACAATGAAACTGGATCTTCATGTTCACTTTTTGAAAAGGCAAACCCACTCTAATCTTCAGGAAAAGCACTCACCTTTTATTACCTGTTGGCACTCCATTGAGTCACAGGCTCCAGGGCTAACTTCTGTGTCCGTACAAGATTCTCCATCATCAATGTTAATTTCTTCAGTAATGATGTCTGGCCCCAGTTTTGCCATATACAACATGCTGATTCTTTTCAGAGTCTTGTTCTCTTTGCTCAGCTACAAAATGTCAATTACATATTCTGTTGCTATGAATTCCTTAAATATTTTTTTTTCCTTTTGAAGGAAAAATAAACAGGTCAGATGCCTGTAAAGTCGCCAATGGGTTTGGCTGATGAGAACAAAATTAATGGATTTTTCATTAAAATCCATTAATCACTTAAATTAGGGAATTCCTTATCCTTCTAGCATGGCATGTTAATAATTGTGATCTATAAAACCTCTTTATTTAAGAAGGCTTTTGTTTAGTATTTAATACAATTTATTTCCTTGACCTATTTTATTTTGTGGTTATATTTTAATACTGTCTATATTGAGTGATGCATGAGCAGCAAAAGAAAAGAGGACGAAGGGTCATATAAATATAATAATACTGGCATTTCTTGAGACATCAATTTCAATGTAATAGAGCAGATATCGGCAATTTCTCAGGCTAAGGTTCTACCTGGTTATTGTGCTGCATCTGAGGAGCAAATGTGAGTGAGGCTGTTAAAAAAATTAAATGTTATTTATTTAATTTAAATGTAAGCTTAATTAAATGACCATTAATGTCATAGTAATTATATAACTTATTATTTAATATTTTCTGCTATCGTATTAAAAATGATAATTCAATACTTTTATAGAAATTGTGAGGGCTTCATTCAAGATTCAGAACCTCCATAATATATAAATCATAAATCATGGCTCCTGAGAAATGACTTGGACTAACTTGCAACTTTATAAAATTTTATAACTTTACAGTTTAAGTTGCAAGAGAAATGGGTTCAAAAGGTCAACCTTCCCCCCCCCTTCTTAGGATATCTTGTTAGCTGCTACTTCAAAGAATATAGGACGGAAGGGCATGATATTGCTATAGCTGGCCCCTCTAGACCCTCTCCAGAATTCAAGCATTTCTGAAGGTCCAGTAAGTACACAACAGCTCTTCCCTTCTGTAAAGATTACACACTGACTTTAGCAATAGCAATAGCACTTAGACTTATATACCGCTTCATAGTGCTTTACAGCCCTCTCTAAGCGGTTTACAGAGTTCAGCATATTGCCCCCAACAATCTGGTCCTCGTTTTACCGACCTCAGAAGGATGGAAGGCTGAGTCAACCTTGAGCCGGTGAGATTTGAACAGCTGAACTGCTGAACTAGCAGTAGCCTGCAGTGCTGCATTTAACCACTGCGCCACCTTGGCTCTAATCATCCATGAATATATTGTGGCTTTCTAGAGGGAATTCATAGAGTTCTAAACTTTATACGCTAAGCCTTAAGCTCAGACGGAAACTTTTGAATGTATGCCAGTGCTTTTAGTTATACATATTTAATTGAATCCAATGATACATGATCATCAAGTTTGTTTGGTGAGTTGTACACTTTAATGGATTAAATTACCGCTGCACATAGCAAGCCACTTTCTCATCCTTTTCCTGAGATGGTACAACAGGTAATTTAATCTAAATATTTTTGCTCTTTGCTTCAATATATAGAAAGGGGTACAAAAATAAATTATAAAATTAAAAAGGAAGAAAAAAGAAAAGGGACAAAACCTTATAATGTATACAAATAACAGCTCAATTTATAATTACCTTGGTGACTTCAGAGTAATATTGATAAGGGTTTTTTCATCATGTCATGTCAATAGAAACTCAGTTCATAAGAAGAAAGTACTCATATAAACAATTGAAGTTTGTAAATTTGGAATAACACTGCCTTTCTGATAAAAAAAATAACCTTTTTTGCTCTGACTCATACTCAATAGGTAGAAGTATAAATAGTTTTTCATACAGTAATAGATTTCAAACTCTGGGAATAACATTCAGAAACACAGTCATACTTTTAAACTATTAATTTTCCAAGCTATATTAACATATTAGCATATGAAGTAAATGAGCCTATGGCTGCTTTGCAGGGAGAAAAATATCCCAATGAAAAAATTAACTGACAGCTTCTCTTGGTTGAAAAATTGGAAGTACATTGGCCACAGCTCACAAAATGAAATATGTAGGTGAACATAAATGCCAGCATTCTTTTTCAACAAGAACTATGCTGTTGTTGGATCTGAAACAAAAACATTTTTAAAATGCAGGTAAGAAATGCAGGCAATCGTTTTTTCAAACTAAGAGCAGGCCTTAAGGTTAGATATTAGTTCTGTGCCAGTTGAAATCTTGCCAAATTCTTGCTTCAAATACAGTTTACTGTTCTAATTAAAGCAGGTATATATTTTATTTTATTTTGAATAGTTTTTTAAAAAAACAAGGCAAGTTGAAAAAGACCAAGCCGCAAAAAAGAATCCATTTTGAGAGGAGCACAATAAAACATAGCAGAGAACAGCAAAGCCAAATCATCATACTTACTTCCATACCCTCCAATCCCTTTGCATCTTTCATTTCTGTTCTTGAATGTCCAGTTCCATTAATGAAAGGTTATTGTTTCAAGGTAGCTTTGATTATTCATAACTTGTACTATTATATATACACACAGACTCAAAGTTAAATATGAAAAATGAAAAAGTAGAAATTGGGAATGCTAAATCCAAAATCTTGCATATCAGCATTTGATGCCATCAGAATGCAATGGTTCCATTATACACTAATTTGCCTAACCTTTAAATTAGGGTAGCTGTGAGAGCAGAAGCTGCAAAAGGAACAACTGCACTCTATATAAGCATGTCTAATGATCTTGCAACTTGGTAGGAAGGTCAGTAATTGGAATGACATACAAAAATAATATCTCTGTCCCGTTCCATGAATAATTTTGCATTACACAATGCAGAACTACGGCAGAAGCTTCTATTTCTGAGAAATAATCAAAGACCAAGAGAAGATCCTAAAGTAAAAATATTACTCTTCTCTTTTCAAAACCATATGAATTATCATAATCATTTTGAGGATTTAAGAAACATACTGCTTCAAGAGATCTATTGGATACTAGTGCAATTTATCAGAGTTGAAGTGGGGCTTAGTTTAGATACAAAGAAAAGATAGAATTCATTTATCTATTTTTAAAATTCTCATTCATCAGGACTAAAGCAGTAGATTGGTACATGCTGTCTGATTATGTATTAATGTATGTATTTATTGATTTGATTGGTGCATGTTGGTACATGGTGTCCAATAATGTATTAATTTAATTATTATTATTATACACACAGATACACAGACACAGAGTGATCATTATTACACCAGCCAAACAGGATTGTGCCACTGTCTTATTTTACTGTGTGTCATTACATAAAAAGAATGGAAAGAAAAAATCCATGCATTCATGTTCCTACTGATAAGTTCTCTTTTATAAATCCTTATATATCATTATGCATCATTATGCAAACAATCATCAGTATCATTATGCAAACAATCAAGTAAATACCTATACAAAGTACACTATTAATGCATCTACATTTTAAAAAAATACTACTGTGGAATTTCTGCTCTATCTGAAGTAGGGAGAAAATTCAAAAATGTACACACACACACACACACACTCACACACACACTCACACACACACACACTCACACACACACAGCGAGCAACACACGGAGTCATGGACCAGCCAACATTGCTAATGAAATTTGGTTCAAAATTGCTTCAATCTATTTTCTGATGATGAAGTGGTTGGTATGTGTTTTTCACAACTAAAAAAAACACACCAAAGAGATAAAAACATTCTTTAATAATAATAATGCACTTCTGATGAGATGGAATATAGAAAATTATATACTTGGCAAATTCATCAACCTGGATGCAATCAACAGAGCAGTGCAGGTCACCTTTTGCTTGCTCCATAGTTTGCTTTCATAAACAATCACCTGAAATGTAATACTCTGCCTGACTTTTCCATTTGATTCAGACCCTGAAAAGCTCATTATTCTTTTATGTGACAGACACTTGGTATATTTCTAAACTTGTTTATCTGTTAACCCAGATGTATAAAATACATGTGGGAGGAAGGTGTCAAAGAATATAAATATGAATATATTTATGAACATATTTATGAATGAATATATATATATATATATATATATATATATATATATATATATATATATATATATATATATATATATATATATATATATATATATATATATATATATGCACATTTGTAAAATAACACTTTTTTATTGTCCTTATATTTCTCTCCAATCCCCAGATATGAACATCATATTTCAGGGCTGCTTCATTCTAACATGTAACTCTTAACACATAATAAACTATTCTCCATGAAGGGATTTTATCATGCACTAACTCTAAGAGTATAACCAACAACACTTAAAAGAAAAAGATACTGGATAGTTCTGCATGTTCAATGGGACAATATTGACAATATTTTATCCCACCGAGTAAATAAAGGAACAACTTGGAACTGAACACACTCAAAACCGTAGAAATGATGGTAGACTTTAGAAGAAACCTTCCCATTCTACCACCTCTTACAATACTAGACAACACAGTATCAACAGTAGAGACCTTCAAATTTCTAGGTTCGACCATATCTCAAGATCTAAAATGGACACCTAACATCAAAAACGTCATCAAAAAAGTAAAACAAAGAATGCTCTTTCTGCGCCAACTCAGAAAGCTCAAACTGCCCAAGGAGCTGCTGATACAGTTCTACAGAGAAATTATTGAGTCTGTCATCTGCACCTCTTTAACTGCCTGGTTTGGTTCTGCAACCCAACAAGACAGACACAGACTTCAGAGGATAATCAGAACTGCAGAACAAACAATTACTACCAACCTGCCTTTCATTGAGGACCTGTATACTGCACGAGTCAAAAAGAGGGTCGTGAAAATATTTACAGACCTCTCACATCCGGGACACAAACTGTTTCAACTCCTACCCTCAAAACGACTCTATAGAGCACTGCACACCAGAACAACTAGACACAAGAACAGTTTTTCCCCGAACACCATCATTCTGCTAAACAAATAATTCTCTCAACACTGTCAAACTATTTACTAAGTCTGCACTACTATTAATCTTCTCATCGTTTTTATCACCCATCTCCTCCCACTTATGATTGCATGACTGTAACTGTGTTGTTTGTATCCTTACAATTTATATTGATGGCTCCTAATGTGATTTGATTGCTTATTCATACCCTATGACTATCATTAAGTGTTGTACCTTATGATTCCTGATGAATGTATCTTTTCTTTTATGTACACTGAGAGCATATGCACCAAGACAAATTCCTTGTGTGTCCAATCACACTTGGCCAATAAAGATATCTATATCAATATCTATTCTATTCTATTCTAATGCACAAGCGTTTACTGACTGTAACTCCAAAATAACTCTGAACAGAACTGTAGTCTCATTTTCTGAAGTAAATCTCATAGTTTCTCCAGTGCATAGCGGCCAAGAAGGTATTGGCAAGGCTGTTGTGTGAGTCCGTCCTGACAAACTGATTACCTTAAGACTGTGACTTCTGAACAGAGAATGTAAAATATAAAATTGTTTCTTACCTTAGTAGCCAAAGCTTCTGCACTTTCACGACATGTTCTTTCAATCTCTAGGTTGTTTTCTATACAGCTGACTTCTTCAATAACCATATGAGAAACTAGAGAATTAGGGTAAAACCCATGATTCATACAGTTTAATATGAGTCAAACCTTTTCCATATATTGTTATTCAGAAGAACATCCTACGCTTATGAATATTTCTTGGGACTGTCACGTTTTAGTATGCATATAATTGCTTTTCATGACACTACCATATGAAACATAATAAAATGATACATTTAGGAGATTATGAGACCACATTCTTGATTCTCATTGAGGAAACCCTTCCCAGTGCTCTAGGCCTACAAAGATACATCTTGATGTCCCATTTCATGCATCTGATGAAGTGAGTTGTTGCTCATAAAAGCATATGTCTTTTGATAAAATTTGTTAGGATGTACCGATGCCATCAGGCTGTTTCTGATTTCTTTGTATTATCTGTTTGTTTGGTTGTTTGGTTGGGTTTTTTATTAGCTGGTATACTCTTTCTTGTCTATTATTTTTGAACATATTAACGAAGACATTTTTTGTTCTTTTTAGCATTTCCCCCCAACTACATCTCACTCTGCTATTTGGCCTTTCTCCATAGTGTAGTTGGGGAAGAATGTTAAAACTCTCTCTTTGGCTTTTATTTTCAAATTGTCACTAAGTGTTTTGGGCTGCCAGACTGACTTCTCTTTTTAAAATCTTTCAATTTCACATACAATATGGCGGCTGGGGGGAAATCACAAGTTTATTTTACACCAATGTACTTGTGGCAGAGAAACAGCAAATTGCCAAGATGTTAATCCATCCTTGGTCTGTTTTATTCCAAGATTTCTTCCACTGACTCATTAGCTCCTGTCTTTCCTGTCTCATCATTCTCTACTCTTCCTTAATCTAGAAGTCTGACCAACCTCTATCAGGAAGAGGTCACTTAGGAGCAATTGAGTCAATGGCTAGAGCCATTTCTACAATTAAAGTTCTCTCAATTGCAACACTGTGGAAAAGTGTTCTCCATTGCCTAGATGCCTCATTCTCATAAGATTTAAATATTCCGATTCTGAAATCAGCAGAATTTAGATCTGTCAAAAGATCTGTTTGGAATTTCTCCCCATTTAGGTCTACTGGAATGTTTTATCAATCCTGTATACAATTAGAAGTGATTTTATCCTATTGCTACCAACATAAATGTAAAACATTTCAACAGGCAAACATCTAGTTACAGGTCAATATTCCTGCCCCAACATGTCACCCAGATTATACTATTTGAAAACTATTCTGTTAGGAAGAAGTGTTCTTGCACCAAGGATGCAAAAATGCAGCTCAAATACCAATTGTAGCCCGCTAGGATCTCTTTTGGAACCTCAACACATCCCATATCTTTTAAATGTGGGCAAGAGGAATGGAGAAAGGTTTAGTCTTCTACAGACTAAATTTCACCCTTAACAACCCCTGTATCACAGCCCAAATGTATCCTGATTCTGCTCAATTTTACAGTGTAGTCCTTATATTCTAGATCAGGGGTGTCAAATTGGTGTCAAACCCCCAAAACTTTACCCTTAGACTATCCACTGTTGACCTCACCCGATTCCTAAGAGGTCAGTAAGGGGCGTGCATAAGTGCACCAGCGTGCCTACCGTCCCTGTCCTAATGTTCCCTCTTATCAGTACCCATCTTATGTATATAAACAATGTTATATCTATGTATATCACCAACAGGTACTTGACAAAAATAAATAAATAAAATAAATAAATAAAATAAATAGTTCTCCTCCGCGGGCCGACCTGGGGAGGAGGAGACGGGATGGACGCCTCCTGCAGCACCCTGCCTGCCAAAACGGGGCACAGGGCGTTTTGGCTGCAAGAGGCACTGCGGGCTGTTCCTTTGCTATTTCCAGGCTGGCCCCGCAGGCCAGATTTAAGCACCCCGCGGGCCAGACACCGCTGTTCTAGATCAAGCCTAAGGAAGCTCTTGGGCCTTTGGAAGTTGCAATGCCTATCTGTTTGTTATGTTCAAAACAAAGTCCTTTACAGCTCCATAGGTATGGAGTAATGCTGAAAACTGTGCCTTAAAAGCAACATGAGAACAATGATACGCTCCATAATTATTATTTATGCTTTGAGTTCTGTGAGCTTCTGGCACTGTACCATGTTAGAGAGGAAAGCAAACAGACTTAACCCAAGGAGATGCGCTGTGCTTCAGCTAGGCCTGGAGCATTGCCACATGGCAGTTGTGTCTTGGGTAGAAAAGGTAAAACCAAAACTAGCCAAGGAAATTCTCTATGCTGGGACTGTGTAATCAAAAAACACAGTGGCAAAAGATTTGGCACCAGCACCCATACTTTAAGAGGCTTATCTTCTATTAGGTCAGCCCAGGCCATCCATTTTTGCTGTGTGCCATGAGCCAAGAACAGGAATAAGCAATGCATGCCATGCAGAGATACTGTCAGCAAATGGGAAGAGTGTACACAACACGAAAAAAATGCCCCAAGTAGACTGTGCCACATTGCAAGAAAAAAAATAAGTTACCAGCCAACTTGTTTCAGACTGCAATCATATACACAGTTACTTGGGAGTAAAATCTATTAAGTCATTGTAATTAACTTGTATGAGTTTAGCTGCATAGTGGCATAAAGGAAATTACTGTCTCTGAACTGAAAGTATAAAGTGATAGCTTATGCTCAGAAAGTAAACTGCTTTATTATGACTACCATATTATACATATACAATATGTACATGTAAAACATGCACTGGGGAAATGTGCAATGAAACCACAATCAACTATTTCTGTATTACATACATGCAACGTAAATATTATGAAAAACTCTATAAATAGAACAAGAAACTATTGTTCACATGACATACTGTTCTTACATATAAATCAATGACCAAAAAGAAGACAGTTGTTTTTATCCAAGAAGGCTTTATGGTCACTTCCCATAGTTAGCTGAGAATTTAAAAGAAAGTTCTGTGCGTGCATGCGTGTGTGTATAGATATATCTATATCTATCTCCTAGAAATAACTCACGGTTCATTTAAGATTAGTTAACCTGCAATTATGATTAAATTTCCAAAGAGGAAAAAAATCCTTTAAAACGAAATAGAAAGAAACAGTGCTGTTTCTAAGATATCCCGAGTTCTTCTTAGGTTGATATTAAAATTCATAAAGCAACACTAAATGGCCAGAACCCTCTCCAACCTCAACATTTTTTCAGGGGTAATAATAATATGCAGCAAATGCAGGCCAACCAAAAACCACTTAACTAATTAGTAGTTGCAGTCACCGAGAAAACATGAATCAACACTGTTATTACAAGTGGCACATTTGAGTGGCATCTAATTATGACTTGATGAGCGTGATACTTGCATTATCAACATTACTCCCGCATCCCATCAGGGACTAAAAGCCGCTGATGGCATTGACTGCAAGAAACTCCCACTCAATGGCACTGCAGCACCCAACAATCTCCTTGGCAGGGGCACCCTCACTAAATGGCACGTTAAGCGTAATTACTGGCCGACATTGTAAATAAACAGGATTGGAAGTGAAAATTGTACCAAGTGCATAAGACACAATCTGACACATTGGAAGTGGCAGCCTTAATTGAGAGTTTCTTTGACTGTTCAAGATCATTTCAACTGCATTTCTCGGAGGACAGTGATTATAACTGTGGAGACAGACGGCATAATGGTATCAGCACTGCTGACAGAGCAGTGAATTAAATTGTATCTGCTGTTGTGTGAAAGCCTTGATGAGAAGTACAGATCCTTAGTGGTCTTATCATTATCACACAATGGTCATGTTGTCATCAACCTTTCTGGCTCCAATTGAAAAGAAATGATTGTGTGGTGAAGCGTCCCCCTCCCTTACCACCACCTTCTATCTCTTGTGCTGAATAGAACCAATTTTCAGAGAGCTATGAAATCACGCTATAGGGCCTAAAATGCAGCTGCTTGGCATACAAACTGGGCCCCATTAAACAGGAATCAGGCACAATATGTGTTTATGCCGAGAGAACAAATAGAAGCTGAGCACAGGCCAAGTTTATTCACAGACACAAAGCCCATGTAGCTCTTCATCAATATAATTGCCTTTTATATTGTCATTTAAATAATGGGCTCCATTATTGCTGTAAAATCCTAATATTCCTGGCATTTATTGCCATGTTTACAAGACATGTCTTTTTTTTTTTAAGGAAGGTGTGGGGGGGGGGGGGAAGAATCAGGAAAAAAAAGTGAAGAGGAAGATAAAGGAAACCTATGACATTTTACAAAAGCAAATACTACTTCTGAATTTTAAGTCTCAGCTACTTGATAATTTCTGCCCGCTTTATGAATTGCCAATATCATAACAAATACAAATAGGCCATAAAGTATTTGTGTATTTTTATATGCGATACTCATTCCCTTTCTTTTCACAGGAATTTGGCTTATAATTAGAAAATGTTTGCCGCTTAGGGTGATAGACTAAGTTTAGGATTGTTTTGAAGGAGGCATTTCATAAATGGCCTATATATAAAAACTAGGGTAAACAAGAGCTGCGTAAATTCCTTTGACAACTCTGCATTAAATGCAAGGTGCTTAGGCCTTTTTTTTTCTTTAAATGATTATTAACCCAACAAAACACACTATACTGACAGAGAGGTAGCATAACAGGCTGTGATACTGTTGTCATCGTTCTCAAGAAGCTATTCACAAGAGCTTTTCCACTCCCATTAGCTGTGTTTTGTTACCCTCAGACCCCACACTGGATTAATAGAAGTGTTGTCTCGTAAGAGGAAAATCTGTGTGTTTGGCAAGATGGGTGAGTTTTTCACATGTTTATCCCTTGTGCCAGAAGAAGTCAACATCATACCTATTTTAAATCTGCTGATGTCTGATTTTTGTATCACCAGACTTAAAAGGGGGACAGTGAAGCTCAAGAACTCTGCAACCCTGGGCTTTCAATCCATAAGCAAACAGGGCTTTTCTGATAGGAGACATGGGTGGGATTTTTTCTCCTCTCTAACTGCATATCAAAAAGTATCAAAATAGGTGCAAAGGGTAAGCAAAGGACAAAGGTTTCTTTTCATTATAACTCCTTGAAAGAAAAATGTTATCCTTTTTTTTAAAAGACCTTTTCGTTTCTGCTAACAAGAAAAAAAATGGTCTCTTTCTGGCTATTGGAACAGAACTCTGGATGTTTTAAAAATAGGGAAGCCATTAAGATGATAATGGATGCAAGAAAGCAAAAGTAAAAACAAATCAAATGCTTGTAATCCGTAATATATAAATTTTAATTAACTGTATGTATAATGTGCATGCTAGGCATTTTAGAAATAAATCACTCCTTCTCAGACAAAGAAATACTATCCAGACTAATGGAGTTTAAAGATGCATTACGCTAGATGAATTGTGCCAATTGTGAGTCATGGGAGATTAGGAAGTTAGCAAAATGGAACTAACTCCTTGGCAAGAAAATGCCAAAGGAATAAATGAACAGATCATTAAGAAGATGAGCTGTGCCCTGTAAAAACATCAGACAGATTTTCGGTCAGTCTTAAACATCTTAGACAATGTATTAGTATATGGTTTGACTTTGCAGATATAAACAGATCTGACTTTAATGCAGAAATCCACTACCATCTTTCATAAGTGTACAAGAGGCAAATGTTTGTAGATAAAATCCACTGTGGGGAGAACAAATGTTCTGCAAACATTTACACATGTACAGGAAGCTTTGGCTGGCTATATTATTTTCTGTAATATTTTTTTGTAGTCCTTTTTGAACTTATTTGCTTTGGATCAACTCAAATTGGGCTAGGACTCTTAAGCTTACTCTTGTTCAAACAGGGATTTTGAACACTTTTGAAAACTGTGCTATCAGCTCCGCAGAAGGGACAATTATAAATCTGGAAGAAAGAAGGAACGTAACTAAAAGGGCTTAAGAAATGCTTGATTCGTTATTATTTTTCTGCTATGAGAAAAGAATTTGGAGTAGAATGGATCTTTCATCCTTGCTCAGTGGCCCTGGCATAGGCAGATGCCTATCTGGAAGAGGCATACATAAATGGCCAACTGGTAACAGAACGAGGTAAAGCAGCAGCCCCCAACCTTTTGAGCACCAGGGACCAGTTCCGTAGAGAGAGGTTTTTCTGTGGACTGGAGGGGGCGTGGTTTCTCATGCTGCCTGTATCCCGCAGATGGGGCTTTGCTTGTTTGCATGGCCTGGTTTCTGGCATGTCATGGCCCAGTGCCGGTCCACAGACCAGGGGTTGGGGACCCTGAGATAAAAGATACTACTTGTCATGCTGTTATCCCAGTAGACTTTGATGACTCCTTCCCCTTGAAACCCAACATAAAACAATCTATACACAACACACCGGTAATGGTCAGCATCCCTTCCTTCCCAATTATTTATTTATTTGTTTATTACTTTATTTATTAGTGAGACTTATATACCGCCTCATAGTGCAAGCACTCTCTAAGCGGTTTACACCATTAAGCAATGTATATTTATATTGCCCCCAACAATCTGGGTCCTCATTTTACCTACCTCGGAAGGATGGAAGGCTGAGTCAACCTTGAGCCGGTGAGATTTGAACAGCTGAACTGCTGATCACAGTCAGCTCTTATGGTATATTTTAGGTATATTATGGTATATTTAGGCAGGCATGATGACAATTCTGAAACAGGGTGTACCTACACAAACTGGAGATCTAAATCTAATAGCAGTAGTCCAACTTTATTTTTTTTAAAAAAAACAAGTGATGGAAAATAAATATTAAAAATAGTCTATATGCAAAGGCCACCAATGGAAATTGGAAAAGCTTTTATTTGATTTTTATCCTGCTTTTATTATTTCATAAATAACTGAAAGCAGAAAACATATCTAATACTCCTTCTTCCTCCTATTTTCCATACATAACAACCCTGTGAGGTCAGAAAGAGAGCGACTGGCCAGTCTCACATAGCCAGCTTTCATGCCTAAGGTGGCGTCTAAAACCCAGAGTCTCCTGCACATTATTAATTTGGGGTGCTGGGAGTAGATTTTAAAGTATATGAATTGCAAAAAAAAAACAACCTAGAAAAATATTGCCACTTCTCATAAAATAACCCTATTATACGTAAATAGTTGCAGCTCTGGAAAGACTAAACTGATTTTTGCTCATTTAAACCTTACCTTTATGCAGTTCTTGCAGCTGTTTGACCACTTCATCTCTCTCTTGTTTGAATTTGTCACACTGGAGAAAAATACGGTATGTTTTCATATTAAAAAGGATTACTTTCTCACAATTGACAGTAAATAGACCAAAACTAGGAGTTCATTTAAAACTGCAAGAACAGCTTACAACTACGGTAAATGTGAAATAAAAGTAGTGGGTGTTAGGGAAGAAGCTAGTATGGGGGGTATAGGGAGGTTGTAGACAGCCGTTTCCAGCGTAGACGAAATTGCTACATTAGCACCGATCACTGCCTTCCAAGGTCAACAAAGGAATAGTTAACTATTCACAGATTTGGAAATGCAAGATGAAAAAACTTAGATTTTAAATTCTGGAGTCTGGACTTATATATAGGCCTTGAACTGTATGTGCAGCAACAGGCAAATCTTGCAACTAGCTTCATTCTTGTCTATTCGTGTAATTTTCTGTTGCATTAGTGAAGTCTTGAATAAGAGCTAAGATTCTAGCCATTTATGTATGGAAACTCCAACCATACATAGCTAAGAGTGAATTTTTCCATTTAAGCTTAATAGCTCTATGTATCCTATATCCCAAATTCTTTCACATTCAATATATATATAGTTTGAATAATTTTCACATGAAAACCAAGAGCAGCCTTTACTATGTCTTTATATTTACTTTTGTATTTTATCTACAGAGTTCACAGGAGTACTTCTAGCAGAGAGTTCCATTAAAGGCAATACAAAGCTATTCCTTCCTTCCTTCCTTTCTCTTCCTTTCTTTTTTTCTCTTTCTTTCTTTCTTTCTTTCTTTCTTTCTTTCTTTCTTTCTTTCTTTCTTTCTTTTTTCTATACAAAGAAAAGTAGGGAAACATGAGAGAGTAATAACTAGGATGCTATGTAATTCTATCAAGCAGACTGTCTGGATGTACCGACTGTAAAGGCTGGAAAAGCTCCGGGGTATATATAAAAACTGTACCTACAATCTCATAACTAGTACCAGCTTATTCTTCCATTGTTGCCCTTAGTTCTGTTGATAAGGTTTTCCCCCCCTGAAATATGTGGATTTAAGCTTGTTTTTAAAGGGAGTCTTCCTTGGCTATCCTATTTTTCGCCATCTCAGATAACTTATAATAACTAACAACTTTGTGTTGTACCCACTCTAACATGCAATCAGATGACTTTTGTTTAAGAACTGCTTCCATTTTACCTACCACCACTAAAAAAAATCCTAGTAATTGGCTCAGTACAGTGTTTCTCAACTTTGGCATCTTTAAGATGTATGGACTTCAACTCCCAGCATTGATCAAGCTAGATGTGAACAAGATCTTTATAAATTCATTATATAAGTGCAAAATCAACTTGACGCAGGACATTCACAGGACATGATTTTCTTGGTGTATTTCTAAATATGAACAACCATAGTGGGAGGGACATGAATTGGATTGTAAATAGGAATAGCACTTAGACTTATATACCGCTTCACAGTGCTTTACAGCCCTCTCTAAGCGGTTTTACAGAGTCAGCATATTGCCCCCAACAATTTGGGTCCTCATTTTACCCACCTCCGAAGGATGGAAGGCTGAGTCCACCTTAAAAATAGTTATGGGGACATTGAGAGATTTGCTTCATGTTACTTTCTTTGGAATACCATGCCTTCATAAACAAAGCACTTTCTGTGGCAGGACAGGTCAAATTATGAAAACAATAAATAGTTATCCTCCATTCACCAAGGTTGTCATCTCAATTTGACTCAGCTGTCCTGATTTCTCTTCCTTTCACGTCAGGAAAAAAAAATCCCTGCCAAACATCTCTTATGTTCCACTGCACAAACCTTTAAGCTGATAGTACCACCAATACCAAGAGCCGAGGTGGCACAGCGGTTAGAGTGGGGTACTGCAGGCCACTTTAGCTGACTATGATCCGCAGGTTAGCGGTTCAAATCTCACCGGCTCAAGGTTGACTCAGCCTTCCATCCTTCCGAGGTAGGCAAAATGAGGACCCAGATTGTTGGGGGCAATGTAAATATACATTGCTTACTGGTGTAAACCACTTAGAGAGTGCTTGCAATGTGAGGCGGTATATAAATGTCACTAATAATAATACCGCAAGACAACAATAACTTTATTTGATTGAAATTATAACTATGACTCTTCCAGTTCACTCCAAATTTAACTAAAATTCTAGGAACCTGCACCTTTCCTTTATAAAAATAAAATAGAATGAGATGTAATCTTGGAGAGCGGCTAGAATTAAAACATTTCATTTAGAACACAACTAAGATTTATATGATAATGGAAATGCCTACCATTTTTGTTTAAAAAAAACGCTTTGTATCTTAGAATAAAAATGAATGGTCAAGGCTATCAAATCTAAAGATGCCAGCTGCCATACATCCTACATAATATTCTTTCTTAAATCTTAACTCACATGCACAAAAACATCTACACAAAGCCAAACATGTTTGAATATGTAGAAATAAAAAAGATATCTTGTATATTCATGTCAGAGATTCAAATTAATAACCTGAAAGGCATGAATACATAGACAGATTTTTTTATAAATCAACAATAGGTTGAATTTACTTAATGGGAAAAAGTCTGCTAAAAATGTACTCTCATATAGCATCCTCTTCCCATCAATAGAAATAGATGGTTTCTATTAACAACGGAAGCTATCAAAGTGCATACACAGTAAAGGAGGAAGAATTACAACCCATAGTATAAAATAGATATAATTATTTCTTGCTTATTCTCTTAATATACAGCTTCACGTAAAATATAATCTACTTACCTCTTAACCCATAGCACTCCTCTGCCTTTAGTCAAATAAAACCAACTCAAATCAATGTTTATTATTGAAATAGACCAGCATAGGGCATGGGGAAGGAATACAGTCAATAAAAGAAGACACAGAGGTATAAAAGATATAAAAGGGTGTAAAGAACATAAAAAGTTATATTATGGACTAACTGTAAATTAAAGACCATAAGCTTCTAGGTTTTAAAGTACTCAATGGTGAAAAACTAGGGCATTGCCAAAAATAAGCTATAAGGTTTGACATTAACCATGAGGTAAATGTCATTCAACAATGAATGTTGATTGCTCCTACACAGAATCAAAAAATACTGCATGTTGTGGCCCAATTTATTTCCAAAAGGAACAGGGAAATGCAAAATGCTGCCATGGGTCCTGGATGCTGAATAGTAGAATGAGGTTCATATGGTTGTATACAAGCATTGGAGGAATATGTATTGCTTCTATGCGCCTCATTGTTACAAGGGCATTTTTGTTCTGAGAAAGGAGCCTTCCTGTGTCATTCCCCAAGCAAGAAGGGGTGACATCATGCCAAAGTAACGATCCTTGGTGATCTCAAAGGTGCTTTTCAAAAGGCAACTGGACTTTCTTATTTTTTTTCCTTGAAAACGTTTTGCTTATCCCTGAAGAACTGAAGAAGCTTCTTGAATGAGAAGTGAAATGTTTTCAAGGGGGGAAAAAACCCAAGAAAGTCCAGTTGCTCTTTGAAAAGCATTTTTGGGGAAATCATGACCTGAATGATTGAGAATCTCCATAGACTTTTGGCCCCTTTGTGAGTTGAGAGTTCTAGTTGTTATTAGGTATGCCACAGAAAAGCAAATTACCTCAGATCTCAGAGAGAAACTTTAGGTCAGGCCATTGTTACATATGACTTATGCACTATATGGTAAAGAGTTTTGATTGTAATCAAGTAGGGGAAGAATGAATTTTAAGTCACAACTATCTGGTATCTACATGGATTGGAAGTCATTGTTCATAGTTGGGATGGGGGGGGGGGGAGGAAAAAGAGAAATAGTCCAAACCAACAGCTAAGCATGGCCAAAGTCCCTGTAGCCTTCACCATAGTGAGGCCTGTCCCCAGTTGCAGGGTGGCAATGGAGATACAGCTAGTGACTTGAAGGATTGTTCTTAAGAATTTTGATTGTACAAACTCCAGGAAGGCAAAATTGGAAAAGGGACCCAAGTGAGTATCATGAAAAAGCTATGCTGCTGGCTTGGCTCCAAACAATTTGAGCTGCATATACTGGCCACTTTTTGAGGGTGGTAGATGGGCTCCTTTGTGTAGTTTAAACCATGAAGTTCTTGTTAGCTTTCTTGCTGATGGCAGAGTAGAGGAGTAAACTATTTGAAACAGGAAAACTATTCACTCTTCTGGTCATCTAAATTCCATAAATGAGTTTGGACCCTTTGAGCAAATGCCATAATTTTGGTTTTCTAGTAGTTAGGTTCTAGCAGGTCTTCTTGCAACACTGTCTTAAGAGTTCTTAGTGCTGTTGAAGGCCAATAAGAGTCCTTGAGAATATCACTGTATTGTTTGCTACAGTTGGATGGAAAAGTGTACCCAGCAAGTTTTGGAGAGTGAAACTCTGAGTTGTTGAGTTGACCCGCCGTAGAGTTAATATAAACGTTGAATAATAGACCCAGTTATGTAGCCTTACTTGATACTCTTGCAGGTTTCATTAGTACTAGCAAGATGGCCCTGGAGGTTTCACCTTACGTTGAGCAACATGCCTTCATGTAGCATTCATATTAAGTATAACAGGCATCAGACAATTGACATGGCCTACAATTTCTCCCCGTTTGATGCATGCGACGGAATCCAATTGTTGCATTAAAATCTAAAAGCAGCATTGGAGAATCATACATTTTTCAATGAAGGGCCAAAGTACTAGTCTTTAGCTCCCCTTTCTTTTCAACAATACACCCAGAGTTTGGTTTTAAGATGGCTGGCCATATAAATGTTTCAAGTAAATAAATGAATAAATATCCCCCAAAACAGAGCAATTCAGTTATTATATTTGTTCAAAGTTTGCAATAACTTCATTAAAAACTATAGAAAAATCCATTTATTGGCATGTACTGCTAAACTCTGTCAAAATGAAAATACAGAACTGTTACAAAAGAAATTTATATATTGATCCTGACATTGTAAAAAGCCCGCTTTTAATTGATTTCTTAGTAGTATGGACAGTTTCAACAGAAAATAGGAGGACAACTTCCTAACCCTAATTAGGAGGATATTTCAGATGAGATACCCATAGCTTTTTCTTCAAAACAAAAGTTTGAACCTTCAGTGACAGAAAAAAGCCCATAATACTTGTTTTGAACGTCACATTTGCCATTTAAAATTGTTCAAAGCTAAATTGAATAACATCCCCTCCCCCCAAAAAAACCTGCAGGGAAAAAAATGCAGTAATTTGAATGCATATACATAACTAGAAAGCATGAGATGTTTTGCAGAACTCTTACAAAAGGAACTGACAAATCGATTAGGAAATGAAACATTAAAAAAAACCTTAAAATGCAGAAATGCATAAAATAAACACAATAGAAAAGCTATCTATTATGTAAACAATGTAAGTGGTACATTGTAATGCTTAGGGAGACGTACAAGCGGAAAACCTTGTTCTGCCATCCTTAAAAAAGCAATGGTTCATCTTGTAAGAGAAAGAAGTTGGGATTGCTGTCTGCTCTTTGTAAGGCAGTGAAGTTAGGGTAGTTGCAGACAAGCTGCTCCCCCTCTCCGTCTCCTCAGGCATTCATCCATTCCCTCAGAACTGCACTAATAGGGACATTCAAGCTGGTGCTCCAGCTGCCTGGCTAATTGAGCCACACCCTGGTGTTTTGAAGGACATGCTGACCCAGGGGCAACTTCACCCCACCCAGTCTTTTCAGCTTACAAAAGCAAATGCTAAGACAGAGGGAGAAAAGAAGGTGTGTGTGTGTGTAGCAGGAAAGGTAAAAGCAAAGAGCCTACGGAGGAAGAAGCAGAGGTGATGTCTGAAGAATAGCAATAGCACTTAGACTTATATACCACTTTACAGCCTTCTCTAAGCGGTTTACAGAGTCAGCATATTTCCCCCAGCAATACGGGGTCCTCATTTTATCGACCTCGGAAGGATGGGAGGCTGAGTCAACCTTCAGCCGACTAAGACTCGAACTGCTGGCAGTTGGCAGGCAGCAGAATTAGCCTGCAATACTGCATTCTAACCACTGTGCCACCATGGTAATAGCAGCTATTACAAGCAAGCAAGGGGACGTTCATTCAACTGCCGGGACATCAGCCACGGTGAGCAAGCATATCCCACAGCCAGACGGAATCCAATTAGTTTGGAGCTTTCTCTGGAGCTTGGCAGCAACTAGAAAAGAGCAAGCAAACTGAAACAGCACCTCATCCCAATTCATGCAACAGTGTTTGAATAAAGGCAACGGCTGTACACAGGAAGTCCTCGACTTACAATACTTCATTCAGTCACCATTCAAAGTTACAACGGCACTGAAAAAAGTGACTTATGACCATTTTTCACAGTTACCACCTTTGTAGCATCCCCATGATCATGTGATGGAAATTCAGATCTTTGGCAACTGGTTCATGCTTATGATCATTACTGTGCCCCTAAGGTCAGGGGATCCTCTTTTGCAACTTTTTGACAAACAAAGTCAATGTGGAAACCAAGTTAATTTAACAACCAGATTACTAACTTATCAACTGCAGTAATTCACTTAACAACTCTGGAAAGAAAGGTCATAAAATAGAGCAAAACTCACTTAACAAATATCTCACTAGGCCAATTGTTGGAGAAGGTGTGTGTGTGTTGCAATCAAGTATTTTGTATAGATTTGTTATGCTGTGATGTGTTCAATACTTGGAGAGCAAAGAATCTTCATACAGCTCCTCCTTAAGAAGCCACCCCAGGCCTACTCATTTGGGGCAATTTTTACCGTCTCCAATTTCCCCTTTTTAGGGAAAATTGCTGAGAAGGCAGTCTTGCGGCTTTAGAGGGCTTTGTATAAAGTGGATTGTTTGGACCAGTTGGGTGTTAGGACAGAGTATGTGACTGAAATGGCATTACCACACTTGGAGATGACATCTGGAAGGATAAATAGTGTTTCCATCCTTGTTCTCCTTGATTTTTTAGTTCTCTTCAATACCATCAATAATAGTATCTTTCTGGACCAGCTCCAGGATTATGGAGTTGGAGGCACAATGTTATGTTGGTACTCCTTCCTCCGAGGTCACTTCTAGCCAGCAATTATAGGAGGGGACAGGTCCTCTTACGTGGGATACCTCCTATGATACTCAGCTGTATCTCTACCCTTGACTAAGCAAGTGTTGCTGTGGAAGCTCTTCTCAGGGCCTGGAGGTTATGGGAGTCTGAATAGGGAAGAACAGGCTTGAGCCTAGCTAGATATAATTGTTTTGATTTGTTCTGAATCTGGTGGTTTTCCTTCCTTAGTTCTGTTTGGGGTTTCACTATCCAAGAAAACCTTTGTGCAGTTTGTGGGTCCCTCTTGACTTGCAGCTCCAGTTCAAAGAGCAGATAGCAGCCAGGGTCAGGGAGCCTTTGCACAACTTTGTGTTGTTGATCAATTGCACTTGTTGAATTGGGAGGTACTATACAGTCACTCACTTCATTTATATCCTGAGCAGGTTACCGCAATGCATTCAAATTAGGCTTCCCTTGAAGAATATTCAGAAGTTTCAATTGATCCAGAATGCAGCGGCATAGACAATTATGGGTATGCCTCATTAAGCTTATGTTAGCTCTTTGCTCTCCTAGCTGTATTGCTACTCCCAATTTGCTTCTATGTGTAATTCAAAGGGTTGGTTATTACCTGTAAAGCCCTATATGGTATGGGGCACAATATTTGAGAGATCATCTTACTTCCATTATTTTTACCTATCCCATTGAATTGGGCAGGAAGGACACACACTGGTTCTCATAAATCAGGAATTGACATCCAGTTATACCTAGGAAGTGTGTCTTTTATGTAGTTGCATCTCTGTGTTAATTTGATAGCATACCTCTAATCTTGAACCTGCATTTTCTGCCCATAACTGTACCTCCATAAGAATAATTATATGATAAAAAATAAACATATCAGGAATAAATGTTGATAGTCAGGATGGTATTGAAATATTGCAAATGGTCCTTGATATGAATACCATTTGATGGCAGAAAGGATCTTATCATCTTTAGATAAAAGACAAAATATTCAGCAAGAAGATCCATAAAAATCAGTTGATAATAAACATTATGAAAATACTAAGTCATATCAAGATAAGTACCAACCTCTTCTTTTGTTTTCTTATTTTCTTTTCTTAAATCTTCATATTCACCAATAGCTATAAAGACAAAAAGGAATAATAGCAATACATTTAGAAAAAAATATATTTGTTTTTATAACTTCAGTTAAGTTTTTAACTATAGTGCTAGACCAGTGTATACACCCAAGATTCCTCACAATTTATAAATGGAGTCCAAAAGGAAGATCCAAACAGCAACATAAAAATAAATGAAAAGATATTTAAAAAGAAAATTATAAGTTTATTTTTTAAAGAGTCACTCATATTGGACATTATTTGTTGCTGTGTTCTCATAGTTGCTGGGCAAAATCTGACCAATGTGTAAGTAACAATGGTTCTATGGTCTGCTAGAAGAAGAGATATACCAAACATCACCTCTGTTTGACAGTCCTTTTATGAGAGGTCTAATTACTGCTGACATAAGTCGCTATTAAAATTACAGTTTAGTTGAACTTGTCACACATGTTCTGCAGTATAGGAGTCCTGTGGGCAGAGATATTCACAGTAAGAAATCTTTCACTATCTACCATCAGGACTGCTGAAGATAGTACATCAAACCTGGGGAGGGTAAATATGATATACTGTATATAATTTGTTAAGTTAAGTAGAGAATATATTTGTAGCACAGGCAACAAAATTTTAATTCCATTAATTCCAAACCATGTAATGGAGAAAATAGAGTCTGTAAAAGTGAGATTCTTAAAGGCTTTCTAGTTTCTTAAAGTGCACCGACAATGCAAGATGCATTGTCATAGCAATGGAAAATATCCCTATCTCTATCCCTAAGTAAGTAGCAGGGAGCCCTGGGAAAACTCAAAAATCTTCCTTATGAATTTATTGTGGACTATTTCCATTTGGGCAATTACCTTCTCATCCCACCACCAGACCTCAGCCCCATACATTATCTGAGCTCTGGCCTTGCCCTGGAATAAATAAATAAATAAATAAATAAATAAATAAATAAATAAATAAATAAATAAATAAATAAATAAATAAATAAATAAATAAATAAATAAATAAATAAATAAATAAATAAATAAATGTGTGTGTGTGTGTGTGTGTGTGTGTGTGTGTGTGTGTGTGTGTGTGTGTGTGTGTGTGTGTGTGTGTGTGTGTGTAAAAGGATGTATGTATGTATGTTCCAGCATAACTCTGGAACGGCTCGAACAATTTCAACCGAACTTTGTATACAGATAACTTACCCTTTGGAAACAAATACTGTGGGGGGAGGTAAGACACCCTAGCACCGCTCGGTGTGTGTGTGTGTCTATGTGTCTGTGTGTTCCAGCATAACTCTGGAAGGCCTGGGCCGTTAAGGAGAGCGAGTGCGGTGTCCTAGAGCGCATGGAGGGGAAGGGAGAGAACAGGGATGATAGGTATGGGAGTAGGGCGAAGAAAGGCCCCTCCCAATGGCTCCCTGTCAGAGGCAGATGACGCCCCCTGGTGGGCAAATTTGGGGCAAAGTGCCAGGATCGTAGAAAGGGTGGCAAAGAGAAGCGCATGGGAGGGGGAAGGGAGAGGGAAGGGATGATGGGCATGGGAGTAGGGGAAAGAAAGGCCCCTTCCAATGGCTCTCTGTCAGAGGCAGATGGCGCCCCCTGGTGGATTTGGGGCAAAGTGCCAGGATCGTAGAAAGGGCGGCAAAGAGGAGCGCATGGGAGGGGGAAAGGAGAGGGCAGGGATGATAGGCATGGAAGTAGGGGGAAGAAAGGCCCCTCCCAATGGCTCCCTGTCAGACAAACACTTCGACATCTATAAATACCCGGACAACGCCAGGTTATCAGCTAGTATTTTAAATATAAGGGCCATAATCTTTAGAATCATTTAGAACTGAAAACCTCCGAACGGTGCCCATTGTATCAGGGGCAGTTGCTAAGACAGTAATTAAATGTGTTTTCCATATAAGGGATTTATGAAAGGTAATATATAGGCATTTAAAAGAGGAGCACTGCTCTATTTGTTGGGCGTAAATTTTCTATTTGCATTTAGTATTATTTCTGTCCAATCCATTACCTTTGTTTTGTTATAATTTATGCTCAATTTTTCCATTTCATAATAATCTGCTAGTATGCCAATAATCTTGTAAAGCCAATCTCAGTATAGGAAATAAAGAGCCATGCCAATGGCATACACCAACACTGAATTTTTCCATACATTAAGTGAGAGGAAGAAACAACTTTGTGGTTTCATGGCCACTAGCAGTATTATTAATATAGAAGTTAAATAAGAAGCAAATAAGAAAGAAGCAGCCCTGTTTGTCTCTTCTGTCCAATAAAATAGGGCAGTGCTGTCAAACTCGCGGCCCGCAGGCCAGATGCGTCACATGTTGGCCACACCCACACCCGGTTTAGCAAAGGGGGGGAGTCACAATATGTCACGTGACACCGCCGTGACAACGCGAGTTTGATATCCGTGAAATAGGGTCTAACAAGGATCCTTGTGGGCCTAGTTTACGCTGGCTGGTATGTAATTCAATTATTAGGTTTCAGTAGGGATCTATCAAGGTCTATCTTAACTAGTTTGTCCCACAGGTAAGAGCTATCAATTAAAGAAGGCAGAGGGAAGGTCAATCAGGCAACATAGAATTGCTTTGTATGTTTATTATATTTATGAATAAGGGCCTTCATGATACAGCGATCTAATTTACTATACCCTTTTTGAAAGCCTGCCTATTCTGGATAACTAATAACTAATTCTTCTTCCCAATCTTCTCATTTATTAAGAAGTAAAGTTTAGAAGAAGCATAAAGTTTAGAAGTATCTAGCAGATTAATTGGATGATCAGACAGCTTCCAACTCATTGTCTTTTTGAAGATTGGGTATGTTTATTTATTTATTTATTTTATTTATTTATTTATTCATTTATTTATTTATTAAGAGTTCTTATAGGCCGCCCAATCCCGTGGGACTCAGGGCGGCTATACTTTGTTCCAGTGGGCAAGTACAATATTATCTATTTTTCAAAAAGTTTAGTCAGGAAGAGATCCCACATGGAATCATTCAACTTATACATCCCTGGAGATTTCATATATTTTCTAGGACTTTTTCCCTTATGCTTAATTCAGTAGAGGCTGTTGTCAGCTCAGTATGTGAGCAGATGTAAAAATGGTAGAATATTGGGTCCAGTTTTATGCTGAAATACATGCAGCATAAGATATACAGTTGTGTATGAAAATACTATTAGCCACCAATTCCCCAAATTTCCTCTCTTTTTAAAAATTAAACTGAGGTAAGTTTCTTCCACTGAGTCCTATGAAGAGATTATGCCAAAGATGCTATTCCTTCCTTCCTTCCTTCCTTCCTTCCTTCCTTCCTTCCTTCCTTCCTTCCTTCCTTCCTTCCTTCCTTCCTTCCTTCTTTCCTTCCTTCCTTCATTCATCCATTCATTCATTCTTACATTCATTCATTCATAAGATTTATCAGTCTGTTAGATATCTATTATGACTCCATATCTAACAGTTACCATCCTATTGCTTACTTGTATACTGCAAAATGACTATTCTAATTAAATTTCTCTATAATTACAAATATTACTTTTTAAATTTTAAAATCATTTTTTTTTTAAAAAAGTTAATGTATTTGTTAAAAGCTAAATATTCAGCAGCAAGAATTGTGCAGGAAGCCAATGAAGCTGCAAAATGACAAGAACAAATGAAAGGCTAAGCAATGCAACACTATTTTGAAAAGTAGGATGATAATATATATGGAACGATTATTGTGGAAGGGATTAAATATAACAAGATAACAGACTGAGAAACTATTTGTCATGAAGTGACTCAGTAAGTACAGTAAAGGAGAGAACATTGCACAGAAATAATGTAGTTTAAATAGAAGACTTGCCTCTAGAAAATCTCTGCCAAATTCTTAAATTGTTGAACTGAAAACGGGGAAATAGTTCTGAAAGAGGAACCTACTTTCAGAATTGTGTGGGGGCTTTCAAATCATGGTCTTCCCCATTTCTTAGATATTTGTAATAAAAATACAAAATATAAACCTTAAGAAATACTTTGTTTGTACAATGGATTCTGAAACTTGTAAAGGATTGTGTGACCACTGGCAATGTTCAACTGCAAGTCCCAAGTCCAACTAGAGCAGGGGTGTCAAACTCGATTTCATTGAGGGCCGCATCAGGGTTGTGTTTGACCTCGGGAGGCTTGGGTGGGTGTGGCCAGGGTGGGCTTGGCCAGCTCAACATCACTCGTGTTGGGGGCGCCTGTGATGGCCCGAGTGCTCTGCCAGCGAAAACGGGCTCATGAGCTCCATTTTCGGCTGCAACGGCTTCTTGCAACCCTCTGCCAGCTAAAATGAAGCTCGGGAGGGCTGCCCATGACCCTCGTGACCCCCGTTTCTGGCTGCAACAGCCTCCTGCAACCCTCTGCCACAGAAAACGGAGCTTGGGAGGGCCACAGACAGCCCTCCCGAGCTCCATTTTTGCTACCAGAGGCACCACGGGCTGGTTCTTTGCTGTTTCCAGGACGGCCCCGCGGGCCAGAGCTAAGCACCGCCTGGGCCAGATCCGGCCCCCAGGCCAAGTTTGAGTTTGACACCCCTAAACTAGAGATACTATAGAAGTCTTAATCAGCTTCAGGAGACTATATATTATATAGGTATAAACAATCTCTGATAAATTCCTTGAAAACAGAATTTCTGCTTATCCAGAAACATCGTAGTTCCAAAGGTCATATTAGGACTCTAAATGACTAAAGAGAGACACAATTTAGGAATTTTCCTGTACTTGCAACTTCTGCTGCAAAAGCAGATAAAACTATGGTGCCTTCACACAATTCTGATTGATGCACCCCAGGAATGCCTTGGTGACAATAACTCATGCCCTTATCATTTTGGATTACAGTAACAAATTTATCTGGGGATGCCTTTGAAAATGAGTCAGAAGGTGCAATTCTGAAATGTAGTAGTCAGGTTACGGTAGATGACTGCTATATATCTCTTTTTGATCCACTGGTTGATACATGTCTGAATCTAATTGAAAGTGCTGATTTTGGTTACAATGCTTGCTTCCCGAGTACCCTAGGTATCCTCTCGGTTGAACCTGCCTAATCCATGCATTCATGTAGCAAAGAGTCATCACAAGAGGATGTGGATCCTAAAGAGTGGGCACACCTGGTACACTCTCCATCAGCTATCTACAAGACAATTTAGACAGTACAGTACTGTTCAAGCAGACATTCAGAGATTTGGTGGGTTTTAGGTTTTTTGCATGATTCCCGAATAACAATCTGTATTCCATATCCAATTGTTTTAATCTTGTTTTTGATATGTTAAAATAAACTGTCAGGAGTCTTAGAAGCTGGTATAACACTGCATGTAACAAATAAATACATAAACAACAACTAAGAATGCATCAACATAACATATAAAGATAACCAAAGACTGAGAAATAATGTAACTGAGTGCATACGAATTCATGACTTCCTAAAATACAGTGAGGTATAATTACTGTATATGAAAAGAGTTTGTGGTGTCCAGGATAAGCATTTCCCATGTCCAATAGCATTTTTATACTGTGCTTCTGATTACCTTTCCTGATTCTGTCCTCCTGTATTTAAAAGAGCTACTAAAACTGACTTAGAAGAGCCATTAGTTATTTATATGCTGCAATGTACAAATGGAATCCTTCAGATGACATATGAATTTTAGATGAACTGGACAATGCAATTAGTGATGTATTCAGCTTCACTAAATTATATAAGGAAAATGCATAGTGTATACTGTATCTTCTGCTTTTTATTTTATTTCGTGCAAGATCACTATGGCCCAATTTGTACTGAGAACACCATACATGAAGAGATGGTTCCTTAATCCCAATTTCCCCAGTTTCTCTGATATAAAAAAAAATGCCACGCCTTCTGCAAAGTGCAGTGTTAGAATGGAGCCAAGAGGCATAAGGATGTTGGTGGTTGGCTGTTGCACATCCCTGTCATAAGTTGTACTCTCACAAGTACATGGCTTCAAAACAACTAGCCCATATCTCTTGCTCTTTTTTCAAAAACACATGTAGAATCTTGTTCTGATGTTATGATTTGTCCTTGGGTATAAGATTTTTTATTTTGTTTTACAAATGGTGAACATGCAAAGAAGGAATAGACTGGGACTATGATATGGAAAGTTGGGTCTTTTCTTTTTTCTTTTTTTTGGGGGGGGGCGGGTTCGCTTCTATTGCCTCAGTCTTAATTGTCACCATCATCAATATATTATCTCCATCCTATATATATATATGGCGTGAAAGAAACCCTACAGAAAAGGATTTTACTTTCTATTCAGACAGACATCAATCTCTTTCCAGGATTGATTTTATCTTAATTACTAACGATCTTTTTTCCAGGGTGAAGAGAACAAAAATTTACACGACCATACCACGGGATTGTCCGACCACGGGACCATTACCACGGGATTGTCCGACCATAGTCCTGTCTGGCTGGAAATGGAATTTGGGTACGGATTAAGAAAATCTTGGAGGTTAAATGATAATTTGTTTAGATATGAAGATAATGTAAGAGAGTGTAAAAAATTTATGAATGAATTTTTTGTTATGAATATGCAGAAAGGCACATCAATTCAGATGGTATGGGACGCAAGTAAGGCTTATATGAGAGGTGTTTCAATATATTTGAATAATAAATATAGAAGAAAGAAGGAATTTAAAAGAAAAGGACTGGAGGAAGAAATTAAGAAACAAGAGAGGGCTTTGATTTCTAAACCAACAGATAAAAAAATCAAAGAAACAATTAATTTACTAAAAGCTCAATTTAATATGTTAATGGCAGACCAAGTTGCAACTAATTTACAATATGCCAAACATAACACTTTTTGTAATGCAAATAAGCCGGGCAGGTGGTTGGCTTATATGTTAAGGAAAAAACAGAAATCAAGAGTAGTAGAAAAAGTTAAGTATAAAGGGAAAGAAGTTTTTGATTGTGAAATGATTAAAAAGTCTTTCTTAGAATTCTATTCAGGGTTGTACAAGGGGGAGGAGATTAAAGAGGAAGATATTGATGGATATTTACGAAATGGTCATATACATATAGCTTCCATGGAGCAGATTGAAACTTTAAATCAACTTATAACCTCAGAGGAAATATTGGCGGTCATTAAACAGCTAAAATTGGGAAAGGCTCCAGGTACAGATGGTTTAACAGCTGTTTATTATAAAAACTTACAGAACGAAATGGTGGAGCCTCTGAAGGTGTTATTTAATACTATACAGCAAGGAGGAGAAGTACCCCCAACTTGGAAAACAGCTTTTATCTCTTTGATCCCGAAAGAGAATCAAGATCACACAGACCCTAAAAATTATAGGCCAATTTCATTGTTAAACACAGATTATAAAATTTTTGCCAAAATATTAGCCAACAGATTAATGATACTTATGCAACAACTGATCCACCAAGATCAAACTGGTTTTATAGAAGGTAGACAAATGAAGAGTAATGTACGACACATAATTAATTTATTAGAGTATTTGGGGAGGAATAATCAGATACCCGCTGCACTGGTATTCCGGGATGCTGAAAAAGCTTTTGATAGATTGAATTGGAAATTTTTATTAAAATTAATAGAAAAGATGCAGCTTGGAGAATATTTTACACAATCTATTAAGGCAATATATCAAAAACAGACTGCTCAAATAATAATTAATGGAGAATTAACAAACAATTTTAATATAGAGAAAGGAACCAGACAAGGATGTCCTCTATCACCTCTTTTGTTTATTTTGTCTATAGAGATTTTACTTAGTAAAATAAGGGAATCTGAGATAGTTAAAGGTATTAAAATAAGAGGAGAAGAATATAAACTACGAGCGTTTGCGGATGATTTAGTAGTTACTGTAACTCAGCCATATCAATCAATTACAGGCCTGATGGATATTATCAACTCTTATGGACAAGTAGCTGGTCTTAAAATAAATGTAGATAAAACTAAAATAATAGTTAAAAACATGACCAGAAATCAAGAGGAAAAAGTAGAAAGGGTTACGGGATATGAAATAGTCAAAAAGGTCAAATACTTGGGGGTTAACATTATGTCAATAAACACGAAACTTTATCAACATAATTATGAAATATTATGGCAAAAAATACAGAAAGACTTGGAAAATTGGAAAAAGCTACAGTTGTCCTTGCTGGGCAGGATAGCTGTAGTAAAAATGAATGTCTTACCTAGGTTTTTATTTTTTTTTCAAACAATTCCCATACTTAAAAAGGATGATAATTTGAAAGAATGGCAAAAGGGTATTAATAAATTTATTTGGGCTGGGAAAAAACCGAGGGTAAATCAAAAAATAATGCAAGACTCACGTGAAAGGGGAGGATTAAAAATGCCTAACTTAAGACTGTATTATGAAGCAGCTACCCTCTCAGCAATTGCGGATTGGATTAACCTGACGGAAGAGAGGTCATTAAATATAGAAGGGTATGGCTTATTTTACGGATGGCATGCTTATTTAGTGTATAATAAAAAAGTAGATAAAACCTTTAAGAGTCATATATTAAGGAATGCTCTATTACGTGTTTGGAAGAAATATCAATGTAAATTAAATGATAAATTACCCATATGGACAGTGCCGAGGCATGCGATAGAGAATATAAATACAGAGCAAAAACTAGATAAGATTACATATAAAGAGTTTCTTTATATAGAGGGAATGAGGTTACAATTAAAATCAATGGAGCAACTAAAAGAAGAAGGAATAATTAAGTCTTGGTTTCAATATGGGCAACTGCAGGCCAGATGGAAAGAGGATTCAAAAGCAGGTATTTCGCAGCAAGATGACAACTTGATAAATCAAATAAAGAATAAAGGACCAATGCATATAAAGAGATTATATAATGTATTAGTGGAATTAGATTCTGAAACAGAGCTAGTTAAGGATTGTATGATTAAATGGGCTCAAAATATTGGTGAACCTATAATGATGGAAACATGGGAGAATATATGGGTTAGAAATGTGAAATTCACGCAAGCTCAAAATTTAAGAGAAAACTTTTATAAAATGTTTTATAGATGGCATTTTGACCCAAAGAAACTAGCTTGTATGTATCCAAATTTACAACCTAAATGTTGGAGATGTGAATGTGAAGATGCAACTTATTTTCATGTTTGGTGGTCTTGTAGGAAAATTAAGGCTTTCTGGATTAAAATATGGTGGATTATACAGAATATTTTGAAGAAAAAAATTAAGTTTACACCACAGTTTTTCTTGCTGGGAATAATTATGGACTGTACTGTAATAGAGACTAAATTGATCTTGAACTTGATAACGGCTGCCAGATTGTTGGTAGCACAATATTGGAAGAAAGAAGATATACCTACTATTGAGGAATGGACAATAAAAGTTACACACCTGGCAGAAATGGCAAGAATTTCATCATATTTAAAAGATCATTCAAATGAAAGATATATATTGGAATGGAGTAGATGGATTGATTATATTCAAAAAAAGTATCAGATTAAGAAGATATATATAGTTTAATAATGATATATGGTTAGAATTTTAAAATGGTTTTTATAACAGAATTTATGTTTTGTTAGTATATGTTAGTTTAAGATTATATCCTGTGTTCTTTCTGGGAAGTCGGGGTAGGGGAGGGAGGGGGTTGGGGGGATGGGGGGGGGAATTAAAAAATTTTGTACTTTGTACTAATAAAACTTTTTCAATTAAAAAATATATATATATATTATCTCCATCCTCTAATGTATGCTCTTTGCAAAACTTGAGAATTCTGCTCATTGAAAGAAAACAAAAATTTTACTTGTAAAGTATAAAATAAATGTCTATAAGGGATAAGCTTCTCAGCCACTCTCTCTCTCTTCGATTGTGAATAAATTTTCTATATTATTGCAACAAAGAGACAGATTGTCAGCTGAAGAAGCAGAAAAAACATTTTCAACAAAGTTATCATAGGAAAAAGCATTTTAAACAATAAATAAACTATCTAGTAATAAATAAACAAACAAACAAACAACAATGCACTTTCCAATTTCCTCCTCCCCCCCCCCCCCATATTGTTAATAGCTAGATCAACCAAGACAGCAGACTTGCTACAAAGATCACTTTGGATTTTATATGAAAAAGAAACATAAGTTTCTTTTATATGAAAAAGAAATGTAAGTCATTAAGGCAGGAGTGTCAGACTCAAGGCCGCATCTGGCCTACGGGGTGCTTAGATCTGGCCCGTGAGGCCGCCCTGGAAACAGCAAAGGTCAGGTCCGTGGTGCCTCTACCAGCAAAAATGGAGCTTGGGAGCTTGGCTACACGTGGCCTTCCTGAGCTCCATTTTTGCTAGCAGATGATTGCAGGAGGCAGGCCCAGACAAAAACGGAGCTCACTGGCAGAGCACTTGGGCCACAGGCGCCCCCAACATAAGTGATGTGAAGCTGGCCACGGCCACCCTGGCCATGGCCCCACCCGGCCGCCCCGAGGTCAAACACAACCCTGATACGGCCCTCAATGAAATTGAGTTTGACACCCTTGCATTAAGGTGTTATATTTTATCCTATATCCCAATGAATGAAATTAGTGGTATCAGGGTAAAGACACAAACTTCATTTAAGAAATGTTTGCTTCATAAGCAGTGTTCAGCTTCTCACACTTTTGACACTGGACTAATGCATTGAAGACCAATTTTGTTTTCCTCTGCTGAAAGCCTTGTAGGTATCATTCTAACAGATACTGTTCTAAATAACTTGACTCCTATATTCTTAAGTTATTGCCATCTTCTTCCTTTTTCGTTATAATAGAAATATTATATAAAGAATAGTCCCTTAAGGAAACGGCAATTCACTTTATTGATTCATTAGATCAATTACTAGTCTAGTGAAATGACCATAATTATGAGGGGTGGTGGTGATGAAGGGAATGTCACAATGTTGAATTCAGCCTTCCTCAATCTGCTGCCTTACAAGGGTGCCTACAATTTCTAGCATGCAGACCAACACTTCTGGGATTCATCTGGATGGGGAAATACTGTTTTACATTATATCTATTAATTTATTCTATTTATAGAAAAAATAAATAATAAAATAATATAAATAAAATATAAATAAATAAAATAAAATAAAAATAAAATAAATAAAATAAAATATAAATAAAATAAAATAAAATATCTGTTTAGAACAGCGCTTATCTAATTTAAATTTAAAGTGATTTAAATCACTCCTCCATGATATGTTTAATTATCAAAACCAGTGAGTGAGTGAGTGAGTGAGTGAGTGAGTGAGTGAGTGAGTGAGTGAATGAATGTTTTATTGAAAGGGAATATATTATTATTGTCTGATATAATATTAATACTGATACATGTTTAATATTACAATTAATATTGTAAGTCACCCCGAGTTAACCTGTGGTAAGATGGGCAGCCAATAAATAAATAAGTAATTAAATTTTTCATAGATGGATGTTAGTTTAACTTTTTGGGATTTATATACAAACATGTTAAGAAGCAATTATTTTTGTGAATTTTCTTGATTGGGGCGGGGGGAATCATGATTTTAATTTTATGTAGTACCAAACTGTACCTGCTCTTTTTTGTTAAATAATGAAGAAATGAACCCATCCCAGTACAATTACTGTATTTTTCGGAGTATAAGACGCACCTTAGGTTTTGGGGAGGAAAGTAGGGGAAAAAATCTACCTACCAGGTATTCATCTGGCTAGCATCCTTAGTCTGTTCAGCTTCAGCACATTATTTTATCTCCTGGTTAGGACTTTAAAAAACCTTCTTCTGAGAGAGTAACAATGAAAGAGCATGCAAGCCGGTAAGAGCTGGGAAGATCGTTAGCACTTGGTTAGGGCTAGAAAAAAACTTCTTTGGAGCAAGTAGAGCAATGAAAAAAAAACCTGCAAAGACTTAGGGCTGGAAAAATATTCTTCTGAGAGAGTAACAATGAAAGAGCCTGCAAGGTAAGAGCTGGGAAGATCTGTTAGCACCTAGTTAGGGCTGGAAAAAAGCTACATTCGAAGTATAAGACGCACCCAAATTTTCAGCCACTTTTAGGGAGGAAAAAGGTGCGTCTTATACTCCGAAAAATACGGTACTGATGAATGCCTGAAGGCTATCTTTATTGTTATAGGTTAAGAGAAGAGTAGGGAACCTTTGAAACTCCAAATCTTGCCGAATTGTAATTTCAAGCTGTGCCAACCAGTATCCTTGATAATGAAGAGAGTTCAGTAATATTTGATAGAAGAATCATGACTGCTATAATAAAAATTGGTTTTAAATAGCAATATTACTTGTTTCTCCTATATAGTTTTCTCTCTCCAACAAACAAAATAATAGCCCTGTTCAAGTGATGCTTGCATGCACAAATCTCAATGTATAAGAAGTGCTAATCAACTCTTCTAACTTGTGCTGGTGATACTAGTAAAGACTCAGTTTCTATAAGTATAAGATGATTGCAAACATGATAGTTCAGGACTCCAATCTGTGTGTATGCATGACACTGCCTTGCTGCAGACAATCATCTTGATTTTAAATGGTACAGTACTGTTATACTGTGTATCTCACTCACCACATCTACCACATGACCTGTGTGCTAACCTACTTGCTGATCCAATACCCAATCTACATTCCTTACTACTTCACTAAAACATTGTTTCCCAGCTACGCTATTACCCTGCATTACCCCATCCTTACACTTCCGGGCAACCAAAACCTCTGTCCCTCCACTGCATCCACCTTGGAGCACCTGTCTGAACACATACTGAATGCTCCACATCTGTATATTAATAAAACGCTATGACTTTGGATCACATATATCCCCTGATCCATGCACAGAACACTCCATTCCTAGAATGTTTTGCAAACTTCTATTACTCACCAGAGGCCGAGACAAAACTAAGATTTCATCAACATAGTCATATATTTGTGATAGTTAAGTCTAAATGCGACATTTAGAAATAAAAGCAATATCTGTTAAGTCAACTGGTTGGTACAGTTAACAGTTTTCTTCTTTATCTCTGCCTTCCTGTTTGTTAACAGTCAAAAAAAGATGTATAAGATTTCTGGCTTTTCAGATCTGGTCTTTTTTCCTCACTTCACTCTTGAGAGTGACTTAGACTAAAAGAACAACAAATATTTTCTTACTAGAAGACGACACTTTTTTTGTTAGAAGTTAAAATATCATTTCAGTGTTCTATGGTAATAGGAACTTCATACAATATTCTTTGAGAAAAATGCTTTTCGACAATGCTAAACAGGTGCTCCTTCAACAGTCAGCGGAGGACACTTGGAATACATATTGCAGAATTGTTCATTTTTTCCTTCACTTTCTGTTGTTACCCTCTCTTCTCTCTTACAATTGTGTAGGCTCCTTCTTCCTGTGTATCTTCTCCTTTTTTCATTGACCTCATTCATTTTTGCAACTTTAGATGGGGGGTTAGGACTTGATTGTATGTGTTGTGCTCATATCATGTCAACAGAATAGGACTGATCAGGTATGTTATCCCTTACCTCCATACATTGCTGTTAACAGGCATGCATATACAAAATGACAGCAGCAAAAATTCCTAGTTATGATAATAGATTTGAGATATATTCACATTTTATACACTGCTTTAAGAAAATGTTAAATTCAATTTTCATTTAAACATCCAATTTCAATAAAATATTTTCATTTAGAAATCCTCCAAGCTTTTGTATCTTTTAAGAGACAGCCAGGGTGGGAACTGAAGTGATCCTTGTAACCTGAATCATAGAGATGGTAACAAGACTTTCCAATTCAAATCTGTGGGTTCTGTCCTGTATGTAAGACCATAAATCGTGTACCAGGGTTACATGATTAGGACCTTTTCTATCCAGCTATTAGGTAGGATGAGAACAGGGCTTGCTAACGGTGTACCCAATGCATTCTTCTGAAACCCAACGTTCATACATCAAGCAAGCTTTCAGGAAAGATATCTACTATTAACCACCCTGTATTGTTTATGCAGTGTATTCTGATATATTTGAAGAGCACTCTATGGTATATTTTCCATAAATATATGGAATGTATTACAGTGCAGTTTTGACAATAGTCATATAAGATATTAAATTACCAAGTGATGAAAATTGTGTTTGACCAGGATCACATCTATTAATTCTACTCAATTCTTTTACATACACACCATAAATATGGGCTTACATTACAGTGATGAAATCCATTTTTTTTTACTACCGGTTCTGTGGGCGTGGCTTGGTGGGTGTGGTGTGGCTTGGTGGGCGTGGTTTGGTGGGCGTGGCAGGGGAAGGATACTGCAAAATCTCCATTCCCACCCAACTCCAGGGGAAGGATACTGCAAAATCCCCATTCGCTCCCCACTCCTGGGGGGAAGGATACTGCAAAATCCCCATTCGCTCCCCACTCCTGGGGGGAAGGATATTGCAAAATCTCCATTCTCACCCCATTCTGGGGCCAGCCAGAGGTGGTATTTGCCAGTTCTCTGAACTACTCAAAATTTCTGCTACCGGTTCTCCAGAACTTGTCAGAACCTGCTCGATTTCACCCTTGGCTTACAACTGAGATTGTGTCAAAATAACAGACACATGGAGATATAATACACAGACACTGTGTGTCAGTCCTGCTATATAGACCAAACCAAGAAATCCATTCTACTCTGTGAAAATTACTTTTATTAATTTTGATTATAATTACAAAACCATGCAAGTCTGACTTGCTTTATTCCCCCGCCCCCCAATAGTCAGGTGAATTTGGAAGATATCTGCCTTAGTCTTTTGCACATGTCTTCTTTTTGTTTTGTACTTAAGTCATGTTTTCCCTTCGTTTATTTGGTGAAGGATATGGCTATCTCTACCAAAGTCAACACTCAACATTGCTCTTACGAATGTATGTCAGTCACAACATTGTCCACAGCTACATAAATTGTGGCTTTTGTATAATGATGTCATGACACATTTTGTCCCTTATTCAAAATGAATAGCAACATGTTAAAATAATGTCCATTTTAAAAATGTATACCAGTAGTAGGGAGCAAGCTGGCTCTAGAACCACTGACCATCCTATACATGTATGAGTAAATAGATACATGTTGAGATACGTCTGAAGAAGCCAGTATGAGACTACCATACTTTCCTTCCAAAAAAGTTCCATAAATAAAGTGTTGCCGCTGAGAAGATGCTTCTCTTAGCTATTTCTCCAATTTGCTTCTCCAAAGTAAATTCACAGATGGGCTTTATTGTTTAATATCTATATCTTAAATCGGACTTGATATTTTACAAGTAGCAATGCAAGATAACTCTTAATGGATATGTTGGCTAGAGTGCAATAGCCTTTTTTATTTTTAAACTTGCACTATTTTATGTATATTATATTTTAATGGCTTCTCTTATTTTTATCCTTATTAAATTAAAAATATAATAATGTCTCAGAAATCAGGAATGTCCTTCCATTCCTAATTGGGCCACACATTTTCCTACCTTTGAGCCACACATATTCAGGCTGAATGCTCACTAGGGGTAAAGTTGGATCAGTACAGGTAGTCCTTGATTTACAGCAGTTCGTTTAGTGACCGTTCAACGTTACAACAGCACGGAAAAAGTGACTTAGGACCACTTTTCACATTTACAACTGTTGCAGCAGTTGTCACATGATCAAAATTCAGACATTTGGAAACTGACTCATATTTATGACAGTTGCACTGTCCCAGGGTCATGTGATCATCTTTTGTCACCTTCTGAACAAGCAAAGTCAATGGGAAGCCAGATTCATTTAACAACTGTGTCACTAACTACAGTGATTCACTTAAAAACTGTGTCAAGAAAGGAAATAAAATGGGGCAAAATTCATTTAACAAACATCTCACTTAACAAAAGAAATGATGGGTTCAATTGTGGTCACAAGCTGAGGACTCACTATACCTTTAAGGAGTTTCTTTAAGAAGATATTTAACTACTAGAGTTTTTCTTCTACTTAAGTTTTTTCTTCTACTTAATTCATTTCTTTATCACAATAAAAAGCTCACATTTGGAAATCTTTCAAAGCACAACTTCTTGTATTAGATTGTATTAGATTATGCTTAGGTTATTAATAACTGGAAATATTATTTGATTAGAAGTTCTTGATGTAAAACTCTACCCACGGGCAAAATCTGCATAGAAATCCCAAAGTTCCCAGAAATTTCACAAAAAAAGTTTGGTGAAGGTAGAGCATCTCAACTGATTCAGAATGCTGATTGGCGGCTGGAATGGGAAGCTAGCAGGCTGCAAAGCAAAGCACCCAATTAAACAACGTCTCTATGCCTGATCAAATCAAAAATTCTTAAAAAGAAAATGATGGGTAGCTACAGCCTAGTGTTTTTCCTTGTTTACTGATAGATTAAGTTTTATACTTGGCCATACCATTATAGCAATTATTTCTTTTTAAGAATTTTTGATTTCCCGATTGGACTACTGCAATGCGCTCTACATGGGGCTACCCTTGAAGAGTATTCAGAGACTTCAACTGGTGCAAAATGCGGCTGCGCGTGCTGTGGTGGGTGTTTCAAGATACACCCACGTAACACCTATACTCCGCCAGCTGCATTGGCTGCCCATTGGTCTCCGGATACAATTCAAGGTGTTAATCATCATCTTTAAAGCCCTACATGGCTTAGGACCAGGCTATCTCCGGGGCCGCATCCTACCTCATACTTTCCTTCGACCGGTCATGTCCCCCAGAGTGGGTCTCCTCCAGGTCCCGTCAGCCAAACAGTGCCGACTGGCGGGGCCTAGGGGGAGGGCCTTCTCTGTAGGGGCCCCTGTTCTCTGGAACCAACTTCCCTGGAGATCCGGATCATCCCCACCCTGCTGGCCTTCCGAAAAGACATTAAGACATGGCTCTTCCTGAAGGCAGGGTGATTTTGAGACGATCTTGCATCTGACGTTTCCCCCATGTATGTATGATGTTATATGTTTTTTAAATTGTTTTTAATTGTTTTTAATGATTTGTTTGATGTTCCCTAAAATGTTGTACGCCGCCCTGAGTCCTGAGGGAGTAGGGTGGCATAGAAGAACCTCAAATAAATAAATAAATATTTTGAGAGACTCTGTTTTGCAAATTTCAAGTTAAGGACTCCTGACACAGTTTGTAGCTTAGAACAATTAGTTTGCCTGCAAAAGATCACAGTTCAGTTCAAGACATTGGAGATTAACTTTTCACAACTTTTTACAGCAAGGAAAGAACTGTCTTCTCTCTTCTCTTCTCCTGTACTTATGCCTTTCTCCCTGCCCCTGAGTTTTGAAAAGGCACCCCTCTTTCAGCGCTAACAAAACAGAAGTTCCATATCTAATCTTCTCAGCACTAAAAAGAGAGCCCACTGCACTATTGGGAAAGAAATTGTCCCTTCTACCTGCAAACTTACATAGGATCAGCTGAGAATCTGGATGTTGGAAGGCTTCATGAATGAGTAAGAGACAGTGTAAAACCCCAGATAAAAATTTGTATAGGGTTCATGTATCATCTGGGGAAACCTGGGCTGACAGGAATGGAGGCGAGACTTTACAGTTCATGTCAGTGGTTGGTCTAGGTTTAAGATTTTAGGCCAAAAACGGTTCCCGTCATTGGTTTATTGGTATATATTTGTTTGAATGGATTTTGTTAAAGTGTTAAGTGCCATAATAAGACAAAACAACGTGGCATCAAGTCAGGGTAGACTAACTGAAACTCACAGAGTTATTACTGCCTTGAAGAGTAGTCTAAAATGAACTTTGACTCTCCACAAGACAGCAAGAAATCAGAAAAAAATGCTGAAATTGTACTGGTGAATTTAGTTCATTAATACTACTTTCTTTTCTAAGGAGAACGTAGCTTCTCTCCATTCCTTTCCATTGCTATCCCCACAAACAACCTGAGGTAGAAGAAGAGATCAACTGGTCCGCAGTCACACCATTTTGTCACTGAGTGAGCACTGCACACCCCTGACCTCCCTTAAGCATCTGCCTGTTCCCTAAACTCACAAGTTAGGATACTGTATTTTCAGAGTTGTAGCACAAAGCATCAAAGGCCGGATTGCTTAAGCATTAAAAACTGCTAAGCACTAAGTTATGAGTTAAATTTAATTTCCTATCCAGGAATGTATTATCTATTGAAGTGCTAAATGTTGAAGCATTTATTAATGCTTAAACACATTCAGTTCAATTTTTGTATTTAAGTAATTTCCCCGGACATTTTTTGTTCAGTTGTGAAGGGTTTTACAACTCTTGTAAATGAAAGAGGGAAGTGAGGTGTTTCTAGATGCTATAGGGCAGGGGTCGGGAACCTATGGCTCGCGAGCCAGATGTGGCTCTTTTGATGATAGCATATGGCTCGCAGCAGGGGTGAAATCCTCCCGGTTCTTCGATACTCCGCATTGCCCGAAAACCGTGTAACTAAACGCCCAGACAGAGAGAAGTTAGCAACGTGGAAAGAGGGGCGACATTGACAACTACCAATGGGGGGCCAATAAGAGAGCCCGCTGATGGGGCCACGTGAGGGAAGTTTGTGTGGAAAGACGGTTGGGAAACCAAGGAAACGGTTAGCGGGAGTGAAGCGGTGAGAGGGCGGGGGCGGGGCCGAGCACGCGCGGCAGGTGAGGGGCTTTGTGTGAGAGTGTAGACTTGGCTTTCTTGCTTCCCTTCGCGCGTCGTCCTGCCGCTCTGTTAATTGTCAGGCCGTATCAACCTCCCCCTTTTTCTGTGGTGCCTAATGGTGGGATAGTTTGAATAAATAAGCCAAGCGGCCGAAGGAGCCTTGGAGCTCCGATGCTGCCCTGCTCTAGTCGCCTGCTGGGAAGGCTGCAGCAGCCACCATCAGCTGGCGGCATAAGGCAAGAGGCAGGCGGGAGACGAGGGCAGGAGCTGGCTATCGAGGGAGCGCGCGGCTGAGAGGCATCTCGCGCGGGGAGGAAACTTTGTCTGGCTTGCCTTCGAGAGCGAGCAAGCAAGCGAGAGCAGCGCAGCCACAGCCGGAAGGGAAGCAAGCAGCCTGCTCTGCCACTCAAGCCAGCGGCTGCCGGAAGCAACAAGGGCGTTAGGAAAAGAGAAGGAGGAGCGCTGCCACCGCCGCTAGCACTCTTTCCTTCAGTTCTATCTTTTCCTTCTCTTTTCCTAACGCCCTTGTTGCTTCCGGCAGCCGCTGGCTTGAGTGGCAGAGCAGGCTGCTTGCTTCCCTTCCGGCTGTGGCTGCGCTGCTCTCGCTTCCTTGCTCGCTCTCGAAGCCAAGCCAGACAAAGTTTCCTCCCCTCGCGAGATGCCTCTCAGCCGCGCGCTCCCTCGGCACGACCGCAGCCGCCACCAGCACTCTTTTCTTCATTTGGGAAAAAGGATCTTGTGGTGCTGAGGGCTAGGAAAGAGGGAAGAAGAGAAAAGGGAAGGAAGGAAGACCAGAGATGGAAGGAAGGAAGGAAGGAGGGAGTGCCGAGGGAGCGCGCGGCTGAGAGGCATCTCGCGCGGGGAGGAAACTTTGTCTGGCTTGGCTTCGAGAGCGAGCAAGCAAGCGAGAGCAGCGCAGCCACAGCCGGAAGGGAAGCAAGCAGCCTGCTCTGCCACTCAAGCCAGCGGCTGCCGGAAGCAACAAGGGCGTTAGGAAAAGAGAAGGAAAAGATAGAACTGAAGGAAAGAGTGCTAGCGGCGGTGGCGGCGCTCCTCCTTCTCTTTTCCTAACGCCCTTGTTGCTTCCGGCAGCCGCTGGCTTGAGTGGCAGAGCAGGCTGCTTGCTTCCCTTCCGGCTGTGGCTGCGCTGCTCTCGCTTGCTTGCTCGCTCTCGAAGGCAAGCCAGACAAAGTTTCCTCCCCGCGCGAGATGCCTCTCAGCCGCGCGCTCCCTCGGCACGACCGCAGCCGCCACCAGCACTCTTTTCTTCATTTGGGAAAAAGGATCTTGTGGTGCTGAGGGCTAGGAAAGAGGGAAGAAGAGAAAAGGGAAGGAAGGAAGACCAGAGATGAAAGGAAGGAAGGAAGGAAGGAAGGAAGGAAGGAAGGAAGGAAGGAAGGAAGGAAGGAAGGAAGGAAGGAAGGAAGGAAGGAAGGAAGACCAGAGATGGAAGGAAGGAAGGAAGGAAGGAAGGAAGGAAGGAAGGAAGGAAGGAAGGAAGGAAGGAAGGAAGGAAGACCAGAGATGAAAGGAAGGAAGGAAGGAAGGAAGGAAGACCAGAGATGAAAGGAAGGAAGGAAGGAAGGAAGGAAGGAAGGAAGGAAGGAAGGAAGGAAGGAAGGAAGGAAGGAAGGAAGACCAGAGATGGAAGGAAGGAAGGAAGGAAGGAAGGAAGGAAGGAAGGAAGGAAGGAAGGAAGGAAGGAAGGAAGGAAGACCAGAGATGAAAGGAAGGAAGGAAGGAAGGAAGGAAGGAAGGAAGGAAGGAAGGAAGGAAGGAAGGAAGGAAGGAAGGAAGGAAGACCAGAGATGAAAGGAAGGAAGGAAGGAAGGAAGGAAGGAAGACCAGAGATGAAAGGAAGGAAGGAAGGAAGGAAGGAAGGAAGGAAGGAAGGAAGGAAGGAAGGAAGACCAGAGATGGAAGGAAGGAAGGAAGGAAGGAAGAGGAAGAAGAAGAGGAAGGGTGGGAGGAAGAGAAAAAAGTGAGAGGGAAAGAAAGAAAGAAAGATTTTAGGAAGGAAGAAAGACAGAAAGAAAAAGAAAGATGGTAGGAGGGGTAGTCTTATACGAAGAGTATATCCCAAACTCTATATTTTCATTTGAAAAGTTGGGGGTCGTCTTATATGCCCAGTCGTGTTATACGCCGGAATATACGGTATATGGCTCTCACTGAAATAAATTTCCAAATTTTTTGCTTTCATGGCTCTCTTAGTCAAAAAGGTTCCCGACCCCTGCTATAGGGTTTCATCCCAAATCCACTCAATGGATAGAATCTATTATTACTGCCAGGCCAGCCGGAGCAACAAAAAAAAATACTGATAAGTTAAGTCTTGATTAAGTAAGTAAATTAAGGCTCGATTAAATCGTTCCGAAACGAAAGAGAGTGGACTGCAACATGTTCCTGCAGTGCGGGCCCACGGGTATAGACAGAGAGAGAGAGAGAGCGCAAAGGAGACAAAAGAAAAGAAAATCAAGAGAGGAATAAGAAATCTGGATCCAGCAGATCTCTACGTAGGACCAGGCCGGTCACCGAACAGCTGTCTTGAGATGGGATCCACGAGTCTGCTGCTTCCGAGGTGACACCCCACCCTGAAAGGCCAGAGTCACGGCTGCTTGGATTCTGACATTCGTTTCAGACGCTACACGCCGTTCCGCGGCGAAGGGACCCGTTTGCCTACAGAAGCCGCCTTGGCGTCGTTTCCCCCCGCTTTTCTGAGCCTCCCCGAAAAGGAAGGCAGGCGCGAGAACAGAAGCGAAAGCGCGCCGCTCACAAGCCTGGCCGGGCGCTGCGGGGCAAGGACTGTTTTTAAACTAAGCCCGGCGGCTTTAGAGCGTTACCTTGTTCTTTCAGGCTGCTGATTAGCTCCAGCTGCTTCCCTTCCTCGGAGCCGCTCATTTCGGCTCTCCGGCCCGCGGGGCGTCTTGCGGAGGGGCACCCGGAAACGCCACTTTCCCTCCGCCCCGATGGCGGCTAAGTGGCGCCACTCGCACCTGGATGCAAGCGGAGAGGGCGAGGTTTGAGGCGGGCGCTGGGAGAGATCCCCGATCAGCCTCTCTGCCAGGCTACTGCACATGCCCGGCCTTCTCTTGGAGCATGTGCGAAAGCCAGAGTTTTTGCGCCTGAGGCAACGGGGCTTTTCCCTGCGCTCCTGGGCAGGCCTTTATGGCCCTGGCGCAGAGAAGCGGGAAGGAGGCAGCAGGTGGAAGATGAGGCTACATTATTATAGAGCTTTAGGTTCAGCAGCATTATATTACACCGGTCTGAGTAAATACAGCAGGGAGTATGCTCTTTCGCTTCTTTTTTCCAGGTATATCCAGTCGCAGAGTATAGTTAGTCCTCAACTTATGACCACAATGAGGTCAAAATTTCCATTGTTAAGTGAGATATTTGTTCAGGGAGTTTTGCGTCTCCCTTTTTCTTGCCACAGTTGTTAAGTGAATCACTGCAGTTGATAAAGTTAGTCATCCGGTTGTTAAGTGAATCTGCTTCCCCGTTGACTTTGCTTGTGAGAAGATCGCAAAAGAGGATCACGTGACCCTGGGACACAGCAACAGTCCTATTTATGCTGAGTATCTGAATTTTGATCACATGATTATGTGGATGCTGCAAAAATGGGCCTAAGTCACATTTTTCAGTGCCGTTGTAACTTTGAATGGTCACTAAATGAACTGTTGTAAGTCGAGAACTACCTATAGAAGAAAGTGCTTTATGAAGTCGAAAACTCCGATTGGATCAACTTTTCTATTCAGGGACATTTAAGTGATGGCTGGACAAATTACCTGGAAGGGTGAATTTTTTGAAATATCGTCAATTTTACAACAAGGACAAATGAAGTGGTTTTTTCACATGAAAGCCAGAATATTTGCAAAGTCTTTGAAACCAGGAGAATTTATTTCTAAAAGGATTAGGCTTGGGACCCTCAAGGGTAACTTCATTGTGAAAGTACAGCTCTGAATATACAGTTTATAAATACCAACATCACAACAACACAACAACAATAACAACAACAACAGAGTCGGAAGGGACCTTGGAGGTCTTCTAGTCCAACCCCCTGCTTAGGCAGGAAACCCTACACTACTTTAGACAAATGGTTATCCAACATCTTAAAAACTTCCAGTGTTGGAGCATTCACAGCTTCTGGAGGCAAGCTGTTCCACTGGTTAATTGTTCTAACTGTCAGGAAATTTCTCCTTAGTTCTAAGTTGCTTCTCTCCTTGTTTAGTTTCCACCCATTGCTTCTTGTTCTACCCTCAGGTGCTTTGGATAATAGTTTGACTCCCTCTTCTTTGTGGCAGCCCCTGAGATATTGGAACACTGCTATCATGTCTCCCCTAGTCCTTCTTTTCATTAAACTAGACATAACCAGTTCCTACAACCGTTCTTCATATGTTTTAGCCTCCAGTCCCCTAATCATCTTTGTTGCTCTTCTCTGCACTCTTTCTAGAGTCTCAACATCCTTTTTACATCGTGGCAACCAAAACTGAATGCAATATTCCAAGTGTGGCCTTACCAAGGCATTATAAAGTGGTATTACACTTCGCGTGATCTTGATTCTATCCCTCTGTTAATGCAGCCTAGAACTGTGTTGGCTTTTTTGGCAGCTGCTGCACACTGCTGGCTCATATTTAAATGGTTGTCCACTAGGACTCTAAGATCCCTCTCACAGTTGCTACTGTTGAGCAAGGTACCACATATACTGTACCTGTGCTAAATGATTAACCAGTCTTGTGGATGTACCTTTTAATATATAGTGTGTATTCAGAAATACATCCACAAGAGAGGTTGGTCATTTGTTGGAATTTTGGTAACTAGAAGAGTTCATACTATTGATTGATAAAACCAAAGTTAAAGGCAGCATTTACTTTCCAGAGTTTCTCCTCTTTCCTGTTAAACAGCACTGCTTACCAGTGTGCTCCCGCACGCGATACAAAGAGTAGCTATTAACTATAAAGACCTAAGTGGTGTAGGGGCCAGCTATATGTGGGATCAATCACTTATCTTCCATATTTTTTTGCCCAACCAGTATGCTCCAGCAGAGTGGATGTGCTCTGGGTCTCTTCAATTAGCTAGTGTTATCTTTTGGGACCCATGAAGACATAGAACATACAGAAGAATCTAAAAATAAATACCGGTAATATGAAAAGCTAGATAGTTTATATTAAAATAAAGTATATATAAAAATGAGTCTAAAAGATTCTAAAAAGAGGGATAGGAGTGGGATAGGATACTAGGTGGGTGTATGAGAACATAAAGGTTAGTACTGTAGATGGAAGATTATATCAGATTACAGAGCATTCTAGTGTGGCAAACTAGAGACTCATTAAGTGTAGTTTATGGCCCAGGACATCATACTATGAATTGCAAGTGTCAATTGCAAGTTCCCAGGTAAGGAATCTTCCTGAATTGGTCTTCGACAACAGCCAAAGGGAGGCCAGGACATCAGGGCACATATGAAGAAACTTGCATAATTGCTCTTTAAAAAGTTAGATTATACCATCTCTGCTGCAATAGGGTAAACCCCTGTGTGCTATACAATAGCTATCATATGTCATTACTTTTTGCATAAATAGCCAAAAGCAGTTGGATTGTAATGCCAATCTTTTTTTGGGGGGGGGGGATATAATACCCCTCTTTGGAGCCATCCAGGAGGTATGGACCAGATAAACAGAAAGAGATTACTGAGCCAAGAATTTTAGAACTGTTTTCATTTCTATAAAGAAAAAGAATAACAATGTCATCGCCAAACAAGACCACTGGAATATATCTCTTAACCAGTTTAGGTCGCTAAAATTTATTTTTATTAAGGTATTGTACTTGTCTTTATTTTAAAAAATTGAATAGTAATGGAGCAAGGATGCAACCTTGCTTCACTCCTGGTTGTACTAATCAAATCTGTACCTAGCCCTCAAGTAACATTTATACGTATATTAGCTGTTGAATGTTTTATCAATATTGGTAACTAGCAGGTTTTTCATAGTATCCATCTATACTGAAAGACAGGCAAGCCTAAGATCTATAAAAGCTGCATAGAGGGTGCTTTTAGAGCCACAAAGATATTTCTGTATTAAGAATTGCAATATTACAATATCATTGCCTTGTCTGTAGTAGATCTTCCTACTCTAAATCCTGCTTGTTTGTCTGCTATAACATTATTGTCTTCTATGCAATCATAACATTTCTCAAACAGATTTTTAGGCTAAATTTTATTAATTATATTTAAGAGGCTGATTAGCTGATAGTAAGGTCTTCCTTTTTTTAATGAAGCACTTTGTTGCTTATCATGCTTCCAGATCCATCTTTTTTTTAAAGATTCATTTTTTAAAAAATAGCACCAGTCTCTAGCAATATATTTATTTGCAATAGTGATTTTGGGCTATGCAAAAATCCTACTAGCATGATAAAGAGTGCCTTGCAGCTAAGTATAGTTCTGATGTATGAATGTTTTATGACTGGCTTTTAGGACAGTATACATCTTCAAAGGATTTTTATTGCAAGAAACATTTGTGCAGAATACCATTTGAAGATGCCCCTCTCCCCTTTCTAAAAGCACAAAAGCACAGATCTACATTGGTTCACATCACAGTTTGTGTTGCTCTGATAGCCTTTTCTAGCTCTTAGAATCACTGTAGGAGATGGAATGATATGAAGCCTTTCAATAGGACAATTATATCACCTCTGTGTGTCTCACAGAGGCTTGTCACCTAATCTGGATAAAGTATGTCTAACACCTGCACCCTACTAATTGCCTACCATGAAAGCCAGTTTAGGATTAGCAGGCCTTCCATATATGAGTCTTGAGCAAAACATACCTTCAAAATCCCAAATGTATCTCTGGCCCTCAAAAGTTATGAACTCCTGACCAAATTGATCACACATTTAGTTTCAGATTTTAAAGCTAGTACTTTCTTTTGTCTACTTCTGAGTAGATATGCATAGAATTGCATTGTTAAATCACACATATAGATCAGAGGTGGGTTAGGGAGCGGCCGATTGCGCAACCGCTCCGGAGCCCTCTCTGCCGGTCCACTGCGCGCGTCGCCATTTCCCCCCATTAATTTTTGGGCAATTTTGCTTCTGCGCACCGGCACCGGTAAGACGGCAACCTGCCACTGATATAGATATGATAGAGGGCTAGAAATAACTGGTGGTCATAATGGCTGGATTTTCTGTGATTTGAGGCCTATTTGCATTCTCTAACACTCTTTGATTCCTTTTATACTCTTCTCTCACCACAGTTACTGAAAATCAGCATTTTTTTGTCATTTTGAGGCACAAAAATGAAATTGTAGAGCCCTAAAAATAGGCTTAATATGCTTTTTTTTTTAATTCCCTTAAAATCTAGGGAGGAAAAATCTATTCCAGAAGAATTAAACAGCTCTTGCCCCCTCCCTGCTTACACCCATAAACCACAGGCTCTCTAAAAATGTTAACTACAGGCTCCTGCCACCAGGAGCATGTCCATTCCTGATTCTTGACTATGCTAGCTAAGGAAGTCAGTATTCCTTTACTAAAAATAGCCTTAAAAACAAACTTCATATAGCAATAGCAATAGCAATAGCACTTAGACTTATATACCGCTTCATAGTGCTTTACAGCCCTCTCTAAGCGGTTTACAGAGTCAGCATATTGCCCCCAACAATCTGGGTTCTCATTTTACCCACCTCGGAAGGATGGAAGGCTGAGTCAACCTTGAGCCTGGTGAGATTTGAACAGCTGAACTGCTGAACTAGCAGTCAGCTGGAGTAGCCTGCAGTAGCTGCATTTAACCACTGCGCCACCTCGGCTCTTATATACATTTGTAACTGACAACATATTTTGCTGCCTTGTGTGCTTTATTTATCTCTAGTTCTGGAGACAAACTGGATTGATATGTTTACAACATGGTCTATTGGAGAATCAATATGTAGCAGTGTGGTGTCTATCGTACTTCATTCGCGGGCATTCAAAGACACTGATTCAATCTATTCTACAGTAACTATAGCTCTGATGGAGGATTTATGATGTCTGGCCATTGCAGATAATGCTGATATTTCTCAGGAAGAGGTTGCACCCAGCTTTGGCAGAAAATTTCAGCCTTTAAGATGGCTGTGAAGTAACTAGTTACATACATTAATAATAATCAGTCAGTAGTAGGATGGATTAAAGTGGCTGGAAGGATATGGAGAATAACAGAATACTTGGGGCGAAAGCTTAGGGCCAAAGGAAAACTGCATTCCTCATTTAGAGAAGCACCACACGTTGCATTTGTCTTGTGCACCCAAAATGTTGTGACTTGTCTTTTCACCAGTTGGACCAATTTATTTTCACCTGAGCAGAGTTTCATCAGGTAAGAGAATGAATATAATTATCCAGCAAAAGTGCTAGATCTTTGCAGAGCATATAGGTGGGTTATTTCCGTTTAGCTAGTTATATTTACCTGCCCTTGGACCTCAGTATTCTCCCCATCCCCATTGTAAAGCCATTATAAATGTATACTCTCACTTTTCTAACACATTAATATATGAACTAATACTTTAATACATTTATGTGGCTTTGCATCTAACATGATTGTGCCAACAAAACTGGCCATTGCTGGGTGGGGGTGGTTAGGTGTTGATTCTTTTGTTCTTCCACTAGCAGAAGAAGAGTGGTCAATTCATGCGTTTTTCATGGTCTACAGTGATGAGGTCTGCTGCTGGGAGTGAAAGCAGTGACAGGAAAGAAAGAACTATAACAAAATTATTCCAGATACTAGTTGACATGCCCTTTCGGGCAGCATCTGCACTAATGACTCAAAGCATCTTATATAGTCATCTAAATGTCATAAATCAGTACTAGGGAAAGGTCATAGATTGTAAAAGAAAAATCTGGAGATGGAATAATGGAACTCTGCTGTCAAAAAGGAGGTAAGGTATCCCTACCCCCAAGTAATTATTCTTTTTACATCACCTATAAATTTTTTAAAATTGTTGTTACGATTACTTTGTTAAAATACAGAATTATTAACAGTATATCCAAAAATACTGAAAATGCTGAAAAATCACACAACTGTGGTGATATAAGTGTATATGAAATGTTCACATGATATAGTGCAGATGTTCTAAACGTTGAAAATATATAATAGCAGAGTACTCTTACCTACATACATTAACTATTTGGTGCTTAACATAAAATGTTTTCAGTAGGAATTTCATTGCTCCTTTATATTTTGAAGCAAACTTGAAGGGATATGGAAATGTAAAGTAGCACAATATATATTTGTGCCTACGAGTACAAGTTAGATACTCTGTGTTTGGGTGGGCGATGTTCACCATTGTTTGCAAACCATGCTGAGAGGCAAAAATTGCTAGGTGACTTTGGGCCAATCATTCTTTTTCAGTCCAACTACTTCACAGAGCTGTTGTCTGGGAAAAACTAGAAGGAAGTCCTATGTAAGTCACCTTGACTTGGATGAAAGGCAAGATATAAATCCAATGTTTCTTAAATATATACCTGACTTTCTTGGTTGGAATTGCAAACACAAACCTAGCAGTAAGATAACTTCAACTAATACATGGCAAATTTAGCTCAAAGGCAGTTGCAAAAGAAACATAGACTAAGGTTCCAGTTATGACAATGATGTAACATTTTCGATAGCGAGGGACTTAAGGCTAAGGAAATAATCTTGGACCAGCTAGGCTTCTTCTCTATGATACATTATTGTAAAAATTTAGAAGTGACCATAATCTGTTACATTCAACATGTAATGGAGAGTTACTGAAAAAGCCCAACAGAGTCACATTTGACTTTCAAAAGAGCAGATTCTGTCATTTCCCTTCCTCCATGGTTTTAAAGTGGGACTAAATAAATTACCAGTAATAGAGGATACAACTGTCAATCGCTAGTAATAGTGATGGTTGTATAGCAAATTTTGAGTCATACGCAGCATAGCTTAAGTATTGGTTGCTAGGAAACAACAGTGGAAGAGTGTTATGACCCTCATATTTGAATTTTCTCTTTTGGTTAGCTATCCAGTTAAGTTGGATCTTGGAAATATAGTTGGTCATAAGCTGAATATAAGTCAGCCATAGGATATGACTGTCAACAAGACCAATGCAATTTTAGCAAGTCACAGGGGAAAATAGTCCCACTTTTTAATATAAATTAATCTCTTTCATTTACTGTGATTAGTTTAAGGGACCATTTTTTAAAAAAATACACAAATTGGATCAGGCGCAAAGAAAGACAGTGAAGGTAGAATGAACTGGAAACTGTTTTATAAAGAGGGAGTGAAGGAACTGGGTAGTTTTAGCAAGGAGAAAATAATTGAAGCGTACAGTACTCTTCAACTCAACTACTCTTCAGTTTCCAAAAGTCACACAGAAGAAGGTTAAAACTTGATCTTGTTCTATTTGTTATTCTGAAACCTTTTCTTTATCACCTTAGAGTTTCAAGAGAGATTCCTGCTGAGAGAGCCTTTCAATTCCATGTTTTTATGATACCATGATCCTATATAAATAGTGCAGTACTTTTTTAAATCTTACTGATGGATTTGATAAAAATACAAGCATCTTAGAATGGTGGACTGTTTATTCCCAAGAGTAACAATACTCCAAGTCTTGAATGGGGAATTTGTGGTCCTTCAGAAAACATTGAACTCATCATTCCTTGTAAGCATGGCCGTTGGTTAAGGGCAGGTAAAAGGTAAAGCTTTTCGCATCTTGTTTGTTTGTTTGTTTTATTTGTCAAGCATATATGATTAAAGCAAAGTATAAACAGTAAAATTATGATTGTATATATATATATATATATATATATATATATATATATATATATATATATATATATATATATATATATATATATATATATATATATATATATATATATATAATAGTACAAGCATGAATAAGAGTATAATTCCTCTGGATATTGCTTGCAGAGCTACATGTTTACTTTTGCAGTTCAGGGAGTCATGTAAAACTTTGTTAAATGAGGGAATCACATAATATAACATCTATATCTTTTTGTCTCTGATGAAAAGGAAGATGGATCGAATATGCTATTCTAAAAATTGTCCCTGTGTAATATATCTCTTTCTTCAGTATTGTTCAGCACCAGGCACTGGATAGCTCCTAAGCTAATGCATTGTGTAGGGTTACCTAATAAGCTCTTTGAGGTAGATCAGGAAGCAGCCATCACAAGAAATACTAAAAATTTTACTTAATTAATATAAACTACAACAGAATTGTGAAAGTATGACACTATGTCTCTTTCCCTCTCATACAAAATAGAAAATAATATCAAGGCAGTAATAGCTTGCTTTATCCAATTTTCAAGGACCAATTTTCATGTTTTCCTAAAAGTTGTCACATATTTCCTTCATGGCCCTCTCCATATTCCTGTACATCTAAACTGTAAGAGTCATGAGTTCAATTCCCATTAGTGTGTGAATCTCGTAGAAACATCTGGGGCTGCATACACCTGATAAGTTTTAAGTAAAATGCTTATGTACTTCTCCAGATGATCAGTATAAATAAAAACACCACATAGGATTCTCAAGGGTATAGAGACATGTTCCTCATTTCGCAAGGTCTGTTTTCCCCCCCAAACATCCAGAAACTGATTCATCGGCAAAGGCCTGGGAAGTTCCAGCAGTGCAGAATTTCTTCTATATCTCTTTGTTTTAGTTGTCGTTATCTGCTAGGTTCCTGTTGCTTTCTTCTTTTCCTATGGAAATTAGCTTTGTGATGCTTCTGCTGTACAGCCATTTTGTTTCAATTAATAAATCCACAGATATTGATCAAAACATACACACTCCTCAAAAAGTCTGCACAGTACTAAAATAGATTATTAAATTATATCTGTGTGTCTTTGTGTGCGGGTGTATTATCCATGCTATGGTTGCAACATGGCTTGACTTGCAACACCCTTTAGTTGAAAAATATCCAAAAGCTTCAACTGATCGAAAATGTGACAGTTAGGTTGCTAATTAGTGCCCAAAATTGCCATTTCAGAAATCCACTCTGGTTGCTAATTTCTTTCTAGGCATAATTTAAGGTGTTGATGTTAATCTTCAAAATTGTAAGTGGCTCATGGCCTATCTGAAGGATTGTTTCTCCTGTGACATACCTCTCTGGACATTATGATCTGCCATAGAAATAGGTTTTTGCAATACGCCTTCTTTTCAAGCAAAGTGTTAATTGAGTACATGACACAAAGCCCTCTATTATTTAAAAATCTGGTTGCTTTATGATTTTAATAGACAAACTTTTCATATACTGTATATAATATTGTATCTAACTTAAATGTATAAATGTTGTTTGTATATACTATGTACACACAGAAAGAGCCTCCCTCCCTCCCTCACACACACATATATTTAGTGATATTTTTAGCTTCTATCAGTGTTTTATGAATGGAAAAGCACAATACAAATTGCATCCATAAGGATATAAACCTGGTAAAACAACAAATCCATATAATGATATCAATGCAGTTGGTTTATGATTTCTATTCTATTTACTAGGTTAATCCTGGTTTGCTCAAATGTTTTTAGCTTTTTTAATGAAAATGCATTTTTCTTTTCTTATTTTCTGTTATATAAAAGCTGCCTTCTCCAAGCATTTAATGAGGTCATACGGGGGAAAGAAACACAAAGACCCTCTTTGTGGAACATGGTTAATTCAGTCATATGAGGCGATTAAGTGCAAATAGGAAAACTCAGTCAGCTGACCTAACCAATTTTCCGTATGAGAATTAGATTTAGCTCGAAATAGCCATGCAACTATTTGGGGCTAAACTAACAGCTATTAGTCAACCTTGTTTTCTGAACAGCCTATGAGATCTGTTCTCTCCTGTGATTAAAACAAAGTGTTAGAATAGAATAGAATAGAATATTTTATTGGCCAAGTGTGATTGGACACATAAGGAATTTGTCTTGGTGCATATGCTCTCAGTGTACATAAAAGAAAAGATACGTTTATCAAGAATCATAAGGTACAACGCTTAATGATAGTCTGGGTACAAATAAGCAATCAAATCACATTAGGAACCAGTCAATATAAATCGTAAGGATACAAGCAACAAAGTTACAGGCATACAGTAATTAGTGGGAGGAGATGGGTGATGGAAATGATGAGAAGATTGATAGTAGTGCAGACTTAGTAAATAGTTTGACAGTGTTGAGGGAATTATTTGTTTAGCAGAGTGATGGCATTCAGGGAAAAATTGTTCTTGTGTCTAGTTGTTCTGGTGTGCAGTGCTCTATAGCGTCATTTTGAGGGTAGGAGTTTGTGTCCAGGATGTGAAGGGTCTGTAAATATTTTCACAGCCCTCTTTTTGACTCGTGCATATACAGGTCCTCAATGGAAGGCAGGTTGGTAGCAATTGTTTTTTCTGCAGTTCTAATTATCCTCTGAAGTCTGTGTCTGTCTTGTTGGGTTGCAGAACCAAACCAGACAGTTATAGCGGTGCAGATGACAGACACAATAATTACTCTGTAGAACTGTATCAGTAGCTCCTTGGGCAATTTGAGCTTTCTGAGTTGGAGTAGGAAGAGCATTCTTTGTTGTACTTTTTTGATGACGTTTTTGATGTTAGGTGTCCATTTTAGATCTTGCGATATGGTAGAACCTAGAAATTTGAAGGTCTCTACTGATGATACTGTGTTGTCTAGTATTGTAAGAAGTGGAAGTATGGGAGGGTTTCTCCTAAAGTCTACCATCATTTCTATGGTTTTGATTGTGTTCAGTTCCAGTCGCACCACAAGGTTAGTTGTTCAACCTCCCGTCTGTATGCGGATTCATCATTGTCTCGAATGAGACCAATCACTGTTGTGTCATCTGCGAACTTCAATAGTTTAACAGATGGATCGTTAGACATGCAGTCATTGGTATAGAGAGAGAAGAGAAGTGGAGAGAGCACTCAGCCTTGGGGAGCCCCTGTGCTAATTGTACAGGTATCTGATACATAAAAGCCAGGCCTATGTAGGATTTCTCCTCTGTGGACATGACACATCATACAATAAAAATGTACGGTATAACATACTTTATGCAATAGCAGAATTCTTGTATATGTATACAAGTGGTAGCAGGGCAAACAAGCCTTAATGCAACGTTTTATCACTGTATAAAATAGCAATAACCATTTACACTATCATTAACATGAATACCTTTGAACAGATGCATATTTTCTATCACATCACTCAAGATCAAATAATAGCTCCAGCATAACATAAAAGTAAGAATAGTGTGGATATAAGTGTGTGCTAAAATGAACTAATCAAACACATTCATAATCAACATCTATGATTAACGAAATCTTTTTTTTAATTGTAATGGTTTGATTAGAGACATTATTTTTGTACATGACTTATCAGAAGTCAGCTATTTCCACTGTTGTGTGCTTTGCCTGTCTATGCAAAGAAATTATAACCTTAATTGGAAGATTAAATGGTACAGGGAACCAAGAATATATACAGAATGAAATGTTTTAAAACATCTCTTGAAATATATGAATAATGACTGTTTTCTCTTAGAATGCAAAATAAAAGTAAATATACAATTGATAGTATATGAATATGAACAGACCCATATTGATATTCTCTTAATAATAGACCACATTAATAAATATATTTTCTAAGTAGCTGAAGGTAGCACATATGAGTATCTTCTTCCCTTCTCTCTGTTTATTTTTCCTCACAGGTTCTTGATGATGACTTAGACAATTTTGGGATACAGCTTTTTTTCAGTTCCATTGGATAGTCTAACCTAGAACTCTGTTCCAGTGATTATTAACTAATTAATTAGTTGCATTTGTATATTGTTAAACACTGTGTATTATGGTGGTTTACAAGAAAATATTATTACAAGCAAAAATAAAGTTCAGCTTACAGGGGGAGAAAAGTACCAATTGCAATAAGTATCAGTGCCCACTTAATATTCACTGACATTTACTTTCAAAAGCTCTACTGAATAGCTGAATGTGAAGTTAATTGGTACTATCTGATATCAGTCCTGGGGAAGCTGTTTCATAGAGAAACGCCTATCTCTGGGCTCTCATATCTGGGATGTTGGTGACATCCCCAGCCAGAATCAATATACTCAATATTTTGGTTTCACCTGGAAAAGGCAGTCTTGCAAGGACCAAGAAGCCAACCCATACTGGCTTTTTGAGGTTAAAACATACATTTTGAACTTCAGCTAAAAACTTACTGGAAGCCAATGCAGGATCCACAGCATAGATATGATATGGCTATATCCCCTCTTGTCTATTATCACATGACAAGTGCATTTTGCATCAGCTGCAATTTCAGAGACATCTTAAAATATAACTTCATGTAGAATTTATGATGTTAGTTTAAACGAGGCGATGAAGATGTAAGTTAGCATTGTCAATTTTTATTATTCCACAACTGCTGAAACTGGGCAAAGGCTCCACTGGTCATAAACTCTTATCTGCACATCCTGAAGGAACTATAAATCTAAATGGGTACTCAAAATGTAGACCTGCTCTTCGAGGGGCAACTACCACTTCATCCAAAGTTATCATCAGAGCAGGCAGAAAATCCACTTTGGACAAACTCTCACTTCATTTTGTTGAGATTCAACTTCAGGTTTTTTTTTCGTATTCAGCTTCCAAGTATTAGCTCAAGTTTCCCAGAGCATACCAGTTGCACCTTAGGTCTTGATTGAATGATTGCCTTGGATGTTTCAGTGCCCTGTTTCTGTATTTGTTATTTTATAATACACTATAAATAATTGTGATGAATTTTACAAAAATAATGGACCAAACATAAAAAGTAACAATACTGAAAAACAAGAAAAGCCATTTTAACACATTCAAACACTATTGAATGTTGCTGGCTTCATCAACTTTAGCAGGGTGAGGAACACATTTCACTGTAAAGTGCATTGACCTTTCAAAAGTAGTTGATCAGACTAGTGGAAAAGCTGGATTTAAATTCATTCACATTTATACTGATTGAACATTAAATATAATTAATTTGATTACTCTCTAGTCAGGTATTTAATCATTTTCCACTTTTGACATTATAAAGTTTGATAACCATTTTGAATGGGCTGTACTCAAGCTCTTTGAGTACGGTGGCGCATAGTTATTGAATAAGTCCTGTATTAGGAAAGCACCTGCAAGATTTTATTAGATTAACATTTCTCTACCGTGGCATATTTAAGATGTGTTGACTTCAACTCCCAGAATTCCCCAGCCAGCCATGAGAAACCCTGCTGGAAAGGAGATCAATATCTCCTTTCCTTTTCCATCAGCTGGCCTGACCATAGTATAGTTTGGGTGCTGCAGCCCATTTGCATTCAGGAGGCAGATTCAGGTCTGAGCAGTGCATAGAGCATAATTCTGTCATGCTCAATAACTGAGAATGAGGATTTTTATTCTTCCAAAAATTTCTCTTTTAACAGTTTTGACGAAGTTTGCAGGTTAGTAACAAGTTAGGCAAACTCTGAAATAACCGTATCCTAAAGCTTGGGTTTTAAAGAGTTAAAACTAGCATTTTTAAACTCATATGGAATCATTTGACAACCATAAAAATTCTGGTATATGGTGTGAGATGATGATGATATCAGTTACTGGCAACAACCTACATGCTGCATTTTTCATTTTTTGGCAGTGCTTCCAGAAGCTCCAGAGGGGATAAGACACATCTGGCATACTAAATGGAGCCATCGAGGCATGTCCTTATCACTATAAATTTCTGATGTGTAGTGAATATTGTCAGCTGTATGTCTATGCAGGGTGATGCTCCCCTATCTAATATTATGGTACATTCTAATACAGGCAGAACACGTGATATGTTGTTCTTTGCGCATGTGTGCATTCCTAAACCACCATTAATCTTCTTCTGACTTAGCTGTTGACCTGAACGGTTGTGTTTTCTTAGCAAAGATGTAATTATTCAGGATTTATTGTTTTTGTACTGAAATAAATATTTTCTATTAGACTTTAATCTCGGTTTTGTTTCTAACTGTATGAATTCCAAGAAAAGAACTAAATCGCCTCTATGAGATATTATTCTTACCCAACATGATGAAATAAAAGGGTTCAAGAAAATGGTAGCTATGAACAACAGTAACAGTAAATTTGCTCCACATTAGCTAGGACTTCATATCGGAACTGTAACTATTAATTTTATTAGCTCATAATTTTAATAAATAGTAAAGCACGTGAAAGCCTTCTACATCTATTTGGTATTTTTATTATACCAAGTGACAGAAATACAAGGTAATAACAGAACCACACAGAAACTCTTTATTTCAGTGACCTTGACAAAGTCACTCTAATTTCTGAACATCTCAGCAATAGATACACCAGTGTCCATGTTCAGCCTTTATTCCCAAACAAAGCTAACATTTCCTAATGCTGCATTGGTTGAATGGATTTTTCTTTCCTATGAATAAAAAGTGCAGTAGCAAACAGTTATGTTCTGAGACAAAATTGATTAGCATGAATTATTTAACTATTTTTTACAAACAGTACTAAAATATTTGGTCCTTAACTGTCTAGAACAGTGGTGGCGAACCTTTTTCGGCTCGCGTCCCAAAAAAACGCGCGCGCACACCCACCAGCGCTCCCGCGTGCCACTATCCAAAATGCAATGCGTGCCCCCCCTGCGCATGCGCACCCACACCCACATGCACTCGCCCGCACCATGTACGCGCCCGCACTGCGCAGTCGCACATCTACTGCGCACGCGCAACCGCCCCCTCCTCCTCCTGCTGCCAGCCTCACACTCCGGGCAGCAGCAGGAGCGTGAGGCTGGCAGCAGGAGGAGGGGGGCGGTTCCGCGAGCCGCCCAGCCTGCGCAACCGCCCCCTCCTCCTCCTGCTGCCAGCCTCGCACTCCGGGCAGCAGCAGGAGCGTGAGGCTGGCAGCCGGAGGGGGGGGCGGTTCCGCGAGCCGCCCAGCCTGCGCAACCGCCCCCTCCTCCTCCTGCTGTCAGCCTCGCACTCCGGGCAGCAGCAGGAGCGCGAGGCTGGCAGCAGCAGGAGGAGGGGGCGGTTCCGCGAGCTGCCCAGCCTGCGCAACCGCCCCCTCCTCCTCCTGCTGCCAGTCTCGCACTCCGGGCAGCAGCAGGAGGGCGAGGCTGGCAGCAGCAGGAGGAGGGGCGGTTCCACGAGCCGCCCAGCCTGCGCAACCGCCCCCTCCTCCTCCTGCTGTCAGCCTCGCACTCCGGGCAGCAGCAGGGGTGCGAGGCTGGCAGCAGCAGGAGGAGGGGGCGGTTCCGCGAGCCGCCCAGCCTGCGCAACCGCCCCCTCCTCCTCCTGCTGTCAGCCTCGCACTCTGGGCAGCAGCAGGAGTGCGAGGCTGGCAGCAGCAGGAGGAGGGGGCGGTTCCGCAAGCCACCCAGCCTGCGCAACCGCCCCCTCCTCCTCCTGCTGCCAGCCTCGCACTCCGGGTGGGGATGGTGGGCTACCTGTGCCGTCTGGAGAACCTCCAAACATGCGGTCTTGCCGGGGCTCCTCCTCGCTTGGAGCCGCTTTTCTCCTGCCGGCAGCAGGCTCTCTCCTTCCCCACCACCCCAGAAGAGCGGCAGCAGCGGCAGCTGAAGGGAGAAGGGAAAGATTCGCTTGAGCTTTGCAAGCAGCCGAAGTGAAGAAGCCGAAGTTCGGTTTCGGTTTCGGGTAGCTCTGTGCATGCGCGCCAGAAACCCGGAAGTAGAGTGACGGACACGTGGCGTGCCAGGCGAAATGGCTCCGCGTGCCACCTGTGGCACGCGTGCCATAGGTTCGCCACCACGCGTCTAGAACAAAGCCATATGCTAGTATGGTTTAATAATACTGTAATGACTGTGGTTTGATGTTAAACGAGTATATCTTACTTGGGCTCTCATTGTTCCTCTTTTGTACTCAATGGGAGGAAATCAGAAGCTTCTGTTTACAATTTAGAACAAACAAGATACTGATTCAATGAGCTATTTTGCAAATAGATACAAGATAGGGTTTATTGGATTTGGACAAAACAAGTTTGTTAAATATATACTGTATGGACCCTTTCATGAACAATCATTTTGTAAAAATTCTCTTCAAGGTTATAACGTTAATTTCAATCCACATATAGTCCCATTGTTCCATCTGCATTTTATAATCAAAATTTAGCCTACTTTATCATACATTCTTTCATTTGTCCTATTTCAAATTTTAATTAATAATTATTAATTGTTAAAAATGCATGTTAAATAATTAGCATGTAATTTTAACAATTACATGTTAATTCATTGTACCTTATTCCATTACAGAATCAGTCTTATTATGTTTAAAACCATACTTTTTTTCTTTACTTTAAAACTTTCTGATAACTGTAAATAAGAAAATGATTAGCAACTATCTCCTATGCCATCAGTTCTTCTCTTGATTTTATTTTTTACTAGCTGATGACCCGGTGCTGCCCAGGTATTTATTTATCCCAATCTTGTATTAGACAGGAAAAGGAATGAATTATATCTATAGTGTCAAATCAAAGCAATTTTATTTACAGGATTTTAAAAGTATAAGGACTTTGTTCAAATCCCAATTACGGAACCTGTGGACAGCTGGGGGATTTAGAAGCGCCATTCCGCTGCCTCTGCCACCACCCATTTTACCATGAGCTGGCCCATGCTGTGCCCTCCACCCCTGCTGAAATAGGCTGGTCTCCTCTCTGGCCTCCATACCTGTTTCTCCTCAGTTGGGGTGGTCCCATCCTTAGCGCGATGAGTTGGGGCGAAGGACAATCCTGGGAACATGGGCCGAAGCTGTGATGTGGGGGCGGATGATCCACTTAGGCCATGGCGCGCTCAATCAAAGGCCTCTGTACTGGCCTAACCAGGCTCCCTTCGCTTCGTAGGCCTACTGTGTGAGAGAGGCCTAGGCCTGAGTTGGGGCAAAGGATAATCCTGGGAACACAGGCTGAAGCTGTTTCCTGTGAGATTGGGCCGCCACAGTGAGGTGGGGGTGGGTGATCCGCTTAGGACGTGGTGCGCTTACTCAAAGCTCTCTGTACTGGCCTAATCAGGCTCCCTTCGCTTCATTGGCCTACTATGTGAGGGAAGCCTAGGCCTGAATTGGGGCGAAGGATGATCTTGGGAACACAGGCTGAAGCTATTCCCTGCGAGATCGGGCCGCTGCAGTGAGGTGTGGGTGGGCGATCCACTTAGGACATGCCACGCTGAATTAAAGGCCTCTGTACTGGCCTAATCAGGCTCCCTTCATAGGCCTACTGTGTGAGGGAGGCCTAGACCTGTTCAGAAAAACGCTGAGCTAGGCTCAGTGTACAGAACATGACCGTTGTTCCAAAAGGCCACCACTAGAGGTGCTAGGGGTGTCTAACCCCCACAGTATTTGTTGCCAGATAGTAAGTGATGTGCGTATCAAGTTTGGTTGAAATTGCTCAAGGGGTTCCAGAGTTATGCTGGAACATACATACATACAGCCTTTTATATATATAATGGCTAATTTATTATACTAGAATTTGTCAAGGGGAATCTTCTTCTTCTTCTTCATATATATATAAAGAAGAAGGAGGAGGAGGAGGAGGAGGAGGAGGAGGAGGAGGAGGAGGAGGAGGAGGAGGAGAAGAAGAAGAAGAAGAAGAAGAAGAAGAAGAAGAAGAAGAAGAAGAAGAAGAAGAAGAAGAAGAAGAAGAAGAAGAAGAAGAAGATTCCCCTTGACAAATTCTAGTATCTCACAATAAATTAGTCATTTGTATTTGCTATTATTTCTTGTCTGTAAAATGCTTCTTGTGCTGAGAGCCACAGAGGTGTCATTGAGCACAACCTAGATATCTATCTATTCTGTATTCTTGATATGGACATATTACATTATCATTTTAAAATCCACATTAACCTTGATTTTGTCATACTACAAATACCCACACCATCCAAAATTCAGATCATGGTCTTCTAACTCCAAAGAAACTTCTGTTTTTCAACTGTGCCCATTTTTTTCATCCAAACTAAATAACAAGCTGCAAAATATAATTTCAAATTGTGTAAACCCAATCCTCCCTTTTCCATTGCATCCTGTAGCACCTTATATTTAACTCGTGGTTTTTTCCCCTGCCACACAAATTTAGATATTTCCTTCTGCCATTTTTAAATGTTGCATCACTTATCAAAATTGATATTATGTGGAACAAAAACATTATTGTAGGAAGGACATTTATTTTTATCAGAAATTCTCCCCAGCAATAACTATTGTAATTTCTGCCATCTTAACATACCTTTTTAATTTCATTCCATGTCTTCACATAGTTATTTTGAAATAACATGCAATTCATATTTGTCATAGTGATACCCAGATATTTTACTTTCTTCTCAATCTTAACATTCATTGTAGTCCTCAGTTCTGTTTGATCTTGTACTTTCATATTTTTGTTAGCATTACCTTATGTTTGTTAGTCTGCTAATCACAAATTAGTTAAGTTTTCCCATTAGTGTTTCAATTCCCTTTAAAGGATTTTCCAGAAACAACTCAAGTCATTCGCTTAATTTATAAGATTAACTTAAAATATGTTAATTTATAAGTTTCTTTTTTAATCTTTATTCCCACAAGTATCTCATGTTGTCCTATCCCTATATTCAGCATTTTAAGAACCAAAATAAAAAGAGAGGAACTAGTGAACATTCCTGCCTCATTTTCTTTTCACAAGGCTTTGTTAAATATCCATTAATAATTGTGCTTTCTTTGAAGTGTAAATCAATCTTCCCCATTTTGTAAAATCCTCTCCAAAGTTCATATCTTCCAAAACTTTGAACAGGAAAGCCCAATTCAAATTGTCAAAGGCCTCCTCTGCATCTAAGAAAATCAGTGTGGCATGTTTTTCATTATGTTGCTCCAAATATTCTAACATTGTCCTTTTAATTAAAAAAAACTCACACTGATCCTCACAAATAAATTCTTGCAAAATTATTTTCAGTCTATCAGCTATAATCATTGTGAACAATCATTATTCAATTATGTTATCAGTCTGTAGTCTCTTGTTAAAATCAAATCCTGTTCCTATTTAGGTATTAGGGTGATACCCGCCTCTTTCCAACTCTCTGGCAACTTTCCTCCCTGAAGGAGTTTATATTAAAGATTGTAAAAGTTCATCCTCAAAACATTTATAATAAGAACCTGATAATCCATCTGATTCAGGCACTTTTCCTGCTTTAATCTTTTTTTATAGCTTCAGAAACTTCTCTTATTGTTATAGGTCCATTCATAATCTGTTTCTGATCCTCTGTAATCCTCAGTAAATTTTGCTCTTTAGGTATTCATCTATTTTTTCCAGAGAAATGTCACTTGCTTCATATAAGTTAGAATAATATTGATGAGATGCTTTTTTTTTCATGGCCATGTTATCTATTAATACCGTATCACCATCTTGTATTTTCAATATCATTTTCTTTTCTTTTTCTTGTCTTAATTTATATGCCAACCGTTTCCCTGGTTGGTTTGTAAACTCAAATGATTTTTTTCCCTTTGCATAACTCATTTTGGTTTCCATAGATAACTGCTCCTAAGAGAGAGAGAGAGAGAGAAAAAAAATCATTATTTGAAAAAGTTAAAATAAGACGTAATTTGCCTACAAGACACTCATATTAGAAAAAAGACATTGGCCCTATCCAACAAAATGCAATTTGGTGGTGAGAACAGTAAAGTGCTGCACCTAGGTAGGAAAAGTCAAACACACAGCTATAGAACAGGCTGTACCTGGCTTAATAGTAGTAACCGTGAGAGGGATTTAGGTGTCCTAGTGGACCATCACTTAAGTTTGAGCCAGCACTATGCTTCAGCTTCCAAAAAAACCAATGCATCCTGGGTTCATCAATAGGGATAGTATCAAAATCATGAGAAGTGATAGTACTGCTCTGTGTTGTACTAAAGAGGCCACATTTGGAATGTTGAGTCCAGTTCTGGTTGCCATGGTATAAAAAAGATGCTGAGGCCCTACAAGGAGTGCAGATAAGAACCAACAAAGATGATAAGGGGTTGGGAGTCTCAACCATACGATGGATTGCAAAGGGAACCAATTATGTAGCCTAGCTTCCAATACTGAGTATTACAGAGAAGAGGAAGCCGACCTATTCTCCAAAGAACCTGTGGGCAGGACAAAAAGTAATGGGTGGAAGATCATTAAAGAAAGAGCCAACCTAGGAGAAATTTTCTGACAATTGATCAGTGGAACGGTTTGCTTCCAAAGTTGTGGGTGCTCCATCATTGGAGGTTTTTAAGAAGAGACTGGACAGCAACATTTCTAAAATTATATAGGGTCTCCTGCTTGAGCAGGGGTTGAACTAGAAGATCTCCAAGACTCATTCCTAAGCAAATGAAAAAGCTGTGAAGGTAACTCAAAATAATCCCATCTTGATTGTGTTTGATAAAAGAAACCCTCACAAGCTTTCAATGTATTATACCCGACAGTAATAAAAAGCATTCCTGCAATCCCTGTTCCTTCTGTTCCTTGACCTGGCCTACCTTGAAGGGCTGACAAGCTAGTAAGCATGCTGCTCTATCACAGTGGCCTGATTACACAAAACTAATAATTCTGGATTTGACCTCCACCCCCTGAAAATGAGGGACAAACTGCTGTTTCTCCCAGTATAAAAGGAGCTGATGTAGTTGGGCCAACTCCAATGGAGACATGCAGTCCTAAAATAACCCTGCACCAACAACTTAAAACCAGCACTTTAAATTGCACTTGTAGGGAAAGCCAATGCAGGGCCTGAAATGTAAGCAAACACCTGCAAGCACCAGGGCCACTGTATTTTGCATTACCTGAAGTTCTCAGGTAATCTTTAAAGGCAGTTCCATTTAAAGTGCATTGCAGTGCTCCAGTTGAGCAGCAATGAGGTGGTGAGCCACAACTGGTATGACTTCCACCTGCTAGAGAATGCCACCATCAGGGTCACTGCATTTGGAAGAAATACCACCTAAAGAGACCAGGCAATTGTGTTTCCTCTGTATCTGGTTTTGATAGATTTTCTGTTACCTTGAGCACAGATTGTTTTCTTATGGAATATGTTTTAAAGCATTAGAGAATATAATGCCCCAAATTTATCATTTTCATATCACAGAATGGTTCCTTTCACCATCTCCCTAACCATCAAATGTCTTAATTTATTTAACATACATAATAAATCCTACCCTTCATCATTCCATAGGCCTTGACACAGGTTTCAAAGAAAATAGTTATGAATACATATGAATACTTGTCTGGATGGGAAGTAAGGGCAAAATTACTCATTTCTTTTATTTCAAGCCCTTCTGATTCTCTAAAATAAAGTATTCTATCATCTTATCTAAGGAGTGATTAACTGAGGTACATGGAGTCTTGCATTTGTTGACATATTTATTGTCATTTTCACAGACAAATATGATTGCTAGGTTGCCAAAGATGTTTTCTGACTTTTAAGAGTACTGAGATTACAAGACTGAACGCAGCAACTGCATTCATTTAAATATATTCCATCCTCCATCTCAGTGAACAAAATTAATAGTTCTTTCAGTAGTTCTGAACAGTAGATTTAAGCAGCACAGCAGTTATAGTCTTCTCTATATTTTTGAAGGTTTTATGGATATCAGCACCATCTCCCCTAACAATCTAGCAGCTTAAATTTACAAGAGAAAGTAAACTTATCTTATTTGAAGCTTATCAAGCATATCCTGAGCTACTGTTACCTTTCTTTTTGCCAATTTGTTATCTATGTCAGGGAGTCAGAGGGCCCCTGATGTTAATAAAGAGTATGTGGGCACTCTGATAAAATTAGATTTACAAGCATCCCTTGCACTTGATGGGTTGTGTCAAGGAGATGTTAAACTGAGAGCATTTCGAGAACATATTCACTATGTAATGCTGCCAATATTACAAGCAGATTAGATTTACTTTCAAAGTCAAATAATTAACAATGTCAACATTTGATAATGTTGTTGCATATGAACCCTATATATGAAACATAAAATTGGTCTCCAAAATCTTTTATAATAGCCCAGAATGATTGTTTGCATAGATTTTTCTTGAGTTTCACTCTAGGTGACAAAGTAAACACAGTTGTGTCATTTTCTTGGCAGCAACTCTCCCAAGAAAGCAGTAGTACTGGCTTGTTGTAGCTTTCTTCTGGACAGTTGTTTTGATTTTCCATTTGACTCATAATGCAATCATGGGATTTCCTGGTGGTCCCCCATCCAAGTGTTAATTAGATAGATATGACCTGCTTAGCTTTTTGTACAGAGTCAGCCCGAAGATGGCTAGGATTGCACTGAGGCATTCTTCATTATGATTGACAAGGTAACACAATATAGTATTTCTCCAAGCATTCTTCCTACCTTTCACCGTGGCTGTAGTATTTCTTAAAATTAAGCAGAAAGGATTCTTAGTCCTTGTCAGCCATTTTCAGTATCTGACAAGCAAAACTGCAATATGATTTTTTTTTAATGAAGCAGCAAAGTGAGCATTCCGGGTTCACTGAAAAGGCGTTCCTTTTTTGCAGTTAAGTTCTCATCTCCATTAATGGGTCAGTCAATACATCTGGTAGTGCAACACAATTATTATACCATTTTAAATTAGTATATTGGGATGGGTCATCTGGAAAAATGAAAAGGGAATGTTATTTATATAAATGTTATATTAGTAATGGCAGTGATTGTGCTTGGCTGGAGGTACACATTCCATTAGGCCCTGAGTGGCACCTTGATGACAGTCTCTTTAGACAGGCAATGGCCAAATGGAGATCAGCCTTCTCCAGGGTCAGGGTTAAGTGAGGTCAGGAGTTTTCACTCCCAGTGTTCTTGCAATATGAATTTCAAGACTGAACATAATATTATAGCTATCACAACCTGCGTGCAGTTCTTTTGCAAACATTGAACAAAGAAGATTCACATGCTGCTGTTATGGAAAGCCATTTGTTAAATCATATACCTCAGGTGTTTTTTTACAGCTCAGTGGAACAAAACTTTTCTTTACTTATTACTAGTGCTAACTTAAATTCCTAGGATAATGCAGGAGACATGTACCGGCTCTGGTACATGTCTTTCTTAAACCAGATGCTTCCTTAAACCAGATGCTGCTAGGAAGGTTGAAAAGGACATGCATAAAATCTGATTCAACCTGAAAAATACAACTGAAGTTTCAAGAAACAGTCTTGAACAGATTAATTAACTGAAATTAATGTCCAGTTGCTTTGCAGTAAGGCTGCTGTGTAGAATGAGAAGTTCTTGTATATCAGGGAATAGTGAGCAAATTACAACCCAGATAACCATTGATTTTGTTGGACACAAAGTGACTGCTGGGAGGTGAGAGCCCCCTACTGGTTGTTAAGTAAGCAGAATTAGTTGCGCTTGGCTGACCTTGTCTTGCCTGGAGAAGTTAAGCAGGCTCAGGACTGGTTAATACTTGGGTGGGAACCACTAAGGAATCTGAGCTGTAGATTAGGCTGAGAGGGGGGGGGAGATCCCAAAGGAAAATGATCCCCAACCATCTGCACTGTAGCCAAACTGCATCGATATGTCCATTATTTTTACCAGGAGCTGAGCTCAATTTGAAGGGATCTTTCCTCTCACCTAATTGCTCTAGTGAAATTAGCTGTAAGATACTTCAGTTAATATCACCACACAATTAATCACAACATCTTTTAGGTGGAGTGGATTCCATCCGAGTGCCAATTTCTGATGCAACTAATTTTCCTACATCAGGAAGATAATCTTTTGGGGGCTCAAAATACTCCTTGCATTCCACTCATTATTATTATTAATATTAATATTAGTAGTAGAGTAGTAATAGTAGTAGTAGTAGTAGTAGTAGTAGTAGTAGTAGTAGTAGTAGTAGTAGTATCTCTTTTATTCATTAAACATGAAACTCAGTCAATTGAACATTTAAAAAAGTGTCACAAATACCACTGACTGGTGCTAATGGTTGATACGGGTTGCTGCCAGCGTCCTAGGTATCAACCAAGTATCTTCTTAAAATATATGATGTTCCGAGTAGCGCAGTTTTTTGCAGTTCCTCTGGTGTTATTGCAGGAAGCTGCAATTTCTTGATGTGTTTTGTGAAATGTGTTTTGTGAAATGTGTTTTGTGAAATAGCCCTCTGCCTCCTATTTTTCTTGGCAGGTACAACCTGCCGATGTCACTTCGTGGATGTAAAGTGTGATACATATTCAAAAGTTTGCACGTTTTCCAGTCCAGGTTTTCCAGATCAGCCAAAGTCCAGTTGATGATTTCAGCTGAGTAGCGTATCACTGGAACTGCCCATGTATTAATGGCTTTAATTATGTTTCCAGCATTCAGCTTTGATTTTAATATTTTGCGGACCCTCCTTTTTTGTTGACTCTTTGATTTTTCCATTCAAGATGTTATCTGCTTCCAATATGCCTAGGTATTTGTAACCATCATCCTTTGCTAATGCTTTCATTATGCTTCCATTTCCCAGTTCTATTCCTTCTATATATTTTTTTCATTTTTCCTCGCTGCATGGATAATATAACACATTTTTCAAGTCCAAAGTTCATTTTGATGTCACTGCTGAACAGTTGAACTGTGTTGAGTATTGATTTAAGTTCAGTGGGGCTTTTTGCATACATTTTTAAGTCATCCATGTAGATAAAATGGTTTATCTTGCCATGTTGGCTTGAGATTTGGTATACCAGTTTTGTGTTTCGTAGGATTATTGTCAATGCTGTTACCTGAATTGTCACTAGTCTTTCATGTTACCTGAATTGTTTCAATATTAATAGTTCTTAGACTTATATACCGCTTCACAGTACTTTACAGCCCTCTCTAAATGGTTTACCGAGCCAGCATATTTCCCCCAACGATGCGGGTCCTTGTTTTACTGACTTCAGAAGGATGGAAGGCTGAGTCAACCTTGAGCCAGTGAACAGCCGAACTGCTGGCAATCGGCAGTCAGCAGAATTAGCCTGCAATGTTGCATTCTAACCACTGCACCACCACGGCTCAATCCATTTGCTTCCATTATTTTCCCCGAGGATCATATTTTGAAATAGGAAGGCTTTAACTCTTTGTCCTACACTGGAATCTAGGCCAGACAGGAGCCATTCAATTATATTTTGCACTGGCAGTGCAAATTCCAGTGTGGAGGAATGATCTGAAAGGGGAGTGCAGTGGAGGCAGACATAAAATTCCTATATTCCATGTTTGATTTCTGATCTTTGTTGTCCCATTTTTCTCTTTTGAGTAACAAAGCAAAGTAATACGGCTCTTTAAAAGAGGATGCAATTTTACTTTTTCTGTCATACTAGTAATACCTTAACAAGGATAGGAGATATTCTGTTGCTTTAGATAGTTTTTTACTTTAAATTATTTTTATTAACTGTAACTTTGTTTTGTAATGTAGATTGCTGTGTAATTAATAAATGAACACAATATTATATCAAGCCTAGCTCAGTATTTTATCAGCATATCTGCATCTGGTAGTCAATGAGCAAAAGAGCACATGGATGACTGAGTAATATGACCAGCCTCTGTGGTGAAAATTTAATTATTGCAATCAGATTGAAATTATGAAATGTAAGGACATAAAAATAAATGATACCTTCAATGCATTTGGAAGATAGATTTGGTCAGGACAGAATGTATCTATGTGCTACCATTGTGGTCATAGAGTCATAACGTTGGACATGAACGTTATGTCCATGGATGGGAGATGGGAGACAAATAAATTTGGTAATAATAAAAATAATAACCACCAGCAAGCAATAGCAAGTGCTGCCTCTGCAAAGAAGCTGAAAAAACAGTGGACCACCTAGTTAGCTGCCACACAGGCTTACTACAAGCAACGGCATGACAAAGTAGCAACAATGGTGCATTGGAAGATCTGCAAGAAATACCATTTGCCTGTAAGCAAGAACTGGTGGGTCGATAAAATAGAAAAAGTAATTGAAAATGAAGAAGCTAAAGTACTCTGGGATTTTAGAATTCAAACCAACAGACACCTGCCACCTAACACCCCAGACTTAACTGTTGGGAAGTTTCAACTCATTGTTTCTGTCCTGCCTTCAGGATGACATAAGATGTAAGGATGACAGGTCTCCTGAATATGATGTCCCTGTAGATATCTGAAAACCTCTGCTATTTCTCCCCTTAATCTTACTTCCTGAGGTTACAGAAACTCAGCACTTTTGTTTCTTGCAGGACTTCATTCCCAGCACTCTCATCATCATGCATCTCAAGATTAACCATGTTAGCAGTTGTATTTCACTGTTAGCCAATATCCAAATTGTGATCTATTAGTACCAATCCAATTATTTTTACATATGCCAAGCCAGTAATCTCCTCCATCCTATACTTGTGCCTTTCATTTTTTATCTCCAGATGCAGGACTTATCTCTTTAAATGTTTTTTTAATTATTATTGTTGTTGTTGTTGTTATTTGGACCTATTGTTTAAACATATCTGAATCTTTCAGAATCTTTCTGTTCTAAGGTGCTAAACCAGTTCTCAAGGTTTTATGTCATTTGCAGAGGTGATCCTCCTCCCCGCTTTTTACAAGTTTTTGTTAAAAACACTGAACAGCGCACAGGACCCAGGATAAAGCTCTGCAATGGTCCACTTGGTTCTGTTCTCCATGATGACGTGGAACTATTTAGGAGTATTTTCTGAGTGCAATCATCCAACCAATTATGAATCAAACTTCATCTAACTTATAATTTTATTTTTTATTAGTTAGAAAGTTATTAGAGACCTTGTTGTACTTGTAATTCTCACAAACATATATAATGCTGTATGGAATATGTTCATGAATTTACCTGTTTTTCTTTACGTAATGCAAGCTGTAAGAGGATTTCAGGCCGTGGCCTTACTATAGATCTTTTCTATATTATTATATTATAGAATATCATTATTTATCCCACTCATTGTTTCTATCAGGAAGCATTTGTTATCTATGGCAGTAGCTTCCCTCTCGATCTAGATGTTGTCTTGTGGGGAAAGAGGCCAGAATTCTAATACACAGACACTCTCTTCCTCTTGTTCTTCCTCCTCCCACACAGTAGGGTTAATTCTCAGTCATCCAGGTCATGGTTGTCTGAAGAAGCTTCTTGGATTAGAGCAGTGGTGGCGAACCTTTTTCGGCTCGCATGCCAAAAAAGGGGGGGCGCGCTCGCACGCGTGCCCACACCCATTCCCTCCCCCCCACGCATGCGCACAACACCCCCCATGCTGCCCCCTGCGCATGCGCACACCCCCCCCACCCCCGCACAAAGGCTTACCGGAGCCTGGAACGACAAAACCGGCAAACCGGAAGTGCGAAAAAACACACTTCCGGTTTGCCGGTATGCTGTTTTTTGCACTCCGGAGGGTTCAGGGAAGCTCCCTGAAGCTCCGTAATGCAAAAAACTACAAAACGGACAAACCGGAAGTGCGGAAAAGTGCACTTCCGGTTTGTCCGTTTTGTAGTTTTTTGCATTCCGGAGCTTCAGGGAGCTTCCCTGAACCCTCCGGAGTGCAAAAAACACCACACCGGCAAACCGGAAGTGAGTTTTTTCGCACTTCCGGTTTGCCGGTGGGAACCCTCGCATGCCGGCTTCTATGGCTCCGCGTGCCACCTCTGGCACGCGTGCCATAGGTTCGCCACCACGGGATTAGAGTGAAACTTTTTCAAAGAAAAAAAAAACCCCAAGAAAGTCTAGTTGCCTTTTGGAAAAAGCACCTTTGAGAGTAGGGCTAATTCTGGCTTCCTTATTCCCATATAACTGGTAGCATTTAAATAAAAACAACTCATTTTAAATGTGTGAATCACACATTTAATAGACTAGATTGTTTAGTTTAGTACTATTTAGCAACGTTTCTTTTCTATATAATAATTCAGTTCTCAAACACAAGAAAACTCAGCTTGCAGTCTGAATAATCACTGTGTAATACATTTAGTTGAGATATACAAACTTCCTCAAGTGTTTTTATATTTGTAAATCTCTTCTAATCTTTATTGATAGTAATCTGGGAGGGAGTAAATAATTAAAAGACACAGTACACATAAAAGCAAAATGTATCATTCTAATAATAATAAAAGTAATGAAGACAGTGAAGAGAGCTATAAAAAATAAAATAATGAAAATGGCATTCAGAAATCCATTAGCAAAGCGTGATGATGCTTCAGAGGCCTGGGAAAGTATTTTAAATGTAAGCAAAGACCTTTGCATTTAAAACCCTTAATGAAGATTTTTAGAAAGGACTAAAAGCTATGATAAAATCTTGAAAATAAGGCTAATATCTTGATTCATAATGGACTATATGTCAATACTGTCATTCTAACTTACATTACTGCAGACTACAATTATTAGAGTGCATAGCGCCTTATGCTCCTTTTTTGATAACCTGCTCTTTTTCTGTTAGGCTTGCTGCATTATTTAATTTTATTTGCCTCTGTTGTTCAGTAACAAGAAGATAAATAGCAGCGTAATTGGCTTTGTTTGTTTTTTGCCATGAAAAATGAAGCAGTTTCACTGCAACTCTACCAATGTTGTCTGCAGTTCATTCCTTTTGGTATAGATGGGACTTTGGAGTGCTTTAAAGCTGACTTGGATCACACCAATTAAAAGTTTATTATCTCAGAATTAAAACTTTTTCAAATCAGAATTTGCAGTTGTGGACAGCACAGAATAAAGGGTGAAACTGGAAAAAAATCTGTTTGTTTGCATGTGTGTGTATGAATGATCAAAATGATCAGTATGATATTTAAGCTGAACTTACTGGTGAGTTAGGTCAGGGCCTTGAACAATTAAAAGCCTAAAAAAAAATCCTTATAGAATCAACAGTGAAATCAATTCACATTTCATGTACAAAGATGAGCATCTGAAATACCTGCAAGAATAAGAAAGGTAAACCAGTATCTGTATTACATGAAAGAGAAATTAATGAAATTTAGCAAGGCCTGGTTCTAAGAAAACCAATAAAATACTTTCCAGACATGTTGACCCCATTAAATTGTATTTGAATATCAATATACCTGTGGTTATTTTTATAGTAACTAAACAACCACCTTTTATTTTTCTTCTATACTGAGCCAGATTGATGATGACATCCAGATTTATTTATCTATGACATTTTCAGCAAATGGTATGGTCCCTGTGCATATCTGCCTTATGTCTATAATGGACTGAATCAGCGGTGGGTTACTCCCCGTTCGGCCTGGTTCTAAGAACCGGTAGCACCAGCTTTGGGAGGCTCCACGCACCTGTCTGGGACTCTTCTGCGCATGTGCAGAAGTGGCACACGCGTGTGTGAGCGCTAACCAGTAGTAAAGGGTTTTAGAACCCACTACTGGACTGAATAAGAAATAATAAAATTACACTCAACTTCAAGCAAGATGGAACTATTAATTGTGAGGTACCCTACTTCAGGAAAGGTGATAGAATTGCCTGTTCTGAATGGGATTACACTGTGCCAGGTAGATCAGGGAAGTATCGTGGGGTGCTTCTGGACCCATATGTTCTCTCTGTTTTCCCAGATTGAGCTAATAGCCAAGATAACCTTTTAACTTCTTTGGTTGATACAGAACATCCCTTTGGAAAATGACTTAAAGCTGGAATGTAATAGCAGTGTTTTGTTGTTTTTAATGTTTTATGTTTTAACTGATTATGTTTTATAGTTTTTAAAATGATTTTATGTTTTTTAATTTTTGATTGGGAGCTGGCCAGAGTTGGCTGAAAGACGGGCAGCTATATAAATGTTTTAAACAAACAGACAAACAAATGAATGTTGTCTATATAAAACTGCTCACCTTGTGCCTAGTCAGAAAGCTCTAGTTAATCCAGAAATCAGCAGCCAGATTAGATTAAGGAAAGAGAATGTATTACACCTGTGTGTAAAGCATGTAGTGGCTGCCTATTTGTTTTCGAGCAAAATACAAAATATTGGTTATTACCTTTAAAGCTTAGCACCAGGCAATTTTGAGATAATGATTTCCAGTTTAGGTCATCTAAGAAGTTCACCTCCAGCTGTTGTGACTTTGTTTGGTGGCAACTCAAGATCAAGCCTTTTCTATTGCTGCTCCTGCTCTTTCAAATGCACTTCCTACAGAGCTGACTGGACAGGCAATTATATCTTAAAAGGCTTTTAAGCAGATATTTTAATGCAGGCTTTTAATTACTTATTCTAGATATTAATTGCAATTATTCTAATACTTCACTTCTTAATTCTTCTTCTTTGTCCAAATGTATTTATTTTATATCCCACCTTTTCTTTTTTTAAAAAATATGTACGTTTTGAATTTAAATTTATTTTTACTATAAACTGCCAAGAGACTTTGGTAGTTGATAGTATATAAATGAAATATTAAAAATAAATATAATTAGGAGCAATTGATAGGAATAACCAAGCTAGTTCCTTGTTCAAAGTCTGTAAGTCTACCGTTTACTACATGTCAGCTGGCAAATTTCCATCAGATATCAAGAATCTGCAATGATGAAAACATGAGAATGATATATTGTTGCTATTGGTCATGAGACATTATCTTGTGGGGTGCCTCAGGGTTCGGTCCTCTCGCCCATCCTGTTCAACATTTACATGAAACCACTGAGGGAGATCATCCGTAGACACGGGGTGAGTTTTCAACAGTACGCTGATGACACCCAATTGTACATCACCACCCTGTCTCAATTCAGGGAAGCAGTCGATGTAATGTGCGAATGCCTGGACGATGTCAGGATCTGGATGGGGAGAAACAGACTCAAACTCAACCCCGACAAGACTGAGTGGCTCTGGATATTGCCTCCTAAGGACTATATTGACTGTCCCTCCTTGGTTCTTGAGGGAGAAAAATTAACTCCCTCAGAACGGGTTCGCAATTTGGGAGTCCTCCTAGATCCACAGCTAAAATTAGACCAACATCTTACAGCTGTGGCTAGGGGGGCCTTTGCACAGGTTCGCCTGGTGCACCAATTGCGACCATACTTGGAGAAGGAGGCTCTGCTCACGGTTACTCATGCCCTTGTCACCTCCCAATTGGACTACTGTAATGCGCTCTACATGGGGCTACCCTTGAAGAGTATTCGGAGACTGCAACTGGTGCAAAATGCGACTGCGCGTGCTGTGGTGGGTGTGTCAAGATTCACCCACATAACACCTATACTCCGCCAGTTGCATTGGCTGCCCATTGGTCTCTGGGTGCAATTCAAGGTGTTGATCATCATCTTTAAAACCCTACATGGCTTAGGACCAGGTTACCTCCAGGACCGCATCCTACCTCATACTTCCCTTCGACCGGTTAGGTCCCAGAGTGGGTCTCCTCCGGGTCCCATCAGCCAAACAATGCCGACTGGCGGGGCCTAACCTTCTCTGTAGGGGCCCCTGTTCTCTGGAACCAACTTCACCCAGAGATCCGAATCATCCCCACCTTGCTGGCCTTCCCAAAAGCCGTTAAGACATGGCTCTTCCTGCAGGCGGGGTGATTTTGAGACAACTTTACATCTGAGGTCTCCCCCATGTATGCATGGTGTTGTATGTTTCTTTTAACTTTTAAAAACTGTTTTTAATGATTTTATTGTTTGGTGTTCTTAAAATGCTGTACGCCGCCCTGAGTCCTTAGGGAGTAGGGCGGCATAGAAGAATTCCCAAATAAATAAATAAAATAAATAAATAAATCTAGAATTCATGAAGTACTTCGAATCTTTGCAGAAAATGTGAATAATATGAAGGGACATTTTAGTATGTTGGGTGTACATGTAAAAAAAGTTTTTAAAAATGGATACAGATACATTCATGCAGAAGATTTAACAGGATAAAGAACAACTGAAACCAGAGACCTTTCTTTTGGGACTAATGGACAGACAACTATAAAAAAGTCATGGAACTTTATTTTCATATATGATAGCTACAAGACTATTATATATTTGAAAGTGGAAAGGTTCAACATTATCCACAATGGAACAATGGCTAGTGAAGATGATAGAACTTGAAGATGTGGTTCTTTAATTAGAGAAAATAGAAAGTCTGTATTTATGGCTAACTGGAAATCCCTTACAGTATAGTCTTTTTGCATAAAACAGAAAAGTGCATTCCTGATTTGTGGGTTTGATGATTAGAAAAAAATTGAACAATAGAAAAAAAGTAAGGGTTTTTTTTGGTAAGCAGCCAACATTGTCATTGTACTTGTATTTGCCATGGAAGAACTCATTAGCTTCTTATTTCTATTTATTTTTGTTCTGTTTTTCTTTATTTTTTCCTTTCTTTCTTTGTTTTTTTATCCTTTATGAGTTTGTGTTAGTTTTTATTTCTTTACAAAGCCTTTAATAAAATTTGTAACCCTCTGACCTGAAAAAAATACCCTCTCTACTCTCTTGCTGAATGCTATGGAATAAATATAATTTGAAACAAGCCCAGAATGTGATCATGAATTCCTAAGCTATATCCAACAAGGGAGCGTGAGCATAGATGCTAATTTTATAAGATTTTGAAGACCACCTCCAAGGCCATTTCTATAAACTCGTTAAAATGAAGTGCTCTATCCTGTCATGAGTACTGAGCACCACATTCAAGCACTCATTTTGAATGAATTGTTTTACAGTGATCTGTTCACTAAATTGAAATCTCAGTTTTGGCAACATTCTCGCCTCCCCTTCTTTGCCCAACTGATGAAATCAGTGTTTATGATGTACTTGGACATCCACCGAAAATAGCTGGGAGGTTAACATTAAAATCCTCCCCAGCCTAAATACTCTTATGCCGAATGGCAGTGGTTTTAGCATTCATTAACCTCAACATTTACTATAGTAATGATAATATGCGTTCCTAGTGCTGAGAATTATGGATTGAACCTGAACGTCTGTTCCCCAAGGATTATATGAACTGGAGGGGACCTAACACAGACAATCAGAAGGGTCCTAATATGAATTCCATTGGAATTTAGGAAGGTTATAGAATGTCAAGTGACTTATAAAAATCAGTGTGCTATAGAAGAAAAAATATTCGAATTGCTTTGTCTTGCTTTCTCATTATACATTATTTAAAATATGTGAGTGGTGCCTTATTTTTTATCATTGACTCTAACTTTTGTGGTTCAGCAATTACTTCAAATTCTTTCTTCTTGTGATGCTTCAGGAAATTGGTTGTGTAAGATGCTATAACACATTGACGTGATTATTGTTGCTTGTTGCTGCTAAGAGAGAGAGACAAGAACCATCCTCGGCAGGCAAACAACATCTCAGCTAATAAGGACTCATAATTTGCATATCAGCAGAAAAAGAGATAAACATAGATTATAATTCAATAGTCTGTAATTTTTAATTGCTTATAGATGTTATTCTGATTGTGATGATCTGAATAGGTAATAAGGCTAAAGGCTGTCAAATTAATGAAGTACATATTCATTAAATTCAAGGTAGCTTCAGTTTCTTTTATTGCACAAATACAATTAACACTTAATCTGAATCTCAGTAAGTTACATAATCATGTGACTCAAAATAAAGGGAGGATACAACCTTGGCCTTTTACTTTTTACATGGGAAAACATTAATGATGCTGACATTGGAGACAATTAGACAGTGTCAGCCAATTGTTTTTAGTCAGCTTTCTCTCACATCTGTGGTGTCTACAAGCAAGAACAGCCATTGTTTCTGCAGGCCTCTGTCGCGCCTTGGCTTTTTGTGCTAACCGTCAATCTTTTGGTGAATATCAAAGCGGTGAGGAAATTAGAACAGACCAGCTCTACTGCAATCCACTAAAGCTTAGCAGGGTGCATCCACTATGCTACTAATTAGGCACTGGCCAACAAAGTAACCTGTCAGTGCGTGCTTGCTATTTCCCACACACCTGCATTTCATACACTAATAAGCATACATCCAGGGAAAGAAAGGGATAACTGCTGAAGTGTGAAAAATGAACAAAACATAACAATGTTTCCATCCCCACCTAGACCACTACCAATTACCGTTAAGCATGAGGTAGAATCAACATGTCAGAAGAAACACAATACAGTATCTGAAACTAAAGACAAGGAAAGGGGAGGAGGAAGTTGTGTATGGTGGTGGTGCAGGGAACCATACATTGAGAACATTTAATGTTTGCTCTAAAATATCTTGCTGGAGTGGCGTTTGTGGTTATTTGTAAAATCCTGACTGTGATCGTAATGATGGGGTTTCCCATTTGCCTCAAGTTACAAATTCTCGATTTCTTAAAACAAATGACTAAATGTCTTGACAATGTTTTCATTCAGCTACATGCACTGAAATGAATTGGCTCTTCAAAGACTCAGTGTTGCATGCTGGTTACAGAGGTGGGGTGCAAGGGGAAGATCGAGGTTCAAATCAAACCTCAGCTGTGGAAGCTTACCAGGTAACTCTGGGCCAGCCATGCTATGTCAATGCAACCTCCCACGCAGGTCTGTTGTTGGGTGGGGAGAGGGGAAAACATGAAGGATGATCCAATGGAAACATCATTGAATTTGTGGAGCAAAAGCATGATTTTAACCTAGTAAAGCAATACAATAAGGATATAAATTGACTAAGTTCCATGGCATGACCTAAAGTATTTGAAATCAGTTTTTCCTTCCATTATTTTTTCTTGTTTTACTGAATCCTGAAACATCATCCTAGCACTTGCTTTCATTTCAGATCTTTTTCTCCCTAAAAAAATATAGGCAATGGAATGTAAATTTCAGATTTTTTTTTCTAATTGAATGATTATATCTATAATGAATAAATAATTTAAAAGTCTGGTTTCAAGTTAGGCTTGAAATGATCATTCTTTTACTATATTTACAAAATTGTGCAGTTATGTTTAGCATTAGCCATGATTTTACTTACCAGATTTGGAAGAAATTTACTGTAAATATGGAGAGAGTTTTATCAGTGTTTATAAAATAAATTATAAATTATCATCCTTGATAAATTTCTGGACTCCTTTATGTAATGATAGATACAAATAATATTCCCATTTTTTCTTCTTGGTCTGCCACAAAATTAGATTACTGAAAGTAATATCAATTATAGATAATGTAATTTAAAGACCTGTATAAAGACAATATACACATCTATAAATGTTTTCAATCAAGTCTTTGAGTAGGATAAACAGGCTCACTTCAATTAAAACTAGCTAATGATAATTTGTTCTACATATAGTTTTTCTTTACAAAAACAAACATTATAATCACTAGATTGTTTTTAAAAGGCAAAATCAAAGGCATAATTTCCCTTCCAGATCTTTAACTGTACTTTTTTACTAGGAATGGTTGGGAATGGCAGTCCCAACACATTCTAAAAATTATTAACATGGGGTAAAAACAGTTTAGGGATCATGGGGGATAAAACTCAGTGTTGTAGCATATAAAAGGATCCACTAGAAACAAAAAGAAATGAAGATGCCAATGAGGTGATTTGGTTTCTTCACTATCTTGCCACTTTTTTTTTCTCAAGACTTATTTTCCATGCTTTTCCACCCACAAAAAATGAATATGGATATATTCAGTCCCTTGAACAATACAATTGCCTTCTCTCTAAAATAAATTCCTTGTGTGTCTAATCACACTTGGCCAAATAAAGTATTCAATTCAAATCAAATACGTCATTTTATGTATTGTAAACAAAGTAAAATATTTCATGGAGACATATGATAATAGCTACTTTGTGTATGTAATAATGATGATGATGATGATGATAATGATAATAATAATGACAACAACAACAACAACAACAATAATAATAATAATAATAATAATAATAATAATAATAATAATAATAATAATAATAATAATTTCTTACTACTTATTTATAGCAGCTCCCTGAGACTAGCACACATTTTTAAACAAAACTTAGAGAGAAGCCTACAAACAGTCTGAGATAATATGTGGCTTAATCAGTTGTTTTTCTCAACCACGTCTTAAAAAATTCTGTTCCATATGCAGCATGGAATTACGACATTGTTACCGAATCCTTGATGGGAATTAATACAATAAAAGGCAATATTCAAATGATATTTGTTAGATACTTTTGAACACCACTCTGCCTTTCTTCACACATTATCCAGGAGCAGCGTTTTCAATTATAAATAAAAACTTTCTCCGCCTCTTCCCACTTGAGTTCAAGCACAGAAGGCCCTTATTTAAAATGCAGCTCCTGAACAGGCCACCAGGCTGCCTGTTCAGCTGCCAGTGGCTTTTGTGTACAGAGATGTTAATTGGTCCTAATCCCCTCCTAGAAGCTGTTTTGGTAGCCTGACCTGGCACCCCGAAGGACACCTTGGTGTGAAAAACTAAAGGGTCCATTCAAAAGGAAGTGAAAAGCTGTACTGAGCATTCCAACATATTTTAATTTCAGGAATTAAAAAAGGGAGGGCTGGGGTGGAGGGGAAAGAGAGAAACATCATCGTTTAAATTCTGAACTATTCTTTTTTTGAAAAGCAAGCTCCTGGGACAATTAAGTTCTACAAATACTTCCTTGAAAGCGAATACCAGGGTGGGGAGTGGGACGGGAGACTGATATCTGTGTGCATTTCAGGTAGAGCAGTTTTAGAATATGATCCTCACAAGCATTTATTTCCAACTGCATTTTATAGGCAGAAAAACAAAAGAAGTCTTCTTATAATTTATGCCCCGGAAACCAAAATATAGTTTTAGATTTAGACTTCATGCGCCTTTTTCATGCATCTTCTCATCCCATAATTCTGAAGAAATATAATCACAAATGATGCCAGAACAGTTTCTATAATAATAAGCATACACCAAGCTTATAATCAAGGCTGGTAAGAAAGACCTAATATAAATAATCAATGTTAGCAAGTTTTAGTTTCCTTTCTTTCCCCATCACTGTGTCATTGTAGAACGTACATTTACATCTTGGGTGGCAAATTATGCTAATAGGATGCACAACCCTCAACAGTGTAATTCTGAATTTTTTGACAAAGTTCACAGATCAGCTTCATAGGTCAAAGAAGTCTGCCTCCCACAGAGTGATCAAACAAAACGATTCATGTATGTGTGTGATTATTGTAATCATGCCAAATGCCAAGTGCTTAGGTAGATTGTATGTCACCTATTTTCATCTCTGCACTGATTTGTAGCAAATACACTAGCAATGTTTGGAGAAAAACAGGATGAAAATACCCTTCATGACTACAAAATTGAAGGAACTGGATATAAAAATAATATTTAGACACTGCTGCAAACTACGTATCAAAGCAAATTCTAAGCAGAACACCAGACACCAATTATTTAATGTTTTTGGTTTATAAGCATACTTCCAAAGAGCTGAAAGAACATAGTATCTGTTTCTATTACATTAGAGATATTCTTCTCTATTAAAAAATATTTCTGATTCAATACTATGGCTAATTAGAAGCATGTACAGTGAGACGTGCCATGAAAAAAGGCATCATATGTACAGCACTAATGAAAAGGTTTAAGTTGAAGGTAATAACAATTAGCTGGTAAAAACAACAGGGACTACAATGACAAAGGCAAACAGAGATTAAAGATAATAGTCTACAATAACATTTGTTTCTCCTGTCCAAGTTCACTGTTATAATAATTTGAAAGCTCTTTGGGGCTTTTATGCACCAATCTCTTCATTCCACAGGTCCATGCATAAGAAATCTTCTAAATGTCTTTAATTCATAATTTTGTTTTATTCTTCATTGTGGACCAGAGCTGTCAAATTCACTTCGTCACAGCAGTGTCACATAACGTATTGGGACTTCCCCCCTCCTTCACTAAACTGGGCATGGGTATTGCCAGCACATGACGCATCCAGCCCACGGGCTGGGAGTTTGACAGCCCTGTTGTAGATTATGAATTACGAGAAAGTTGTACAATCATAGATTTGTTGATTTCAAACTTTGTAGCCAATTGGAATGCTTTAGAAATTGATTCCCTTTATTTTTCCCAGTGATACAGGTAGGGCCACTTAAGTGACCAGAAGAAAATAGCCAAAGCTCCCTTTTTATGCCCCAAAATTATTGTACAGTTTCAGTGAAATAGGCAGCATTTATCCTAGAATCTACATCCAAACCTGCCCACAAGTTATTGAGTTACAATAATGCTGAGGTTATTAGCCTCTTAGATGCTATTACGAAGATATTGGTAGGAAAAATAGGCAAGAAAGAAAAGAGAGAAACATAATTTACTGATGGCATGGTGATGTGTGGATCTGATCAGAAAGCAAGCCAAGGTGTCCTTGAAATTATATTCAGATTCTTAACACTATGGTTTTTACAACCTAGACTTATAATAAACATAATCCATAATCTATAGCATCTTAAAGAATAATGCTTTACACGAATGAACCAATATGTTCCCTGGAAACTTGACTCATCCTCAGGCACTAGAAATACATGGTTGTATTACACAATCAAATACATGACTGTATTGCACAATCAAAAGTGCATTATTACCTAGCCAAATGGGAAACAGCCATTTTTAAAATTATTCTAGCCATAGTTAAGGAGAATGGAAAGCTACAGAAGTTTGCTTTCCCCATATTGAAACTCACTGTGCTAATATATGTTGTAGTTCAGTATTCTTAATTAGAGGCACGTAGCCTTGTTATTTGGCTCCAAAATCACTGCAGACAGCAACTGTGGTCATGAAATTAAAAGACGCTTGCCCTTGGGAGGAAAGCCATGGCAAACCTAAATATCTCTTAAAAATATCACCGGTTATGGCAAACCTCCTTCCCAGGCTGAAGGAAATCAACAACTGGCAGATGACCTGAATGTGTTTTACTGCAGGTTTGAAAGGAAACTACAGCCACCTATCTCTACAACTCCCATCTCATACACACCAACAACAGCCAAGCCTCCTGCAACTGACCCTATCTCAGACACACCAACAACAGCCAAACCTCCTACAAGTGACTCTATCCTATTGGGTTCACAACCCTTGGTGATCACAGAAAAGGAAGTGCAAGATCTATTTCACAGACAAAAGCCAGGAAAATACCAGGCCCAGACAAAATAACTCCTTCTTTCTTAAAACTCTGTGCTGACCAGTTGGCTCCCATCTTCACCAGAATCTTCAATAAATCACTAGAGATGTGCTATGTTCTTTCTTGCTTCAAGCGCTCCACTATCATCCCAGTGACGAAGAAGCCCTCCATCAAGGAACTGAATGGCTACAGACCAGTTGCTCTAACATCTGTAGTTATGAAAACCTTTGAAAGGCTAGTGATGTCCCACCTGAAAACCATCACGGATCCGCTGTTAGACTCCCTGCAATTTGCATACTAAGCAAATAGATCGACAGATGATGCTGTTAGTATGGCTCTGCACTACATCCTACAACATCTTGAAACTCCAAAGACCTACGCAAGGGTCCTCTTTGTAGACTTTAGTTCAGCATTCAATACTATCATTCCGGACATTCTTCTAACTAAACTAAATCAGCTAGCGGTACCTGAACTCACTTGTAAGTGGATCATAAGCTTCCTAACCAGACAGGAAGCAGCAGGTGAAGCTAAGCAGAATCACATCAGATACCTGTACAATTAACACAGCCCGCCCCCCAAGGATGTGTGCTCTCACCACTTCTCTCTATATATCAATGGCTGCATCTCAAACAATCCATCTGTTAAACTACTGAAGTTTGCAGATGATACAACAGTGATTGGTCTCATTCGAGACAATGATGAATCTGCATACAGACGGGAGGTTGAACAACTAGCCTCGTGGTGCGACTGGAACAATCTGGAACTGAGCACACTCAAAACCGTAGAAATGGTAGTAGACTTTAGGAGAAACCCTCCCATACTACCACCTCTTACAATACTAGACAACACAGTATCAACAGTAGAGACCTTCAAATTTCTAGGTTCTTTCAAATCTCAAGACCTAAAATGGACACCTGACATCAAAAAAGCACAACAAAGAATGTTCTTTCTGCGCCAAATCAGGAAGCTCAAACTGCCCAAGGAGCTGCTGATACAGTTCTACAGAGGAATTATTGAGTCTGTCATCTGCACCTCTATAACTGTCTGGTTCGGTTCTGCAACCCAACAAGACAGACACAGACTTCAGAGGTTAATTAGAACTGCAGAAAAAACAATTACTACCAACCTACCTGCCTTCCATGAGGACCTGTATACTGCACGAGTCAAAAAGGGGGCTGTGAAAATATTTACAGACCCCTCGCATCCTGGACATGAATTGTTTCAACTCCTACCCTCAAAATGATGCTATAGAGCACTGCATACCAAAACAACTAGACACAAGAACAGTTTTCCCCTGAACACCATCACTCTGCTAAACAAATAATTCCCTCAACACTGTCAAACTATTCACTAAGACTGCATTACTATTACTATTAATCTTCTCATCATTCCTATCACCCATCTCCACCCACTTATGACTTATGATTGTAACTTTGTTGTTTGTATCCTTACGATTTATAGTTTCCTAGTATGATTTGATTGCTTATTCGTACCCTATGACTATCATTAAGTGTCGTACCTTATGATTCTTGACGAATGTATCTTGTCTTTTTATGTACACTGAGAGCATATGTACCAAAGAGAAATTCATTGTGTGTCTAATCACACTTGGCCAATAAAGAATTCTATTCTATTCTATTGATGCTTTCAGATTGTGGTGTTGGAGAAGGCTCTTGAGAGTTCTTTGGACTGCAAGGAGATCAAATCAGTCAATCCTAAAGGAAATCAACTCTGACTGTTCTTTGTAAGGACAGATACAGAAACTGAAGCTCAAATACTTTGATGACCAACTGAGAAGAGAGGACTTATTAGAAAAGACCTTGATGTTTGAAAGATTGAAGGCAAAAGGGGAAGAGGACAGCAGAATAAGATGGCAAGATAGTATCATCGACACAGTGGTTATGAAATTGGGCAGATCTGGGAGATAGTGGAGGACAGGGGGACCTGGCATGCTGTGGTCCATGTGATCACAAAGAGTTGGACACAATTTAGCGACTGAACAACAACAAAGCCTTCTTATGGCCAGAATTATTTTTGCAACTAGAATTTCTATGGGAAGATTGTTCAGTGATTTACCTCTGGGTTCTACAGGCCTTTTTAGATGGGATGTTTTACTGCCTTTCAAAAAGAGGTTCGGGTGTAGCTCATGTAGTAGTACTGCTCTAAATGTACTGTATTTAATTGCTTTTCTTATTGATAGCTTTTCCTATTTCTCCTTTTGTCCTGTTCCATTCTGTTCATTTCTTGAACATATTAACTTGTGACAAAATGCAATACAAAAATATTTTTGTATTATTTTCATTGAGATCATTAAGAGCCAGTTTCTTGAGCTATGAATTATATTGATTAATAGCAATAGCACTTAGACATATACTGCTTCATAGTGCTTTACAGCCCTCTCTAAGCGGTTTACAGAGTTCAGCATAGTGCCCCCAACAATCTGGGTCCTCATTTTACCGACCTCAGAAGGATGGAAGGCTGAGTCAACCTTGAGCCGGTGAGATTTGAACAGCTGAACTGCTGAACTGCAGTGCTGCACTTTAACCACTGCGCCACCTCGGCTCTTATAACCTGCTGCACTTTAACCACTGCGCCACCTCGGCTCTCTAATAAACTTCTTAGTTTCCATCTAATGAATTACTGCAATAATAGCACTATTTTTCTGGTGCTGCAATATTGATTTTTAAAAGAAACTTGTTTCCAACCCTCTTTTTAAAAAAATTGTACAAAAAAGAAAAAAGAAACACACATTCACAAGCAAGAAGAGTAAGTGATCAGTGAAGCTTACACCCACTAACAATAAAATTTTATCCACTTTTTGGCTATTCAAAGGACCCATGGATAGGGCAGGCATATCTATTCTGATATTTCTTTGGAAGCTGCACAGACAGACACCTAACACTAATGTTCTTTCCTATATAGAAGAATCCTCAAAGATGGAAGAGACCATAATAACTTTGTTAAATCCATAATATTTATTTTTTTCTCAAAAGTTGTCTTGATTGGCTCGTAGGCTATTCTAAAATGAAGGTGGCATAGATCATAGCTCTGTGATGTCATCTCAGTCATCATTTGTAGGTGATGACAGTTGGTCACTTTGCTCTTTTTTCCTCCATTTAGAATTGTGTTATTACCAAATTTAAAACTGCAGCTTCAAAACAAGAAGTTCTTGTTTGGTGCATAGACCTGGATGTCTAGACCTATTTTTTACTTTTTGGGTGACATTAAATAAGTAACCTAAGGAATCTAAAGAAGATGAGAGTTTTGTTTTCAAAGCTAAAATTCTGACCTGAAAGAATTTGAAGAGGAAACCGCTAAAGTTTGAAAGGTTTAAATATATTAAAAGTAGAAAACTAACCAGGGAGAGAGTTGAAAGGAATATGGGGAAAGAATATTGCATCCAAACTGCATAAATTATTTGCACTGTAAATTGTTTAAGCAAATCACTGTTAAGAAAATGAAGCAGCAGGTGTAAAGGGCTCAAATCTCACTGACAAAGGGAAAATGAAATGCTACAATCAATCACTTGGGGAACTCACCCAATTATAATTTACAATCTAATGTGCATGCTAAAATATTACAACAATTCACTCATCAAAGATTTTTGCAGATAACTAATGCAGACTGTTCAGTGGCATATTCACTTACGTAACTGGGATGTTACCTAAGTAATAGAGTTATCATATGATCATTGTATCTGCATAGAGATCTATTTTTCAAGGTATCAGTTTGAATCAGCCTCTGCTGGCATTTCTGGCATTTCTGCTTTGTGAACTATTGGTCTGGCATTGTTGTCTAGAATTAAATCTGAAAAATGAAAAAATAAACACACACTCTCTCCTTGAAAATGTCTTTTTTCTGTGTAATTTCTTTAGAAGCATAAATGTCTATTCTCTCATTGATGAAGCAAAAGAATTCCATGCATAACTTCCATTAACATTAATAGATCTCACCTACATAAAATCAATGGTACATCAAGGGGAGAATGGACCTTGGGTAACTGATGGCAATACGGAATCTTTTTTTTTAATGTTTAAACGCACAGTCTGCTTAGTATATAGTGCAAATCAGGTCCCACTGAGTGAATGAAAGCCTTTTATCACTCGCTTCATCGTCATTTGCCTCTTTTCAGAAAACTGTCCAGGAGCAGCATTTTAACATCATGCTTTCTTTCTTATGCTTCTTTTTCTGTCAGTCAGAAACTAATATAAGGTCAAAAAATCATTTTAGACTTTTAATAAATGTATTGCTACATCCTTACATCTAGTAACATCACAGATAATATTTTACATGGAGAAATAAATACACTGTTATGGATTGTCATGATACCATCAATCAAGTGCCAGGAACTCTCAAAAAGTTAGGTTCATACCTGCCCTCTTTAAAAAGAGGAATAAGACCAAGTGGAGGTTTGATACTGGAAATGGATGCAAGAGGTGATTGTCTTCTTACATACATGCGCCTCCAGCAATATTTCCCCTGTGTGCTTGTATGGAAAATGTCAAATTGTTGGTTAATAACTAAAATTGCTAAAAGTGGCACAAATTGCCTCTCATACTAATTCAGGAAAGTGGCTCAATCCACCTCTACTATAAAATAGGGACCAAGGAGATGGGAGACACACAAGTTTTCAGATAGACTCCTTGTGTCCTTTCTTCTGCACAGAATGAACTTTTCTTTCCAATCTCCACCCTGGTGTGTGTGTCATTGGGTTTCCACACAACAGGCATGAACGCAGCATTTCTGGGACCTCAAAACAGCAAAATTTGGCTGTCCTGTGCTAAGAATGAGGAAAAGTGAGGTTTAAAGATAGAAGCAGCAACACATGATAACTATAACATATACTGAATTACCGGTAGCTAATCATGTATCACCAGTTTGGTTTCTTTATTAGTTTAAATTCATTTTTATTGCTCTAAACAAGACCTTTTAAACCTGCAAGAATCCTTGAACATATTTTCAAGTATCAGAGAACTCCAATAAATAAATCACAAATATGTTTTACAACATTTACATCAACAACTGAGCCACAACAGGCAAAAACCACTCACATTAGCATAGTATGATGAACACATTTTTAACAAACTTATTTCAAGTTTTTTTATTTTGTTTTCAATCACAATCTCTAATGAATCCCTAGTGACCTCTTGTGGAACCCATGGTTCAGGGGAGCCCCTGTTACAAAATTTACTCTGAACGCCTCAATCTGGGAATTTAGCATTTTCTGAATGTATCTATTTGGAAATTTTGACAGAATACTTGCTTTTAAGCATCAACCTCAAATCAGAACTACAAAGATGCAGTTTCTCCATGTTCTATGAATAGGAAGCTCCATCTGTCAAATTTCTGTTTATTATGAAACTATAAGACATATAGAATATTTGAAAAAATGTATAGGGCCTAATAAATAATAAAAAGTAACTACAAATGGAACTAAAGGAGAAAATGATTTGCTACTTTAGTTTTATTTCCTTTGAAAATTATACAAAGGGGCAGAATTAATCAAAAGTGAATAAATGATTGAAGTATCTGTGAACCTTATAAAATGTATGAAAAATATAAAAATAGATATAGCCCGACATAAGAGTTTTAAAATTCCCCTGATAATTTTTAAAGATGATAGTAATACAGAAATGGAAACAAATGCCACATTTTTTATGTAATACGTTCTATGGCAGTTTCAGAAATTTTCAACAAAAGTATTAAATATAACAGATCTGGAAAGAAATAACTTGCAGCTGAAAGTGAGATCTAGTGCCAACTACCGTACAGCAAAACAGACCAATCCAGAGGTAAATCCAATATTGCTATTTCATTCTAAATCCATCTTGACCAACAAAATATTTCCAGCCATCTGGATTTTATCAACAATTACCTATGACTAATTATCATTCTGGCTGGATTACAAAAGCTGAGGTTCAAACCACCTCTATGTCACCAATTGGAGAAGGTTGCTTGATATCTTCTAGCATGAAAATGATATTGTTAACTTCCAGTTCCCATCAGTCTTCCTTTATACACACACGATAATTGGAACTGCAATCCAAAAACACCTGGAGGCCACATCTTGCCCAACCACAGGAGCTTGGCATATGATGTAATGCTCTTAGTTTGTAACTTAACACTGAACTATGAATAAAAGGCTGTTAGTGGACAAAGATGACAGCAAGAGATAGACCTAAACTTTAGCAATTAAGTGACATCCTGAATCATTGAAGCGGTGCAAAATAATTTGTAAACCTCAAGGGCAAAGAAGAGGGAGAGAATCCCTATCCCCACCCCCATGTTGAGAGTTTAAAAAGAAATATTTCTTACAATATTTTTTTTAAAAATACTGCACTTTCCCTTTCTAACGAATGTGAAATACTTTTAAAAGCAGCATTTTAAACAATATAATTACAATTTTACTGGCAAAGAAATTTGCTAGTTATAAAAGTTATAATGTTATCAATTATTTCATTTCTATTAGATTTTGTATTAAATCAAATCAAATTTGTTTTAAATTATTGAATCACTATTCTGATGTCGAAAAATACTGCAGAATGTCCTTAGGTATTTGTCTAAGCTAGTAGAATATCTAATGTATTGCTCCCACCAGATATATACAACACCTCTGCAAATGTGCACATCTTCTTCTCCTGAACCAAAGTAAATCTGAGATTATTCACTTTTATTAACTGAACATAAATATATACATCGTGACACATTAGAGACTGTGGGGGTGGAATTAAAATAATACTGTGTAACAATTTATACAATTGCTAATTAGGTGGATGATTCAAATAATACTCAAATCCTGCTAAATTATGTCTGTGCATTATTGTTTTTTAAGGGAGATAATTTTGACACAGGCAATGATTTACTAAACAACAGAACTTCTCATTCCTTATAAGACACTTTCTAGTGTTGAAGTGTTTTTGTAGTGTTTAAATATTTTTTTAGTGAGTACTCGAAGAACATTTTGAATAAAACAATTATGTTCTCTATGCTTGTAATAGTCAGAGATATACTGTAGAATGCTTAGAGGGAAATTTTTCCAATACTGTAATGCTTTCTAGCAAATGGAGGAATAACTGAGGGGGAAAATTGAATTTTCATTTTAGAAGGACAGCATTACATAATTTGGTATAACACTTTTTTCTCCAAGGTAAACAGGGGTATAGCACTGTTTATATAACTCTGTAAATTATATTTTTAAAAACTTAATAATGTAAAAAAGCTGTAATTATAAATGTATATGTAATATACTTTAAACATAAACATTGAACCTTAGCATGTATCGCATTAAAATATGAGATGTTAGGATAAATCATTCTGTGCACAAATTTCTGTATATAAATATTCATTATATTTATTTCCTATCTTTCTCCTCAGGCACTAAACCATTAAAAATGCTTACTTTTATCTCCCATTGTTGTACTGTAACATCATTCCTTGCAACTACAACAAAAAAATCCACCTCAAGTTCTGATGCAATGTAACCTTTGTAGACAAGCCGAACAACCCTTAAGAAAATTTTCTGTCGACAGACTCTTTCTTACCCACTCCTGGTCAATATAATTACAGAACCATTTTTTCTCTTTAAGAAGCACACAACTGCTAATTCATTATAGACATAGTATATGTACTAACCTCATTCTAGCAGGATAATCTCATAATGGACATCAGTGAAGAGAGAATTAGTGGGAAAAGTATTAATAAAACAATTTAACAAAATCTCAGATTTTTTTTTCTTTCAGGGCACAGTCTCAATTTTATATTTTATTTCTAGTACTATCCAGCCTGAGCAGCTGGGAACAAAATTTTAGGCATCTCCCTGGGAAATGGAAGGAATTATCTCCCATAAAAAAAAATTCAGCAGAATAATATTTTGCATTTGTGACTTTTCTTTTAAGGAAACACTGGTTAGATAATGAAAAGGGAAATGAATCAGAAGAAAATAAATGATTTCAGTGTATTTGTTCTTACAATCACAATTTATTTAGTTTTGCTTTGGGCAAAATGCTTTGAATTCTTTTTTCACTAGCCACCTGATTGTATGCTTGAGGAAATTCCATGCCTTCTGATTTGTGTCCTTCTCCTCAACTAGGATAAGATTACAGGAATTCAGTTGTGAGAACTCACAAGTGGTCACATCTGTCCCCAAAAGAACAACCTGTGACTCTGAAAACTGTGGAACTGTAAGCCGAAAAAGAAAGCATCTGAGGGAGAAAACAGAACACTGAAGAATGATTGGGAGGGAAGGGGGGGAACAAAGGAAATTTTTTTAAAAAAACAAGCAAAAAGAGATGCCGGAGAACAAAGAGAGAAACTAGTCAGAAGGAAAGGGGGGAAAAGTGAGGTAAGAAAAGAGAAGGAGGAAGAGCTGCTCTCCCCCACCCGAAAAATTCCCTACCTTGCACAGGGATAATATTTGTAGGGATGAATATTTTTATTATGGTCACTGACTGGACAAGCAATTTGTTTTTGCAAACAATAATATGTTAATAATAAAGCAAAAACAAAACAAGATAATCACAATTGGCTGAGTGTTTGTCAGTGAATAATCAAAGTCTGCCTAATTTTATAGGAAGTGTAACACAATGTAGCTACATTCAAGGAGACTGAGTCATATTGATCTAATAATAACAACTGTACATAAAAAAGACCAAAATTGTTCGGACATTTTATAAGGTGATTGATGGAGCCCTTATAGAGGGTACAGTATAGCAGGACATCAGCTGTAGTTTCAATAGTCCCTTGTTCACAGGGGCACAATCTCAGCTCTAGGGGACTTTCTTGTATCAGCCCTCCAAAACTGCTGTGGCAATAAATGATGTTTATGCTTCCCCCCAGCAAAGACAGCAACCCAGGTAGTCCTCGACTTACGGCCACAATTGAGCTCAAAATTTCTGTTGTTAAGTGAGACATTTGTTAAGTGAGTTTTACCCCATTTTATGACCTTTCTTGCCACAGTTGTTAAGTGAATCACTGCAGTTGATAAGTTAGGAACATGGTTGTTAAGTGAATCTGGCTTCCCCATTGACTTTGCTTGTCAGAAGGTTGCATAAGGTGATCACATGACCTTGGGATGCTGTAACGGTCGTAAGTATGAACCAGTTGTCAAGCATCTGAATTTTGATCACATAACCATGGGGCTGCTACAAAGGTCGTAAGTGTGAAAAATGATCATAACTCACTTTTTTCAGTCCCGTTGCAATTTTGAACGAAAGGTTGTAAATCAAGGACCACCTGTATAATAAGATCAATTAATAAATATACTTAAGTGTTAAATTCTTATCATGTTATGAACATATTTAAAGCAGCCAAAGGAAAAGTTTACTAGCAAATGATAAATGGGTTCAGTTCTAATTGTATACGTGTACATAGAGAGCCATCCATTATTGTTTAGCTGGCTGCTTTATCTGCAGTACAGAACTTTACCATTTCACAGCTAAGGAGATTTTTACATAGGAATCCAAGACCCTTAACTTTAAAATGAAAGAGATTCAAAATATACCTTTCTTCCATTGTATAGAAATTTCTGACAACAGTGAGTATCTTTCAAAACTACACTGTTGAGCATACTTGCGGAAGATAAAACTAACTTGAACATATCTCCTTCCAACAATGGTGGATACACTTTCGACATATAAAGTGAAATCTCACAAAAATACTGTATCTTTATGAAAATGAAAAAAAAACGTAAATGCTTTCATATATTGGAGTACTCATTTGCAAGTAGAAGAGATCCACATTAACAAGAAGTGGGTTGGCTTTGTTAACTTGTCTGATAAGTCATCCCACATACCAAAGTCATACATTTTCTAATGATGCTTGTCCTAAAGCCATTACCTGCAGAGTTAATATCTATTTTTCTCAAAAAGTAGAATTTTATGTGATCAATGTAAAGAGGAAAAAATGTAGACAAAAATAGGACTTCATCTAAATGCCATAGCAAAAGTTAATAAGGAAATCTAGCAATGTAAAATTAAACATTTCGTGGGAAGACTACTCAGCTTAATCAGACATGATTCATCCTTGTTCGATAAGCAAACTATTGCCATGATGATTAAACAGGCCCTGTAATAGGGACAATTACATGATATTTTGCTACCAGAGGATGGCTTTAAACATGCAACAATGCAGTGGAGTCTCTGTACCCAGGAAGAAAGAGGTAAAAAATGTATATACAATCCTTATAGAAACAGCTTTTTTAAAAAAAATTAAAATAATTTTTGTATTATTTCTTTTCAGTTGTGATATCTTTTTTTATGCTAAATATGCTGAAGACTTTGGAACAGAATGTGCATGAAACAAAATTAGCACACAAAGATTTCCTGCAATCATAAATGGAACAGCACGGAGAATGAAAATTCTTCCAGTTGTTTATGCTCTGTAATCACTATTATTTTCTGAACAGCTCCATGTACATTAAATAGAATAATTTATTGTTTACATGCCTAAAACTAAGTATTCTTTTTCAGAGAAGAAAGCTTTTGTCTCAGTGTTAAAAATAAAATGGATCTAGAGGAAATTGGGTGGGGGAATTGTCAATTCTTCAAAAGAGTTATACATTATTTTTATTGGATTTTGTTTTATAAAAACAGTGCAGTGTTCACAGTTGTGGGACAAATTGTAACTAGAAGTTCAGCCTTACTGCCATTTTAAGACTTATCAGAAGAACTTAATTCACAAAAGAAAAGAGAATGGGGAAATGTGTGTTTCTTGTAGAAGGTGAATCAAGTAGAAATTTTGGGGTTCAGGCCAAGAATGACTTGACTTCCAGTCTAGTATTTTTGTCTGTATTTCACAGCATAGATTAACAGGAATGTTGTGTCTTCTCTGTTTCCCAGCAATCTCAACACAACTAAGATTGCTGGGAAGGGAATGTGGAAGACTCTACTCCCTATTTTCCAGTCCTGCTGCTAAAATACCAACTATATACCATCACTGATTATTTTCTGCAACACCGTTCAAGACCCTGAAAGACCAGAGCCCTTTCAATCCAGAAGACAGACCTTTGATGCTTTGGTGTCTATTCTGAAAAGAGTTCTATCATCATTCAGCCTGTAGGTGGAGATTCATTTGGTTGCAAGCATTACTAACTATATAGCCTGCTCAATATAAAGATCTGAGTATTGGTTGAAACAGATACTGGTTGCTGTTTCAAAGGGAGATTGTGGCCATTGGGCCTTGCAAAAAGTAAGCCTTCCAGATTCAAGACACATACCATAACCATGTGAAAAGGAGGCAGAGAACTTATGGGCACTCAGAATAAGCCAGGGGCTGTGGGTTGCCTACTCTGCCCTAAAAGGAAGCTGCTCCTGTACATAGCCTTCCAAACAATCCCATTTAGCACCATGCCAGAAAGCACAGTTCTCATCAATTAGCTATTATTAGCTTCAATTACCTCAATTAGGATTTCTCACAGAAGATGCAAAATTAGATACCCTATTCAATTTTTCAGAAATCTCTTGTGGGAAAAGGATTTAAGAATTTCTGCTTCTATTTGTTTTATGTATGTCACAGGATAGTCTTTTTTATAGAATCATAGGGCTGGAAGGGACCTCGGAGGTCTTCTAGTCCAACCCCTGCTCAAGCAGGAGACACAATATCAGACAAATGGTTGTCTAGTCTCTTCTTGAAAGCCTCTAGTGATGGAGCACCCACAACTTCTGAAGGCAAGCCATTCCACTGATTGTTCTAACTGTCAAGGAATTTTTCCAGTTATTTAGATTGGTTCCCTCCTTGATTAGTTTCCATCCATTGCTTCTTGTTGCCAATGCTTCTGGTGCTTTAGCAAATAGGTTGGCCCACTCTCCTTTGTGGAAGCCCCACAAATATTGCTATTATATCACTCCTAGTCTTCCTTCATTAAACTAGATAAACATTTCTTACATTCCAGAAAAATATATCTTCCCCCAAATCAAAGACCTCACCCAAAAAAAATAGGTTTTTGTTTTAATATCCATCTCCATTTTTTCCTTTCCATCCATTTTCTTTCTATATATTCCTCCAACTCTTCTTCTATATGTATGCAGGTCTCTCTCTCTCTCTCTCTCTCTCTCTCTCTCTCTCTCTCTCTCTCTCTCTCTCTCTCTCTCTCTCTCTCTCTCTCTCCTCTCCCTCTCTCTCCCCCTCTCTCTCTCTCTGACTTCTTGTTCTGCGTTGTGCTGATATAACTTTTAATTTTATTTTATGCATTCACTAAACTTTTAAAATACGTAATGAATGTTATTTTTATCTAAACTAATCCATTATTGAGTTTCAGCATTGTTCTAAAATGAACAGGAAAATATGATACCAATGTATAATCAAATATTTAAATTAGATCTGCTTCATTTGACCTTTCCCCCCCCCATGACATCTCCATGATCTGGTCCTGATATTACATTAAAAATGGCATTTCTGTGGTAAATATTGCTGTTCCAGATCTGCCACAGCACTGCCAGTTACTAACATATTGGTACATAGACCTCAAAGGCTGACATAGCACAAACTTGTCCGATTCCCATCTATGTGTCACTAAAATTTTTCCCCCTTTGGGATTCCCTATGAAATCTCAACAATGAACCATCTGTAAATCTCTCCAGTGTCCAACATAACTGCCAGAAAAAAAACTTCAGTCCAAGGCACATCTGCCTGTTATTTCCCCCCCCCCCCCAGTGTATTAGCAAGTCAGCAGATGGTGCATTTTCCTTTTAAGGTGCTGTTTTTCTTTCCTATCATGCACAATAAAACAGATGATGGAAGCCACACCGTATTTACCCTTAAGTAGCTTTCCAAGAACAAATACGACTAGACCAGAGAAAGCATGATACAGTCTGAAGGCTCGTTTGTTAAGCTGTTCTGGACTAATGGACATATTATCATACAGATTATTTTGAATCACAAGCTGCAAATCATTTGGCTTGGTGTCTTTGCTTTGGTTCCCCCCTATCATTTTCATTTCCTTAAAACATTTTTTATTGCACTGATTTATTTATTTTTAAAATGAATGTTTATAAAAAATAAAATAAACACACAATTAAATCAAAGAAGTTTAAATACTCAAGATAGGTAAATATGTGAAAAATGTTTGAGATTAATGTTTAAAATCCAGCAATTGTGACACTAATCTTATGGATACATATTAGATTGCTGCAGCTTTATGACTGGAAAATAAAATCTCTCCCATCAGCCAATGGCCAGAAAGCTGTCTTTCCTGGCTTGCTCTCTGTGGATGTGATAAGTGCCATCATTTCCACAGGAGTTTGATGGTGGATGGGCGAGAGTGATTGGTATTGTGGCCCAGCATATGGAGAGCCCCAGGTTGAGAAAAGTTAGCCAAAGTACATGAGCAGATTGCAGTGGGAATACGTTATTTTTTGAATACTGAGTTTGACACTCTTTACAGCAAATTTTTGCAAAATCATTAGAGTGATAAATGTCAGAATCACAGCAAAGGTACATAAGAGTTAGGGTTCATCATTAATTCAATCCATGTAATATTGTTGATGCTCTTCACTGAAGTAATGACAATCTGAACTGACTGTATCAATACATACTATTGTATTCATACAGTATATTGTAGTTTCTCATAGATCTTAGCAGGCCACTCAGATCAAAAGAAAATAAACATGCAACATTTAAAAATGCATGCATTAGTCTGGTGTCGAGCATATTCCTTTCTAAAGCATTTATGCACTGTTGGAAGTCTATTTCCAAATAGCATTTTCAGTTCAGTAAAAATGTAACAAAAATTTGGCTATGCCAGCAGGAATGTCTTGTCTTGTTGCCAGTAAATTAATTTATCATGCATATCGAACATTATACTTAGATATAATAAGTACAAGAAGTTTTATTGCTGGTTCATTACTCCAGTCTTGATTGTTAAATGAATAATTGCTTAGCTGTAAAAAGCTAGAAAAGAAACAAAACAGATTGGATCCTTCTTCCATATGTGATGGCAATGTTGCAAAGCTTAACAATACTGAACAGAACTTCATCATAGAATCAAACAAATCTGGAAAGTCATAATCCCGTTTTGAGAGATTTTTATTAACCGCTGAACCATATACCATATTTTTCAGAGTATAAGACGCACCCCCCCCCCAAAAAGAGGCTGAAAATTTGGGTGCGTCTTATACTCTGAATGTAGCTTTTTCAAAGTTTTTTTTCAGCCCTAACGAGGCGCTAGCGAGTGAAGCGATCTTCCGCACTTTGCCTGCTTTTCTCATTCCTGCTCCCTCCGACAATCAGCTGTGCTTTAGAAGCTGTTTTTTATCCCCAACCAGGGGATAAAAAGCATGCACATGCGCTCAAAACCAGCGAACTAATGCGCTGAAGATGACCAGACTAAGGAGGCTAGCCAGATGAATACCTGGTAGGCAGAATTTTTTTTCATATTTTCTTCCCCAAAACTAAGGTGCATCTTATACTCATGTGCGTCTTATACTCCGAAAAATACGGTAGGTCTTTAAAACTTGCTAAATTGGCATTATGTATGTTAAAAGCTGTGAAAATTTTATATGCTCTTTATTGGGGGGGCAATTGATTCCCCCTAGGGAAGAATGATTAATCAAATTGTGGGAATATTGCTTGGATGTCTAGAGTTAACTTCATATTAAAAAATTAGCCTGATGTATTATTCAATTTTATTTGGAAACGTTTTCAGACTACAATCCCAAGCATGAAAACGTGTTGCATCCAAAATTACATTTTTAGATGTTATATTTTATTTGACACATAATCTAAAAATATTTTGCATATTGCCTTAATATAGCATTTATTGTCTACAGTTTTCCTTCCTTCCTCCTATTGACTCCAATTAGGTTAACTGGGTATTTTTAAAGTTTAATACAGACATGTTTTAATTTAGAAATTGGGTCTGTACCATTCCATTGGTTGGGATGGGAAACTGGATCTGTACTTTTAAGCTTTTTAATAATGCATTGTAGTAATGTACTAGAATTTTAATTGGGAAATAAAATAAACTGGAAATGGAGAGATGGAAAGTCACCAGCTCAGAACCCTAACTTGGTTTCATGACTTAACAATACTGGACAGAACTTACTTTCTTGTGTCATAAAATAAACCTTTAGATGGTGTATTTGCAATAGATTTGAGTGATTTAAAATGTTAAGCCGCTACACTTATAAATCTCTTGCCTTGCTACAGCTCAGAAGCAAAGGCACTAATGCTGATAGCTAAGGGTTCTATTCTTCATTCAGTAGATGGACAGAATTCTTGGGACAAAAATGAATATATAACACCATTAAGTAATATTTATAGATTGATGGAATTGCAGGGTAGATCTGGAATAATCAATCCCATCTAATTCAGTTTATAAAATAAACTGGATGGATAAGAATCCAAATCTATGGTTAAATAAGGTAAAGATTCCCCTCGCACATATGTGCTAGTCGTTCCCGACTCTAGGGGGTGGTGCTCATCTCCGTTTCTAAGCCGAAGAGCCAGTGCTGTCTGATGACGATTCTGTGGTCATGTGGCCAGCATGACTAAATGCCGAAGGCGCACGGAATGCTGTTACCTTCCCACCAAGGTGGTCCCTATTTTTCTACTTGCATTTTTACATGCTAAATATGTTCTTATTTCTTACTTAGTGGCTAGCATTATATTAAGCATCATCCTCTAATACCATTACCTAATTTATCTTTTTTTTCATATCTGTGTAAAATATTTGTGAGGAATTGAAATACTGGCCTTAAAATATTTTCCTTTTAAAACATTCTCACACAAATCAAATGATCTAATATTTAGTACCTGTGTATTCTGTTAACTATTACCTATTCTTTAAATACCCCAGAAAAAAGTGAAAAACCAAATGGACATAGCTGTCATTTGATTTCAGCTTCAAGAATCTTATAATCATGTGTGTTTTGGCTTTGAGCACAGAAATTCTTATATGAAATATTATCGTTGAATGGTGTATTGTATAGACAGACAGACAGCAGACATAGATATGTTATTTATTGAGAGACTATGTGTCATTGCAACACAACTTATGTCAATGATTCAATAAAATGAAATGTCATTGACTAAATAAGTATTATCTTTAACCTATCCTATCTCCCCCACTTTTAAAGGTAGGTGTAATGTATGACTAATGTGGACTTTTCCAATTAAATATTTAATTGGTAGCTAATATTAATATATTTTGAAATATAATCAACAATATTTAATTTGTGGCTAATGTTAATATACTTTGAATTATAAGCACATGTCCTAACCATCTTGCTAAAATTATCAAGAAGTGTGAAACTCTATTCTCTGACAAAAGACTTGTTAGAGAATATTTCTTGAAATATTATTAACAGATAAGGAAAAACCTTTATTGTCCTCAGCAAAGTGCTGTCCAGGGTACTGATCATAAATCTTGAATATCACATATAAACTCTTATTTATATTTATATAAATATTTACATTATTTATTTTATTACATGTCTATTTTGAATTATAAGACATATTTAGGTAGCATACACGAGGGTTTTCCTATTTTATCCTCCCAACAATTATTTGAAATAGAATAGAGAGAAAAATAGACTACTTCAGTTGCTCCATCAAAGGGTATCAGCAGTTTTGGGAAAATCAAAAATAGTTTGAATAAAATTAATTAATCAAGAAACCAAAAATACCACAAATAACATCACCACCAATAACATTAATATGCTCAATACCACATTCTTGAGTTCTAAGATACAAAACAATATTAAAGAACAAATGCTGTTGTATTGAATTGCTTTATGGAGTAAAACATAGTTTGCTGACCAGTACAAGAAAAGCCACAGCTGAAGCCATTAACCCAGGTGTAACTCTAGGAAATTATTATGTGATTAAGGAAGATGCATTCTCCCCTTTGCCAATTTTGAGTGAAAGAGGAAGACAAACTGTGGGTACATAAAGGCTAATTTCTACAGCCATTATACTACAGGCATTCCCTGGGTTATGTACACTTTCCACCCAAAGAATTTGGGCCCAAGCTTATTATTATGCATTCTGCAATTCACACTGTATAAATGCCTAGAAATAGTGGTGACTATTTTGCACATGGGCAAAATGGTGGGTATCAGTTTTGTATCTCTTGGAATAATGTAATTTAGGTATTGTCTATATAAAAAATTGAAGAACTTGCAATATTTTGCTTTTTGGAGCACTGATAAAAGTTTGGAAATGTAATCATTTTATTAAAATGTATATGCTATACATGAAGCAGAGCAGGACATTTGCCTTTTTAAAGCATTTACAAACGATGTATTATTTAAATCATCTTCCTATATCTGATGTGGAAGAAAACTTTGGCAAAAGAATTATAATTAATTACTTCTAAACAGTCTGGAAATTGTACTCTGAATAACAAAAAAGAAACATACTGTATATAAGGAGTTCCTTTTAAAATATTATATAAATGCTTTTTATTAATAATAGCATTTCCAAAGATGCTGAAGGTGTGTTAATAACTGCTGTCCAGCTATATTATTTTCCTGTAAAGCATGGACAAGTATACCTTTAGTTTCTGAAAACTGTACTTAGAAAACAAACAAACAAAAGAAAGCTAGTTAGCAAAAGTCTGTAGAGGAGATGGAAAAACCATTGTAGAATTACTTTTCTCATAAAAGTAAACCCACAAAGTTCATGTCCTAGATTTGATACGTAATTTTTTGTGGTGATGAAACCTCTGAAGTAATCACTAAATACAGAGTATACTTACCTACATAACTTTATCTCAGAAGTTCCTAAATGTTTTAGACAAGTGAGCACATTTGAAATATTGACTAATGTATCGTATATTAGGGCAATCTCACAAAATAGTTGCTCTGGTAGGCAATGCCACTGACAAAATTGTAATTTACTAGAAGCCTTCCCCTCCATTCCAGGTTTGCTATTCCAGGATTCTTGTTATTGTTTTGGGTACAGCGGGCATTATTTAGACAGAGCACTTAACTCACCCGTCTGTCATTTTGATTATCTAATAAACATCTCTGAGATATATGTGAACCCCCAAAACATTCTCTAAAATAAATAATATGAGTAAAGGTGACACTTTGCTTTGCAGCATGCCAGTTTCCCATAAATAAATAAATAAACAATCAATCCATTTCAGATTAAAGTTAAGTTGGATATGAATGTTTCTGGGTACCAAAAGAAATGTTCAAAGATATTTCATTGAATTCAAGAACATTCTGCATTCAGAGAAGATGGAAATGGCATGGTGGGATAGGAAACAGGATACTCAAGCAGTAAGAAATCTAAGCCAGCTTTAAGTTAGGGTTAGGGTTTTAACACATGAGCATGATAATCAAGAAGCTGACTAAATGGCCAAATCAACATTTCCAGTCTTGGGCAAGATGTGAAGCATTATCTTGGGAGTATCATTGTGATAGTTGGTTAGTAGTATAGTTGCTAAGGATACTGTGAGCTGCTGTCTCGCCTCCATCCAACTTCTCTCTTATAGTATTATTAAGGTGCATTTTGTGCTTTTTGACTTGGCAGCTGAAAATTCTAGAATTCTTAACTAGCGCTTGGGTTTGGGTGTTTTTTGTGCCATAGGTCATTTGGCACAACCATTTATATTCTGGTGATTTATGGAATGGATTATTTTGTTAGGAAAACACATGGAAAGCTTCAAGATCATATTATAAAGAATAGTTTTAGCTGTTATTTCAACATTAAAGGGCTCTTAAACCTACATAGGATTCACCCATACATAAGGAAAATGAGCATAGAAAAGAAGATATTTTTTTCTACACACCTAATGGATGGCAAATGGAGGTATGGCTATTATGTACATCATTGGCATAACTGATGCAACTCCTTGATTCTCTCACAGTCCAGTTCTTTTAGTGCATCAGATCAAGAGATGCCGCTTTTCTAAAGGTCTGTATGTGAGACTGTATTCAGAAGTGCTTGTGAATTAGTTGAGCTGGATTTTCACTGAACTTTGTCAAGCTTGGTGTCACTTTAAGCATTACTTTAGTTTAAATGAAAGAAGATTAATTATCTTTTAAATGCCCAACAGGCACAATGAGAAAAAGTGACATTTCCCCCCCACTATAATATCCTGTTTGTAAAATTCTCTCTCCAAAGTTGAATTATGGCACCTGTCTCCTATATTTTAGGTCAAAATCTGCTTACTTGTGGGCCTTTCAGGTATTGCTGAATCTCCATCAGGCCCTGCCAGATGTCCCCTAAGTACTGGGAATTGTTGGTGCAGCAACATCTAGAGAGCCATAATTTGCTGGCAACTGTTAAAGATGCTGAGACAATTATTTTCCTTTTCCCAGCCCTCTTGTAGAAGTAACCTTAAATACTTGGATACATGAAAAAGATGTGCAGGAACAGTTAAGGCGACTCAGTTCTGGGAAAGGAGAAGACATGAGAAAAAAAACCCCCTCAAAATATGTTGTCTTTTGTACCTGTTTGGTACAAAAGGAGGCAGAGGGAAAATTTGCAGGCTTTTGAGATGCTATTATACCCTCCTATAATCTTTGCACTGTTTCATGGTCTGGCCTACCTCAAAGGCTTGACATTTCTTAATTGCTGATATAATTTTCTTTATACTGGTCTTTGTACACTGTACAATGTCTTTGATGCTGTCATTAATAATGTATCATTTGTACTTATTCAAGTAATGTAAAAAGATTTAAAAGATATTGTAAACTTTTCTGAACATTTGAAAGGTTAATTTATACATTTTACAAATCAGTCAACTATTCCCACTTACTACTTGTTTCAAAACAAATTATTTTATCCCTGATCTTTTTTGGGGGGGGCTCTTCTCTATCTCTGGTTATAATCACAATGTATATCTATCTACCTATTTATCTATTGTCAGATCAAGAAAAGTGCTATCACCTTGGTTCTTGTAGTAAGGGTATTGCAGCTTTATACAAAATATTGACTTAAAACAAATCAAACCTATTAAAAGGAAATCCTCCTCTGTAGTATATGAATAACATCTTGCGAGCCATGTGTTCTTTTTCACTTTTCTAGAAATTATTTTCATGTTTTTAATTATTTGGATTGTACCGCATAACTAGTGCTTTGTTTCCCCAGCTGCTCAAACCACACCTGCATGATAAGCTCAAACATTATAAGAAACTATTTTATATGAATGAATATAGCAGTCATCTTTATACATAAGGTATTTTATGAGGTTGATACTGTGTTTCCCCGAAAATAAGACCCTGTCTTATATTTTTTTGAACCCTGAAATAAGCGCTTGGCCTTATTGCCATGCACTCAAAAGCCCGATTGGGCTTATTATCGGGGATGTCTTATTTTGGGAGAAGCAGGGTATCATTAAAAAATGTTATATCTCCTTACTGATTAAGTAATTTGAGATTAGGCAACGTTGGCCTTATAACTAAAGGCTACTCTATTGAGACTATAAAAATCCAGATGAATACTACATGGCAGCCAAGAGTGATCATCGAGATCTTTGCAGTCCAGTTATGTTAGCCTTGCAATCTTACATCTTATCTGAAACTTCTCTGTTATTAGGAAAGGAACTGACATAATTGAACTCTGAGTAGTTGAAGGTTTTTTTTTCCTATTGCAAACACAATCAGGAACACAGTCCCTGGTTAGCCTAATTTTTATGCTGGAAGCCAGTAAGGTGATTCATGCTTTTACAATAGAAGATATGATAGGAAGCAGCCTGATTACAGGGAAGTGCTTGAGGTTGGGGAAGGTTGAAGAAGTCATACATTAATTGGATCAACCTCACTGCAGAATTTCTTTCTGTGTAATTATGCATGTGTAATTGTATGTATGTGTTCATTTTCTTAAATTAACATGGGTGGCAAGAAAAAAAAGCAAAGTATTCCCCAAACAGCAATAATTCCTCATATTATTTAAAGTTTTAGAATAACAAAATGTATAAACATAGGAAATTACAAATATTGCTGCAGCTAGATTTTCTTAGCTTTAAAGCATTTCCAGTCTCACCTCTGGTCCCATTCAATTCCAAGAAGTAGATTAGGATCACAGGGTATCAGACTTCCTTTGCAGAAGTCTTCATTTCATTCCATTGTCCCCTTGTTTATAAGTATTGCTTTTGTCTAAGCCCATTTTCTCTTACACACTAATAATGGAAAGCTTGCATACTGTAAGACACCAGATCCATAAATGATGATGCAGTGAAATAGTACACAAATATGCTCATATATTATATCCTTTTTAATGTTACCCTAACTGCTAAGCAGAAGTACACTCCCTCAAATTTCAAGAAAGGAAGGGGAGGGAATTTTTACTTAAGTTTGAAGCAATATTGTTATATCAAAAAGCCATCATAAGGCAATGGTTAAGATCACATGAAATGTACAATTAGTGAGGGAATATATTTATTAATTATACTAAAATGGTTTTGGTTGGTGTATTGGAGGGAGGGAGGGAGGGAGGGAGGGAGGGAGGGAAGGAGGGAGGGAGGGAGGGAGGGAGGGAGGAAGGAAGGAAGGAAGGAAGGAAGGAAGGAAGGAAGGAAGGAAGGAAGGAAGGAAGGAAGGAAGGAAGGAAGGAAGATCTCTGAATGATATTCTTCCCCCCAATGTGCTTCAAATGAAATTGATTCATGTTTATTTTAAAAATCATATAGATCTTTCTTCTGCTGATTATGTATGATTTACAGAGTTTGGTGTAATGTCAATTTTACAGTGCAGTTGTCCGATTATCTACTTAAAAGTAAGCTGTAGTTATTTCAATGGGTTTTACTTCCAAGTAAATAGGTGAATAAATACAATGAAAAATGAAGAGTGGTTGAGCCTGTGTAATGGTTAATATTAGTCACTTTCACTCCTTCAGAAACTCCATTAAAATTAAGTGTTCCCTTTGAACTAATGCCAAGGATACAAGAATAAATCAACAAGATTTAGGTGGGGGAAACAATAGATGAGAATCATGCAAATTTTGACAATTCTCTGACTTGCCTCCCCTCTCCTCCCAGATTCTGTTGGATGGTTGATGTATGAATTAATAGGAAGCATATTCTGAAATCCTTCTTTGGTGAAATTGTCTGAGTTAAGTTGTGCAGAATCAAATATACTGGCCAATATAAAGCACTAATAATAATGTCTTTAGGTTATAAAGAGGTGCACAATTTCAATTCTAACTTTGAAAATGAGTAATTTAAAGGATCACAAGCAACCTCCACCTTACTATATATATTATTTAGCTACTCAAGATGTCATCTGAATGTATACCCTGCAAAGGGACCTTTTCAGATACTGTGCAAAGTTGATTGCTGAACATCACAACTTATGGAGTTATATCTTTTCCTTTACACAAGTGGATTGAAAGTGTTCCAGGGAGTTCTAAACAGAAGATGAAAATAGCGATCTGTCATCATATAGATATATTTCACTCTCACCACATAAATACAAAACAGTCAAAATATCCAGAACATTCCAAATAAAGGTTAGTAGCAAGGGGCTCACCTTCACCCACAGATTCATTCATATATGTTTCTGCACTAGATGCCTAAAACTTCAGACGTAAATAATTTACAATAAAATTATTCTGAGAGTTTTCATGTTATGCTCTCTCTTGTTCTTTCTGTTCTAGAGTAAACTCTATATGTACTACCTTTCTTTCTTTCTTCTTCTTTTTTTTTTTTTGCTTTTTCTTTTTGGATTGAAAAGTTTGGTGGCATGTATTTTGTACAGTGTAAACGCAAAGTATCAAGAGATTTCCAATCCTTCTGCCTCCAAAAACAAAAGAAAACAGGCTAAAGTAATTAGTTATTACATGGTATCTTGTTTTCATTTGCTGCTTCTGGCAAACTTATAAAATCATGTAAAAAGCCGCAGCAGCAGCAGCCAGGAATAAATCTGTGGTTAATGGGGAGATTTTCAAATAAGGTAAAATGACAATTTTACATAAGAGCACAAAATTAATACAAAATCAAATGGGACACTACTGTACTTTGCATTTTGCATTAGGTTTGGCTTAGGAATAAACATTACCAAAGAAAATCAAAGGGGGCAAAAATCGATACTTCCAGTTTAAAACGTTGAATATATGGTTTGAGAGCGCTGAAACTGCAGGCACATCAGTAATTCTATAATGCTGCCTTGGGATTATTCTTTTTTGTTTTGTAGAGACCAAATTCTGATCGTTTAAAAAAAGCTGTATAAGGATTTTTTTTAAGCTTTAATTTTTTTGCACCCATATATTGTTAATGAGGGATGTGCACAGAGGTGATAATTTGTATATTTTTGTCTGGTTTCCTTCCAGACGTTAACAAAGAAAAATAGCTTATTTTTTGTTAAAAATAGGCTAGACGCAAATGCTGCTAAGTCTGTAAGCCTAATGCAAAATCTTTTTTTTTTTGAGGGATGGAGGACGGTGGAATTGGAAAATGACTGCAACATTCCTTAAACTGAACAAAGTCGGCGTTTAAAGTGAGCTTTCATCGTAAGCATTCTAGGGTCAATATTTCAAAGCTAAATCAGTTCCCAGCTGCATTACCTGAAAGGACGGTTGGCCTCACTCGGCTTACACCCACATTCACAACTTGGAAATGAGGCTGGAATCCTAGGTACACTTACCGGAAGTAAATCCCATTGAAGTGAAACTGCTGAATACCCGCAGCGCGCCTCCTTCCACTTAAAAGTCAATAGGTTTCGTGCCCGAGAGTTCAGTCTGGCATTGGGGGCATACGGACGTCGGGGCAGGAGGAGGCGGCGCGCATCTTCAGGATGATGTGCAAAATAAGTTATCCCTTGGTAGGGTACTGTTGCCCTTGAGGAAAGAGGGCCTTTCTTAGATTTGTGCTTTAATGCAACACTGAGCAACCAACATCCGCCAGGCAGGCTGGAATAAGAGGATTCGTGGGGCTACGTACGCGCGGGCAGCCCCCACCTTCCCAGCACAAAATACACTTCAGCTCCAACCAACCCTTCAAGCCTCCCCCTGAACATCCCCCCCCCCCCCACCTTTCAAACTCAAAGCTGCTTTCTCGCGTTGGCCGTCAACTTGAAGGAAAGGACGTCGCGTCCAGCAATTCAGGCCCCTCTTCTGCTCTTCCCTCCCCCCTCCCGCAACACGACGTCTCCTCGGTTTTAGGCCTAGTTTCTAAAACGCTCGCAGACGCGGCCTTCCACAAGCAGCGCGCTCGGCGCGTCTTCAATCTCTCCTTCCCCACCCACCCCGACTTTCCCCTCCCCCCTTTCAACAGCTCGCGGGCCGTTTGGCGGGTTCCCTCCGTCCGTTTACTGCCAGCGCGTGACTTCGTCTAGTTGCTTTTCCCAGCCGGCGTTTCTCGAGGGTTTTCAAGGGTTGGGCGCGCAGAGCGAAAGCGGGGAGGCTCCCGGTTTGGAATGCGCGGGCGGGAGGGGGGCAGAGGATTGGGGGAGCAGGAGCCGTGAGGAAAGAGCATGTGGATGGGCGCAATGTATACCGGACAAGAGGGGGCATCTAACGCACGGGCACTCCATAAATAATCAACACAGACAAAGAGGATAAATATAAATACAGCGAAAGTCCCCGAGAGTCAGTCCAGCGCCTTTTTTTCCGCGCTTTCTTTACCGGCGGTCCGGGAATAGGGCTCGAAGGCGGAGGAGCTGAGATATCGGGCCGACAGTTCTTGCAAGTTCCCGGCCAGAGACCCGGCCATTGCTAACGGGTTGGAGGAGAGCCGGCTGGCCACCGAGCCTAGCAGGGTGGGCACCGGGAGGCTGAAGAGGTTGTGCCCGCCGGGCGGAGAAGGATGAGCCGGGCCGGCGGCGGCGCTGCTGACGGCCGAATGGTGTGGGGAGCCGCCCGCTGTCCCTGATCCTGAGCCGCCGGTGCGGCTAACGAGGCTGGGGGCTCGCAAGGCCGAGCCTAAGGCGCTGGTGGCGCAGGGGGGAAGCAGGCCGGGCAAGCCGGGCGGGGAGAGCAGGCGTCCTTGTTCGAGGAGTCGCAGGACGCTGCATGTAGCCGCGGTCTCGGACACCACCGACTTCATCTCCGAGTCTTTGCCTTGGTCTTTTTTCTGCTTTGTGCGTCGGTTCTGGAACCAGACTTTGACCTGCAAGGAGGCGAGGGAAGAAGGCATAAGGACAAAATCAGCGTCATCTAGCGCGGCCTAGCAAAGGCCTCGGCCTTCTTAGGCCCGGAGCAACAGAGGAAAGGGCGCCATTGTCCCTCCCATCGGAGTTCTCCGCCTCTTTCCAGAGGCCTCCACAGGAGGACCGCGACCGGTTTGGGAGCTCCTGGGGCGACGGAGATTTCTCAGTGGGAGCCAAACGGCTTGCGGCGGAAACCTCTTGTGTGTGCGTGTGCGGCCGGCTGGGGAGCGCGTGGATGTCAGAGAGCGAATGGAAGAGCGAGCACGGAAGTCTGCTCATTTCTACGAAGATCGCGAAGCCATGCTGCACTCTGTAAAGCGCAACTGGAGTGACTGGGAATTGCAAAATCTTCACCTTCGGCGCCGTGAAGACACGCGTGTATTGTGGACTTCAGCTGTTTTGGGCAATGGCTTGTTTCAGAAGCCGCAGGAAGCGTCCAGAAAAGCTTCGGCATGTGCATGGACGTGCATGTACTGAGGAGCGGGGGTGGCCTCTCTAACAAAATAAGGTTGAAAAAAGAGTTACGTGGAGGAAGCCGTCGCGCTTCGTTTTCCACGCTTTCTCTGACTGTGTCCCCACAGCTAGTTTTTCAGAAACAGGTTTTGGGGGATGGGGGATGAAACCATAACGAATTAGTTGAAACCAGGCAACACTCCTATGCCCTTGGAAAGGCACTATCCTCAGGTCCCTGATACAAGGTGGTTTGTCGTTGTTTAGGCACTCCTACCTAAATACATTTGCCATTTTTTTTTCTCTCCCATGGGTCTCATCTGCAGGTAGCAGCTTTTGGAAGATTTTGGCTAATTTAGGTTTCCCCCTGAAAGGCAGAGGGCAGAGTGTCATCCACCTCAACGCAGGCCTGAGCGATCCCCATCCTGTCAGCTACTTCAACCCTTCCCAGCTATCCCTCACTTAGGTTCCTATGGCAGGCCACGCTTTGGCTGTAGAGCCGCTTTCGTTTGCCCGTTACCAACCCGCCTAAATCTGACAGGCAAAGAAATGCTAATTAGCTTGTCAGAGAGGTTCGTTATAGTACCTCTTTTCTAAGAACTACGAAACTAATCCTTCCTTCCTTCCTTCCTTCCTTCCTTCCTTCCTTCCTTCCTTCCTTCCTTCCTTCCTTCCTTCCTTCCTTCCTTCCTTCCGTTCCTTTCTTTTAATAGGATGTTCAAGCAGAAATAATAAAGCCATTCCTGTTCTCCTTTGTGGTAAAATGTACAACAAATTTCATCCTATTTCTTTAAATAATATATTTAAAACATCACAAACATAATATTTTTGGTAATGTATCTGTTTCTCTTTTTGAATCTGACTACCTATTTCAGATTTTGACAATGTTTTCAATTTTCTCAAAGCATTTTATTTAAATCTTAAAAGTAAACCGCCACCACCCTGTATTTTTATATTTTATCTTCCCCACCAACTCTTTATTTAGCGAAGTAAGTTTTCAGACTGTATTTCAAAGGCATTTTTTGCCTTTGCAGGAAGGGAATAAATGTCTCTCCCTCTGTATGGTATGCACACAGACACCTGTGCCCACATGCATATACATACACATACACAGATGTGTATGTATATGCATGTATGTATATGTATATGAAAGGCGGGGGGGGGCCAGAAAATGGTCCTGCCTTTCAGATCCCCCTCCCAGGCCTATTTTTCAGGTTGTATGACTGAATGAAAGGGAAAAAAAACTTGGCTTTCAAAATCAGAGCAGACCCATTTGGGGCTAATCTCATTGTCATTGTCGGTCCTACTTATTGTCATTGTCGGCCCTACTGGCAGGCATTCTGTCCATTGCCTCCCAACAGCTAATCTGGTATTTGGGGGGGGGGGAGCAACAAAGTCTGTGATATTTAACACAGTTGTATTTTTCACTAGAAAGGGATACTTAGAAGAATTACTACCGCAAATGGCAAAAAAAATGGATAAACTGAAGAATTTGAACCTTGATGGGAGTACATGGGTATTTGCTGTTGTGCCTCTGACAGAAAATGGATGGGGCTGCTCCTTCATGACAGTTTCAGGAAACACAAGTCAAGCCATAAAAAATGTGAGGAAAACAAAATCCATAATCCATAGAGGCAGTAACTTTATGAAACCAAAGGAAGTTCGGTGAAATTATTGCTTAATATTTGATTTCAACAAATCTTCATCTAGCAAAGTTGGTTTAAGAAATGGGAAGGGAATTGTGGTCATTTCTGGAGGCATGCCTGAACATTTTTACGTGGATGAAAAAATAGCCTTTTTCTATCCTTCTCACCCCTGAATTTATTTATATATTAAGCTGTTTTGGGTTCTCTTTCTCTCTCTCTCTCTCTCTCTCTCCTTCCTCCCATGCTCTCTCTCTCTCTCTACACACACACACACACACACACACACACACACCATGGCAGAAAGAAGAGAGGAAAATAATCAGATACCCATTTAAAAGAGAAGTTTCCTTTAAATGGAGCTCAATTTCTGATGACCAGAAATTTCTGATGACTTCATTTTGTGTTGGGGGAGAAGTGCCAAAGTTTTTCCCCATTATTATCTTCTGAGTATTTTCTGACTTCCCTGTCTAGCCGACAGGTCAAAATTCCATGGAGGAATTGCATCTAAGGTTAACCAGGCCCAATCCTGTTGCACACACCTGAAATAAACTCTATCTTCATAAAGCATGTCTAGATATGCATGGTCAGAATACAATTATATTCCTTGAATTAAGGGAAATTATTGTTATATATTAAATTATGCAAAAACATGAGTAGTTGCCTGCACTAGCCTTGCTTTTACCTTTTGTGTTTTTAAAAAAGGTAAATAGTTGTTGACCAAACTTACAAAACTAGGGAAACAAAAAAAAAAAGGTAAAGCCAGCAAAGTTCTGCAAAGAGATCTATAGGGCTTGGATTCTTTTCATTATACCAGTCAGAATACATTCTTCTACCCTCTATTTATTTTAATTTCAACAGTATTAGAACAAACAGCCCAATGTCCTATTGTAAACAGTGATACTTAGATATGCACAAATTTATTAGGGAGAAACTCCATTAAAGTCAATTTACTTCTGAAGAAATAAGTTGTACCTTTCAGTATTTTTAGAACCAAAAATCGCTTAACCCACAACAGCAACATCTCTATAAGCACTAACAATATGTTGAGATAGCAAATAAATTCAGTACTATTGTCACTTGGTGGAGCAGCACATTGTTTTTCTAGCTTTTAAGCTGTACCCCTAAATGCAACAGAAGGAAAAGCTTTATTGACTATAGCAAAAGAAAAATAACATTTGTGTAATACTCCACTTCCAAGAAATACAAGCTACGGATTCTCTTAAGTGATATTTTGGTGTGAATTCTTATTGTTTTTTTGAAATTTTATCCCTCCCCCCCCCCCCCCAGGATTTGGTCTTATTTTGTTGGGAGATCCTTGCAACTTCTGTAGTTTTTTCTCCAAGGTTCTCTTACAGAAGCCCTCACTTCAGCACTATCTGATTGTGAGCTATGAGTGTTTGTGAGGAGGGAGTTTCATCAAAGGTTCTTGTACATAAGGACTGTTTCATAGTTCTCAAACATTATCCTAGAGGCTAATTAATTTTTTTGGATTAAATGCTTAGAGTTTATGAATAATTTGTGGAGTTAAAAGCAAATTGTATACTTGCAGTAACTCCTCACTTCCCTGAGCCCATTTATTTCTTGGGTTCTTAACCTCTGGCATTTAAGGAGGCAATTCACACTCTATTCCTTCCATTCCCTCCAGATATTTAGATGCCGATCAAATGGAAAAACTCTCTTTTTAAAAGGAGGAAACCTGCAAAAGCATGAAAAGAGTGGAATTTTGCATTGTGCCCTAAGTTTAGTTCTAGGGCTTGGTCATCTTTGAGTTGTTAACTGCAAAAAAAGGGGGGAAGACTGGTCTTCAACACCAACCACACCCATGTAGGAAGCTACCCAAGTGTTAGCTACAACCCTGCAGGCCTGGCAGTAAATGAAAATCTCCTCATCTGTAGGGAATAGAACTCTCCTGCCTAAGAGTAGAGCTGGAGCCATCACCTCAGTTCCCAAACCTTTCCAGTTCCCAAACCTCCTTTTGCCACCGATAACATTTATATCTTTAGTACCTGAGTTTCTGAGAGATTGAGCTGCCTGGCCAGCTCAGTTCTTTCCCGTCCAACCACATATTGGCACCTCTGGAATTCCATCTCAAGCCTATAAAGTTGTTCAGCTGTGAAAGAAGTTCGAGTCCTCTTCGGCCGGTCGAGATCAAGCCCTTTTGGAAGAATAATCTCCCTGATGGAACCTTTGGCATCTGGCAAAAAGAGAAGGAGGCACATTTAGATCCAGAAGGAAGGATGGATCATGGATCCAGTTTTTAGGAACTACCTGGAGAGGCCACTCTAGACAGAGCAAGAAGCCACTCTTGGCAGGGACTGAAGGAGTCTCCAGGATTTCCTGCTAGCCCCAGCACACATTCTCAGATTGTGGCTTATAAAGCACACCATCCTCCATCCCAAGGGAAGAGCTCTAACACAAAGAACTCCAACGGAACCTCACAGGTTTCAAAGCAGCCTAGGCACCACCAGAGGCCTATGCTCAGCAGTCTCTGCCTTGCACATTCACACCTGCTTGAGCTGCCCTTGATTTCCCTACAGGGAAAGCATTCCAGTGAGCCATCTCAAGAGAGCTGTGATGTCCACCTTCTGCAGCCCACTCACTCTTTGGAGCTGCCTGCTTTTCCATGTTGATGAACATCAAGTTGCCCTTCGCGGATGTCCATTTTCTGCTCCGCCTTCATCTCACCACAACACTGCAAATCTCACTAGCCTCTGGCCGGTGAAGTACAATCTGATTCAAATTACATACCAGGCTTTGCCTTATGGGTTTGCCGCAATTTTCCTTCCTAAATCTGTGAGGAAGGAAGCCTAGACGTCTAAGACTTGATTTCTTTTTTCAGCTGAGGGTGGTGGTGGTGTCCAGGACGAGTTGCTGTTTACCAGGCCTGGTTTTCATTCATTCATATGTGAGCAGAATGAAATTCTTTTTTTAAATACACCAGTACACGCATGGATGTGTACTTACAGAAATGAAAAACTGACCTGTTGTTTTAATAGCAATGGGAAAATTATTCTTTTGTTTATTGGAGAGAGGCGGAAAGAAGATAATAAATAATCCAATTTAGAATAAAAACAAAAGAAAATCAAACCAAGGAACTAAACAGTACCATAAACAATTCATTCAGCTGCATAATAATACTGAATAATAGCAGCAAACATCACCACCAACACACCACTTTCTGATAGATTTTGTTATTGTAAAGTCACTATCAAAAAAAAGGCGCAACCGCCAAAGATTTGAGCGGGAATGGGTTCAAGGGTAAGGAATGCTTGGAGGAAAGGCTTGTCTTGGGGGGGGGGGGGTGTCACTATGTCCTCAGAGTAGAAAGAGTTTCCTGATGCTGATGAAAATCAAACAATGGGACAAAAGTAATAGACTGAAAATAAGAGAAGTGCCCAGTACATTTCGGAATAAGTCTCCAAAGGTTATTTTTCTTCCTCCGTCTCTTCTTTTCTTTTTGCTTACCTTAGACAGGGGGGGCGGGTTTCTTTCCCATTTCCCCTTTTCTTTTTTTGGAGGGCGGAGGGAAATTTCAAAGAAGCAATCTTTTGCAAAAGGCTGTGACTGAAAACTCCTATGGAGAAGTAAGTTCTACTGTATTGAGTCCGATGGGTCTTACTCGAATACAAGTAGTCAAAAGAATTGTAGGTAAAATCTAATGGGATCAAAATAGGACTTAGCAACCTCTCATGCCCTTAAAGCAAAGGTAAACTATAGACTAAACACAATTAAGGTAGATCTTAGCTTTCCCTTCCCTCAATACTTGAGAAATTCGGAGAAAAAGAAAACATAATCTGCATACATGCCGCCCCAGCTAAAATGTAAGGTTTGGGCATGGAGCCCTTCGCAATCCTTGACAACCCAAATTGCAAAAATATTCCTAGACCTGAGAAACGGATGAAGAACAGGATGAAAGAGATAAAAAGAATGAAGCGAAGCCTTTAGGAAATCACAGTAATTCATTTGGTTTTGAAACGAGAAAAACGAAAAACAAAAAAACGAAAGTAAAAACGAAAGGAAAGGAAAGGAAGCAGGCGGGCGGGCGGGAAAAAGTCGTTAATCAAAATTTCAGAACGTAAAGCGACGGTCCTACCTCGCACCAGAATTCTTCTGCAATAATCCGGGTCAGCGGAACTGGATTTATTTTTGCTGCAATCTTCCGGGACGCCCGAAGCCGAAAAAGTCCCTTGCGGTTCCTTCAAAAAAGAATTCGAAATATTTCCTTCGGAGCTTTTGCTTTCCTTGCCTTCTTTATGCCCGTTCTTGGAGAGCCGGTTGGTTTCGAGCTCTGGATTGCATCTAACGTCCATTTTGTCTTGTTTCCCAAACATGTAGTGCAATATGGTGTAGAGGTTTGTTTTGTTTTTTTAAGTGGGGGTAAAAAAAAAGGAGGCGCGGGATGAGAGTGGAAGGGAGGAGGAAAAGAAGAGAAATCTGCTGAATATCGCCCGGCGTACGATCAGTTCGGTGAGTAAGAAGCGAATCCCTCGAAGGCGAGAGTCGGTTCGGCTGCTGGAGAGGCAGGAAATCGGCCGCTTCCTCAATCCCAGCGTCCTAGTGCGAGTGTCCAGCTTCCCCGCGCCCCAATGATCAGGTACTCAACAGTGCAACTCTAAAATGATTTAATGCCTCCCTTATTACAGAGAGGGATGCAGTTGTTAGACACCCAGAGGGACGCGCACTCGCTGTTTCAATTGATTACGGGTAATTTTGCAGCCTCCACATTTAGGTTACCTCATGAATACACTAAATTGTTTGGATAATATATCACTTCGTAATGGGTGGTTTGTATGCTTGTCCCCAATCAAGTCGAGTTTAGCCAGTGAATAAACTGAAATGATTGGCCTTGCTTTCAGGAAACACACAATCAAAAAAAAAAAAAAAGGGCTGAGATTTCCAGAAGGAGAAGAAGGAGAACGAGAAGAAGGATCAATTGAAGGAGCGGGAGAAGGGGGCGAGGGAAGAAAAAGGGGAAAAAAAGAAAACTTTTGACAAGATTCAGCCAGAATTGTTAGGAGCCATTAGCAGCCATTATTAACTTTCTCCAGTTTGGCGTTCACCTTTCCCGATTTCCGAATGCGTTCATCCCAGACACGCCTCAGGCAGAAATACAGGTCTATTTATAAATAGATCTGGAAAAAGCTCCGCCAGTTTACCAAAAGGATCTTGGCAGATCTTCTCCGCAAACAGCCACCGAGTTACACCCCCCCCTAAAGGGAAACCCTGTCAACCATTTGGGGGGAGGGAGAAAGAGGCTTGCCTTGGTACGGATTCCAGATCCCAGAAATAGGAAACGTCTTGTTTCCCTGTTGGAGATGGAGAGAAGGCGGCGAAGAGGGTGTTACATTGGGGGGATCTCCTAAACGCTCCTCTCTACTGCCTACCAGCCATCTTACAACTCTTTTCTCTCGTTAATTCAATGCTGATACATGTAGGTGCCCCCCCTCCCCCTGCTCGCCTTTCATAAAAATTGAACACATTTCCAGAGCTTCCTTCCTCCCTCCCGCTTCTAAAAAAGCCTGCTTTGTATCCAGATGGATCCAAGAGAGAGAAGGAGAGAGAGAGAGAGAGAGAGAGAGAGAGAGAGAGGAGGAGGAGGAGGAGGAGAGTGCGGGGCAGATCTCAACTGCGCGATCTACTAAAGGGGGCGGGGAGAACGAGAGCGAGCGAGAGAAAAGTTTCCCCCTGGCTATTTCATTGTCTCGGCTACAATATCTTTGAGAACCGCAACAGCCAGTAATCCAATAAGACCATTGATTAGACGACAATGATTCAATTCAAGCGCCTGGCTTTGTGCACAGAGCATGCTCCAGCCTTTCTTGTCACCTTGCAGGGCAGAAGCCCTCTTCACGCTGCTCTCCTCATTCAGGCCTTTATGGGAAATGTAGAGCGAAAGGAGTGAAAGATGGCAATTATCTAATTGGACTATTAACAAACAATTCTCCGAGTGTGGCTGTCTGGCATTGGTTCTTGGGCGGGGTGAAAGGCCGCCTGTTGCACTGGCCCCATTCACAAAAGAGTTGCAGGGGCCAGGCAAGAGGAAGAAAGCGAGGGAACTTCTCACAGAAAATCCGAAGCGCCTTTAGAGAGACGTCCTTTTACAACACACACACACACACACACACACACACACACACACACACACACACACACACACACACACACACACACACACACACACACACACGGAAAGGGGATCGTTACACCGAAGTTTACAAGGCAACTTCTGGGCACCCCTGGCATAAACGAACCCACACCCAGAAACCCCCGTGAACGACACACCAGCTATATATGTGCACCATATGCCAAGAAATAGATTTTTTTCATTGGCTCACACCAACTGTAACCTCTCCTTCTCTTAGTAACTCACTGAATTGGACAGCTTTCCACATCTCTTCCCACAACCCTCTCGTCGCAAGGGTCTGCCTTTGGAATCAGTTGGCCGTAAACACCTCTTGTCATTAAAATCATTTCCACTTTAATACACCTGAAGCACTAGATACGGTATCTAGTTGGCAGATGCAAGCTACTTTCAGATATCTGAGCGGAGGGGTCCTAAGTGGGGAACCTATCTCCATAATAGCGTCCGGGCTTGTCTCTGAGAATGAAATAGGACGCTGTCAGTTGCTTTTAGTATATTTGTATATATTACGTATAATCGGGTTTATTTTTAATGATGAAATATATAATTTGGGAGTAAACTAATAAATACGTTGGGTGTAAACAAACATATACTTTATTTCATTGAGGTACTGTTATTGTTGCTATTGTTTTTATAGGTTATCTTTTTGCCTATAGAGCACTTGAATGTATAATCTCATATAAATGCACAATATGCATTTTTCTGGGAAATGGAGAGAAATAATACGTAAATGGACTGAGAAGAGCTATGATATTTAATAGATTATCAGTAAGATTTAATGCCTAAATATTTGTATTAAAGGCAACACTTACCGGCCCATTCTGTTGCTCCCTTCCTTGTGTCATATGTGGAACTAAATTCACACACACACACACACACACACACACACACACGCACGCGCACACACACACACACACACACACACACACACACACACACACACACACGTAGATGGAAGCCTATTACACATCTTTTTTTCATGATATACATGGATGTGTATATCCAGCATGATATACATGGATCTCACGTCTCTCCATACACATTTTGACCTCACAATAATCTGATAAGGTAGCTTAGACAGATAATGAAAAAGTGACCTAATGCCATTTAGCAAGCTTCATGGCTGAGTGGGGATTACAATCTAGGTCTCTGGGTCTTAGTGCAATTTTCTAATGCAAACTTTCTCAAGTTGGTATCTTCCAGATGTACTAGATTACAGTTCTCATAATACATGGCCAACAAATTTCTGAATTGAAAATATGGGAACTGTAGTCCAACATAACTGTAGACCAAAATATCAGTTGCACCCATTCCTGGCCCTACTTATAGTCAGGCATGCTCTTGTCACCTCCATCTTGGACTGTCGCAATGCGCTCTACATGCAGCTGTCTTTGAAGAGTATCTAGAAGCTTCAGCTAGTACAGAATACAGTGACATGGGCAGTTATGTGCAGTCCTAGAGCAGTGCATGTTACACCTCTGATCCATGAGCTGCACTGGTTGCATCAGGTTTCAATTCAAGGTGCTGGTCTTAACCTTTAAAGCCCTTCATGGCATGTGATCAGACAATCAGAGAGGCCAACCCTTCTTGGTAATCTCAGCCCACCAAGATCAGATCTCAAAAAGAAGGTATTCTAGGGACCCATCATCGGTGTGACCCAGGAGACATATCTTTTCTGGTGTGGCATCTACCTTATGGAACATCCTTCCCCCTCCAAAATAATAATATTAGATTTGCCCATTCTCTTTGGTATTCCAAAAGACCATCAACCTGATAAAATGTTGCTGAAGGGGACCATTTTTATCCTCCCTTTGCCTATAGTTAGTATTTTTGTTTTTATAATATTTATTACTGTGCTTTTCTAGATGTTTATATGTTCTTTTTATATTAGCTGTTTTATCTAATGTGCCTCCCAGAATCATCTTCAGTGAGATGGGCAGCTCTACAAATTTGATAAATAAATAAATAATAAATATCTGGAAGTCAACAGATAGAATAGAATGGAATAGAATTCTTTATTGGCCAAGTGTGATTGGACACACAAGGAATTTGTCTTTGGTGCATATGCTCTCAGTGTACATAAAAGAAAAGATACATTTGTCAAGAATCATGAGGTACAACACTTAATGATTGTCATAGGGTACAAATAAGCAACCAGGAAACAATCAATATTAATATAAATCGTAAGGATACAAGCAACAGGTTACAGTCATACAGTCATAAGTGGGAAGAGATGGATGATAGGAACGATGAGAAGACTAATAGTAATAGTAATGCAGCTAGTGAATAGTCTGACAGTGGTGAGGGAATTATTTGTTTAGCAGAGTGATGGCATTCGGGGAAAAGCTGTTCTTGTGTCTAGTTGTCTTGGTGTGCAATGCTCTATAGCATAGTTTTGAGGGTAGGAGTTGAAACAATTTATGTCCAGGATGCGAGAGATCTGTAAATATTTTCACGGCCCTCTTTTTGACTCGTGCAGTGTACAGGTCCTCAATGGAAGGCAGGTTGGCAACTATTGTTTTTTTCTGCAGTTCTGATTATCCTCTGAAGTCTGTGTCTGTCTTGTTGGGTTGCAGAACCGAACCAGACAGTTATAGAGGTGCAGATAACAGACTCAATAATTCCTCTGTAGAACTGTATCAGCAGCTCCTTGGGCAGTTTGGGGAAGGCTATTCTAAATATTAAATCCTTTGGGTTAGTTTATGTGGCCTTCACTGAAACTATCAGTTTTATACAAAAACAAATACCTCTTAACATTCCATGTGTCTGTAACTAGTTAGACATTATAGTTTCATTTTATAGTTTCCAGTCTTGGGTATTTGATTCTGTATTGGATAGGGTAGGGTAGGAATATTATTAGTGTACCTTCTGTAGCACTGCACCACACTGCCTCTTCCTAACTTAACTGATGTGGCATTAAACTAGCCTGGATATCTTGTCCTTAGAAACTTCAGTTACATGGTAAGGTTGCTTCAGGATTTCATGGTTGTCATGTAACGTGAACCTAATACAATCTGGTCTCATGGACTGGCAGGACATGGTAGATTTGACATTTTGACTGACTAAAACAGGGAATCTGCTGATGGATGTCCTCTCTAAAGGACATCCATCATGATCAGAGCACTTTCTTGTTACTTTTAAATTGGTGGCTGCTACAAACCTCTGCAGAAATGGAGGGCTGGTTAAATGGTCTGATGTGGCTACCCAATAGATCAAGATCACTTCCTGAATCTGCTTGATGAGTTTTCCATCTCATCACTGATACTGTTGAAAACCTGGCTGAATACTGACATAGTATTCAGTCCCTACAGTTTCCTTGGCAAGATTTTGGAATTAGTTTGCCATTTGTTACTTTCTAAGGCTGAGAGAGAATAACTGGCCCAAGGTCACTTACCCGATCTTGTGTCTACAAGACTACAATTCATGGTCTTCTGGTTCCTAGCTTAATACTTTAACCACTACACCAGACTGGATCTAAATCAGCATATTGGTTTATAAGGTAGCTAAGAGCAGCAAATGATAGTTGATAATTGAATTATTGTGTAGGATAAAGCACAGAGGTCTTCAATGAAATGCATGAATCCATTATTTGATGGCCACCTAATTTTAAATAAACTAGATGCTCCATATAGAATTATAAAATTATAAAAATACTATCTCATGGAAACATCCCAAACGATAAAGAAGACACATCTGCATAACATTATTTTGCAACATTACTCTGAAAAGTCTCTACAGTCACATTACAGTCAATGCAATTAACTGCTTATTAGGGTCTTGTCTGACCTGGATGGGGAAAGCCTCCAGGATTGTGAACTGCAGGTGGATGCTGGCAGTGATTAATGCATCACTGCAGGAAGGGGTGTTCCTGGCATCATTTAAGGAGGATTTGGTTTGTCCCCTCCTTAAGAAACCATCATTTGGCCCAACCTGTCCGGACAATTTTAGTCCAGTTTCCCACCTCCCCTTCCTAAGGAAAGTGGTGGAAAAAGCAGCTGCATCACAGCTCCAGATGATCCTATATGAAATGTATTATCTGGACCCCTTTCGGTTGTGTTTCAAGATGGGTCATGGAACAGAAATGGCATTGGTCATGCTTCTGGATGATGTCTGGCAAAAGTGGGATGGAGATAGTGCATCCATCATTGCTCTCCTTGACCTCTTGATACCATCAACCATGGTATCCTTTTGGGCCATCTGTGGGGTTTGGGGCTGGGTGGTGCAGTATTGTGCTGGATCGGCTCCTTTCTCCAATGCCAGTCCCAATCAGTGGTGACAGAGAGCAAGAGGTCTAGCCCACAAACTTTGTGGGATGCCACAGGAATTTGTGGAATGCCACATAGTCTCTCTGTTACTTTTTAACATCCACATGAAAATGCTAGGCTAGATCATCTGATACCATGGGATGAGATATCATCAGTGTACTGATGATACATAGCTTTATATCTCCATCCCCAGTGATCCAAGCAATGTTGTGGCTATCCTTTCTCAGGGCCTGGGGGGCTGTAGGGGTCTGGATGGGGGACAACAAAGCTTTGTCTGAACCCTGGAAATATGGAATGGCTATGGGTTGCACTATCCCAGACAGACCTGGTATGCAACCTGGGGGTTCTCCTTGACTTGCTCAAAGAGCAGGTGGCAATTGTAGCTAGGAGGGCCTTTGCACAACTTCATGTTATGCACCAGTTGTACCCTTACTCGGCTTGTGAAGTACTTGTTCTACATGGGGCTACCCGGAAGCTAAAGTTGGGGCAGAATACAATGGCACATACAGTTCTGGTGCTCTAGGGTGGCACATATAACATTGCTTTTTTGCAAGCTGCAGAGCTGTATACCAAGCTTTCGGTAATAAACTGATGACTCAGTTTAGTCAGTTTTGGTTGTTCTAACATTTTATTGAATTAACTAGGCAGCCTTACTATTTAAACTGCTCTTAGCAGTTTTTAACCCCATCCCTAATCTTTAATCCTAATACATCTAAACTGAAATAGAATGCACCACTTTAGAATTTCATGTTATTATTATCTTGTTACTATTTATGTAGAATTGATATGCCACCAAGTCACAATGGTTTTCACAACATTTTACAATAAAGAATAATGATGGATTCATGCTTTGGAGGCAGAGATTTCTTTAATCTTGGAGAAAGAAAATTGACATGAATTCTATTTTCCTGACTCTTATGGATATGTATTAATCCAACTCTCCTTCCTCTCAGAGCAACAACATACCATGAAAAATGAATGCTCAGGGTTAAGGTGTGGAGGAAATGTCTATCTATTTATTTGTTTAACTTGATTTCAGTGCTGCCCAATGCCAGACAAATTTTGGATGGCTCATAATAATAAAAAAAAACTACCAATACAATACGATATGATAAATAAAAATACAATAAAGGAAATAAACAAAATTGCAAAATTGGACAACAAATACAAAAATAGATGAATCTTCATATTTGAAGTACCAGCTATCAAACCTGTCCCCATTGCTTTAGCAATATTTCAGCCCCAAGGAAAATCTAAACTAACTAAATCTAAACTAACTATTTCCCTTTGTGTTTTGGAGAAAATGGTGATTGGGGTGGGTAGCAAGAGATGGAAATATTTATTTGCCTTGCCTTCCATCCTGAACTTCCTTTCAGTGTCCAGTGCTGAAATGTTCCAAGTACTTTGCTGTCTAAATGCAACAAATAAACAGCAACACTCCCTACTACAGTTCATTGTTGCATCAGGAATATAGAAGAAACATTTTTTTCCTCAATGCATTACAGTAAACTCTTCTAAGAAGGCATCTGCTATAAAACATTCATCATTTTGATATAATGAAAACATCCTTCATAAACATTGGTTATTCATATTCAAATGTCAGCATATTTTTTCATTAACACATAATTTGACAGAAGCCCATATAACAGATCAGCTGAAAATTGTTTAATCTGAAAAATCTAATTTGCTATTATCTGCTATTAATCTACTCTAAATACCCATTAGATAGGTACCCAGAATGAAAGAGTGACATTTATGTATAAACCACTTTACATCATGGTCAGGCAAGCCCCTTTGGAAAGCCACGGACAAGATAAAAAAGCAATATTTCTTTTCCGTTGTTGCTCCCAGCAGTGGCCGCATCCTGCCACTTCTTAGATTTTCAATTTTGAACATATGTATTTTAACAGAAAGGTAGAATGAAAATTTGTCAAGAAGGAAATACATATATAACATGATGCTATTAAAGTTATGGTGGTTTGGTGATTCAGTCAACATAGCTTTCCAAATCAACTGATTTTGGGAACTCATCATCCTACAGGTAAGCTATCTTTCATGTCTGAATTGCGCATGGAATGCTAGTATGTCAAGCTGTGTCTCCTGATCTGTTAAGACAGGACTATTCTTCAAGGGATGGAAATTTTGTGTGCTTATGCTTATCTTTAGCAATGTCAACATTTATCAGGAATTAATTTGGGGATGCCCATCTAGCCATTATTTATCTGTGGAGACATGGAAAAGTAAGAGCTATGTGTAACCTGGCACACAAACACACATACAAATGAGATGAGGGGAAAAATAGAAGTAGAATTTTTGCACCGACAGTTATGTTCCATTTTTCTAGTAACCAGTTGCCAAATTCCCATAGAAAATTCAGTAGGTTAAAATATTCATTAAATAGTGTGTGAAGAACTGTTCATCAGCCTGCATTCTTAGACATACGCATTTTAGTCCTGTATAAAAGGGGAAGTACTTGAGGCTCGATAATCCAATGAGATGTATATTCTTAGCCAAACCACACCCTTTAAGTATTAGGTTTCTCTTTAGCCCACATGGTATAAACATCTTTGGTATTAATGAAGACAAATAAGATTGGCCTTTCTCCAGAGTGTAGCTATTTGCAATGTACAAAAGGGAGCTTGGAGACAAAACCACATTGATGGAACCATCGGTTTTACTTTACTAGTTCCAAAGAGGGAAATAAATGTTTAAGATTGTAAAAACAAAAATATAAGTGACTATAGGAGATTATCATAATAAATACAACTTGATACACACACATTATCTAACTATCAATTTTTTTAAAACAATATTATGGATTGAGCAACATATATAGAACTGCATCTTGTAACACAGCAGTGATTCCTTCAGTGCTTCTTTCCTTACATTTTCAGAATTTTCTAGTGGAAGTTTTGAATATAAAAATGGACACAACATGTTTGGTATTAAGGGAGAGTTCACAAACAAATTTTATTAGTGGGAAAAAGGTGCCTAAACCGCATAGTATTAAAGAAAATTCATTAAAATATGGTGCAAAATATGTATATTCAGAGGAATTAAAAATACAATATGTACATTTTTTTCATTTCCCCCCCATATTTACAAATTGATGCAAATAACTCTTTCAATTCTAAAGCATTGATTACATTGACACAGCAATGCAATTTTTGTGTCCTTGTCTTGATCAGAGATGTTTCCAGGGATATGTTTTGATTCCCAAAATAGCATCTCCTGTTGGTCTCCCATTCAGGTAATAACTAGACTCTACAGTGCTTGTCAACCAGGGGTGAAATTCAGCAGGTTCTGACAGGTTCTGGAAAACCGGTAGCAGAAATTTTGAGTAGTTCAGGGAACCAGAAAATACCACTTCTGGCTGGCCCCAGAGTGGGGTGGGAATGGAGATTTTGCAGTATTCTTCCCCTGCCATGTCCACCAAGCCATGCCCACAGAACTGGTAGGGAAAAATTTTGAATTTCACCCCTGTATCTCAACCCAAATAAGTTACCGCCAATGTAAAAACTCTGATAGTGATTTGCAATTGCTCACTTCCACTAAAGAAGCCTCTGCTTGCAGAGTTTTTCTTTTTTACCTGTAGTGCCTTTGTTTTGAGAACTACAAAGTCTTTTTTTAAAGATGTATGCTTTGAAGCCACCAACTGTTTGTTGATTCTGTGATAAATGGTTTCACTGGGAAGTCATGTTGCCTTTGATAATAAAATTGTAACTTCTTAGGTGTTATTTTTAGCAGTAGAACTACAGAGTTCTTTCAGTACTTCCTATGATGATAATTCTTGCATGATTTCTTTGAATGGGAACAGATGAGCAGGCAGTGCCTTTTTGACGTCTTATTCCAGACAAACTATCATCTTTTGTTTTGGAGCCAATCTTCAAAAAAGGAACAAAAAATGGAAACTACAGATCTATCAGTCTGACATCAATACCTGGGAAGATTCTGGAAAAAACGATCAAGCAACAAATCTGCAAACACCTAGAGACAAGCAAAATTATAACTAGAAGAAAACATGGGTTTGTAAAAACAGATAGTCCCAGACAAATTTTATTACATTCTTTGATAATGTGACAAAATTAATAGACCAGCGAAATGCTGTGGACATAATTTATTTGGACTCAAGTAAGGCATTTGATAAAGTAGACCACAACTAATTACTTGATAAGATAGAAGATTAGATCAGAGTTCCCCAACATTTCTGGCTTTGCGGACCGGGGGTGGGTGGGGAAAGGGAATAGTTCCACATGGGTGGCCGGCAAGCACGCACACACAGCTCCATTTGTGCAAGCAGTGTGCATGCGTGCCTGCCGCTCACACAAATGGAGCACACACACTCGCCAGTCATTTCCATGGCCCGGTTGCAATCTCCTCTTCAGTGATAGGTTCATTGATAATTTTGCTCCTACAACTGAGCATAATGCATCCAGCAACTGACCATTAAATCTCTTGATTGCAGAATTATTGAGTGGAATATCTTTGGCAGTAAATATTGGGATGCCCATTAAGTTATATCAAATTTCCTTGATTCTCATATGTATTGGATCTAAAGAAGTTCTTTGTTCTTTAATCAAGTTTCTGGATCTAAGCATCTTATATGGATGTCATGATTTTACCTACAGGAGTTATTTTCAACTCATAGTCTATTATTTCTCTACTAAACCTACCTTAACCATTTAAGAAAGTCATGAAGTAAACCCATTGAATAAACCACTTGAGAAATATATGAGATTCCTTAAGAATTTAGAGATATTCTACACCACGATATAGAAATGTAAGACTGGGCAATCATCTGCAACAAAGTAAATGTAGATGCCCTCAAATTTCCTTCATTTCACTGAAGAATCCAGGAAAAGAAAACTTTATTTGCTACTGTTGTAATACAGGACAAGAGAAATCTATGTTTGCAATAAATTCTTAGCTTTGACCTACGGCTCTGGAACTGTGAGAATTTCATTAGTTTTAATTGGCTCATTCTTTAAATGGGCACTTCATAGAGTTCAATATACTTCCTAATGAATTGTAAGAGATGATAAAAGCAGGGTTAGCAAGACAAATGCCCATGACACTAGTTATTAAAATCTATGGAGGATTTCAGGGCATTTTGGGGTTATTCTACCTTATGATAGAGGAATATAAACACGTAGGGAAACTGGGCAGCACGTCAAGACATGACATTAATCATGGATAAATACAAGGTAATGCACAGTGGTTGCAACTTGCTACATTTGTGCAATAATCTGATGGCCTTCAAACATTTAGAGGTCTCAGAGGAAAGGAATGCCAGTGTAGGTATTATTGTCATTGTCACTTTCTTCTCAGTTGGTAGATATGTGCATATGTGTCTTTTTAAACAAACCAAATTTTAAAAAGGAATCCTTTGAATAGCTTTAATATGGGAGCAATGTAAAAACAGGCTCTTGAAAGGATCTCCTCCTTTTCGATTAATGCCACATTCCATTTTGGTCACTTGCCTCTGAAGGTATATTTATTAGCAGTCTGAAAACCTCCTGGAAATAGTGATGGGGATGGCTGATTATAGGTGTGGTAGGATGTATGTACAAAGAAAGATTGTGAGATCTAGAATTATTTTGCTTGGATGAATGAATTAGAGAAGGCCTGATGGTGGCAATGAGGCTTATATAAGTATATATTGGGCAGTACATATTACTTTTGCTCCCTTCTTAACATAAAATGAGCGTAAATGCCAGGTTGAATGAAAAAGGAGTAAAATATACATTGGGAAAAGCTGCAGTATCCTGGAATATATTATAGCATTTGTGGCGGTATAGGTCTGCTGCAACTGTTATAATTTTAAACATGAGCTAGCATAATGTCATGATATTTAGTCAAGGAAGATTCTGATACAAATTAAAAACAGTCTTAGAATACTATGCATGTGTCAATGCACAGTATTGCAGAACAGAAAAGAATTGCTGTTTTAAGTTATAGGAATATTTTTCAACAATTCCCTACTTCTGGTAAACAAGTAAAATGAACTAAAGACGCATTAGCACCAATGTTCCCTGTAATAGCAAAAAACGGTGCGCGGCGTTCTCATTTCATCTGCGCGGCTGCGCAGGCGCGCAGCCTCTCCCATTAGAAAATGCCGGCTGGAAGTTAGAAACTTCCGTGCGGCGTTCTCTCATCACGTGCGCGGCCGCGCACCTTAGAGGGAACAGTGATTAGCACCCCCGTTAAAATACTTTGGAGGGCAAATAAATCATGGTTTATGGTTTAGCATGTGAGCCCACCGAACTATGATATATTTATGAGGCCACTATCTCTAAATTGGTGAAGTATTGGTGATAGTCATATTTTGAATTCTGAAAATATAAATGATTCCACAAATTGGTTTCTGGGGTTATTTTATATTCACAAAAAGCCATTAGAAAATACTTGCTTTAATAGGCTGCTGCTAGCTACCCCTTCTAGATACTTCCTGCTTACCTACATTTTACTAGTCATGCTTATCTCTGTCCTTTTAATAGGCTGATCTGCACATTTACCAGTCAACAACAGGGCCATAGCCCTTTTATTCTTTTCAACTCAATGCTACGGTGTGTTTAGAAATAGAACATTGTATGTAAAGATCTCCAGACTTTGCCTATATGTCCATGTCTGTAACAAAAAGTAAAATAAAAAATAAAAATGGCAGTTGTGATGCAATATACAGTACATAAAAAATAGGCAGACCTTTGATCAGACTGTAATAGTTGCCATCTTAATATTTTTTACCAGACCCTGAGGATGGTGCTCTTGCTGTCTATCAGCAGCATAACTCTTCAAAAACTAAACAGAGGAGGACGAGATCTGTTGTGACCCAGCACCGCAACCCCCCAGAAACACACACACACAGTCGTTGGGAGGCAAACAAAAAGGTTCCTTTTACTAATAAAGTTTCTTAGTAAAACTCAGAGGGTTTAGAAGTCCAAAACAACACAAACGGAAAGTCTTCAGGAATAAGGTTCTTTGGGTTACGTGAGGGTTAAATAGCACACAGACAAAAGTTCAAAGCAAGACTCATTAATTCTTATCTGAACAACTTGGCTGGCTTCCCGGAATAAAGCTGGCAGAAGCTGGTGATAAGATTCCCAAACAGACGTAGAAACGAAACTCTGGATATGCTGAGGTCAGTGAATTGTTGTTCTCAGCAATGAGCACTAATTACCATGGCCTAATATAGCCACTGAAGGGCGTGGCCCAATTAGCCCTCACTGCTTCCTCCTATTGGACCGACGCTTACTCAGCCAGTCCTGTCTTCTGGCTGCTCTGCGTGCTCTGGCATTCAGCATGAGTTCTTCATCTCCTGATGAAGAACTCTGCTGCGCAGGTGCAGAAGGTCCTGGGAGATCGTCCTGCTCTGGCACCGAGTCCTCATCACCAGCCGTCTCTGGTGCCAGGCACATAGGCTGGTACTGCTGCACCATGAGCGGCTCCGCGTCCTCCGGATCCTCCAGACTCGGCGCCGGACGCGGCCAAGGCACAACACTATCCCTCACCGCAGGGCCCTTCCCCCGGGTCTGTCGGTCCGGATGCGGCCGGGACGGGAATTGAGCGTGGAAGGCCCGGACCAGATCCGGAGCATGCACGGCGGTCGCATCCTCCCATGTGAAGTCTTCAGAGCCGTACCCCTTCCACTCAATGAGGTACTGGAACCGGCCCTTCATCCAGCGGGAATCCCGAATACTGGCAACTTCGTATTCGGGTGGGTCAGCGGGAGTGCGGATCACAGGCTGAGGCGGAGCGGGAGGGCGGAGCGGACAGGCAGGACGTTCGGGAACAAGGAGGGACCGATGGAAGACGGGGTGGATCCTGAGAGAGCGGGGCAACGTCAACCGGTAGGCCACGGGGTTAATGACCGCTTCCACCGGGAACGGACCCAAGAAGCGGTGGTCAAGCTTGCGAGCTGGTCGGTCGGAGGGGAGATGCTTCGTGGACAGCCAGACACGATCCCCGACCGCCAGAGGTGGAGTTGCTCGCCGGGAGCGGTCCGCGACCCTCTTGTAATCTTCCTTGGCTTTATTCAACGAGCGTTTGACCAGTTGGTGAACGGCCTGGAGCTCGGACAGGAATTCCTCTGCCACAGGAACAGGAGAGTCTAGGAGCGTGAGCGGGAAGAAACGGGGGTGGTAACCAAAGTTGGCGAGGAACGGAGAGGCGTGCGTGGAGGTGTGCTGAGAGTTGTTAAAAGCAAACTCGGCCACGGCAAGGTATTCCGCCCAGTTGTCCTGCTGCTGGTTGACAAAACAGCGCAGGTACTGTTCAAGGATGCCGATGACTTTTTCAGTGCCCCCGTCAGTCTCCGGATGATGCGCTGACGAGAGGCAGACTTGGACCTCCAGGGCCGCCATCAGACCCTTCCAGAACTGGGCCGTGAACTGGGCTCCCCGATCCGACACGACCCGATCCGGCAGACCATGCAGGCGGAAAACATGCTGGATAAACATGCGGGCCGTGGCACGAGCTGTCGGCAACCCGCGACAGGGGATGAAATGTGCCATTTTGGTCAGCATATCGACCACTACGAACACGGTCGTGAAGCCGGCGGACGGGGGCAAGTCCGTGAGGAAGTCCATAGAGACGGCCCCCCAGGGTCTCTCAGGCGTCGGCAAGGGCTGCAGCAGGCCCGGCGGCGCTCCAGGGGCGTACTTGGCCTGGCGACAGCGAACACAAGACGTCACATAGGCCTGGACGTCATCACGGAGTCGGGGCCACCAAAAAGTCCGAGCCACCAGGTTCAGAGTCTTGAAAAGGCCGAAGTGGCCAGCTGCAGGGCTGTCGTGGCACTGCTGCAGGATCAGGCCACGGAGCGGACCGGCAGGAACGTAGAGCAGGTCCCGGAAACGGAGGAGGTAGTCCGAAAACGTCCAAGGGGACTCAGGCCCTATCTCCTGCCTCCGTTGTGCCGCGTAGGCGTCGTGTCGCTGCGCCTCCCGGATCTGTCCTCGGAGGTCCACGGGATCCTGGGTAGCTGCAAAGGACTCGACGGGCAGGACCGTCCGGGGTGGCAGCGGTTCCTGGGCTTGGGCGTATTCCGGCTTGCGGGACAGCGCGTCCGCCTGCTGATTCCGGCCACTCGGGATGTACGTAATGCGAAAATTGAAGCGGGAGAAAAAGAACGACCAGCGTATCTGGCACTGGTTGAGCTTCCTGGCCGTCTGCAAGAACTCCAGGTTCTTATGGTCTGTGCGCACCTCCACTTGATGACGAGCCCCCTTGAGGTGGTGCCGCCAGGTCTCGAAAGCCGCCTTGATGGCCAGCAACTCCTTCTCCCAGATCGTATAATTGCACTCCGACGAGGTTAATTTCCGGGAATAATAAGCGCAAGGGAAGAGATGGCCGCCATCTTCCCGGGTCTGGAGCAAGACGGCGCCCACGGCAATGTCGGACGCGTCCGCCTCCACAACAAAAGGGCGGTGAGGGTCTGGGTGCTTAAGGATCGGCTCCTGCATGAAGGCATCCCTGAGGATCTTGAACGCCTCCTGTTCGGAATCGCCCCACCGGAAAGGGACTTGTTTCTGCAGGAGTCGAGTGAGAGGCGCGGTCAGAGTGGCGAACCCCGGGATGAAGGTCCTATAATAATTTGCGAACCCCAGGAGTCGCTGAACGTCCTTCACCCGGCGCGGGGGTTGCCAGGTTTTCAGGGCCTCGACCTTGCCCCGGTCCATGGCGATGCCTTCTGGCGAAATCCGATGGCCCAGGAAATCCACAGTCGTCTGAAAAAACTGGCATTTCTCTAATTTCGCGTATAGCTGGTGGTCTCTCAACCGCTGCAGGACTTGACGGATATGTTGGATGTGGCTGCTCCGGGACGTAGAATAAATCATAATATCGTCCAGGTACACGACAACGAACTGGTCCAGCAAATCTCTAAAGATGTCGTTCATGAAATGCTGGAACACAGCCGGAGCGTTGGTCAAGCCGAACGGCATGACCGTATACTCAAAATGACCGTAGCGGGTTCCGAACGCCGTCTTCCACTCGTCCCCCTCACGAACACGCACCAAATTGTAAGCGCCACGTAAGTCCAATTTGGTGAAGATGGTCGCCGAGCGGAGGTGTTCCATCAACTCCGGGATGAGGGGCAACGGGTACCGGTTACGCACTGTGATGGCATTCAACTTGCGATAATCGCAGCACAGGCGCAAGTCCCCGGTTTTCTTCTTGACGAAGAGGACGGGGGCAGACAAGGGCGATGAGGAGGGTCGGATGAAACCCCTGGCCAGGTTTTTATCGATAAAGTCCCGCAGTGCGGCCAGTTCGGGTTCTGACATGGAATAGAGGCGGCCCACAGGGAGCGGAGCGTTGGGAATCAGATCCACAGGGCAATCGTAGGGCCGGTGCGGGGGCAACTGGTCCGCCTCCTTTTCGCTAAACACATCAGCGAAGTCTGCAAACTCAGCTGGGAGTGAAATGTCCGGAGGGTCAGGTACCGCGCCCGCACAAACCTGGCGCGTATGGTCCACACACTGGAGACTCGGGAAGGCAATGAAGTTCTGGGACCATACAACCTGAGGGTCGTGGGTGCGCAGCCACGCCAGTCCGAGAACCAAAGGGAAATGGAGTCCCGACGTCACGTAAAACTGGATGGCCTCCTCGTGCCGTCCAATGCAAAGGCGCACCGGCTGCGTGATGGCCTTAATCGGACCGGACAGCAACACCCGGCCATCGATTGTTTCCACCCTCATCGGCGGGTCCACGGGGCACAGGGGAACGGCAAGATGCTGGGCGAACGCCTCGTCAATGAAATTGGTGGTTGCCCCGGAGTCCACCAAAGCGTGTGCGGAGACGCCGCGGTCCCGGTGGTCAATAAAGACCTTGGTGTCCAAGAGCAGATGCCACGGAGGACCGGGATCCACGTCAGCTGAGCCGGAGTCCTTCGGTGTGCATGCCCGACCCAGCGTCTCCGCTAGGCCGGGCGCTGGCCGTTTCCCGACGGCGATGGCTGGGACGGTGGAGCAGGACCAGAAGCGGTGGGCCCCCGACCCTTCCTAGGGCACGAGCGAGCGAAATGGCCCGGGTCGCTGCAATACAAACACAACCCCCCTGCCCTGCGTCTGTCCTTTTCCGCGCCGGTCAAGCGGGGCCGAACAGCGCCAAGGTCCATAGGCTCGTCACGGGGAGCCGGGGCCGACGGAAGTCCACGGGGAACAGGAGGTGCCTGAGCAGCGCGACGTGGAGCCAGAACAGCGGGGACGTCAGGTGGCGCGAGAGGCGCCGGAGCAGCGCGGCGTGCGTTCCTCGCTTGCAACCGGGCATCAATTTTCAAGCAGAGCCGCACCAGTTCTTGGGTGGTTGCAGGAATGTCCACGCGTGCCAGCTCATCCTGGATGCTGTCTGCCAAGCCCTCCTGGAAGGCATCCAACAACGCTGCCTCATTCCAGGCCGAGTCTTGGCTGAGGAGACGGAACTCACTGATGTATTCCCTGAGTGGTCTCCGGCCTTGCCTCAGCTGCCTTAATTGCCTGCACGCTGTCTGGGCCTTAATTGGATCCGCGAACATCTCCTCCAAATGAGTGCAGAAACGCCCAAAGTCCTGGAGGAGGGGACTGTTCTGGACCAGTAGAGGGGTGGCCCAACGTGCTGCATTTCCAGACAGCAAGCTAATTACAAACCCCACCTTGTCCCGGTCGTGGGGGAAATCCTCTGGCCTCAGAGACATGAACAACTGGCACTGGCCCAGGAACGCCGGGAACATAGCCTCGTCACCATGGAACTTATCCGGCATGGCTATCGGGCAGCGTGTCCGTTGGGCTGGGGCCAACGCAGGAGCAGCTGCCAACTGATTTTGCTGCCTTGTTAACTGAGCGTTCATGATTGCCAGCTGCTGCCGAAGTTGAGCATTCTCGTCCTGAAGCTGCTCCATGATGCAATCTGGGCTTGTGTGTGGTCAGTTATGGCTGAGAACAAACTGTTGTGACCCAGCACCGCAAACCCCCAGAAACACACACACACAGTCGCTGGGAGGCAAACAGAAAGGTTCCTTTTACTAATAAAGTTTCTTAGTAAAACTCAGAGGGTTTAGAAGTCCAAAACAACACAAACGGAAAGTCTTCAGGAATAAGGTTCTTTGGGTTACGTGAGGGTTAAATAGCACACAGACAAAAGTTCAAAGCAAGACTCATTAATTCTTATCTGAACAACTTGGCTGGCTTCCCGGAATAAAGCTGGCAGAAGCTGGTGATAAGATTCCCAAACAGACGTAGAAACGAAACTCTGGATATGCTGAGGTCAGTGAATTGTTGTTCTCAGCAATGAGCACTAATTACCATGGCCTAATATAGCCACTGAAGGGCGTGGCCCAATTAGCCCTCACTGCTTCCTCCTATTGGACCGACGCTTACTCAGCCAGTCCTGTCTTCTGGCTGCTCTGCGTGCTCTGGCATTCAGCATGAGTTCTTCATCTCCTGATGAAGAACTCTGCTGCGCAGGTGCAGAAGGTCCTGGGAGATCGTCCTGCTCTGGCACCGAGTCCTCATCACCAGCCGTCTCTGGTGCCAGGCACATAGGCTGGTACTGCTGCACCATGAGCGGCTCCGCGTCCTCCGGATCCTCCAGACTCGGCGCCGGACGCGGCCAAGGCACAACAAGATCTAGTATGGTGACAGAAACCAGCATCCCTATGGAAGAGGCACTTGGACAGCTCTTCAGCATGTTGAAGGGTGCTCCATTCTAAGTTCCCCTCCCTCTTAGTCATGTGACCCACCATAATGCATATGCCGCTTGCCCTGTGCTTCCCTGGGCACAAATGCACACAAATGCACAAAGTCATAACCTAGTGGGAAGGCAGAAACATGCAGACACTGATCCTGAAGGAAATACAGACTCAAGTAAAATACATTGGAACTGGAATTATTTTGTATTGAAAGAAATTGGAAATAAATGAAGGAGCTATGATCTACATAAGCATAACTGCATAACTAACTTGTTTTCTAAACAGGCATGTACAGCTTGCTTTTGAAAATAAAAAATAGCAGAAACTGTTACTTTGTTTTACCCAGCATTAAGCCCTGGTTACATAAACCTTAGTCTGACTAACTTAACAGTCTGATTTTAAGATTAGTCAGAGAGTTTGTGCTCAGAAATCTAGCATCCTAGTCAGGAGTGAAATCCTCCCGGTTCGGCCTGGTTCGGGCGAGTAGGTACTGGTTGCAGTGGCTGGTTCGGAGAACCAGTAGCGATGGCAGCACGAGGTTCCGCCCCCCACCCCGACATCATCACTTCCTGTTTTTTAAAAAAACTTTTAAAAGCCTATTTCCCTGCCGGTTTTCCTGAAAGAAAGAAAGAGAGGGGGGAGGGAGGGGGAAGGGAAGGGAAAGGAGAAAGAAAGAGAAAGAAAGAGGGAGGTGTTAGAAGGAAAAATTAGGATTCACTTTCCAGCCGGAAGATCGCTTGGCAAAGAAGAAAAACAAATGCTGTCACTTTAAATCAGGAGTCTCCAAACTTAGCCGCATGGCTGGCTGAGGAATTCTGGGAGTTGAAGACCACAAGTCTTAATGTTGCAAACTTTGGAGACTCCTGCTTTAAACTGAAAAGCCTTCGGAAGCTGCTCAGAAGGAAGTTTTTAATTGCATAAGCTAAGTGACATTCTGGGTTAGCTGAAAAACAAAGTGGCTAAAAGGAAGGATTCTTATATGGTTCTATGTTTTTGAAATTTTGGGGTTTGTGCAATATGGGCTTTGTGTTTCTAAAAGGGTTTGGGTGATTCCCATTGAGGCTAAATGACTTTTGTCCTGTGTCGGGTCTTGAGCGTGGGGCTGCTTATTTTGATTCTACTACTGTGTTTTGTTAGCTGCCAATCTTGCCATGGGGAAATTTCAAAATATCCCGTCTTGAATGGGTTTTCTAGAGATCTGTTTGCCTGCTTGTGTGAATGGCGCCAAATGTCAGGCTTCCACTTTCTATACGGTCATTATCTCATTATCTCTATCGGGCAGGAATGTGGAATGAGCTTCAGGCAGGTTCTTTGTTAGCAGCTTGATTTTTCCTTGTTTTTCTGTGAGCCTTTTCTTATGAGTAATTTTTTATTTTGGGGGGGAGGGTTGGGAGAGAGAGAGAGAGAGAGAGAGAAAGAGAGGGAGGGAGAGAGGGAGAAAGAACCACAAACCTGGCTTGCACTAGACACAGCTTCAGAGGATGCTTTGAAACAGCACAGCAAAGGCTGGAAGGGACCTCAGAGTCATCTAGTCAAACACCTGCTCCCTGGCAAAATGGACTGCTAAATTGGCTGCACCCACCCAGCCACATGACAACCTGGCCACGCCTACCCAGTCACATGACCACATGGCCACACCCACCTGAAGCCAAACCCACCTGACCTCCAAACCTCGGCCACAAAATAAACCACGCCCACAGAACCGGTAGGGGAAAATTTCACATTTCACCCCTGATCCTAGAGTACAACTATCATACAGTATCTGGTCTGCAAACAGTAGAATGACTACTAGATGGAAGCAAAGGTTAAAACCCTTTTTTATCTCTTTCTTGCCACCTAGTGGCCATTTTTGCAGACTACTGGATTAACCCTTACCAGAATTACATCTATTTTGACCTGCTGATTTCAAGCAGACAGGCTAAAACATATTACCTACCACCACGAGAGAGAGATGCTCTCAATCAGAGCTGGATTGCTGCCAGTTCGGACTGGTTCTATAGAACCAGTAGCGGGAATTTGCCCCCGCTCGCCGAACCGGCAGCGATGGTCGGCTGACCACGCCCCTGAACCTGCTCTCTTGGCAGCACCATAGGCGGCGCCATCTTGTTTTTTGCTTATGCGCATGTGCAGAAGCAGAGTTTTTAGCACTGCGCATGTGCCACGCAAAGCACGAGCATGTCCACGCGGTGCATGAGGAAGCGAACCAGTAGCAAGGTAAGTTAGAACCCACCCCTGCTCTCAATTAAGTATAAATAGTACATATAGATTCAGATTATGCTCAGGCCTTCCTCTGATGGTTACAGAAGAAAGGTTGGGCCTTTTAAAAGAATATTTTGTTGCAGGAATGAGGTGCAAAAGCAGGATATAACATTATGCCCATCAGCGTCTGATTAAAATTTAGAATCTCAAAGAAGCGGGAAGTCTAGGAAGAATGAAGCAGAGCAGTTGTTCTAGATATGACTATTTCAGAAGAAATAGATAGAAAGTCCAGCAAGAAATTTGCATTATGATTTTAATTTTTGTTTCTCTGGCCTGTGCTAATTACATTCTGAATTATAAAATTAGTTATGAAAATGTTGTTTTTACTTATTTTGACATAAAATAATAGCAACTTGAAACTTAGTCACAGCATTTCTTCCAAGATAGCAGCAGAAAACATTCATTTTGAGGTTTAGTTTTGTTTTTTGCTGAATTTTCTAGTTTTTAAACCAAGCTGTTTAATTGTGATCTGGTCAACTTTATAATATAACTGTTTTAATGGTTAATGATTACCTCTTAAGATTTAATTTAGAATTGTTTTTACATTCTTTTTTTTAAGTTTGTTGTTTATGACTTCTTAGGGCTAAACCCTCTAATCATGTTCTTCTTGTATGTTAAGGAAATAAAACATATTTTACCTTTTGAATTCTGACTTTTTAATTTCCAGAATGGGAGCAAAGGTTGTAAGACACCTAACTACCAGTAACTTTAATGTTGGGGTTGTAAATGTAAATGTTGGGGTTAGGAGTTGGGTGCCAGATGCCTCTGGAAAATTGTTGTGATAGGAAGAACTAGCAAGGTTGCTTCCTCAAGGCAAGAGGCAGAACCAACTATGGAGACTCAGAGGGCTCCTGGGAGGCTACAGGCTCAGCCTTTCTGCTTCACACCTCTCCCCACCATTGTTTAAGGGATTGGTCCATGAGCAAACAAAGGTGGCGAGCAAAGCAGAGCAGAGCAGAGCAGAGCAAAGCAAAGCAAAGCAAAGCAAAGCAAAGCAAAGCAAAGCAAAGCAAAGCAAAGCAAAGCAAAGCAAAGCAAAGCAAAGCAAAGCAAAGCAAAGCAAAGCAAAAGCAAAAGCAAAGCAAAGCAAAGCAGAGAATGACAGATACCAACTTTCAAGAGCTGGTAGTGGTCCTTAAATATTTTAGTAGGCAACCATGATTCAAAACCTAAGTCATCAAGTTACCCTGACCAAGACTATGTCCAAGTAGATTATCACTGCATTTAGGTTTGATATTAAAAATCTACTATTCATATTTTACTTTTAAATTTTATTGCTTATTATAGGCACTATTGAATTGCTATAATGCAATTTTTATTTTTATTTTTTAAATAAATATTTTAACATATATTACCCTATTTGTTGTCTACCTGTCTGTCTGTCTGCCTGTCTATCTGTCTATCTATCTGTCTATCTATCTATCTATCTATCTATCTATCTATCTATCTAATAATAATAATAATAATAATAACAACAACAACAACAACAACAACAACAACAACAACAACAACAAAGTTGAAAGGGACCTTGGAGGTCTTCTAGTCCAAGCCCCTGCTTAGGCAGGAAACCCTACACTACTTCAGACAAATGGTTATCCAACATCTTCTTTAAAACGTCCAGTGTTGGAACATTCACAACTTCTGGAGGCAAGCTGTTGCACTGATTAATTGTTCTAACTGTCAGGAAATTTCTCCTTAGTTCTAAGTTGCTTCTCTCCTTGTTTAATTTCCACCCATTGCTTCTTGTTCTACCCTCAGGTGCTTTGAAGAATAGTTTGACTCTCTCTTCTTTGTGGCAACCCCTGAGATATGCATTGCATTTTCTGATTTTCTCCTATAAATTACATGTAGAATGGCAAAGAAGTTTTCATCTTCTGTGAAAACAATGCATTTGGACTGAGTACTTCTGAGATTATATTAGGGGCACCAATGGGTCTACAATTGGGGCCTGTCAGATTTGATTTATTTGACTTTTTTTAAAAAAAACAGCTTTAATTCTATAACGTCATGTTTAAAAATGAGCTACCTAAACTCTCTTAGAAAATAAAAACATGAGTGGCTACATTCCAACATTTTGCTTGGAAGTGCATCCACTTGTGCAGAAAAAGCATAAACAGGAGGCTTAGTAAAGTGCTTCCTATAGAAGAAAGAGCTAGAAGATGTGGGTTGTTTCTTCATATGGACAAAGGGAGCTCTGCTCCAACCAATTCAAATTAGAATTTGATATGCTTCCTTATTGGTATCCAGTAACTGGTACAGAAATCAAATACCTGATTAACCAACTCAACCCATGAAAATCATCAGGGAATGACCTTTTAACTGATTAAATTATTTGCAACAACCCAGAGGGATGGATTCCAGGCTTAGGTTCTCTGTTTTTTGCTATTGACTATTTTGCAATAATTCCAAGAGATTACAACAATAATAGTTCCCATTTACAAAAAGGGGGAAAGGAATCTACCAGTTAACAATTGCCCCATCAGTCTATTACGTAGCATAAGCAAATTATATGCAAAACATTTAAACATAAAATTACTGAATTGGATGAAATTTGAACAGTTATTGCCAGAAGAATAAGCTGGTTTTAGGGCTAATTGTCCACCGGTCAATTTGTGTTACAACATTTAGTAGAAAAATGCACAGATAAACCTAGATCAGCACCATGTGCAGCTTTTATCAACTTTAAATTTGCATTTGATTTTATACCCAGATCAGTGTTTCTCAGACTTGGTAACTTCAAGATCAGGGGTGAAATTCAAAATTTTTCCCTACTGATTCTGTGGCGTGGTTTGGTAGGCGTGGCAGGGGAAGGATACTACAAAATCTCCATTCCCACCCCACTCCAGGGGAAAGATACTGAAAAATCCCCATTCCCTCCCCACACTCCTGGGGGAAGGATACTGCAAAATCTCCATTCCCATCCCACTCTGGGGCCAGCCAGAGGTGGTATTTGCCGGTTCTCCGAACTACTCAAAATTTCCGCTACCGGTTCTCCAGAACTTGTCAGAATCTTGTGAATTTCACCCCTGTTTAAGATGTTGTTGAATAATGGGTTGGATGGAAGAGACAGAGAGAGATCTGATGAAATGCTGTTTATTAATTACAAGCAAGAACCCAGCAAAGAGTCTGGCTGACAGCACGCCTTTTATAGCGAGCTGTCAGCCGCCTCAGCCAATAGAAATGAACTGTTTTTTCCCCACCTGAGTGGCGGACCTGAGTGAAGCCTTTATTCACCGGCTTCACTCCTTAATCTGAATATTTAATAGATGTGTAGACTTTTATTCTCATAATTCTCCAGCCACATGGGAATTCAGTTTCCTGAACGTGTTCCCTGAATCCATAACCACTGGACCAAACTGGCTCAAATATTACTGATAATATTCTCTACTATTATTTTAGCTTGTGTTTTATATTTAGGTCCCCTCTTTTTTTAAAAACAGTTTTAGTTGTTTTGTTCTATACTGTTCTGTAACCAAAATAAATTTTGATTGACTGAAAAGATAGGATACAGTAGGTAGTACTCTGAAAGCTTTGTAATTGGTTATGTTCCTCATATCAGCCATGTTATAAAGGCTAAGGCATTCCCAACAGTCATTTTGAAGAGTGCCCACAACATGTTCCAAATGTACTGAAAGACTTTGATATTGCTGGTCTTTATTTAGTTGAGGACCTGGCCAATTCATTTGCTAATAAACCATTAGGAGCTTTCATAAGCCATGAATTAGCTTCAAGCAGAAGCACTACAGTTTAATCACTTTGTGCTTTTCTTAATATAGCCATTGTTAGAATTAGTAATTAATACCTGCTTTGGCAACTGGCAGAAGAAAGCAAGAGGCTGACCACAAACGCTTCGTACGTGAGAAATGTCACTCTAGCTGGCAGGATGTGGCTGTGTAACTCTGCTGAAGAATTTTGCAAGTGGGCCTGTTACTGGAACAAGGAAAGGAAACATGACATTTAGCTGAGCTGTGGTTAAGAATGTCCAGGCAAAATCCTGGAAGTACAGTAAAAAAAAATTATTATTAGCATGTTAAAAAACACACCCAGAGATGGAGAGCTTAGCTAATTAAGTGTAACCCTTGCCACAAGCTTACTAAGGCATATTAACTTATACTGTACATGCCTTAAAAATCAGGAACAAATGATGAAAGTTCAAGAAATTATAAGGTTTTATGCAGTGGTGGGTTGTAAATATTTTTGCTACCGGTTCACGTGCGCGGTTGCGCACTTATGCAATGCTTCTGTGCATGCGCAGAAGCGTCCCGGGTGGGTGGGCGGAGCCTTCTACCGCCGGCGCTACCAATTCTAAGAACCGGTCCAAACCGGGAGCAACCCACTGCTGGTTTTATGGTATAAACTGGCTTGCTGAATTTCAGTAGTCACACCTAATTTGAACTTGGATTCCAAGCATATCTTGCTTTAATTCTTCACAGAAATAAAGTATTAAACCCCACTTTCCTCCACTCAATTATTAGTTCACTACACTGGGTAAAATGAACCAGTGTTGGGTTGGGCCAATATAGTGACCACAACTGGGTGCGCTAAGTTGTTAAGCAAAGTAGTTGCTAAGTGGAGCCATGATTCTTTTTACCATCATACTTCTGTTTTTCTTTGTTTTACAGACTTATGAAGGCTATAAATGTGAAAATTGGTTGCAAAATTATTTTTTCATCACCATCATAACTGCAAATGGTCTCTAAAACATTTAGCAATTGCTAAATTAAGACTACCATTACCTCCTCTGTTTCAGCACTTTGTTAGACATAAACTCTAGACATATGCAATATATAGTTAAATATATTTTAGCCACTGATTAATTTGCTCATTTATTTAAATTACTCTACACATTTCTTTCCTTATATTTAAAAATCTTTAATTTTCATAATCTAGACTATAACTCTAATTAATTGTAGTTCTGTTTAATGCTTTTGTAAATGACTAAAAAAAGCTACCATAGAATAAATACATGTTCCATATTCTTCCAGATTTTTTTTCAAATGAAAAATAAACAGGCTAGGCTATAACCTATTACAATTAATCAGGAATGGCTGATAGTTGTACTAAGGTTTTTGTTTTGTTTTGTTAAATAAATAGAAAAATCATTAATATAAATTAAAAACAATAAACATATTAAAATTAAGCATATTAAATAAAATAAATGGAAATGAAAATAGGACTGATTTGGAAAGTGGTAGAGGAATGCTGAATTAAAGTAGCATAGTAGAAGAATGCTGAATTAAAGTAGCATAATATTAGACCTGAGTCATAAAATCCTAATAACTGTACATCTTAGAATTATGGGATGATGACTTTACATACTACTAAACAGGGGAAACACATAATCAAAATGATAAAAGGAAATATTAAAAGCTATACATTTTGCATATACCAACTGTTTAATATTTCTAAAATTATAATTAATTAAAAAATAAACCTGCCATAGAAAAGAAAATTTGGTCTTGTGGTTAAGGCTCCATGATAGAAACCAGGAGATTGTGAGTTTTACTTCCGCTTTAGGCATGAAAAACTATCTGGGTACTCTCGGTCACTCTCTCTCAGACCAAGTCGCTTCACAGGGTTGTTGTTGTGGGCAAAACAGGAGGGGGAAGGTGTATTAGTAAGGTGACCAGATTTTAATATTTATAAAGCGGGACACCATTGACGGGGGGGGGGTTTCTAGGGGAGCAAGTCTCTCTTATCCCGCAGCCCATCCATGTGAATAAAGGTGGAGAAACAAATCCAGGATTGCTTTGCTGCAGCTTTGTGCACCCCCCCAAACACCCCCCCCCTTCATCACAGTCCTTACCACCGCTCTCGCTCCCTGCCTGGCTGCACACTCTGCCTGCCTTCCCGAAGCAGCGCTGCCGCAGTTCACTTTTGTTTCGCGGCGGGAGAAGGAAGAAAGCGGGCAGCGAGAGCGGCAGCCTCTTCCAAGTGCAGGCCTGGCCCTCTCCCCACATGGAGGGCTGCTGCCCGGCTGGCTGGTGGCGGCTTCTGCAACGGAGGCAGCACACGGCTGTGAAGAACCCTCACCACCCGCCCTCCCGGAGCACCACAGCCGCAGTTTGCCATGGCCGGGACTCACCTCTACTGCGTCTGGCCCGGAGAGGGACAGCGGCAGGAGAAGGAAGAAAGCAAACCACGGCTGTGGTGCTCCGGGAGGGTGGGTGGTGAGGGTTCTTCACAGCCGCGTGCTGCCTCCGTTGCAGAAGCTGCCGCCAGCCAACCAGGCATCAGCCCTCCGTGTGGGGAGAGGGCCAGGCCTGCGCTTGGAAGAGGCTGCCGCTCTCGCTGCCCGCTTTCTTCCTTCTCCCGCTGCGAAACAAAAGTGAACTGCGGCAGCACTGCTTTGGGAAGGCAGGCAGAGTCTGCAGCCAGGCAGGGAGGGAGAGAGAGCAGCGAGAGCGGCGGCCCCTTCCAAGTGCAGGCCTGGCCCTATACTCACCCGGGGGGCTGCCGCCCACCCGGCCACCAGCGGCTTCCGTGCCACACTTGCTTGGCGGGACTTTTTTGAAATGCCGCAGGACGCGGGACAAATTATTAAAAAGCGGGACTGTCCCACAAAAGCGGGACATCTGGTCACCTTATGTATTAGGTATCTTTGCTGCCTTGAGTTATTTATAAAAAATAAAGCAGGATTTAAAAATAATCTTATAAATAAAATCTAATAACAACAATAAAACTATGGCTATGCATCTTTGTGCCTGCTCAATTTCCAATCCCAATAAGGATTGATATATTCTATGGACAACTTCAAGTCCCCAGTTGTCTTTTAGCTTAATGGCTTTTAAAAACAGAATTAAGCTATTCCCTTGCTGGTGATTTATACTATCTTATAACCTATACAGGTAGCCCTTGAGGTATGACAGAATGTCCAAAGTTACAATAGCTCTCCCAAAAGCTCATTTCAAAATTTCGGTGGCTGCAGTGGCCCTGTGTTCATTTGCCTCATTAGCACAGATCCAAACGTGGCCACCATTTTGTCCTGTTTGGGACAAAACAGTGGCCACCAGACAGTTCCTAATTTTTTACTACCACTCTGTGGGCGTGGCTTATTTTGTGGGTGTGGCTTACTAGTCATATGACCAGGTGGGCGTGGCTTCTTGGACTGCTGAAGGGAGGGGAACTGAGATAGGTCCTGCCGTCCATTTCCCCTCCCTTCAGCAGCTCGAGAAGCCTCAAACGTGCGAAAATGCCTAGGATCATCACTGCGTGTTCGTGGCTTCTCGGACTGCTGAAGGGAGGGGAATGGAGATAGCTCCTGCTGCCCATTCTTTCAGCGTCTCATGCGCTCCCTCAGCCATCCTCCCTTGCTTTGACTCACTGTGGGATAGGAAGGCAGCGCATGCGCAGTGCCGGAAGCTCGGCTTCTGGGCATGCGCAGAAGAAATTTTTTTTAATGTAAAAATTTTTTTTAAAAAAAATGGCGGCGCCCAGGCACTGGCAACTGACCGCACCGGTACTGTGATGTCACCAGCAGGCCGCTACCGGTGCTATAGAGTGGACCGCACCGGTAGGAACCCACCACTGCCACCAGACAAACGGCTTCATTTTGCTGCCTTAGAGAGGTCTGCCCAGCGCTTCAGAAGCTTCTCAATGTGCAGACTTTGTTAAGGCAGCAAAATGAAGCAGTTTGTTCTCGAGTCACATGGCAGCGACCCGAATTCAGCCACCATTCTGTGAATGGGACAAAATGATGTCAGCTTTTGGAAACATGCCATGTGGCTGCCCAAAGAAGGAAGTCATTCTAGTGCTCTGGAAGGCCTTGGAACTCTTCAAAAGGTAAATGAAGAGATGGGTGTTTGGCCTGGTGGGGTGGGAATCATGCCTAAGGGCTTCGAGGACCCGGGGGGGGGAAAGGCCTGTTGAGACCCAAGGCACTGGAAGTGGAGCATGGGAGATCTTGGGGTTGGGGAAGGCCTTGAATGGACCGAGGCAGGCAAGCCTCAGCCTCTGCTAAGCCTTCAATGGCCTCCCTCACACAGGAGACACCCCAAGCTCTGTTTAACAAACTGCATGTTTGTTTAATGTTTCATTGAGGAGAGCAGGGATGGAGGTGTCGTTAGGTGACACATTTCACCTAACGACTGTCACGATGTGCGACCATAATGGGCAGACTCCATTACAGTTGTATCTCAAGGATTACCTATAGGGTCATTCTTATGCTGCTATAACTTAAGGAGTTAGGTTTGATATCTATCTTATCAGTTATGTTCAGCATGTTCTTCAAACAAACCCTTGAAGAGATGTCTAATAGCTATTCAGAAGACAACCTTGCTGCCTCACACGGAACACTTGGTCAGCCTGTCTTCAAAAAGATGGAAGTATAAGATTAAGGGAGTATAAACCACAAGGACAACACTGCTATTCTGTTCTTCCCCTGTGGTGTGTGTGTGTGTTTCAATGTTGACTGCTTGCAACTACCTGGACTAGTCTCCGCATTTTTCTTGGCAAGATTTTGGAAGTGGTTTGCCATTGCTTTCTTCCTGAGATAAGGTGACTAGACCAGAGTCATCCAGCTGACTAGTGCCTAAGATGGGACTAGAATTCACAGTTTTCCAGTTTTTAAGTTTGTGCCTTACCCAAACCACCTAATTAACTGTCTTTTGCCCCCTAAAAGTTCAATTTTGTGAATTCCCTCCCTCACAAGATAAACTATTATTTCAAAACAGAGTAGTATATATTCCAGGAATCAGATTGTAGTGAATCTAGATTAAGCAACTGTTTATTTGTTTAAAGTATTTTTAATTTTCTCCCAACAAAAGTTTGTCAGAGCAGGCTGCATATAATCCACAAAACGGGTGCTTCCCACAATTTTAAAGTCCAAATGATTAGGAAGAGAATAAGAAAACAAACCAGCACTAATTCTATAAGATAAAAATGGTTCTTTGGTGGATGCAAGAATGGGAAAAACTTGCAAAGACTCCAAGATAATTCATCTATCTGCAAAATCAATAGAATGGGTATATGTTCCTTTTGTCTTTCTGCTACTGACTACAATTCAGAAGCAGCAGAAGAATCTGAAAACATTTTTTTAATAGAGTCACATTTCATATTTCTAAGGATTTATGTTGTATATATAAAACTTGGCTCTGTCTTGTCAAATAGTTTTAAATATATATATGTCCAAAGTGGAACACATTCTAGTTCTATATTCATATGCTATTTATACAAAAGATAAATAAAGAGATGGATAAATTTTCCTGGGAAATGCCTTTCATTTTTGCCATTACTAGTTTAAGTGGATTATATAAAACTTCACACTTTGTAATTATTTTATAATTAAAATGCAAATTGTACAATCTACTGAGAATGAAAATTATTCTACCAGCTCATATTTCAATGCTTTGATAAATTTGGGCCCCTTAATCATTTTGCACTACTTTATTGAACAAATAAAGAAATGTCTGATTACATCTAATACCCCCTTTGAGAGGCATCTTATATTTGTCCAATGCACTTGACATGTGTTTATAAAGAATGAGTCAATTATTTCAAATAAGAAAAGGCTAAACTAAAGTCTTCATGACTTTGGAGAAATCATTTTGTTTAACTTAACAAATTAAAAATAAACTGTATCAGATGTAGCAGAGTGAAGAAATCCATTTAAAACTATGATCAAATCTTATAAATAGTGAAGGAAATGAGGCAGTAATTATCTAGATATAAAAATAATAAAATTATCACAAATAGTAGAATCATAAAGTCAAAAGGGGCCATTTGGGTCCTCTGCATATAACTGCCTGTTCAGTGCAGGAATCCATATTAAAGCTTTTCAGAGAGATGGTTGGCCAGACTTAGATTTCAATCACTTTCTTTTGGTAATTTGTTAGCATTTCCCCCCCTGATATTCAGCTAGAATCTTAAAATTTAAGTTTATTACTCCATGTTCTGCTTGTGAACAGATTATGACTTTGAATAACCCTTCAAGTATTCAAGAATGATACCATATTTTTCAATCTTCTCTTCTCAAATCCTCTCTCGCTACCTACAGGTAGTCCTCATTTAATGACTGTTCAAAGTTATGGCAGCTTAACAAATACTTTGTGACCAATCCTTGAATTTATGACCATTGCAACATCCCACAGTCACGGATTGTCATTTCAGCACTTTGCACCCCGCACGTATTTACAATCATCTCAGTATCCCACAGTTATGTGATTGCCATTTGTGTGCTTCGTAACTGGGTTGCAACAAGCTGAGTTAATAGAAAGGCAGAAGTAAAATTGTTCATTGCAGTCATGTGATGTTTCACTTAATGACCATGGCACTTAGCCATGGAGTTACCAGTCCCAATTGTGGCAGTTAAGTGAGGACTACCTGTAGTTTTCTTGGTTTTCTTCCTAAGATTTAAGTTTCTCCCCTGTGATTGATCAGCCTTATTATCTTTCTCTACATTCAGTTTCTCAGCATTTTCCCTCAAAGTGGTTCCCAGAACTAGACACATTCTTAAGACTGAGTCCACTCAATGCAGAATATAGAAGAAAAGATACAGTATGTACTCTCATCTTCCCTATTTTTTCTAAAATAAAAAGGAAATTATTTGAAAATTATTAGCTAGTTAAAACTTTCATTTGCTTCTTTTGCCGCCAGATCACACTTCTGATTAATATTCAGTTTTTAATCAATTACAATTCCAAAATCATTTTTCACACATCTTATTATTCCGATCATATATTCCTTGCTCTATGCCTGTGCAGTTAAATTCTTTTTTCTTACATTTCTTAAATTCTGCTCACTTCTCTATCAAAATCATTTTGTTTTTCTGCCTTCTAACATATTATATATGTCCGCCTGGGGCGGGTTCCTAATTTTTTTACTACAACTCTGTGGGTGTGGCTTATTTTGTAGGTGTGGCTTGCCAGCCATGTGACTGGGTGGGCGTGGCTTACCAGCCATGTGTCCGGGTGGGCGTGGCTTCTCAGACTGCTGAAGGGAGGGGAACTGAGATAGGTTCTGCCGCCCATGCCCCCTCCCCTCAGCAGCTCGAGAAGCCTCAAACATGCGAAAATGCCTAGGATCATCACCGTGCGTTCGTGGCTTCTCTGACTGCTAAAGGGAGGGGAATGGAGATATCTCCTGCCGCCTGTTCTTTCAGCGTCTCACACGCTCCCTCAGCCATCCTCCCCTGCTTGGACTCACTGTGGGGTAGGAAGGCAGTGCATGCGCAGCGCCGGAAGCTCGGCTTCTGGGCATGCGCAGAAGAAAAAAAATTTTTAATGTAAAATTTTTTTTTTAAAAAAATGGCAGCGCCCAGGCACCGGCAACCGACCGCACCGGTACTGTGACATCACCAGCGGGCTGCTACCGGTGCTATAGAGTGGACCGCACTGGTAGGAACCCACCACTGATGTCCGCCATGTTTTGTGTTATCTGTAAATATGAGCATTTGCTCTCTTTCAGCCAACTATTTAATTGAAATTAATTCTACTTAATGAAGAATGTGCTAATATTTGATAATCTGCATTTCTTCAAGATCGCTTTATCATCACATTTCAAAATCTTCTCTGTTTTCAGACTATCATTTCCTGGGCTTGCATTTTGCCCTTCCTGATGAAAGGGCCAATGTTTGTATTTTTCTCCAGTCATCTAGTACTTCACCCCTTGTCCAGGATTTTTCAGAGAAAACAGATTTGGTTTGATCATGAGCAAGTTTTTTCAGGATTATACCAGTGGTGGGTTCCTACCAGTGCGGTCCACTCTATAGCACCGGTAGCGGCCCACTGGTGACGTCACAGTACCGGTGTGGTCGGTTGCCAGTGCATGGGTGCCACCATTTTTAAAAAAAATTAAATTTTTTTTTAATTTTCTTCTGCACATGCCCAGAAACCGAGTTTCCGGCACTGCGCATGCGCTGCCTTCCTACCCCACAGTGAGTCCAAGCAGGGGAGGATGGCTGAGGGAGCACGTGAGACGCTGAAAGAACGGGCGGCAGGAGCTATCTCCATTCTCCTCCCTTCAGCAGTCCGAGAAGCCACGAACGCACGGTGATGATTCTAGGCATTTTCACACGTTTGAGGCTTCTCGAGCTGCTGAGGGAAGGGGGGATGGGCGACAGGACCTATCTCAGTTCCCCTCCCTTCAGCAGTCCGAGAAGCCACGCCCACCCAGTCACATGGCTGGCAAGCCACACCCACAAAATAAGCCACGCCCACAGAGTGGTAGTAAAAAAAATAGGAACCCTCCCCTGGATCATACATGTCATTCATCTGATTCTAGAGATCTGAACTCGTTCAAAGTCATCAGACTGTATTCCCTGACTACATTCCTGATGAGTAAACTAGGAACCTGCTTATTCAACCATTTCTTTCAACTGCCTAGAGGAAACATATCTTCTTTTCAGCAAAATGTGAGCTAGTTCTTTTACTTTTTCCTTATTATCTATTAATGTAACTACTGATTGAAGTGGCTGAGATCAGGAGTTCTACTTCAACACATTGGTAGACTCTGGATTGGGAAAAGCTTGCATAGGAAACAGCATAGTACAGGAATCAACAAAAGTCAATATGCTATAGATATTGTTGTACTATTTATCTTGCCATTCCAGATACACTCTTCCAATATGTTATAGATAACAAAGGCGTATCAACACGAAAAGAAATTACTTGCAGATTGTTATTTTGTAAACAAGTAATTTATTTTGTAAAGTAAATCTGTCACTGTATGATGTTCCTCACAAAGTTAAGGAGAATTGTAATTTTTATCCAGTATTTGGACCACCTAAATTGAGAGGAAACTTCTGAATCCCTTCTGAGATGAGTAGGTTGCCTGGTTTGGAGGGGAATGGGGTGTTCCTGTGTCCTAGCATTCAAAAATCAGTGAGATTGGGAATCACTACAAAGAAAAGCCTCTTTATATAAATCAACACATAAAAAATCAACTTCTTCAATGTGAGTATTCCACCCTTCATATATAATCCAAGCTACATTGAAAAAGTCCAAAGAAAGAAAGAATAATAACTACTTGAAGTGAATTTGTTGTCAGTCCAAAAGCAACCTTGATGTAAGTTGCCGCACTATATAATTTTTATAGCAGTCTTCCATGTTTCCTTCCAATTTCTTTGTCACTGGCAGTGAGAAACCTTGTGTCCCCTTAAGATATTGCCTATTAAAATTTCTACATCCTTAACCAACATGACCCAAAATGAGAGTTGCTGAGATTAGTAGTTCAACAATATCTGGAGGTCACTATCCTTGAACTTGACTGACATATTATTTAGGTCACTCCACTTACTACATTCTGTGACTGTATAGTTGTAGTTGTTTATATTATGACATTGCTTTAATTAATGGGTCAAATACTTCAGCCTTATTTTGGGCATTCACTAATTGTAAAGGTGGATAGGAACTGAGAATGTATGTTCTGGTTCTACCCTCACCTTCCCTTTTTCTAAAATAAAGAGGAAAAATCGAAGAGGAACTGTAACCCTGTTCAACTGAATGAGCTTACAGCATCTCTTTAGATCTGTCATGAAGAGCAAGAGATAAGTGAGACAGATGGTAGAAGGAACATAATACTTGTCCCTCACTCCCATCTATACATACAGTTTCTGAATATTCTCAGAGGGACTTGTAAAGGGGATTTAGCAGTGGTGGGCAAAGCCACAGACAGTTATCTGTTTACCTTGAGCAATGAAAGAATGTCTGCTAATCATTATAAACAAGAAGGAAACTGCTGTCCGGGGTATGGAAAGGAAACCTTCCTGAACTCAATAAATAACAATATGAGCTATTTATTTTCTCCCCTCTGTATGTGGACTGGAATGTAGAGTACATGATTGTCTGTGGGTCTGACATATCATGGTGCAGTGCGTGATTATGTTTTTATCTAGGTCTGAATTAAGGGAAGAGACAGAACAAACACACTATATAAAGCATAATTTATTGGGGGAGGGATATTTTTCCCCGAAACAACACTTCATACAATAACGCCATGTTCAGGTGCCATCTGGTGGAATTGTTCTGGGCAATGAATGGCCTGCTGAGCTCTCTTTGCCTGGGAATTGAATCAATCTATTGGGATGACCTTGCAGCCAACTTTGAAAAATAAATGGGGGGAAAAAACCCTGACATAAACACAAACTTTTATCTATTCTACCTTTCAAAAACCTGCTATTTGAAGCTTTGCTTTATGGTGAGTCAATTTGAAGGCCCTGTTTAATTGTCTCCAGTCAGGAACCAAAACCACACACATTTGAAATAGATTATCAGAAGCAGATTTATTTAGTTAGTTATATTTAGTTACTTATATATTTAGTTACTTCATTTAGTTCTTTACAAAACTTGACATCCTGCTTTCATATTTAATCAAAATTGCTAGAGCAAAATAAAACAACAACAATGTAAAAAGAAGAAGAAGAGAGAAACATCAAATTACAGCCTAGTGTCCAAGTCAAAGACATTATCTCTACAGTCTCTTTTTCCTGACTTGGAAACTGCCCATTTGCTGTAAGTGATTGGGAATTTGGACATACTTGGCCACCTCATAATTGTGGAAAGTCCAAGAGGATTATAGCAAATGTTCTCTTTTGACAAGAACATTGAAAGCACTTTCTCCATCAATTTAAAGCCCTCCCAAAATGTTTTTAATTGTTGGACTTCATGAGATGGTAATAAATATCAATACTGGAAAAATTATAGTGTTTGTTGATTTTCATTTCATTTCAATTTAATTGTTTATCTGACACACTTCTTTTTCCTGGTCCTATTTTTGAAAGTGTGGCTTCTAATATACCATTACCAAGGGAACCTCTTTGAGGTAACTAAAGTACCATTATAACCATAATTTGATGGGATCAAATCAGAATTAGGGCAATCGGGATGGCATAATTGTTGGTAACAAAAACTACAAAAGATCTGGGGAATAAACATAACAACACACTCTCTGTACTCCTAACATAGGCTCATTCATTGGGATCAAATAAACATACCCCTTTCTGGGTCAAATGAACACTCATGAATGAAGGCAAATGTATGTGTCCCATCCCGGATAATGTCCTAGGATCCAATCTGGGTCAGTCACTGGGACCAGAGGCTTTATCTTCTGAGCTTTCGGACTTGTGCTTCAGGTAACTTCTCTCTAGCAGAGTGTGTGTTCTGTGTGTGGTATTTATAGTGCCTGTTGTATGTGCCTTTTTAAGATGCTGATTGAGGTATGTTGATGGCTGGCTTTTACATTGTTAGCTGGCATTTGCTTGTGCTGCCCAGCCCTCGCCTTCTAAGTACTTGATAGGCTAGAGCTAAATCAGCACTCCTGTTGACCGATGAGGGGCCTGTTTCCCAGGCTTCAAACACTTCCCTGGCTGTTTTTGTGCCTGCTCATCCAACAATCTTAGTAGCTGCAAAATTGAATGTGTATCCTTGTTCATTGCAGTGTGAGGCTACCAGTGAGTTCAGATCTCCTCATCTGACTGCTCACTTGTGTTCTTGCAATCTGGTGGTTAACTTCCTACCCATCTGTCCTACATAGTCACAGGGGCAATCCATGCAAGGTGTCAGGACCATGTCCAAACTGATTTACTAATGTATGAATAAACCACTAATCTATGTTTGTGTTAAAAAGTGATATTGCTTTAAATGTATTGTAAGCATTGTAGGCTTGTTAATGGTTATAAAAGGAGAACAGGCTAGCTTGAGTCAGAGAGTGAGTGCTTGCTTGCTTGATTACTCGACTGAGAGAGACTGCTTCTACTCATGCTCCTGATTTCTGCTACAGCTTCAGCTATGCTCGTATTGACTGAAGACGCTATGCTACAGAAGTTCAAGGTTCTTCTACTGCATTGTTTGCTAAAGACTTTATCTACTAGAGATTAATAGCTAAGTGCTTGACTTCGTGTCTGTATATTAGATAGCTGCAATCTTTGCTATTCCAGACAAAGATAGGCTAAAGAAAGATTCTTCGTGTTAATTAAAGAATGGACTTTTTTGTTTTGAACTTTGCTAGTTTATTCAAGTAAATTATTTAGAACACTTTGAAGACATATGTTTATTGACTCTAAAGTATCGAACTGCAACCCCACATTCTGTTGCATATACTCAGTTTCATAAAATTTCCTTAACACAAGGAATTTGGTAGATTACTTTGAAAGTATCTCCCACCTCCACACTAAATAAAGAATGGTCTTACAACGTTTCCATTTGAGGTTCACTTGCTTTTGGAAAACAGGATTACCATGTCTTGGAACCAGCTAATAATATAGCTAATAATTCTTCCCCTGCCAGGTACTGCTATTATTCCATCAATAACAGAATCCCAGAATTACAGTATATATCTTCATCCCACTATGGTATGAGGGACAGTTTGCTTTGGCATAGAGTTGGTAGAAGCTGCAACAGTGTCCACATAATTGCTCTGAGTGTGTTTGGAATCTACTCTAAACTAGGCTAATCTCAAATGTCCACCTCCTGAACTGATCTGCCTTTTTTCTGATCCCAAAACAGTTTGTTATTTGAAGCCAAAGCTAGTTTTTTTTTTACAAATGACTTATATCAATTGTGGATTTAGTTCCTTATAGGTTGCTGCCATGAAGACAAGTGCCAATACTTCGCATTCCTTATTGCCATGGGGTAGATGTACCCATGCTTCATCAAGTTTACTTTCAGTCTTTTTCTACTAGCTCCAATCATTACATCAGCTGGTTCATGTCCCAGAGCTTCTCAACCGATGTCCAAAATCACTAGCAGCACGTGATTACTAGGGAGCAGTGTCATCAAAAGTTCAGGTTGTTTCTTGATACAGTACTAGAGACTGATCAAGCAACCAGTGGAATTGCCTTCCTGTCAGATTGTTGGAAAATGTTCTTTACTGATGGATACATTATTCTAGTGGGTTTTTTGTTGTTGAAAATAGTAGTTCTCCTACAGCAATGCATATGAACTTATTATTTATAAGTTGTTCTGTACTGAATTAGATACTGCATTGAAAATACAGAACTACAACTCAAAGTATGAGAGCATATGTGCCTCAAAAATTTAAGAAAGTGGGATATATTGTTTATTTTCCCCGTTCACTATAATAGTTCATTCAAACTGAGGGAAGTTAATAAACATCTTAAATTAATATAGCATTCTACCATTACCAAACACTTGTATGTACCGTATTTTTTGGAGTATAAGACGCACCGGAGTATAAGACACACCTTAGTTTTTGGGGAGGAAAATAGGGGGGGGAAATCTGCCTAACAGATATTCATCTGGCTAGCGTCCTTAGTCTGGTCAGCTTCAGCACATTATTTTATCCCCTGGTTAGGACTTAAAAAACCCTTCTTCAGAGAGAGTAACAATGAAAGAGCCTGCAAGCCAGTAAGAGCTGGGAAGATAGATAACATCTGGTTACGGCTAGAAAAAAACTTATTCAGAGCAAGTAGAGCAATGAAAAAAACCCTGCAAAGACTTAGGGCTGGAAAAACATTCTTTGGAGAGAGTAACAATGAAAAAGCCTGCAAGCCAGTAAGAGCTGGGAAGATAGATAGCACCTAGTTAGGGCTGGAAAAAAGCTACATTCGAAGTATAAGACGCACCCAAATTTTCAGCCACTTTTAGGGAGGGAAAAGGTGCGTCTTATACTCCGAAAAATACAGTAAATACTGATGTGATATGTTCAAAGGTAATTATTATGAGAATCAACAGAACAATCACTTTATTACAAATATTATTTACTGGCTAATACAGTTGTTCCAACAGATCCTTTTCCAGGAGTGGGTTGGGATCTACTAATTTAAATATTAAAAAGACCAAACTCAGGGAGGGAGGAACAATTTAGAATTAGCAATGAAGGCATTTTAAAAAATAAAAGAAAATATTCATCAATAGCAATAGCAATAGCACTTAGACTTATATACCGCTTCATAATGCTTTACAGCCCTCTCTAAGCGGTTTACAGAGTTCAGCATATTGCCCCCAACAATCTGGATTCTCATTTTACCGATCTCAGAAGGATGGAAGGCTGAGTCAACCTTGAGCCTGGTGAGATTTGAACTGCTGAAATGCTGAACTAGAAGTCAGCTGGAGTAGCCTACAGTAGCTGCATTTAACCACTGCGCCATCTCGGCTCTTCCCGAGTTCCTTCAATAAGGAACATAATCTTAAATATAGTAGTAGTAGTAGTTGTGACGGGCGAGCCACTGATCAAATGAAGGGCCCGGATGGGGACAGACAATCATGGAAAAGGTCTATCTATATGATCACTAAACTTCAACACCAAGTTAATAGCACATAATCAAAGCTGCATTTAATGAATATATACAGAGTTGGTTAGATATATAGTGCTTTATGAATGGCTTTCAGTTTGCACCAATGAAGGCGACCAAGACTTACCTGTTTAATTGCTGTCGCTGTCTTGACTAGCTAAAGAAATGCATTGCCTGCACTAGTTCGGGATGATGTTTCAAAGATGCTGAAGATGATAAATATTGAATGGCATGTTTTTGCCTCCCATCTCATTGCTAAGTGGCAGAACTTTGCTAGGAATTTATCAGTGACCAATAAATCCTATGTTGGTCACATGATCACATCTCAGGAAACAGGGAAGTGGAAAATACATGTAGGGTCTTTGACAATTTAGCAAGAAAAACTGGTAAGCATGGTCTGAAAATCACATAGAGGCAGAATCGTATGATCAGAAGGGAACATTGAAGTTTCCAAAGCAGTCTGATATCAAAGTCAACTCCAGATTAGAAAAAAAAACCAGAAATTCAAAGGTAATTCTTCCATTTCATTGTGAAACTTTAAAGTTTTGGAAATATTCTTTTCAAAGAAATGTGTTTAGGATGTATAGTATGTGTATTTGTGGAAAAATATAAGTGCTATCTCTAATTGCATTTTTTAATTTAATTGATTTAAATCACTTAAATAAGACTCAGTAGAAGAATAAAGTTGAATGTGAAAGGAACTGCAACAGCCTTTCCCAAATAGTTTTGCTGGATTTGTAGGCCATGGTAGCTGGGAAAAATTGGACGTAATCCAAGGCATCTCGTAGATTCACCATTTGGTAGTACAAATGATTTGTACAGGTTCCCAGTGTGCCATCTGATTTGTGTTTTACATCAATATCTGAACGACCTAATAATTCCAATGTTGCCTTGATCCTGCAAAACTGCTCCCCCCCCCATTTTTTCCCTGCTGAATCAAACTTTTTCAGTTTCTTCTCTTTTAGGGGAGATATGTCCATGTGACTCAATTCAGCTTTTTTGCTTCATTTATTTATTCCCAGGAAATTGATTATGGTGGGAGAGGTCATCCACAAAATATATGCATTCCCCTGTCCAATGCGTGGGGCACTATGATTCAGCAGTTAAGACTCTGGACTTGTCCACCGGAAAGCCAACAGCCCTCAACCCGAGCACCATGTGATATGGTGAGCGCCCATCCTCGCCCAGCTCCTGCCAACCTAGCAGTTCAAAAGCATGCAAATACAAGTAGATAAATAGGTACCACTATGGTGGAAAAATAACAGCACTCTGTGACATCAATGCTGGCCACATGACTGCAGAAATGTCTTCGGACAGTGCTGGCTCAATGAAATGGAGATGAGCACCAATAGTCAGCAACCACTAGCAGAATAAAATCCACAGGGACTCCTTTGCCTTACCTCTCCAATAATGACAAGGTATATAAAGAATCATGCCGGCTTATAAGATATCCTGCGGATATGACAAGGCTGAGTTCCACTGCAGATGCCTAGAGAGTCCTTACTAGTGATTTAATGTGTTCCTCAACCCTCACAACATCAATAAAATGAACTGGTTTCATAAATTGAGGTGTCTAAATTGCAATTGGATATCCTTTGGAGTGTATATTAGTCAATGTCTGGTTAGTGGTACAGCTGTCATATCCTACTTGACCACAATGGAATGGAAGGGACTGCAAGATCAAGACACTCCTCCAACCCCACCTTTCTAACATTTGCTTTTGTCCTCTTAAAAATTGTGATGTGTTTTTCAGACCTTGTTTCTGCTACTGTTTGCTTCAACGAAGGGGAAAACTAGCTTTCCGATCCAGGAAAAAAGAAGCATTTGTTGGGGACCAGGAAGACAACATCTTCTGATGAGAAATGGGGTTGGCAGCATGATCTGGTCCCCATGCAAACTGTAAAATAGGAAACTTCCTTCCTTCCTTCCTTCCTTCCTTCCTTCCTTCCTTCCTTCCTTCCTTCCTTCCTTCCTTCCTACTTCCTTCCTTACTTCCTTCTTTCCTACTTACCTACCTACCTACCTACCTACCTACCTCCTTCCTTCTTTCCTTCCTTCCTTCCTCTCTCCCTCCTTCCTTCCCTCCTTCCTTCCTTCCTCCCTCCCTCCCTCCCTCCCTCCTTCCTTCCTTCCTTCCCTCTCTCCCTCCCTCCCTCCTTCCCTCCCTCCCTCTCACCCACCCACCCACCCACCCACCCACCTACCTACCTACCCACTTACTTACTTACCCTCCCTCCCTCCCGAATACTTTAACCATAAATTCGCCCCTTCTCTCTCATAGAAGGAATGCTGGACATTCGCATTGCGACCGGCCAACACCCAGCGATTGCTCCCCTTCCCTTGGATTTGGAAATATTGAGCTGGGTTTCCAAGTTGCCCCGAATCCCGATGTGGATTACTTTGGTTTCGATCTAGTGATGGCCAAGTCAGCCACCTGTGGTCTTCTGCTGAATACACTTCTGGTTTAACTTTTGTTTTAGGACCCGCGCCCCGCTGCATTCCTTTTCTCAATCGCCGTCCGCAGCCCCACCAGCGGCTTGTTCCGCCGAGATTCTTATTCCTCCGGGCTTCGCAGCGAAGTATTACCGGTAGCATTCTAGCCGCCGGGTTAGTCAGCGGGATTCCCTACTTGGTTGGGGGAGACGGATGGCTGGGCTGCGGGGCCTCGGCAGCGTGTTCGCGGCGGGAGAATTTTTGAACGGGGGCAGGAGCAGGGACCGGCGACCTAGAGAGGGCTTTACAACGCGCGCAAAAGACGGAGGGGATGGGAGGAGGATTGCTGAATAGCCGTCCGCTGGCCGGCCGGAGGCAGGGACAGAGGGAGAGACGGATGGCGGAGATCTCCGGCGCCACCTCGGAGCGATCGCCGGCGATGTCGCGCTTTCTCTGGGAAAGACAAACGGCGAGGAAGAAAAGGAAAGAAAAAGCGGAGTTTGGGGAGCAGACAGGCCTCTCCCGATTTCCCCCTCCCAAAAATCTGTGGTACGTTTACATGCTTAACTAGGTTGGTTGATGAAGCTCTGGGGACTCTATATTTCTACAAATAGGCTAAGCCATAAACCAGGTTTCACGGTTCAAACCTTTGGCCGAGTCTCCCTCTTGGGGCTGAGCCGTTCGCCGAGTTTGGGCAGCCTCTTTCTGAAATAGCCATTCCTTCTTAACCGTCAACCTGGTTTATGGCCTTAGCCTAGTGTAGAAATAGAGTCCCCAGAGCTTCATCAACCAATCTAGCTAAGCATGTAAACGTATGGCAGATTTTCACCTCCCCTGATTTTTAAAGCTAGCCTCCCTTGTTCACCTTTTGTAAAAATCACAATCCTTTCGCGTTGGACTACAAGTCCCCTCTGCATAGTGGAGGGCAAGTGGACAGCGCTGGAGCCCCTGGCCAAGCACCGTTTCTCCTGCCTTCTCTCGAGAAGCTTTTGTAGGGTTCTAATAGCTCAGATGTTCTAATAGCTCTCTCTGCCCATCTTCTTCCTTTTGTCAGCATTTCTGGCGATATTTCCTGGGCTATTGAGGTAGCCATGTTTTCCCCCAGGCTGGATCTCTCCAGATGCATTGGACAGCAACTTTCCTCATCCCTGGTGGCCAGGGATGTTTATGTAAGGTGCCAAAAGAAAATCACCCTAACCATTATTATTATGATGATTATTATCATCATGTATTAATATTATTATAATATTGTTATTTTGCTTTTGGAGTAGGTGATGAAAATACCAAAAGAATGGACGGGATTCCCGTTCAGATTTTGAGTCGGAAATGTTGATTTCCCCCCCCCCTCTCTCCCCCTCTCCTCTCCCCTCTCTTTCCCCTGCCCTCTCTCTCCCCCCCTCTCCTGGTAAAGTTGTTTGAAAAATAGAAAAAAAAAGAATTAACTTTATTCAGGATCAAATATCAAATCATACCTTGACTTGAGGTCTAAGCTCAATGAAGCAAGACCAGCAGAATTTTCCCTCCTCAAACAGGGCAAAATTGGCTTTGTTCACTTTGAAGGATGTGAAATACACCATGGTATCACAAAAGAAAGGGTTATTGAGTCTAGAGTTTAAAATGATCTAGCTAACCCACCATCATTTATACGTTTAAAAAAAAACCCAAATCATGTGTACAGTTGTGCATAAAATCAGTCCCAAGTCGTCTTCGTCCTAGTGGTCAAACTGGAGCAGAGTTTGTGAAAATCACTAACTTCTTCTCTGATGTTCACCAACAACATCCAGCATTTCTGCCAACCAGGACAAAACTGGCCCCATCATTTTATCGAGAAGAAAATGCAGTGATTTTGATGATGAATTCATTCATTTTTGTTGAATAATGGCATTACAGATTTCAAATGTTTTCTAACACTCACCTCTAAAGGTTGCTGATTAAGGCCATTTATAAAGAAAGCAGGTTTGCTTTCCACAATGTTTAGCAACAGTGATAAAGGTGAAGGTTGGTGGGGTGCTGCTGCTGACAGTAGTCATTATATTTCTGAACTTGATCTGCCTACTCATAAGAGGAAGATGCCATAAATAAAGAAAAGATAAAATGCAGCTAAACAATGAGGGACAATGGTGGCCAACTAGGTACATGCAACTGCCTTGTGCCAAGTCAGACCCTAACTTACTATGTCTGTAGCTCATCCTTTTCCAGCTCTGCCTGGAGAGATCATCAATTAAAGCTGAAACTTTTTGCATGCAAAACTATAGGTAGGCCTTGACTTGCAACCACAGTTGGAGCAGGAATTTCAGGTACCAAGTGATGCAGTTGTAAAGCAACACATGGAGTGATAAGCATTGCTTAATGATGGCAATCCTGGCAATCCCCTTGCCATCATTAAGTGAATTTTACCAGTTGTTAGCTAAGGACCAATCCAATCCATTCTGAGCCTGGTCCCTCCCAACCTTCAGTGAGATAAAGGACAGCGTCCAACTCCCCCCATCTTCCCATCTTCCCCCATCTCTGCTCTTGGCAGGCATCCTACCTTGTGGGCAGCAAGCAGCCCCAGCATTGTGTAGCTCTGGGGCTGCTTGCCATGCTTGCCACATGCTGGGAAACCACAACTCCCCAGCCAGTCCCAGGTGCTCTCACCACCGTGCACTCCAAACTCCTGACGTCCTGTGCTCTGCCGCCCCAGCCGCCCTTCACCATCTTGCTCCTACTGCTGATGATGTGTGTCCGTGGCTGGCTTCATGTTGTGCTGCAGTTCAGGCACTGCCTGTTGCAGTCCCAAAGCAGCAGCGCACCAAAATGCATTTTGTGCCAGGCTTCTGGCTGTTTGTGGCTTGGTTTAAATGTCCAAAAAAAAAAAGTTTTACACTAAATGTCTATGGAGATTCTCAGTCATCCAGGTCATGGTTGTCCCAAAGGTGCTTTTTTTTTCCAAGAGGCAACTGGTTTTTCTTTTGCTTCTCATCCAAGAAGCTTCTTCAGCTTTGAATTTAAGCTTTCAGTCCCATCCTCCCCCCCACAATATGAAGGCAAGCCAAGCCAAGCCATGAGGTGCAGAGGAGAGTTTTGAAGTGCTGATGCTCATCAGCCCATTCCAGTAACTAGGCTGGGCATGCCTCATTGGCAATGGGAACAGCAAGATTGGTTAAGGTCAGCTGGGGTGGCAGAGCGCAGGGTAGCAGGGAACCAAAAAGGCATAGACAGTAAAGGATCTGGAGCAGCCCTGCAGTTGTAGGTGTGGGCAGGCTGCCAACGCTCTGAATTTTGACCACAGGCCAATGCAACAGCCATAACTTCAGGCACTGGTTTTTAAGTCCCTTTGTTCAATACCACCGTAACTATGAACAGTCGCTGAACAAATGGTCATAAGTTGAGAACTACCTGTAATACTTTTCTGAATTAACTAACTTTCCCCTTGAGGAATAAACTAAAGCAACTTGCATCTGATTTGCAACATATATTACATTTGGCCAAATTAATGAGAACAGATTCTAAAAGTACCAGTTTGGAACATAAAAATACTAGGAGAAGCCAGTTTGTTTCTTTGTCTAATATCAGCAATAATTTTTTGAGCATTTTTTTGAGGGACTTGTTAGGCTTGTCCCCAGATAAGCATGTCTGCTGCTATATTCAGACACAATTCATTTACATATACAACTCATCATTGTGTAACTTTTTTGTTGTACTACTTTATGTATTAGCATATATATTCAACACTGGTATACTGTAAGTATGCTGCTTGTCTGCCTTTTTAGCTCACTTCACAATGCTTTCCCCTGTCATAGCTTTGAAGATGCATTGTAAATATTTATGCACACTTTTTTGCTCAAAGGACATAAGGCTTTTAACAGCTGAATGGTGGGCAGCAATTTAACATAAGCTTTTTTGATCCTGGTATCATATTCCTGTCAAGAAAAAAATCAGTACCTATTGAACTTCTGCTACACTGCTTTTTACCAAGCACTAATTCTGAAAAAAAGCAGAGGCAAATTGATGCAATTAAGATACAAACATACATACACAAATATTTATAGCATCTACAGTGTAACTTTAAACAGATTTTTACCATTTTTACCATGATGAATTTCCCATCCCTAAATTTGGATGCTGTTTGTAATAACACATCCTATTCTATAGAATGATAACCTTCAGATTTTGTTTAAACAGACACCTGCTACAGACAGTCCTATGTCTATCTCAAAAGCTTCCCTAATTTCAGCGAGTCCAGCTCTCATATTTATATCCAATGCTCAAGGTGTAAAACTGGAGCTATATTGGCATACACATAAGAATTGTTTCTACAGTCTACATGTTTAATTGTTCACTAAAGGTTTCATTTGTTTCTCATGGAAGTCTTACTTTTTTTAAAAAAAAATTGCACCTGTTCATCGTATCTCCAGCATGCCATCATCCATCACCAGTCTCAGCTATCCCAATTTTCTTCAAGCTTACCTCTGCTGTGTAAGCCGTTCATGTTCCGATGATGGCATTCTGCTTTATTTATTTATTTATTTTATTTATTAGTGACATTTATATACCGCCTCACAGTGCAAGCACTCTCTAAGCGGTTTACACCAGTAAGCAATGTATATTTATATTGCTCCCAACAATCTGGGTCCTCATTTTACCTACCTCGGAAGGATGGAAGGCTGAGTCAACCTTGAGCCGGTGAGATTTGAACCGCTGACCTGCGGATCACAGTCAGCTGAAGTGGCCTGCAGTACCCCACTCTAACCGCTGCGCCACCTCGGTTTATTCAGAGACAGAATACTTAGAGCTGAGGGGAATCTGGAATGTCCTTTCTACTCCAGTTAGAAAGTTTTCCCAGGAAGTTTGACAAAACTGAGTCCCAGGGAGAGGTGGATTCCTAAGTCCTCTCTCCATAATATCAAGATTCACACAGATCACCAGAAGCTCTGTCAAATCGGTTCTTCTACAATGAGCTGATCCTCCAAGATGCATTTTTCCTTCGTCCACACTCTGAGAAAACCTTCTGCACTTTTAGCCCACTTCTCTCTTCGTGTGTTTTCAGCTAAACAGGCTTGCTGGAAATGGAAGTCATATTGAAGCTAAGGTCAATGGGATTTATTCCAGATAAGTATGTATAGGGCTGCTGTTACAAAGCAAAAAGATCTGGAAGGGTACCCAAATTCCGTCTATTTCAAAGTACAATAGGATCAAAGAACAAGATTCTTACCTATTACGTTAATACAAAAGCACAATCTGTCGTTTTCCATGTCCATTTTGATATTTCAAAGTGTTTCTTTGCCTCGGTGTTCTACCACGATTGTTTTTATTTGCTTAATGTTTTTTGATAATGCCTGATAACATCTTCGCTAGATAAGTAAACTTAGTTGCCAGAACTAAGGAGAAATTCCCTGGCAGTTAAAACAATTAATTAGTGGAACGACTTGCCTCCAGAAGTTGTGGGTGCTCCAAACCCTGGAGGTTTTTAAGAAGAGATTAGACAGCCATTAATCTGAAATGGTACTATAGGAGTTTCTTGCTTGAGCAGGGGGTTGGACTAGAAGACCTCCAAGGTCCCTTCCAACTCTGTTATTCTGTTAAGTACCAGACTTTAAAATTTCTGAAATCAGAAATGGAAGGAGCAGTAATGGTAATCCTTTAATGTTAATGTTAAGATTCCATATATTAATTCAAAGTCATTTATACATTCTTCCATGTCATCCACATCAGAAGCATTCTTACTTCTGGTACTATAAGCACAAGAAATGTTGGCTTGGGATTCTAGGCATCGCTTAATACTATAGGGAATTTGGCTGGCTAGGACAGAATTATGTGTCCCCTGACTATGGATTAGCAAATGTATTGATCAAGGAGTTTCACGCTATGTTGGAGGAGATCAGGCACCCTCTTGTGGGAGAATTGGTTCTATATATAGATATTTCCTCTAGCAGCTCCCTGGGGCCTTTGCATTTTCCTTCGTTGAAAATAGAGGAATGCAAGAGAGGGAACGGGCAAATGACCCATTTAGTCCAGGAGCCTAATTGTAGTGGCCCATTAGATGCCTCTAGGAGATCTGCCAGCAAGAGATTGAGCCACCTCACTTTCCATTCATCTGTTTGTCCCTTCTAATGACTTGCATTAGGCACATACTATTTCTGATTCTGAAATGCACACACACAGCTATTGTGTGAACAGTAACCGTGACTGTTAACAAAGCCCATTAAAAATGCCTCATATTATGACTTTGATTAAGTCTGCATCACTTATCCAGCCAGATCCAAAGGACAGGTAGATGTGTCTTGTCATCAATGTTAGCACACTCTAATACACTTGACTGTAATCTCTCAGAACGGTATATTATAGTATATTCCACATTCCCGTAAACTCTCAGAACGGAGAGATACTAATGTTCTGATTATGTTCTTCCCCGATGTATGGGTTTTGATATGACTTGTAAAACTATTGAACTCTTATATAGTATTCTAAAGTATGAGTTCAATTCCTGGTAGAATGTTTGAACTCTGTGGAACAACATCTGAAGAGCCCCAATTAAAGATTAACCTGGTTATACAGCGCCTCCTGGTGATCAATATAATGAAAACATCTTCACTGTAGAAAGGCATGGAGTTACCATGGAAAGGAAACAGGAACAGACACATTTTTTCCTTCCTAGATACTAAAATAATTTCTTGTTTAATAAAGGTGTGTGTGTGTGTGTGTGTGTGTGTGTGTGTGTGTGTGTGTGTGTGTGTGTGTGTGTGTGTGGTACTTGAATTTCCTGGAAAATGTGCTTTGTTCTCACACATAAAAATAAATTCAGATGTTATTTGGACAAAAGCAATGTTTCTTTTTCCTTTGTCCCCTTTAACTAAGCATCAACAGGTTAAGAAACAAAATTTGCAAGCCTGGGGAAATGGTATATATAGATTTAATGGCAACTCCAGTCTTGGGCACCAACAAGCTATAATTACAATTTAATATTATGTGTAGAGGAGTGATCTGCATGCTGCTTGAAAAATTGGAGCCTTTTTCAACACTTCTGAACCTTCTGCATCCTCGATTGGACTCCAACTTGCTCCGCACAATGTCTTCCAACTGAGACAAACGTGATACAAATAAGAACAATGAGATCAGCAACAATCTCGCTTTAAACACCACAAACAAAGGGGCTAATTGGAGTACATCGAGCCCCAATGCAGTCTGCACCACTGGTTAGCCTGGGGAAGCAGGGAAGAGAGTGGGGTCCTCAGACTTTGCCAAAGGACCTTTTTCCTTGTGAATACGTGATAGCCCTTGCCACAGGGATGAATTGCAGGTGCAGCTTAATCATTTATTTAGAATAATATCCATTAAAGCAAAAATGACAAAATGAGAGTTCGAAGTGAAATAGATGATATTAAGTTATTTATACAGTTTAGTCTCCCTCCCTCCCTCCTTCCCTCCCTCCCTCCCTCCCTCCCTTCCTTCCTAAAAAGATGCTCATTAATGGAACAGAGCAGGACTGCTTGTTTGTTTGTTTGTTTATTTTGTCAAGTACATGTTGGTAATATACGTAGATAAAACATTGTTTGTATACATAAGATGGGTACTGATAAGCGGGAACATTAGGACAGGGACGGTAGGCACGCTGGTGCACTTATGCACGCCCCTTACTGACCTCTTAGGAATCGGGTGAGGTCAACAGTGGACAGTCTAAGGGTAAAGTTTTGGGGGTTTGGTGACGAAACCCCAGAGTCAGGTAGTGAGTTCCAGGCATTTACCACTGTATTTGTGGGAAGTGGGAAAAGGAATCAGAACCAAAACAGGGAAAGTAGTAGCAAGAGCATAGGGGGGAAAAAGAAGAGAGGGAATGACTATGGTTCCACTCAGGGTTGCTTTAGCTCTGCTCACTTTGGAAGTCAAAAGATTAGCCCTGGCAGAATTTACTCCTGAATATAGAAAAGGATTGGTATCCAAGTATAATGAAAACTTGATTTACAACACCTCCATGGAATAGATTTCCCATTCAATGGACCAGTTTGGCTGTGATTTATGTCATGTATGTAACGATGAGATCATTATGCTAATGTTAGAATGTGCATTGCTTATGGATGATGTCCTTATGCAAAGAACATGGTGGAAATGCTGTCATTTCCACAATGACATTGCTACATGATTAATAAAACTTTTGTTGTTGGCTTAATGATATGATCATAAAATTTTTGCAAGTAGCATCATTTGCTTCATGATATATGAATATGTCATGGATAATGTCATCCTGTTCGATATAAAATTGTGCAGTGACCTAATCTTTGCATTTTTCAGATTTTGGCTAATAATGGAACCCCCTCCCACTTTGAATGAAGTTTCACGGTCTGTATGTTACAATGGGATCTGTATATGGCTAGGCCCATGTACAGATTGCTGATGATATGGAGTACAGGTAGTCCTTGACTTACGATCACAATTGAGCCCAAAATTTCCGTTGCTAAGTGAGACATTGGCTACATGAACTTTGCCTCAATTTACAACCTTTCTTGCCACAGCTGGTAAGTGAAACACTGCAATTGTTAAGTTAGCCGCATGGTTGTTAAGTAAATCTGGCTTCCCCATTGACTTTGCTTGTCAGAAGCTTGCCATAGGTGACAAGCAAACTCAAACACGTAGCAGCATCATGAAGCAAATGATGCTACTTGCATAATTTTTGTCACTTATATGACAATATCACATCTTGTCACCTTGTCACACAACATTCCGGAACACTGCAACCATCATAAATATGAATCAGTTGCGAAGTGTCTGAATTTTTGATCATGTGATGATGGGGATGCTGCCGTGGTCGTGGGTGAAAACGGTCATAAGTGATTTTTCAGTGCCGTTGTAACTCTGAACGGATACTAAATGTGTAAGTTGTAAGTCGGATACTAAATGTGCTGTTGTAAGTAACGGATACTAAATGTGCTGTTGTTAGTTTAGCATTGGGGGGGGAGGGAGCATGCAGCATTTCCAGGTTTTCTTAAAAATAGGTAAAGACTTCCAGATGTTAGCCTCAATTCCAGGTGACCTCAGTGCCTAGTGGCCTAATACCTCCAGGTTGCAACAGTATAGAAAGTGTTTGGTCATTGTCAGCTTCCTGGATGTTGTTTCAATTTTTCAGCCTCACTTGCAGTCTTCATATTCTTTTCCAAAAACTAATTAGATATGACACCGCTTAGCTTTTTAATCCAGGCAAGCCTGATATAGCTGGAAGGTCCTGTGTGATGTTCTAGAAAGTTCTTCTAGCCAAGGTCAGAATTGCTGAACAGATGGATTGGGGATTATATGAAAGCAAGGAATATTTCAACTGATCAGGAAGAATAATGAGTATTATTAATTTTAGAAAATGTTAATTGAGCTATTGATCGATAAGCAATCTTCTTTATAGTGATAATAGGTCAACGAACCTATACTTCAAAGGCAGAATATAGGAAGGCAGATTGTATTGCTTCTGGTCTCAGGTGTCTAGAAAAGATGTATTCTACTGAATCTTGTTTTAACTAAGTAAAGGCAAGAAAAAAGCTACCATATATATTTTAACATCTAACATGCAACATATGTAAAGAAAGGGGCAGGGTTTTCATCTCACAATTGTAAGCAACATTTTTTGACACCCCCTGCTCCAATGCAGACATGCCTGTTAACATGTAAATGGAACTTTTTGTTGTTGTTGTTGTAGGCATTATATTTGTGCATTGATCCAGATGGAATACCGATGGCTTGGCAGTCTGGCTTCTAGTCAGTCAGTTCAGCTTCATAGTCAGAAGCTGGAATGGAGATTGCCCAAACTTCTGATACTAGCAGACAATTTCCCCATTCACTGGAACATTTCTGAATACAGTAGGTAGAATGGAAACCTCAACCTTTAGTTCCCTTAAACAGGCTGCTTTAAGTAAATCATGTGTTCCTGCAGTGCCCCCTTGTGACCATTTGTGTTATGATTTTTAACTGCCGGAAACACTCATGCAAGCAACCGAAGTGATAACCAGTTTCACAATCTATAGCTGAAACTACTATGAGGCTTCATTATAGTTATTAGTAAACTCTTGGCCTATTTTAAAGAATGTTTAAAAGCTTAAGGAGCCCTGGCTTAAACCCATATATCATCGATGCATTTTTGTCTGCCCATCTTTTATTTATTTTATTTATTTATTTAGTGAGATTTATATACCGCCTCACAGTGCAAGCACTCTCTAAGCGGTTTACACCAGTAAGCAATGTATATTTACATTGCCCCCAACAATCTGGGTCCTCATTTTACCTACCTCGGAAGGATGGAAGGCTGAGTCAACCTTGAGCCGGTGAGATTTGAACCGCTGACCTGCGGATCAGTGTCAGCTAAAGTGGCCTGCAGTACCTGCCTCTAACCGCTGCGCCACCTTGGCTTTTGATTTATGTATAATAGTCTAGAGAAAATCATCAATTAAAGCAGGTGGACAAATTAACTACAACCTGAAATATAATCTGACTGATAATTGTTAATAAATTTCTCCCTTCTTTCTTCTGCAATTCTCTGCATTAGATGAACTGAAGGTAAATAAGACCACAACCCGCATTTGGCTTCTATTAGAAAAACAAATACATAATTCAAAAGACTCATTATTTGTGGCATGCTTCGAGGCAGCTATCCAGCCCAAATTATTATATTAAACAAAATAGCAATGATGTGGATAGATGAAATAGCTCTTTAATCATTTGAGTCTAATGGACTGGCCGCTGAGCTAACTATTTTTATCTGTACAAATGTTTGATGATATGGATTCTAGAAGGATCAGTCTTTGTGAATTGCAGCAACTCAAAGTTTTAGGACAAATGCAGGTAGGGTTGATTTTCCTCCTGGGAAACTGTTCCCCGATTGTGTGTTTTTTTCAAACAATAAAAATGTTACATGAAGCTAATAGCCACATAATGATCATCTGTCATACTCATTCATCTCCTGTGTTAAAGTGTTGTTATAGAATTATTGGTAGATTCCTTATCACTCAGGGGCAGGTTCCTAATTTTTTTACTGCCACTCTGTGGGCGTGGCTTATTTTGTGGGTGTGGCTTGCCAGCCATGTGACCGGGTGGGCGTGGCTTCTCAGACTGCTGAAAGGAGGGGAACTGAGATAGGTCCTACTGCCCATTCCCCCTCCCCTTAGCAGCTCGAGAAGCCTCGAACATGCAAAAATGCCTAGGATCATCACCGTGCGTTCGTGGCTTCTTGGACTGCTGAAGGGAGGGGAATGGAGATAGCTCCTGCCACCCGTTCTTTCAGCATCTCACGCGCTCCCTCAGCCATCCTCCCCTGCTTGGACTCACTGTGGGGTAGGAAGGCAGCGCATGAGCAGTGCCGGAAACTCGGCTTCTGGGCATGCGGAGAAGAAATTTTTAAAAAAAAATTAATATTTTTTTTAAAAATTGCGGCGATCAGGCACCAGCAACTGACCGCACCGGTACTGTGATGTCACCAGTGGGCCGCTACCGGTGCTATAGAGTGGACCGCACTGGTAGGAACCCACCACTGTTATCACTGTATAAAGGTGCTTCATGTACCTTTCATTTGGGGATGTATGCTGCAGTAATGGCTTTGGACAGTAAACTCCAGGGGAAAATGCCACATCTGGGAAGCATTTAGACTTGCAGCTGCTCCCCACCATGTCAACTCCTTTTTGTGTGTGGAAGCAACTGAAGTCCTGAAACATCATGAAGACCAGGTCACATCCCGAATGTACCATCATCCCTCACGGAATTCCGTCCAAAGGACTCCATACTGCTAAATCTAGATAACAGCTTACAAAATGGTTGCTTATCTGAATTTTTGCAGGGCAAGAACTGTTCCAGGACCAAATCGTTTCTCTGTTAATTAATCATATTAGCCTGCACAAATGGCTTGAATGACCATATAGTTAAGAGTTGCACTTTCTGTTTTATCATTATTGTTTTTATTATCAATGGTTTTCGTTTTGTTTCACTGGCGATTTTTAAAAAAGCTTTTATTTATTTATTTCGGTCCCCACATTAATAACCATTAGCCAACATCAAAACTACGATTCCTAAAAAGCAGATTGAACTGTATTGTAGCCTCAGGGCTGATTGAAGTCATGTTGGTGTAGTGAATGTCTCCTCCTCTGCCCTCAGCCCAAGAGTGCAGGACCAAAGAGCCATCAAATTGTTTTGGTGTCTGAAGCCAAACATGCCACAAGCATGTCTCACCTTCTCATGCAGTAACAATTGACTCAAAAACTGACAACATAATTATATAACCAACCACTTTCTGCCTTTTCATTAGGTTATGTGCCTCAGGTTACTGACTTATTTTGCCTAATGGGAATGGTGCTGAGTAACCTTACATTTCTGAAGAGATTAACAGTTCATATCCTCAACGGTCTGGTTTCTGACTCGTCCTTGCCATTGAGAAAACATTTGCTGTTAGCTGGTTTAGCTGGAGGTGGCTGGTGTTGGCTAGACAGGTCCTCTCTCCAATCGTTTGGCCATCAGGATCTTGGAGCACCCTCCACTGCTTTTCCAGAATGCTTAAAAGGAATACGGTATATCATGGAGACATATTTTAAAGGGGCTTCTTGCATTCTTGATATTAGGTTTTCACATACTGGTATTCCCTCCCAATGGCCTTTTGCTTCCTTTCACTTCATTGTTTAACATCTCTGTTCAATGTTTAAGAAAAACTCACCTGGAAACTCATGGTATAGTAGTCTGTTCCAACCTGCCTTTCTATCTAGGACCAAAGAACATATCACTATCCCAAACCATTGCTTGAAATCAGTGCAGACAAATTAAAACAATAATTATCACTTAGACTTATATACCGCTTCATAGTGCTTTACAGCCCTCTCTAAGCGGTTTACAGAGTTCAGCATATTGCCCCCAACAATCTGGGTCCTCATTTTACCGACCTCAGAAGGATGGAAGGCTGAGTCAACCTTGAGCCGGTGAGATTTGAACAGCTGAACTGCTGAACTGCAGTGCTGCATTTTAACCACTGCGCCACCTCAGCTCAGTGGTTAATTAATTTTAATTTAGATAAAAGAAATTGGTTCATATGAGAAATGGGTTTTCATATCACACTGAGCGATGCAAACCGGTGGCGAAGGTAAGTGGAACCCACCCCTGTTCTAATGGAATATATTTTTAAAGTCAGGTTACAGCCAAGGTTTAGGAATGATTACAACAGGAACATTAGTTGTAATGGTGCAGATATTCTCCTTGCCGCAACCACCACATTTAATTCCCTAACTAGGCATTCCCTGTTTTCCTTTCTAAAGACCATTCTGTGCCATGTTGGAATAGTTGCTCCTTGTTGCATAAATTCTTTTAGAGGGGGGAAAAAACCCCTAATGCATATGTATAAACAATGAATATAGAAACATAAGCACTTAATGCTTGAAGTACAGTTGCCAAATATAATAAACATCCAAGCGGCTCATTGATAAAATAATGCAAGGAGAGTTGTTATTGATTATCTAAAAGCTTTTCAGCATTCAGAGAAAGAGCTTCCTAACTTTGGTGATCCAAGAAACTGCACACATTATAATTCTGCACTTATCTGTAGAATTAATTGAATTACATTTGTCTACAAAGCATTGTTCTCCCGACTTAAGAGAACGTTTTCAGAATAGCACATCTTTATACAATAAAACAAAAAAAACTTTTGAAATAAATCTAGACTTTATTAATAAGGTGGGTGACAATGGAGACATTTAACAACAACATCTGTGAGCCAACAAACAAGTTCAGAGAGCACCAAGTCTTCTATAGGACCGAAGATTTGGACATGGCCATGCTGCAACCAATAAGGGTTTGCTTCACCATCTCAAAAACCTATAGTCTTGTCATGTCTAATTTTTTGATCTTGGAATGCTGAATGAAGATATATGCAGCTGTCATTTAAGAATATTTGAATATAATGGGATAAACTATTGAGGATTGTCAATAGTTGCACTCAAGTTATGGAATACTTTGTCCTATGAAATATATATGGCTCTGCACTACATCCTACAAAATATGGCTCTGCACTACATCCTACAACATCTTGAATCTCCAAAGACCTACGCAAGGGTCCTCTTTATAGACTTTAGTTCAGCATTCAATACCATCATACTGGACATTCTTCTAACTAAACTAAATCAGCTAGCGGTACCTGAACACACTTGTAAGTGGATCACAAGCTTCCTAACAGACAGGAAGCAGCAGGGGAAGCTAGAAAAATCACATCATATACCTGTACAATTAGCACAGGGTCCCCCCCCCCAAGGCTGTGTGCTCTTACCACTTCTCTCTCTATACCAATGACTGCATCTCAAACGATCCATCTGTTAAACTACTGAAGTTTGCAGATGATACAACAGTGATTGGTCTCATTCGAGACAACGATGAAACTGCATACAGATGGGAGGTTGAACAACTAGCCTCGTGGTGCGACCGGAACAATCTGGAGCTGAACACACTCAAAACAATAGAAATGGTGGTAGTCTTTAGGAGAAACCCTCCCATTCTACCACCTCTTACAATACTAGACAACACAGTATCAACAGTAGAGACCTTCAAATTTCTAGATTCTATCATATCTCAATACCTAAAATGGTCACCTAACATCAAAAATGTCATCAAAAAAGCACAACAAAGAATGTTCTTTCTGCGCCAAATCAGGAAGCTCAAACTGCCCAAGGAGCTGCTGATACAGTTCTACAGAGGAATTATTGAGTCTGTCATCTGCACCTCTATAATTGTCTGGTTCGGTTCTGCAACCCAACAAGATAGACACAGACTTCAGAGGATAATCAGAACTGCAGAAAAAACAATAGTTGCCAACCTGCCTTCCATTGAGGACCTGTATACTGCACGAGCCAAAAAGAGGGCCGTGAAAATATTCACTGACCCCTTGCATTCTGGACATAAATTGTTTCAACTCCTACCCTCAAAATGACGCTATAGAGCACTGCACACCAAGACAACTAGACACAAGAACAGTTTTTCCCCGAACGCCATCACTCTGCTAAACAAATAATTCCCTCACCACTGTTAAACTATTCACTAAGGCTGCATTACTATTACTATTAGTCTTCTCATCGTTCCTATCACCCATCTCCTCCCACTTATGACTGTATGACTGTAACTTGTTGCTTGTATCCTTACAATTTATATCAATATTGATTGTTTCCTGATTGCTTATTTGTACCCTATGACAATCATTAAGTGTTGTACCTCATGATTCTTGACAAATGTATCTTTTCTTTTATGTACACTGAGAGCATATGCACCAAAGACAAATTCCTTGTGTGTCCAATCACACTTGGCCAATAAAGAATTCTATTCTATTCTATTCTATTCTATTCTATTCTATTCTATTCTATTCTATTCTATTCTATTCTATTCTATTCTATTCTGTTCTGTTCTGTTCTGTTCTGTTCTGTTCTGTTCTGTTCTGTTCTATTCTATTCTATTCTATTCTACAGTTGATTGTGATTATTTCCTACTGGTTCTTGAAATTAATTTAATTCTGGTTCTCTGATAACATGGTATGGCAATAGTTTTGTAAATGAAGTTTCAATAATCCAGGCCAAAAATATCTTAAAATATTAAATCATGGGAACTGGACCAAAGTTTATTAAAACTGAGACATTTTGTTACTCATCCAAGTAACTTCTTCAGTCAAAATGAAAATCTGGATGGGCAGAGAGTCCTGCTGCTTTCTGTCTGGCAAGAATTGGTTCTTTGCAACAACTATCTGACTCTCTATCAAAATGTTCATTTTAACTGAAGAAATTACTTGGATGAGTAACGAAACATCTCAGTTTTAATAAACTTTGGTCCAGTTCCCATGATTTAACCTTTTAAGGTAACCTTTTAGTGTTTTGGTTTTAACTATCAATCCAGGTTGTTTATGACTGTTTCATGATGTTGCTTTTATGATTTTTGCTCATAATTAGACAATTTTGTAAGCTAAACTTACAAAACTTACCTTTGAATTTGTAAACCGTTTCATATTTTTTGTTTGAGAATGTAGCTGTAATGTGCTTTTGAACATTTTTTTTGCCATACACTAAATAGTGTATGGCAAAAAAATGTTCAAAAGCACATTACAGCTACATTCTCAAACAAAAAATATGAAACTGTTTATAAATTCAAAGGTAGACTATATAGCAGAGGTCTTCAAACTTGGCAACTTTAAGACTTGTGGATTTCAACTCCCAGAATTCTCCAGCCAGCTATGCCATGCTGGAGAATTCTGGAAGTTGAAATCCACAAGTCTTAAAGCTGCCAAGTTTGAAGACCTCTGATTTATAGTAATAGTTGATGAAGTTGTATACAGAAAGTATCTGGGGTTTCCCTGATATACACTCAGAGGACACTGTTCCACACAATATGTTGCACTGTCTACTTTGGAGCACCACAGCTTCATTCCAAAGAGAAGAGCTTTCCCCATTTATGGAGGATACTAGCATACCTGCCATGTTGAATCCTAACCCTATTGAGGATTATGGGGTAAAATTGAATCCTTTTGGTTCAGTTGTAAAGCAGGGAATGTTGTGACACTCTGGAGGAGCAGAAGAAGAACATTCTTGTGTCAAGGCCTGAAGCAGATTGAAGTTGTTATTCAGTAAGTTTCTGGCATGTCCTAATATTATAGAGTAGTCTTTCCAGTAATTTATATACCATACTCAAAAGAACAACTGGTTGGAAGCTCTAAGATTTGATTTTGGGTTTTCCTAGCTTTAGGATAGAAATGATCTTCATCAGGGGTGGGTTCTAACTTACCTCGCCGCCGGTTCGCTTTCCCCTGTGCCATGTGGCTGCGTGTGCATCCGCACAACATGGCTGTGCATGCATTGTGTGCCACGTGGCCATGCCACATGTGCATGTGCATGTATGCACATGCACAGTGCCAAAAATGTAGCTTCTGCACATGCGCAGAAGCAAAAAAAAGCAAAAAAGCAAAAAAGCAAAAAAGCAAAAAAGCAAAAAAAGCAAAAAAAGCAAAAACAAAAAACAAAAAAACAAAAAAAAAACAAAAAAAGCAAAAAAAGCAAAAAAAGCAAAAAAAGCAAAAAAAGCAAAAAAAAGCAAAAACAAGATGGTGGTGCATGCGCAGTGCCGAAAACTCAGCTTCTGCGCATGCGCAGAAGCAAAAACCAGCAAAAAAATCCCCCCCAAAGATGGCGGCATCCACGGAGCGGCACGACAAAATTGGCTCCGTGATGTCACCACCGGTTTACTACCGGTTCTATAGAACCAGTGCGAGCCGAGAGGAACCCACCTCTGATCTTCATCCATTTCATGAGCCAAGGCATGGACCGTATCTGCAAAATATAAGAATAAAATTGTGCTAGCCATGTTCCTGCATGTTTCCCAATATATAGTAAGAATTCTGGCTAAACTGAATTGTGCTTTAGGAATAGGCTGGGATACATCAGTAAATTAATTACAAAATAAAAGGACAGCGCTTGTATATTTTTCTTGCTTGCCAAACTGTATATAAAGAAAAGACAATATATGTTTTTTTTTCTCTTTCACCCAATAGTACATTAGGGGTTAATTTTAAACAAAGAACACATTCTAACTCATGTATGTTCAGGATACAGATGTTGTGCACAGAGCAAATGCCTCAAAAGTGAACTGGTACCAAAGGGGAACAGGAAGATAGAGTAGTTAGTGGAGTATTAAGCCTAGTAGCTTTCTTGGGGGAAAAAATTAGATGTTGCATCTACACTCCTTGGGGAATATCCCCAATTGTACTAAGATCCATTATCTGCTTATATGGACTCATTATCTATTCTTTGCTATTTGCTTTCTCTTACTGGAAATTTTGCTTTGGCTGTTGCCAAAGGGCAGGGCATTGCAAACGACATAGCTCTATAAACTAATAGCCTCTTCCTTCAACTATCAGATGGCGATAACCCTTGATGCGTATAGTCGCTCATCATATGCACGCATTACAGCACTTGAGGAAAATCAATATTTCTTCTGCACAATGTATTAGCAACTGACAGACAGTTGTTTTAAATCACAGTTGGTTGCAATCTTTATCCAGGTTCCTTGGATATTGTAAAAATAACCCCAGCTATAAAATGAGCTCTTTAGCTATGAAACAGAAGTAGGGTACAGGTTCCGGTTGGTCAAAGAAGATGCTCTACTTGAATTCCAGATATGTTTTCTCTCTGTTCATGAAGACTTCCATTTGGTCTCGTTGATGCAAAGTTTTGCGAAGATGAAGCCAAGAACGTCTCCTTCGCAGCCAAAGGAAAGGACTTGCTATCAGGTATTCTGGGCTATCTTTCCCCATGCTTGCTTCATTTGTTCCTTGGTGGTCTATGCTCTTCTGGGAGCTCTCATGTTTTCTCACGTGGAAGGCTGCAGAGAGAGCCATGAAGGTGAAGCATACAGAAGCTTCATGCTGAAACTCTGGAATCTTTCAAAAGATTTGTCAGGTAAGAGTTTGCAATGTTAGCAGAGGAGGCAACCAAGTTAATTGCACCCAATATATCCTCATTCTCTTCTTGTTTTGAATATATAAATACATTTGGGAATCTGAGTTTCTGTAGCATTATATTTTTCTTGCTTAAGTTGAAAGGATTTCTTAGTTCTGCAGGCAGATTTACCCTCTGCCTCCTGAATATCATTCCCGTGCTTTTCATGACTTGTGGAACATTGTTAGGAATAGAAACGGGAATGTGAAAAATAGCTATAAAACAAAGCATGACTTAGAAATTTACTCTAACATAGATTGTGCTTAGCATTTACAAAAAGTAGATCATAAATGTTTTAATTCTAAAGTGTTCCTTAAACCTCCACAAGTCCCTGGGGATAATGGAACGACTTCAGCATGCACATCTGTGAGGAGATTGAATCTAAGTGTAATCATTGTTGAAAGAGGTACTCTAAGAGAAATGAACAGGCCAAGAATGTTTTCAAGATTGATCTACTTTTTAAACGTTCAGCAACAATATTTTTGTATGCTTTTTGTTAGAAGTGCTAAATGAATCTGGGTTTTTCCCTTAACATTCCTTCAACATTTTCTCAAAGTCACCAGCTATTACTCTGAGAAAGAAGTTAATCTGTAAAGCAGATTAAAGTTTTCTTGTTAATACCAGAGGCTAATTCTGTAGCATATATAACCAAATGAACTCCGCATTTCTCTTAATGTTGAGTATAGAGAGTAGCCACATTCAAAAAACTAAAGAGGAAAGCTGCAAAATCAGAGGGAGTTGTTTCCTGTCAATGGAAGACTTATGTGTGTTTAAATAAGCCGCATCCCATGTTTCATTGCCACAACATGTCATAGTTCTATGGATGTAACACAGCAGTAGTCTGTAGTCTTTAATTTTTCATTTACCAACCACAGCATCTCACTTACTTATTAACAGATAATGAGACCAACAATGGGATATTTACAAACAGGACACGTGATCTGATCAATGAAATTGACTTTTCGTGGTTTACTGATCCCTCACAGCAATGGTCCTTTCTTGGCTCTCTCTTTTTCTGCTGCACTGTCTTCACCACAGTAGGTCAGTATGATTTGTATGAAGTATTTTGCAATAAATGTACTTGGTCTAAACCAAAGGTAAAGCAGAAAAAGCGTCAATGAAATTCAGAGCCCTTTAAAGTCAGCACATGTGATCCAAAGCCTCATATTATTTAAATAACACCAGTTACTTAGACCTCTACAACTGTCTTTCACTTCACAGTTATGTGGAAGTAACCCCTGCTAAATACAGTGGGATTTACTTTTGAGTAAGTGTATACTGTAATTGCTGCAGTAACAAAGACCTTCTAGAAAATGTCATCAGTGGACATGAAGCTTCATCAATTTAAAATCCCATTCAAAAATGTTTTGCTGATGATGCCAGAACATTTCCACTGCTAAGCAAGACAGCAGTTAAATGAGTTTTGTTCCATTTTATGACCTTTCTTACCACAGTTGTTAAGTGAATTGCTGCAGTTGTTAAGTTAGTAACACAATTATTAAGTGAACCTGCCTTCCTCATTGACTTTGCTTGTCAGAAGGTCACAAAAGGTGTTCACATGACATACTGCACTCTATGCATAAAAGGACAAGCACGTATGTGCTAGACCCATCAGCAGACCCATTGCCAATATGTTCATATTGCTAAACATATTGGCAATGGGTCTGCCGATGGGTCTAGACTCTAGCACAATTTTCGTTAGGTCTGTCCACACAGGTAGTCCTTGACTTACAACCATTTGTTTAGTGACTGAAGTTACAACGGCATTGAAAAAAAAGTGACTTATGACCAATTTTCACACGTATGGCTGGTGCAGCATTCTCCATGATCATGTGATCAAAATTCAGACACTTGGCAACTGGGGCATGTATTTAATGATGGTTTCAGTGTCCCAGTGTCATGTGAACACCTTTTGTGACCTTCTGACAAGCAAAGTCAATGAGGAAGGCAGGTTCACTTAATAATTGTGTTACTAACTTAACAACTGCAGCAATTCACTTAACAACTGTGGTAAGAAAGGTCATAAAATGGAACAAAACTCATTTAACTGCTGTCTTGCTTAGCAGTGGAAATGTTGGGTTCAATTGGGGTCATAAGTCAAGGGCTACCTATATTTCATTTTATGTACTTACTGTGTAAAAACAAATCATCAGATAAAATTAGGGCATAGGTATTAATATGGATATAAGAATGAGTTTCCTTACCAAAAATTATAGTATATATGTTATGTCTTAGTTCTAACGTCATTATGAAGTTGATAATTGTTTAGATGTTTATTATCCTCACTTGTTCACAGTATGGTTTTCCTAATGAAAACAGATTGTTCTCCATAGTGGGTGGAGCTAACCTCCAAGAATGGCTGAAGGGACGGTGTCATCCCATTATTGGAGGTTAGCTCCACCCTACGAGAAAGGGCATATCAGGTAATATCAACACCCATTCTCCATAGTGGGTGGAGCTAACCTCCAAGAATGGGATGACACCGTCCCTTCAGCCATTCTTGGAGGTTAGCTCCACCCTACTAGAAAGAGCATATCAGATAAGACCAACGCCCATTCTTTTTATGACACCTCATGAAGGTTCGCAGCAACATCTCAATGAAACTTTGAGGCAGAGCTGATTCAATTGGTTGCTTGCCTCATCAACAATGACTTCCATGCATACACAGAAGGCACTTTAATCAAGTGAAGATCTGCAGCTGCTCTGCTTTACTGGTTAGAACGGAAATGATATGTGCTTTGAAGCCCTTCCCCAAAAGTGCTCCTTCAAAGATGTGAACAGCCTTAGCACTATCATATTTGCTGATAGGCAATTCTTAAAAGTGGCCATTTATGCCACCCCAAAAAGGAAGTTCATCACACAAATTGAGAATAAAAATTGTAAATATTTTTTTCAAATTCCTCAGTAAAATTGGAATCAACTACTGTGATCAAATAAAAATATGGTATGTCTTTGGCACCTGTATTGCTACTCACTTTGCCATCCAAGTGTTTAACCATTGTTGGGCAACGCCAAGGCTTCTGCTCTGCCATCTTTATTTTTAATTGCAATAATAAAATAAAAATAATAATTTATGGTAGTTTGTGGTGAGTGTTAATGCGATCTAAATCTATAATGTGAAACTGCAAGTAAGTCCTGTGAGATTTAATAGGATTGACTCCTGGTGTTGTACTATCCTTCAGTTTAGAATGCATAGCCAGTTAGATGTTGCCAAATTACAACTATGTATCATCACTTCACTTAGCCATGCATATTGAAGTTACTAGGGATGCTAAAAGCTGCAGCTCAACAAGATATAAAGGTAAAGGTAAACGTTTCCCATCTAGTTATATCCAACTCTAGGATATGACTGGATATCTCTTTTTCTTAGCTAAAGGAGCCAGTGTTGTCTGAAGACCCTTCCATGGTCATTTGGCCAGCATGACTATATGCCGAAGGCACACGGAACACTGTTACCTTCCCACTGAAGTGGTACCTGTTTACCTACTTGCACTTGCATGCTTTCGAACTATTAAGCCACAGGAGCTGGGGCAGGTAATGGAAGCTCACCCCATTGCACAGTGCTAGGGTCTTGAACCCCATCTGTTGGCTTTCCAGCTGACAAGCCCAGTGTCTTAACCACTGAGCCATTGCGCCCCTCCAACAACATATAGAAATGAGCAATTCTAGCCTGCTTGAGACCGGCCTAAGCTCCTCATTTGTAGACCCCCATGGAACAAATTTTTAGAGCCACTTTTCATTTCCAGCTGGGGGTGCTGGATTTAAGAGGAAAAATAGAAGCCCTAAGACTTAGATATGCTTAGATCACTCACTACATCCCTGAAAACTCAAAGAAATTAAGTTAATTTTCCAGTTTGGAGGGCAAATGGGAAAAATGTCAAAAACGAAATACAAAGAATGAATATTTCAGTTTTATTCAGTCTGCTAATATCATAATATTCTTAGCATATGCTCTGTGGACAATTAAGGAACTAGACATAATTTTGTTAGTATATTTCTACCAGAGTCAAAGATGAGGATTATAGAAATAAATTGCTCTTAAGCAAAAATGTTACTCTCCAATGAAAGCAAAGATGTTACTCTTCACCAAGCAACATTGCCAACATTCATGGAAATATCAATAGCAATACCATCAAGCAAATAAAGATGTTTAAATATTTAGGTAGCTATTTCCGGTCATCTACTTCTTGGATACAGTAAACTCAAGAGATTACAAGCAAAATCTGTCAATAGGAACAATATAACATTCTGCATCCATTTTAAAGTTTTGTACTAAGGTGTTAAACCTACTGTTGTTTGGTGCCCAATTCTATGCCTATTCTGATCATTTCCATTTTAAACCATTCAGTCAAATTTCATCAAGACCTTATTGTGAGTCCTGCTTAACTCCAAATGTGCTTCTTTGGCTAGAACTTGGATAGCCTTTCAGAGCAGTTTGAAGGAGAATAATTTAGGGTGCATTGCTGACTCAGCTTACTTTGACTGATATGCTTCCTTCCACTGGAGGAAAAGAACAGCTAACAATCTGTTCTCCTGTGGCTTTTTAGCCTCATTCCTAATGTCCTTTGAAATAGACAAGCTTGCAAGTAAAGAAATAGAAAATTCTTGTTCTAGACATACAGAATTGCAGATCCAAAATCATATTTCCCAAGTATCTCTAGAGAATTACTTTTGCCTTGTCTATAAAAATAAAAAATGTTATTTAAAAAAAGAATTACTTTTGCCTCATATAGGAAAACCCCCATCATGTTAGTAATATTTATCTTTAAAATATGGGGAAGAAATGTAATAACAATCCGGTCTAGAGCATTTCTGTTCCAATTCAACAATTGAATCAATAGGCCAGTTTTAACCTCACTTCTCCATCTATGCAGTGCTCATAACCTTACTTCTTACTGATTGACCATGCTGATCCAAAACAAAAGTTATTTTGCTTTTTATTTATTGGCTTTTCCATTAAAATTTCAAAAATTGAGCAGTAAAATTTTATTCAGTTGCTACTGTTATGAGAAGGCTTTGTGTTTGATTATTAGGATGGTTAAGAGCACCATAGATGATTAGATAGATGATAGATAGATAGAGATAGAGATAGATAGATGATAGATAGATAGATAGATAGATAGATAGATAGATAGATAGATAGATAGATAGATAGATAGATAGATAGATAGATAGATAGATCTTCTATTTTCTCTACGGTATATATTTTCTCTATATATTTTCTATCTTGTATACATTCTATTTTATTATATTTTCATAATGAACTGTTAGAATATTATCACTAACATTCTGTAAACAATTTCTTCTGCACCTATATAGAGATAAGTTTTTTAGGTTTTAGCTGTAAATTAATAAAGTTAAGTTGATTTAAGAATCAAATTTACAAACTGTACATGTATGCTTATACAAATATAGTAATAGCGATTTCTCCAATAGTTTGTGGCTGACAGCATCATATTGGTATTTGGTATTTTTTAAAAGAGATTTGCATGCAATATGAACAGCCTTTTGACATTTTTTTCCCATTTGCTTTTCATTGCGAATTCAATATGTCACTGAATTTTAATGCTTTTGCTGTTTACATACTTCAGCGATCTCTTGCTTGAGATTATGTCAATATTTTGTAATTATTGTTTACAGCAATACAGAAAAAAAATCATTAAATGTTGATACACAATCACATAGAAATCCATGCAATAAAGCATTTGGAGTTAATGGTAAATTACATCTCTTCTTTGCATTGATTTTTCTTACAATTCTCTTCCAAAATATATGAACAACAGGATGCGGTTCTTGCACTGAAAATAATCTTTAGTCTGCAACATCCAACTGTTAAAATTGTCATTATTATATATTATATTCAACTTTAGAAGCCAAATAAAAACAGCATGAAATTTTAACAATTATTACTCAGGGCTGAGACTATTTGATCTGCCTCATTCCATGCCAAAGAGACATTTTAATGGTCATAGTTAGGACTGTTATTGTTAGTATTCTTTCAAGTATTCTTTTATTTTCATTCACTTCCCCACATATATATTACTAAATAACTAAAATAAAAACATATACACACACTAAGTAATAACCAAACTACTTTTTCAATAAAGTTATCTTTAGCTATAGAAATGTTTTTATATTGATGTTGCTTTCCTAAATTACGAGGCTGCTTGGTTAATCTGTTTCATCACGTCCACTAAATCTATGCAGAATATTAAATATTAAGTGCATTTGGAACAAGGGAAGCTGCCTTTTATCTGGGCAAACTAGCTGGCTGTCTAGTTCAGTTACATATTTTGTCTGGCAACAGTTCTTTAGGATTTCATTTAATAGTAAATGAAAATCATCACATATTTCAAGACTTTTGTTCAATACAATAAACAATACAATTACTTAAGTATGACTTTCAGCCTTATATCACTCTTTTAGGTTTTCCTATGCACTGCTGCTTATTTCTCCCTTGGATTAAGTGATTAAAAGTAATGGAAAAAAGACTTACACTGACACAGGATGCAATGGGAAGAAATCTGTGTACAAATCAAAATTCTGCCTCTGGATCTCAGAGATGCTTGAAAAAACTTTGACCTTGCACTTCAGTCCAGACACTCAATTCTGACCACAGTGAAGATACCGGATCCGACCTCTGGCCCATCTAGTTCAGCAGTCTGTTCTCAGAGTGCCCAAAATTGTACAAGGAATCCCACTACTTGCTCAGCCAATGGCCTTCATAGGAAGCCACACTGCCATGAAAGCTAATTGCCATTGATCCAGGAACCTGAAGCTGTTTGGGGACAATTAGCTCTGGATTAGTCTAGCAGTCAAAGAAAGCCAGTGATCATAATAGGATGCAAAGTCACTGTATGTGTTCTGAGTTAACTAGGACAAGCCAACACCTTTGAAAATGGAAAGAGGAACAATATTCTTTCTCACAATGGCTGATACCCTTAGACACAAATTGTTAGTATTTGAGTAGATGCTTTGTTGAAAATTTTAGCTGGGTTAAGTCCTTCTGATGACTATGATTAAAGGACAAAAAGAAGACAGAAAGACACAAAGCAATTAGCTTTTCTCTCTAGCCTGAAAAATCAGCCTTGGTCAGCACTGCTTACAGGTGTGAGCTTAACAGGACATATACATCGCTTTGGCTACACCTGGGAAAGTGAAAGGTGTGTGTGTCATTATAAAGGTTCCCCTATTGAGTGCTAAATTTCACCACATTGCTTGAATTTTGCATTCTATGTAACACAGCCCTACACAGAGCTCATTCTCCATGAGTTTTGGGTGCCAGTTGTGATTAAGATTATTTTGACAGAGTTGGAGAAACTCTATCCAGCTTCCTAGCAATTTGGGATAAGGAAACACATTCTATGCAAGGTTGAACTATAAAGTTAAGCCCCATAGGCTAATCACAGTCTGCTTTTTAATATTTTTTTTCCAGAGAACATATTACTGTACTTAGGAATGTTCAAAGATCATGCAGAAAACATGTAACTAAACAGGTGAAGACACAGACAGAGAAATGCCATGTTGAAATATGGAATGTCATGGTGAATAAATGGTGGTTTTTTTTAGCATGCCTCTAAATATTAATCACTTTGGCACATACTTTTTTTCTAGGGAAGAGTTTTCTGCAGCTAAGTACTACTTCTCGACTGATATTAAATAAACCCCCAGGAAGTGATATAATAGGATGGCCTTTACTGATGATCCAGTGACTGGACAGATTAATATGAAAGAAAATAAAACTCCATGTAAACTGTGGAAATATTCCAATATTCTAAAACAAAAACAAGGCAGTTTTCCATTGTAACAGAGCTAAATGACTGATATAAAAACTGGCACCTTCAAAATCATCCAGGGTTAACAAAAGAAAGCTTTTAAGTAGCTAAAAACTACATTCCATATTACAAATGTGTATATTTAACAATATTTCTCAAAATCATCCAATGAAAATATTTAGAGTTACCAAAACCAGCTGGAGGGCTTTGCAGGCCTTAACAGTACATGACATCTCAATGTTTTGCAATGAAAACTCTGATCTGCACAGCTCTTTTTGAAGAAAAAAAGGTATCAAAATGGTCTAACATCTGTAATGGAAAGACAAGGAAGCAGGAGGATTTTATTATTTGCCTTCATGTTTTAAATGCAGGCAATAGGTTTATATATATATATATATATATATATATATATATATATATATATATATATATATATATATATATATATATATATATATATATATATATATATATATATATATATATATATATATATATATATATATATATACACACCATATATATATATATATATACCATATATATATATATATACCATATATATATATATATATATATATATATATATATATATATATATATATATATATATATATATATATATATATATATATATATACCATATATATATATACCATATATATATATACCATATATATATATACCATATATATATATACCATATATATATATATATATATATATATATATATATATATATATATATATATATATATATATATATATATATATATGCATATTTTATTTATTTAAAACAAAGATGTATTTTCAGAAAAGATATCAATAAGTGGACAAAGAAAATTAAGGAAGATATACAATTAATGCTCCAATATAACATTAATAAAAAAACTGAACCACTCCCCAAAGCAACTATTATATGCATATTCATTAGTTTTGTTCAAATTGAAATGCCATAGAAAAACAAATAACATTTAAACAGTTTTTTCTGGTTTTCTTTGGTTTCAGGTTACGGTCATATTTATCCTGTGACAAGACTTGGGAAATACTTGTGTATGGTGTATGCATTGTTTGGTATCCCTCTCATGTTCCTGGTCCTCACCGACATGGGCGATATTCTAGCAACTATATTATCCACTTCTTACAATCGAGCTCGGAAACTACAAGCAGAAGTATTAGCCAGGCTTACTTTTAGATCTTGCTGTAAAAAAAGCACTGATTCAAAAGGCGGTTCAGTTTCACTTGGGCCAGCCAAAATCGTCCTTCTTGAGCCTTTAAATATTAAGGATGCTTTGAAAAATAATTCTTCCTTTAAAAAAAAGCCTGGGCAAAATCAAAACGTTGAAATTTTTGAAAGGCTTATTATCAGGGAAAATTCTTTTCTTGCACCTCCAAAACTGACCAGATTTGAACGATGGAATTCATGTCCTGAATTGGAGAAAGGGGCAATGGTGAATCACGTGATCAGCAGCATTAATAATATAGGGAAAGAAGTAGAAAAACTGGATGTACCCTTTTCATTGATGACTTTTATTGTTTTTGCATACATCTCCTGTGCTGCCGCTGTTCTTCCACATTGGGAAAGAGCTTTAAATTTTGAGGAAGCTTTCTATTTTTGCTTTATCACCTTAACAACCATTGGCTTTGGTGATATCAAACTGCAACATCCCAACTTTTTCTTATTTCTCTCAGTTTATATTATAGCCGGCATGGAAATTGTCATAATTGCTTTCAAGCTGGGACAAGACAGGATCCTTGGTCTGTACAAGAAACTGCTTTTCTGCATTGGTCGAAAAAACCTCTGAGACAAAACAACATGAAGAACATCCATCTAGCCCAAAGAAGGCATGCAATATCACTTCTTGAATGAGAGCCATAGACAGTGAAGTCTATAAAGGGAATGGATGCTTGCCTTTTTCCAATTGAGAATCAGCAAGGGATGAGACAGATACCCTCACCATGACTGGGAATCTGCTGTAAACGAAGTGAACTACTACATAGAGCAGCTAAATGTACTTGGTTTGAAAATAATTTCCCCCTTTTAGGATATGAATGTGATAGAATAACAGTGTGAACCTGGATGCATCTACTCAAGAGTAAGACCCATTGACTTCAACAAAGTTTGCTGGAAAGTAAGTCCTATTGAGTTGAACAGATTTGTTCTGAATAGGTATGCATGGGATTGCCACTAAAATTGGAAAATTAATGTTGAGAAAACCTGAAAGAGCATCTGTTTCTATGATTAACAGTGCATCTGAAAGCACCTATTGCAAAGGTCTCTTTCACATCCTTAATTGATGGAGATGCAGCTTCTTTCTGTCAAAGATTGTAATCATACATCAACAATTATTTTAAGAAAATAGCACGAGGTAGAATTCTCAGTTGTAATTTTAAAGAGATACAATTGATCATGCGTTGCATGAATCTACAAATACATCTAAAACATCTGTTCTATCAATACTTTGGCCCTTTGCTATCACTTCATCGATTCATAGCATCTCTTATGCCAAGGTTGGAATTGAGATAAAAATCCTTGTCAGGCAATCATTTATGAACATACAAGAGTCTATGCCTTCTCCTGGGCTAGCTCTACTTATCTGATCACTCCCTACTTCACAGCAATGGTCCCAAGTCAATTTTCCAGGACTGTTTGAACAATGAACAAGCCGGTTATCATTTTCTTCTTCCAGAAGATAGTAAGTCCAGGTACTGATCAACCATGGACTATCAGAACCTGGAAAGTCCATTACAAAGTGGATTAAGCATCAAAAAGAGAGGTTTTGTTCCATTAGTCAACTGGGGTCTTAAGAAGTCTTAAGAAGTCTAGCAAAGTTAAGTGCTTGCTGCTGAGTCAAACTTTAGAACCCATAGGCCTTTCTGAAAAGATTCCAGCAACTAAACTGGAATTTCTTCAGAAAGTAACTAAAGAAACTAGGGAAGGATAGTCTTTTGGATCATGACCACAACTATGAGATTAAGGTCTATAAAGATTCTCAGTCATCCAGGTCATGGTTGTCCCAAAGGTGCTTTTTCAGGAGGCAACTGGACTTTCTTGTTTTTTTCTTTTGAAGACGTTTCACTTCTGACAGGATAGTGGGGAATGGAAGAATTTATATTCCTTGCAGACAGCTGGTAATTTGCATCCTTTTAGAGGGTCGTTGAAGCACTTGGAGGTTTATCTGTGTCCTCAGGGTCACCTGAGTAATAACACTCCTGGTTCTTGTAATCTGCATTTTTTTCTCTGGAAATGATATGAAGGGATTTCTGTTTGGATTCCATTTGAATTGGGGTGATCTGGATTTTATAACTGGAGTCAGCAGCAAGCACAAAGGATCACTTTACTAGACATCCTAAGCCCCCAATTGACTGTGGCAACAGCTCTTCAAGACTTTCCTAGCACCTGAATCTAAAAATATTACAGTTATATATGAGGGTGAGTCATAAAGTAATGCCATTTTCTTTAGGACAGGTATAATTACCAACACAGGAACATGTAGCATACATCAAAATGAAGCTGGTCGTCTGTGGATCACATCCCTACTTCTCAACATAGTCACCGTTTCTTTCAATAGCAATATTCCACCTTTGAATGAGAGCATGTATCCCTGCCTCGTAAAATTCTGTTGACTGTTCTTTGAGCCACTTCTTCACTGCAGTTTTCACTTCCTCATCACTGGAATAATGTTTGCCTCTCAAACCCTCTGTCATGGGGCCGAAGAGATGATAGTCTGAAGGCGCTAAATCTGGTGAGTATGGAGGATGCGGTAAAGTTGTCCACCCGAATGAGGCGATTGTCTCCCTTGTCCTGATGCTTGTGTGTGGTCGAGCATTGTCGTGCAGAAGGAGGACTTTGTCGATTGGCAAGTTGTGTCTCACTGGTCGGATTCTTGCGCTGAGCCTCTTCAGGGTCTCAATGTAGGCCTCAGAGTTTATTGTTTCTCCTCTTGGCAAGAAATCCACCAGAATGACAGTTGGAAAAATCATGGCGACTGTCTTTTGGGATGCTCAAGGTGTCATTCTGGTTGATTTCTTGCCAAATGGACAACTTTACCGCATCCTCCATACTCACCAGATTTAGTGCCTTCAGACTATCATCTCTTCAGCCCCACGAAAGAGGGTTTGAGAGGCAAACATTATTCCAGTGACGAGGAAGTGAAAACTGCAGTGAAGAAGTGGCTCAAAGAACAGTCAACAAAATTTTATGAGGCAGGGATACATGCTCTCATTCGAAGGTGGAACATTGCTATTGAGAGAAACGGTGACTATGTTGAGAAGTAGGGATGTGATCCACAGAGGACCAGCTTCATTTTGATGTATGCTACATGTTCCTGTGTTGGTAATTATATCTGTCCTAAAGCAAATGGAATTACTTTTTGATTCACCCTCGTATAACTTTAATAGGCATTTTACTACATGGAGATGGGAAACTAGCTTTGAGGCTCAAGTGATGATTGGGGTATTCATACTGGGTTTATTAGAATTTTTTTTCTTTAAACAATATTTATGAAAGACCAACTACTAGTGCCATCTTTATTTCCAAAGATAGACTCCATGAGTTGCCAGTGTCATTTTAGAAAAATGCTTTCTGAGACAATAAGAAATATTTGAGCATTTCATTCTGGCCCATGTACAATCATCTAAGGGGGAAAAGGTTAACTGGGAAGTAGCGGAAGTAGAGAGCAGCTTGCAAGATGATGGAGGATGAAGATGTACGACTTGTGTATTTAAAGCCTATTATGTTGTAAAGCTTATGGACAATGAAGTTATCCTGCCCTCTTCAGGCTAAAGTTAATTGTTTGTTGACTTGGAAGCACTGCTGGTATTATAGAAGCATTATCAAAGGAGGGCATCTTCTTGTAAACCCCTTGCCCTCTACATAACCAAATGCCAAAAGAAAATTTAAATCAATAAAACAATCCTAGTCACCAGGGATACAGAAAATATAGCAGTAATAAATGCGTAACTTGTGAAGAATGTCAGTGTTTGAATTCTCAGGGAATTCACTTTGCCCCCTTATCTAGCAAGCAAATGTAAATGCTATGTCAAAATGAAGTTTGATTCAAGTTTTCAGAGTTGATCACTGCGGAAGCAGATCAATTGCATTACAGTATACTACATCCTATGACGTGATAGGATACTGCATTATTAAAACTTTATTCCTGATTGAGTTTATTACTCCAGTAATTTTTAAACCTTGCCTGAATATGACATTTGGTATACATATATAAAGTCATGTTTCGCTACAGGGAAACCTTTAAAGAGAAAGGAATATTAGGTATATTTGCCACCTTGTATTTTTAATTAAAAAATAATAAAGACAGGATATAAATAAATAAATAATCTTGATCAGCAAGAGAAGACAGGAAATGGGAGGATACAGAGAGGTATCCATGTATAAACCTTTAACTGTTTGAGGTAAAAAATCATTATGGATGAATATGAATAAAGATGAAAGCACAGGCGATAAGATATTTTGTTTGAAAACAATAAAAATGAAAGAAACGTTGCTATTTCTGCATGTTGCCCATGGGCATACTGTAGCTCCCTTAATCATGGTTAATTGCTAGAAACCAATTGATAATGGCTTGTATATTAGTCCAGATTTTAAATAATACCAATAAAGAATTATGTGTAATGCATCATTTGTGGTATTGAATCTTTAGTCTCATGCAGCATTTTTTATTCTTATTTCTTTATGACTGTCATATTTGGACTACAGAAATTCAAAGGCCCACTAAACAGCAGCACAAAATGAGAATTGTGATCCTCCAGGCAAGGCAGTCTTTGCTTCTAGGACAGTGGTTCTCAACCTGGGGGTCGCGACCCCTTTGGGGGTCGAACGACTCTTTCACAGGGGTCGGGAGACTTTGCCCGGATGCCACCATTTGGGTTCCTTTACCCTCTGCACATGCGCAGAACGCTTTGCGCATGCGCAGAGGGTAAAAGAACCCAAATAACGGTGGCGGGGCAGGGGTCGCAGCGGCGGGCACAGTGGCGGGGTGAGTCGTGGTGGGGTTGTGGCGGCGGGGCACGGGGCGCGGCATTAGGAAGGTTGAAAACCATTGTTCTAGGAAATCTAAAAATTGGGATAATGGGATGACACATTCCCTGCAGATGCCCTTAGAATATAAAAAGGATGGGTAGCTCATTTGGAAGGGTGCTGTCCTGGAGGGAGGGAGGGAGGGAGGGAGGGAGGGAATGACCTCAGTAACATGTTTCCCAAGGATTGATGTTTTGTGACTGGCAACATCCACCATGACCACCTGTAAATAGACAAGCATCTATGACAGTCATTTTAATCCTAATAATTAGTGTGTGATATGTGTCTGCATTAAAAATAAAAAGCTAATGTACTATATCATTTCATATGTAGCTGCAGAACTATACTTGCAAGTACAATGGAACAATTTTCCCCGTGCATTCTAAATATTTCATTAAAGAGAAATAAATATTAGGAAAAAACTACTTCGTTTGTTTTAGAGTTGCATTAATAGAAAGCAGTAGGCCACTCCCTCTCCCTCATGTAAACCTATAATAAGAGGTTTCCAGGGAGGGCCTCTCTGGACTGAAATACTTACACAAAAGAGAGCATTGGAAACTATTCTGGAGAAATTCCAGTCATGCTTGTTACAATGCATAGGGCACAGGTGGTGAAGCAAATGAATCTGCTGGTTTAGCAGACTACCAGACACCACTTAACACAACTTCACATCTTCAGTGGAACTCTTTTTTAAATGAACAGATCTACAGAGTTTGTATTAATTAGGGTTATCAGGTTTGGGTTGAAAATTTGCAGCCCAGATGTAGTAGCTCCGTGATGGCGAACCTATGGCACGCGTAGCCATATCTGTGGGCCCTAGCTGTTGCCCTAGCTCAGCTCCAGCATGCATACGCACGGCAGCCAGCTGATTTTCAGATGGCTCCGCCCATGCCGCCCCTCCCCTCCCCCCAGGAGTCTCCATGCGGCCCATTTTGGATGCCAGATAAGTACAGGGCTTGCGCGGAGACTCTGGGAGGGCGTTTTCGGCCTCCGGAGGGCCTCCGGGGGGCGGGGGAGGCCATTTCCTGGAGCCTGGGGAGGGCGAAAAATGGGCCTACTGGGCCCACCGGAAGTCAGGAAACGTTCCGTTTCTGGCCTCTGGAAGCTTCAGGGAGGCCTGCTATGCCCAAAATGGGGTGGGGGTGATGCACACATGCATGGGGGAGCATGGGGGTTTGCGTGTGCATGCACAGGAGGCAGGGCAGCATGAGGGAGGTCACGCACAAATATGCAGGGGGGCGTGGTGCATGGGGGCATTGAATTATGGGTGTAAGCATGTGTGCACGCACGCTAGCGCACGCGCGCGCACACTTTCAACACCTGAGGGGGAAAAGGTTCATCATCATTGAGATAGAATATCAATGAGTGAGTGAATGAATAAATAAATGAATGAATGAAATAATGAATTTATGCAAAAGTTTATGTATTACCTACCACCTACTATTTAAGGAAGTTTACAATATCAATAAAGGAATAAAAGTACCAAATAGTAAAACTTACCCATATGGCAGCTCATTCACTATTACTGCCTGACTGTCCTGCAAAATCCTTTTGAAGCTGCCTTAAAGACCAGCTAAACTGGGAAACATGCTGTTGATCCCATTGGTTTCTCTGAGATCCAAGTACAAGTAAGTTATTGTATAATCCTATGCTGATCCACTCAGAAATAATTTCTATTAAATTCAGTCAGATTTACTGTCAGGTAAGGCTATATAACTACAATGGAGAATCTAAGCTTATAAGACACAAACACCTCTTGACTTAACACAGAGGCAGTCTTTAGCACTTACATCCTCTATTTTTTTCTTTTAAAAAAGATATTATTTAATAGGTGTATGCCTATTGGTAATAGGCATACCAATATGCCTACTATTCAATAGTCTAGATCAGTGATGGCGAACCTTTTTGGCACTGAGTGCCCAAACCAGAACGTGCATGTGCATGCGCATGCGTGTGTGTGCTGGAAGCCCGAAGACCAGCTGGCCGGTGCGTATGCCAGGGCCCACAGAGAGGGCTCTGCGTGCCACCTCTGGCACACGTGGCATAGATTCACCATCATGGTTCTATCTCTTTCCCAGGAGATGGAGAACTTTAGTTTATTTCTACAAGGGCAACTGTTTGAGGTAAAATAGGTCAAAGTCAATCAGTGGTTATGTAGGTACTTGAATTCCTTAATTCATACCGAACACTTTCAGTGCTAACCTATATTGTCTCTCAGTAAAGTAACATACTTTGGATTCAACATGTTGAGTTTAATGCATTCTGCAGTCTTTGTAGAAGACAAAAGATTGCAGTTGTTTTCTAGCAGTTTTAGACTTTAATTAAATATATTTTAGGGCTAATAGTCTTAGGATAAATTTACTTGGATCATGTTCAAAGCAGCACCCAATGATTATCCAGTCAGCTGGCTTCATACTGTTGTGAACTTTTATACAATCTTTAATTCCTCCAGGAAAGAATTCAAATCTATATCATCTTATTATCTCTCTTCCCTTGGGCCAGTAGTACTTTAAATAGTTTCTTAATGGATTAAATGCGCCTTTTTACTTTTACCTTTCCATGTGTATCATTTTGGCTTATTAAATTCAATAAACACCAAGCATCGGTGCACATATATTAAACATGATGTGGTTCTCTGGACCGATTTTTATCAGTGCAGTTTTATCCTCAACAGTATCCAATTGGCAATAGAGATAGAGAAAACTCAGTTATGTTTTTGTCTTTATGTGGCTTTTATAATTTATAAATAAAATAATAGATTTTACTGACTTTTTTTACAGTTTACATAATGGATTTCTTTGGTTTTATAATATGAGTCTGCCAGATTGATGTTGCCAAAACACATGACATTACATTTTTTGCAATCCAGATCTAATAGCACTATTAAGACTGTGACCACAAAACTAATTAGTACACCCATAAGAAAACATCTTAAGAAAACAAAGCCAAGAGCAAGCGGAACAAGGCAATCTCAGGAAGACTTCAAGTCAGATTTTTAGAGGTAAGCCCCTGTAGTCCCGATTCATAAAAATGATGGTATTGCCCATAATGCAGACATCCTCAATTAGATGGCCTCCAGCTACTGTATATGGGGACTACAACTCTCAGAATCCCAGTCTAATTAATTACATTAACAAGAATTTTGGGAGCCACAATCCTACTACATTTAGAGAGGCACAAAGTTTGGGAAGGCTGCCATAAAATATGTTGTACATGTGAAGCTTTGTTTGGACATTCTCTATCATAACATAATCATTTCTATTTTATCAGTATGAAATTCTAATTTATCCTGATTTTGCCAAAAGAAGTTATCTATTCCAAGGACACTTCTGGGCAATGATAGTGATTGCTGCCCATTTCTCTTGACCATATTGTCTTAGGTCAGTGATGGCGAACCTTTTTGGCACCAAGTGCCAAAAAGTTTGCACAGAAACATCGGGCATGCACGCGCGCTTGTTGGGGCCGTGCGCCGGAAAAGCCAAACTTCGGGTTCTAGCGCACATGCACGCCCGACACTCAGCTGGCTGACGCACATGCGCACACCAGTTTTTGGCACTGCCGTGCGCGCGAAGAACAGCTGATCATCACGTGCGCATGCGCACCAGAAACCTGGAAGACAAACAGGCAAGGCCGTGTTTGCCAGGCGACTTTGGGCACGGGTGCCATAGGTTCACTATCACGGTCTTAAGTCTTTGCATTCTGTTTACTTACTTATCTATTTACTATTGCTTATCTCTTCGGAACTTTTAAACAGGTGCCATGAAATAAACTACTCATTTTCAATAACTGCGTGAGCTGGATACTCTGCTGTATTGCATGCTGCTACTATGCACACTGAGTTAAACAATATACTGCTAAAGAACATAATATGATTGATGGTGGTGTTACCTAGAAGGGTAATGAAATGTCTGCAAGCTTAGAACCAAGCTCAGAGAGCACCAGGGGTGGGTTCTAATTTTTTTTACTGCCGGTTCTGTGGGTGTGGCTTATTTTGTGGGTGTGGTTTGATGGTCATGTGACTGAGTGGGCGTGGCCAACTTGACATCACTCATGCCCACGCCCACTCACATGACCCCCACCAAGTCACGCCCACAGGAAAAGGTAGGAAAATTTCCCCTCCTTCAGCGGCCCTGCCCCACCCCGCCCCATCCCCTGCCCCATCTGTCACCCCCAAATTGCGCCCCATTGCGAGACTGGCAGCTCCATCTTGTCTCTCAGCTGTTGTGTTCAGGGAAAAACCTTGCAAAGTAAAGAAAAACTTCTTGTGGCACTAACCCACCACTGGAGAGCATCAACCTCCACACTTCAATCCTGAGCTACAAATATTCTCTTCTACAAGAAAGATGTGGCAGTATGTTATATATATTTATATAATATAAATATATTTATATTTATATAATACATTGTATAAATCTGAGGCTTTCACCAGAGTTATTAGATGGTAACAAAGATATAGAAAACTCTCTGTTATAATCTATAGTGGTTATCTGGATTTGTAAATTCTAAATCTAGGAGCCCAAGCTTCCCCAAATAATCAGATACCATTTGTGCAGTTAGTGAGGACCAGGATATGGGAAGGCAGAAGAGATTTTAACCATTTGCTCTGGACAATGAAACCTATTCAACTGAAGTCACTGCACCAGCTGCTTCTTTTTAAACCATCATTTACTCAATTGCAAATTGTATGAATGTTGTCTGGAAAAGCAAAGGTTAGGGTCAGCGGTGGGTTGCTACCAGTACAGTCCGGTTCTACGAACTGGTAGCAGCGATGGCAGGAGGCTCCACCCACCCACCCCAGATGCTTCTGCGCATGCGCAAAAGCATCATGCATGCGCGCGTGCGCAAACCAGTAGCGATGGGATTTAAAACCCATCACTGGTTAGGGTATATCTACAGTTGCAGGCGGTCCTATGTGAATGGCCCAATAAGCATTTCTCAGAGCAAAAATTAATGACCATTCTTCTGCAGTACTTGTCTACAGCCCATCATAATTCACCTGCATTCTTCCACTGGAGTTTTGAAATAGAGTTTTCCAACTTGTGCTTTTACACTGTAGGAAGTCAGCACCCCCACCCCCAGAAAGAAGGCTTTCCTAGAATCAAATCGTTCACTTATATCCACTACCAGGAAAACATTCCAGGCAGTCCTTCCAACAGTTCAGTTTTATGAATGAGATACTTTTGTATCTATTGAGAAAACTGGAGCATTCCATTCAGTATCCATTTTCAGAAATCCAGGCTAGCCTATTCACAAACAAAACACCTTCAGCCATAGCTCCCCCAGGCTGGAGCGGAGGGGATTAAAAAAAAGTACAAAAACAAAGACTCCTAAAATCTACATTCCCCAATCAGCGCCAAGAACAGGACGTGACCTTTTAGACCTTTAGTATCAAACTCAAGGCCTATGGCCCGGATCCAGCCCGAGTAGTGCTGAAATATTTGGCCTGGATGACCTCTTGCAGCACTTTACTGACCAAAACAGGGCATGGGGTGCCTTACCCACCACCATTAGAAAAGCAAAAGACACAAGGCTCACTACATTGCACAACCCCCTGGAGCATCTCAATCACCAAACCCCAGAATCCTATAAAAATCCATCCACTCACCCCGCCAATTGGTCAGCCACCCCAGAAACATGCTGCTGTCACTGAAGTTTCTGGAATCCAAATAAACAGAGACCTTATTTCCTTGTAGCCAGCCTCCATTTTATTTCCAGCATTTTTCTCCAGGCTTGGAACCTGGCTTGGAACCGGACTGGATTTTTCTTCCAACAATACTTTACTTTCTTCTAGGCAGCCCCTTAGACTTTCTTTGGCTTCTGCACAGAGGAAAGAACATGCTTTCACTTGAATCAACAGCAGCAACTTAATTATTAGAAACATTTAACTTTCTAATTTCTGCTGCAGAGACTGTTTTGACATAGCAATCTCAATAGTACAGTAGTTATAACTCTTGAGTGACATGTAGAATACTGGCTTGAAATCTGGAGAAATCATGGCAGATTTGCTGTTTTCTTTTTCTGAGTTACCTATGTTTTTAATGTAAGTACTGTGGTGTTGTATTTATTGTTTTCTCACTTTTGTAATTGGTTGCAAAAGTTTTCATAAACATACATACATACAAAATTGAGTATCTCAAATATGAGCTGTCTGTAGAAATGAGAGCACTTAGCAATTGCTTTTCTGGAATGGTAGGTTAGGAGGAGCAGAGCAACAGGGGAGTGGTCTACTGGGGACCATGGTAGCCTGTAGTCCAGAATGAACCCTAGGCAAATCACGGAGAAAGATTCTAAGTCTGGAAAGGAGATTTTAAAGCAGGCTTAGAGATTAAGCTGGCATCAGCAAAAGAGAAGAGCAGCTTAAGGATATAATGTTCATGTGTTCTCACAGCTTCCACAAATAGGCTAGCTTTCACTTGCCCCTTTGCTTTTGGAAAAAATGAATATAGATTCTCAAGAGAACTGAGAAGGAAACGGGCAATATACCAGCGCAGGGTCCAAAAGATCTTTCTCCAATACCTGCCTGTAACTCCAAAATCTTTCTCAATGCGGTAATAAGCAGCATATTTAACTGAAATAAGATTTTATTTGGAACTACACAACTGGGTCATCATTTTGGATATATTTCCTTACCTAAAATTAGAAACAGAATGGTCAAGGCTGGGCAAAGAAGCAGTGAGAGTGGAAGTGACTTCTGACTTCCTGCTGACTACTCCACTGAGTGTCCTAGAAGAAAGCTGGCATGGAACGTGTATTTAACTTAATTGATTTTACACACACACACACACACACACACACACACACACACACACACACACACACACACACACACACACACACACCTCTTTAAAACCTTTCCCATGTACTAGACATAGCTATCTCTTGTGTTTCAGGATTGGCACAAGTTTGCTTGCGTGTTTGTGTGTGTTCACATAGCTGGGGTTTGGACAGGACATTCCAATGTCCTTCCTTTTCTTTTCTTTTTTTAGATCTGTAGGGATAAATTCTGGGTAAATGATCTGAGAATCCCACAGTTGAATAGTAATATTGTGAATGCCTGTTTAATTGGGGAGGTTGTGAGAATGCAGCTGCTGTATTCACAAACCATGACATTATAAATCTGATTCTGTTTCCTTTTTGAAACAAAAAGCTGAAAAATCCTGCCATACCTGTGATCAACATGAGACTTCTTTGGATTGTTTGCCTGGAAGATGGGCTTGATCTATGGTGCTGATTGATTCAGTAGATGAACCTACCAAAAGTCTCCAAAGAAACCACTAGATGGCACAGCCAACCTTAGTTTTGCAGCAACATCAACCAGCAGATGGCAACAATCAAACATATATTCTTTCCACATTTAAATTCCACTTCAATGAAAAGAGAAAAAGCAGAACATCCAGGTGGAATTCTGTAGTAGAAAACTATCATTTTATATCCTTTGGTTTCAGAATTCTTATTTTATCATTTTTAGGATAAAATAGTTGTTCTCTTTAGAATACAAAATTTACATTTTAATTTTCAAAGGCACTTTCATTACTGGAGATACTGAGACACACACACATACACACACAAAATGATTGGTCATGGCAATCCAGGGAAACAAGAAAGCAAAGCTAGTTCCCTCATTTTCAAACATTGGCAAAGACGGTAATGATAGCTTTTGCTATATTGCTCCTAACATTTGTAAACTTATCTACAGCAGAGCTGAAATGCTACCAGTTCGGCGCGGTTTGGGTGTACCAATAGCAGCGACAGTGCAAGGTTCCGCCCACCCGCCCAGATGTCACCATTTTCTTTTTTTAATCCTCTGCGCATGCGCAAAGCCTTCTGCGCATGCGCAGAGGGTGAAAAAGCGCATGCTTCCGAACCAGTAGGGAAAGTAAGTAGATTTCACCACTGATAGACGGGGTTGATGTTAATGCATTATGGAAAATATGCAATGGAAATTATGAATATACTGGTTTAGTTTAGAATATGTTCAAGTTATAACAATAAAAATAAGGAAAAGATTGGGAAATTTGTAAAAGACTATAAGATAGAGGCAAGGTAACATTCTGAATAGATGTCAAGAGCCATTATATTCTAAGTACTGGATTTATAGCACCATATCAGTTTTTTTAAAAAAGATGAGCAGCCGTACATATTTAATCAACCAACCAACCAACCAACCAATCAATCAATCAATCAATCACAGCTTAGCTATATTTATCCAACTCCTCTCTCTAATTTAATAGTTGGTATGATGTACATTAAAATTAATTTCTACTCAGAGGTAAATCTCACTGACTTAAAGACTACTTGTTTAAAATAATAAGTTATTGCTTTGATCTGAATCTTTGAGGTATTTCTATTTGCAATCATAACATCCAATCCTACATGTATAACTGGGAAACAATCTCCACTGATTTCAGCTCAAGTAAATATGCAAAAAATTGTAGCCTAGTTTAAAAAATACCATAACTATGTCTTTTTAGCTCTTTAATTAAATTTACTTCTCAGAGGACATGCATACCCTTTAGCCAATAGCTGGGATCTTGTTAAGACAAATGCAACAAGCAGAGAGAATAACCTAGCAATGCCTTCTAGTTTCACAAGAAAATGATCTTAGATGCAAGTGTTACTCCAAAATATTTTCTCCTTTTTGTGGTCCTATCATAACCCAGGATTCAAATCAAGTCTCTCACCCTGCATTTTGTCAACAAGTGATAGGACACAATGCTTGATCTTCTGGTGAAGCTTTGTCAATCAATAGTGAATCTCCTGATTTATTGGCTGCCGAGTTGAAGTCCTGTGAAGATTTTTATCAGTTTGTATTTTGCCTAAGCCCGTGACACATATTGCATTGTCCAGATCGGGTGGCTGATTTTAGCAGCACCAGACAATCTGAGATGTAAACATGTAAAATGTCAGCTGTTACACAAAGGCCTAATTACTGCATGACAATAGCCTTCCCTCCCCTTTAAATACTACTGTGCTCATTAAACTCTTCCTGCTGTAAATGCTCAAAAAAAAACCAAGAATGGGTGAAAACATCTGTGATTTTGCACGTGTGAGAAGCAAGTGCTGCTTATTTTCCTTCTGAAATCCTGAGATCTCTGTGTGTTTTCATATGTGTATCTCACAGCAGGTGGCAGCACCTGTATGATGCCCTTGAAATAATGTATGATAATAAAGAGAAGATTCTATGTACAGGCTATTGACACCTTTAACCAGAATGCAAGAAGCAGGGAAAGAAGAAAAATATCCAATGTAGCCTATAGTCAAGTATTCCAAGATTATATAAAGTCAGAACTAAACAACCAGTGCCATGACAGATACGCTGAATTACAACTTCCAGCTTCTCTAGAATCAAGGCTAAAAATATGATACATAGTTAAGCCTCTCTAGCCACAGGTTGCTCATCCCTGAAACAGAAATGCCAGCCATACTAAGCTTCTGGATGTTTTGTTGATGTAGCAATATTATCCCTCACAATCACTTCTTCACTAATCAGCAACTTTTCCAGATTATCTTGTTTCCATTGTATCCCAAGGGATCCATTTATTGGGAACTCTTTTGGCCAGGGGTGGGTTCCACTTACCTTTGCCACCGGTTTGCATCGCAACATTTCATGCGGGCATGATCGCTCTGCTCGTGCACGCACGCCCGTCCCCTCGTGTGCTTTTGCTTCCGCACATGCTCAGAAGCAAGAATTAGCCCGAAACACAGCTGAGGAGCTCATCAGCTGTGCGTCGGGTGAAGAAATAAAGGTCAGCATTCACCTGCGGGCAGGCGGGAGGGCCATTTTTTCAAGCCGCGGAAGGGAAAAAACTTGCACAAAATCCAAAAAAAAAGATGGTGGCGCGCATGGAACGGCACTGACAGTGACATTACCAGCGAGTTGCTACCGGTTCGGGTGATCCGGTCCGAACCGGGAGGAACCCACCCCTGCTTTTGGCCCAGGAAGGCAAACCCTCCAAGAAGATTTCCAATATGGGTATTTGAAGCTCTACTCTATTGTTCATGGAGGAACTTTAATTACAGTCCATGAAACAGTCTTCTTCACATGAAAAAAGTGAAACTCTATTGTGTTGTACCCCAAGCATGAGTGTCAGGGTAGGCTGTTCGCTTGACTGTATTACTTAGGTAGAAACTTTTTTTTGTACCTGCATACCACCATCATCTAAGCGCAGGGGTCTCCAACCTTGGCAGCTTTAAGACTTGTGGACTTCAACTCCCAGAGTTCCTCAGCCAGCAAAACTGGCGGAGGAACTCTGGGAGTTGAAGTCCACAAGTCTAAAGCTGCCAAGGTTGGAGAACCCTGATCTAAGGAACACTTCTCTGAAGTCTTAGTTGAAGCTATATGCCCATTTGAGCCTTTCATGGGTCTAGTTGACAAACAAGGAAGAGTTGTGTAACAGAAACAATTATGACATCAGTGTCAGTGACCAATATCCAATAATAAAATAAGTTCAAATCCACTGTGAACAGAAATACAAATCAGCCTGAACATTGATTCAAATATTGAAGCCTCTCCTTATTTTCAGGAAATCAGGGGATAGATTTTGGCCCAGTATTTAAAAAAATGTAAAAGCAGAATAAAATGATAACAAAGCAGCCTAAACTAAAGCCAGAAGTAGAGAATACACAATATCAAAGAATAAAAGCAGGAAAATACAACAGGCAGAGAATAAAAACAATCTAATTCTTAAATGCTTGCAAAGTACAAAATTGTATCTACTATTGTGCTGAAAACCCAGTAAAATAGATGTCGATAAGAAAAGCATTCTGCAGCCAGAATTAGAAAGACCCTTACTTTCATTTAGTCTCCCATTTTGCTTTATTAGAGAGGGACGTTAAGAAGACAATTACAGAAAATCAGCTCAGAATTTGGGGTAAATGTATACTGTCTAGAACAGAGGTGTGGAACTATGGCCCCTTTATGACTTGACTTCAACTCCCAGAATTCCTGAGCCATGGCTGGCTCAGGAATTCTGGGAGTTGAAGTCCACAAGTCATAAAAGGACCATATAGTTTCCCACCCCTGGTCTAGAAGGAAACAATCTTTTCGGTGCCTTGATTCCCAGATAAAAATATTTTTTTCTTAAAAAAAAGGGGGGGAAAGCAACTGGTGGGAATGGAGATTGGGAGACAGAAATATTGGAGGTCTTCATGGAAAGGCAATTTTTAACATCTATCGGCAAGTTCTGATATATCTGATTTTATTCTAAAATTTCTCAACCCATAATCTGGCATGAAAGTATAGTTATCATAATCCATGAATGAAAGTAAGCAGCAAGATTCAAATGGTGTTTTTCATCATGTATCTTCCTAAAGAATATGTCATTCTATCTTTATGTAGGATAGAAGAGAACACAAACTGGGTCACTAACATCATTAAGAGATGCATCTGCCCCTCTTTGAAAACTTGAGCTTTTGAAATAGCTCTAGGGATGTACAATTTAATGGCTGCTACAGATGTTGAAATGAGTCTGTGTTCTGATTCAAACTTTAAAGCGAATTTTGTCAGAGGAACAAAGAGATGGCTTGATATAAGGTTTGCAAATTATTTCTTTTATCTCTAATTTAGCCTTTGTGAGCTGGCCTTTGTCCCTTACAAGCAGAAACTTTATGCTAATAAGAATTTAAAATGTAGACAATGAAAGCAGCTTTTAAGCTTTTCCTATTCCTTTTCAAGCTTTTATCCCTAGTCCGAAGAAGCTAAATCTGGCATATTTAAAAAGGTCATTATTTGTTATCATACACAGAATCAAGGAATTTGAACGATATATGGAAATTATGGTCTTAGATACCCTACATACATTACATGAGTATGAAAAATATATATTTTTATTTTTATTTTTCAAGAGAGATCTCAAAACTGACCTAAACACCTTCTGTATCTATGACTTGTCAGAAGAGTTTATTTATTTATTTATTTATTTTAATTTATAGGCCGCCCATATCCCGCAGGACTCAGGGCGGCATACAACAAAGAAAGAACAATCAATAAGACAAAAAATGACAATTTAAAATGATTACAAAAATTAAAACACATCCTCATTCGTTCATGGGGCATTGAGCTCTATTTTCACCCCGCCTGCAGGAAGAGCTATGTTTTCACGGCTTTACGGAAGGCCAGCAGGGTAGGGATAATCCGGATCTCTGGGGGGAGTTGGTTCCAGAGAGATGGAGCTCCCACAGAGAAGGCTCTCCCCCGCGGTCGCACCAACCGGCATTGCTTGGTTGATGGGACCTGGAGGAGACCGACTCTAGTGGGTCGTAGGGAGGTATGAGGTATGAGGTATGCAGTAGGATGCGGTCCCGAAGGTAGCCTGGCCCTAAGCTTTGTAGGGCTTTAAAGGTTAAAACCAACACCTTAAATTGTGTCCAGAGACTAATGGGGAGCCAATGCAGCTGGCAGAGAGTTCTTTGGTCAGAGAAGGATATTGAAGATATACTAAAAGTCTTTACCTCCTTTCATGTGTAATGGAAAAATAATAACAATGTCCAACTGTCAATCAGACTTTTAAAAGTGACTTGTGGAAACTAAACATCAGCAATGTTGATAGAAGTGAGAAGTATTGGGCAACCTTTCCTTCGGAAGTGAATCCATGCCCATTCCTGGCATTGCACGTATTACTTTCCTCTTCTTGATACACACTCACCCTTTTCCATTGGACTTTATCTCCTACATCTGTCTGTTCTTTCTGTCCTCTATGAGTCAGAAAAAATACTTCTGTTTCTCGTACTACTGTTATGTTTTCTTTTTTTTTCAGGATTGTAATTGTGAATTCTATTAGAGATTGCCAAGCAAATAGATGGCAGCAATGAGATAAGGTGTTTTCTTTGTCTCTTTGCTGCCATCTTGCCATTCAGATATGGTAAGGGCAGGATAATAAAAATTAAGCAACTATCAGCCTCTTGAAGCTACCTTTAGAATGCTCAGAGGTGATAGCTATACTACAATGCCCCCCCCCAACATTTTTGGCACCAGGGGCCAGTTTTGTGGAAGACTGATTTTCCATGGACTGGGGAGGGGGATGGTTTCAGTCAGGGGTGGGTTCTAACTTACCTCGCCGCCGGTTTGCTTCCTCCTGTGCCGCATGGCCGCACTGCGGGGGCGCGTGTGTGCTTTGCGCACACGCGCATGCGCAGTGTCAAAAATTCACAAAAAAATCCCCCCAAAAAAGAAGCCAAAAACAAGATGGTGGTGCATGCGCAGTGCCGGAAACTTGGCTTCTGCGCATGCACAGAAGAAAAAATCAGCAAAAAAATTTTTAAAATTTTTTTTTTCAAAAAAAAAAAAGAGATGGCGGTGTCCACGGACCGGCACCAACAGAACCGGCTCCATGACATCACCAGCGGTTTGCTACCTGTTCTATAGAACCGGTGCAAACCGGGAGGAACCCATCTCTGGTTTCAGTTTCGCTCGCTCGCTCGCCCGCCTCTCACCTCCAGCTGGTCTGTGGCCTGGGGTTGGGGACCCCTGCAATAGTACCGGTAGTTGAATGAAATCTGAGGCAAAGTAGGTGTATTTTATGCAAGAAAGTGATTTTTTCCCTCACATTGAAGATGTTACCTAGCTTGGGTAATGAAATGTCTGCAAGCAAACAGACAACTTCAGATAGCACCAAGCATCCCACAGTTCAACCGTGAGCTACAGATATTCTCTCCTATTAAGGGTGCCTTACGCATTATGAATTGTGCCTCATTTTAAACATAGTTTGCTGCACAAGCCATAGTGGTCTGTGGCTGAATTCAATTTGGAGATAAGTCTAATTTATATTGAAGGAGAAATTTGGTTCTTCCTCAGTCTTTGGCTAAAAGTCTTCTTTGCAATGCTGTTTTAATTCTAGAAGAATAATTACAGAGAGAACCGTGGAGGAAGAACACCAGCTGTATGAGCTACTCAGATAACATCCCTCCAATATGGATTTACAAGGGGATAGGAGTTCAGTTTCTAGTTATATAAGTGGAGGGTTGGCTAATAATAATTTTTTCTCTACAGCCTACCTACCCCAACTATCTATGCTGACATATTAGACAGCTTTTATGTTAGCTTGATTTAATGCTCTACCCTCAGCATTCATGATGGGCAGATAGCAGAATGTTCTGTTTGAGCAAGGTCTCTGCCTTTTGGGGATGTGTGAGCAGATTAATGAGTCATACTCTTCTGTACTGTTTTCTTTTAAATTGAAGGACATTACCTGTTGGTTTGCATGATTTAAACTATCCAATTTATAGTAAAGTGTTATGTCCCTTTATGCAGGTTGTCCTCGACTTGCGACCAGCATTGAGCCCAAAATTTAGGTTGCTCCGTGAGACATTGTTAAGTGAGGTTTGCCCCATTTTATGACCTTTCTTGCCATCATTGTTAAGTGAATCAATGCCATTGTTAAGTTAGCATGGTTGTTTAAGTAAATCTGGCTTCCCCATTGACTTTGCTAGTCAGAATGTCGCAAAAGGTATTCACATGATCCGGGGACCCTGCAACCATCATAAATATGAGTCAGTTGCCAAGCATCTGAATTTTGATCACATGGCTGCAGTGGTCATAAGTGTGAAAAATCATCATAAGTCACTTTTTCCAGTGCCGTTGCAACTTCAAAAGGTCACTAAATGAACTGTTGTAAGCCGAGGACTACCTGTAGCTTTTTTTTTAGACTTTAGGATACATTCAAGTTTTTTCAGTTTATATAACTCACTTGCTTGGGATGGACAGCTATAGAAATTGAATAAATGAATGAATGAGACTTTTATATGTTGATATTTCCACCATAATAATAAAGAGAAACAAACAATAAATCAATCAAATTGTATTATTTGAGTAATGACATTTGAGTAATGACATCAGCCAGTGTAAATTGTTAAGAGAGAGAACAGTATGTTCTACAACTGTACCATCTTTCAATACTTTAAATCCAACTGGTCTTTTAAAATTATTTTGGTCAGTTCATTTTTCTCACTTTCCTGTTTTGAGAAGATTTGTTATTTCCCCCCCCCACATTCTGTTAATTTTTTTTTCATCATTTATTTACTAACAGAAAGTAATATAAAAATGAAAACAAAGAAATGGGCAAAATGTCATAGAATTGGCACACTCTGTCGTTGTTGGGTCTGAGAAACAAAACAAAACAAAACCCAACACATATACACTGTCTGTGACTAATAAACAATTTCATAACTAGCAATAGGGAAAACCAGTCAATTACTGTTGCTTGATTGCAAGAGCAGCACCCAATGAAATTAACAAAAAATAATCGCGTAACTGCATCCAGTAGGTTTTTCAGTAAGTTCTACTGATTTTAGTGCTGAACATTAAGTGCTTCTGCTGTTATTTCTATTTCAGATTTCATTATCTACCTGCCTTTGGTAAATCTATGTAAAAGATCCCAGTTATGGCTGGGAAAATGTTTATACGATTATAGATATTTTGAGTTTCAATGCAATTTGCATAATCTTTTATGTCTAAAATAGAAAGATGCCCTCATTTAACCTCAATTCCTACTATAGTCTAAAAGCTCGTTCCCTTCCTACTATTTGAATCCTGTCTTTTCATTGTTTTTCATTTGTATCCTTCCCCCCCTTTAGTATTGAAATGCAAACTGAGATGTAAAATGTCATAGAACAGTGATGGCGAACCTTTTTTTCCTCTGGTGCCGAAAGCACGCAGGCACGCGCTATCATGCACATGCGAGTGCCCACACCCCCTGGCTCCTGTGCATGTGCGCATGACCCCCCGGTGCTGCCCTGCCCCCCGCGCATGTGCGCACGACCCCCCTCCCCCCGTTTCCCAACTTCCGATGGGCCCAGTAAGCCCGTTTTTCACCCTTCCCAGGCTCCAGAGGCTTCCCTGCAGGCTGGGGAGGGCGAAAACGGCTTCCCCCACCCTCCGGAGGCCAAAAATGCCCTCCTATAGCCTTCGCGCGAGCCGAAAATCAACTGGCCGGTGCGTACATGCATGCTGGAGCTGAGCTAGAGCAACGGCTCGCGTGCCGGCAGATACGGCTTTACGTGCCACCTGTGGCACGCGTGCCATAGGTTTGCCATCACTGTCATAGAAGCTTGGTGGAAGAGCCACAACTTGACTGGCTTCCTGACTATAACAGACATAAGGGTGACTGAAACTCCAGGGAAAAGATATTCCAGAAGATCTGATTCACAGCTCCTCCCTTCAGCCTTCCTAGGGTGAAGGAATCTGTAGCATGTCCACCTGTGTGGCCTGAAGAACCAGGAAGATTCAGTTTGGGGTCCCAACTGTACATTGATTTGATACAAAGTCCTACAAGGGCTGTATAAAACAGCATTTTGAATTGTACCCACAAGCCTACTGGTAGCTAATGCAGTTCTCACAATACAAATGTTGGACTATATTATGAGTTCTGTCCCAATCAGCATGCAAAAGGCTACATTTTGTAGCAATTACAGTTTTGTGGTAGTCTTTCAGGGGCCCAGGTTCAAGCAGATGATAGTCCAAGATGTCTTGATCATAAGTGTAGTTCTTATTATGAGTTTAGCTTTCTTAGCTGAACTCCTGAGCCATCTTTTATCTTCATAGAGGATGGGGATGGAAGTAGAGGTACTACATGTTTATTACATTAAAATGTCATATGCATCTTCCCAACAGCTAAATGGACTTGGTAATATTCAGTTTCCTGGAACTGGAGAAGCTAAAACTTCTGAGGAAACATTTATTTATTTATTTATTTTATTAGTGAGACTTATATACCGCCTCATAGTGCAAGCACTCTCTAAGCCAGTGGTTCCCAACCTGGGGGTCGGGACCCCTTTGGGGGTCGAATGACCATTTCCCAGGGGTCGCCCCGGCATCCTCAGCTCCCCCCCACTGCCACAAGCCTGGCCATTCGGTGAGAGGCGTTTGTGACGCCTGGCGGCCGAGCTTTGGCAGCATCAGCTAAGGGGCCAGCTTTGCTCTCAATTCTGGGAGTTGAAGTCCAGGCACCTTAAAAGTTGCTGAGATTGAGAAATATTGCTGTACACTTGTTGGTTATGAAATCTAAATACAGAAGTAGACTTGTTGTGGAAGATGATATTCCTTGTGCTCTTGCAAAGACTGGCCCGAGAATTTCTGATCTGGCATAATTACATATTGTTTTTGTGATTAATCGCTATGCTTTAATTATGTTCAATTTGTAACAATGAAAATACATCCTGCATATTAGATATTTACATTACGATTCATAACAGTAGCAAAATTACAGTTATGAAGTAGCAACGAAAATAATTTTATGGTTGGGGGTCACCACAACATGAGGAACTATATTAAGGGGTCGCGGCATTAGAAAGGTTGGGAACCACTGCTCTAAGCGGTTTACACCATTAAGCAATGTATATTTATATTGCCCCCAACAATCTGGGTCCTCATTTTACCTACCTCGGAAGAATGGAAGGCTGAGTCAACCTTGAGCCGGTGAGATTTGAACAGCTGAACTGCTGATCACAGTCAGCTAAAGCAGCCTGCAGTACTACACTCTAACTGCTGCGCCACGTCGGCTCTTAATATCTCTTTTTTTCCCTTGCTCAGTCCTCAGCCTTACCACTTGGCTGTGTTAAGTACTATACTTTCTTAACAGTGAGAGAAGTCATTGATGTACTTACTAAAAGTCTCTTTTTATTTATATTAACATGACAAAAACTGGTTCTAGAGTTCATCTCTGATCCAAATTAAACCCCGTTTTTTAATGTCTCGGTTTCTTTGTTCATTAGCAATGCATTGCAGCCTAAATGCTATTTGCTCTCAGAAATACTTAAGAATTTAAAATGGCAAACCACATTAGGCTTCATTCAGCTGCACTAGTGAGACCACTGGCTAAAGTGTGCATCCGTGATGTAAAAGATATTGTTTTATCAAAATTCGGCACTCGGCACACTCACACCCACACAAAGAGATAGTTACCATTTGTGATTCAGGAAGAAGCTATGATGGCAGATATGAAGTTTTATCATGTTCTTTCAGTCCAATGAAGAATTACTATGTCCCACTAAATTCAGAGAACTATTATTAACCTATTAATAATTTTCAATTTCAATTTTAAATAATGCTGCCCTCTCCCCATTTTCTAATTCTTGCTTTTGGCAATAAATTACTAGCCTTTCAAAATCATAGGATTGATCATTATTCAGACTCTTTGTAAAGGAGGTATAAATAAACGGAATACTGTGGCCCACCTTCTCCTTGTCTACCTCTCTTAACAGCTGCTGCTTGTCCTAAACAGCTTCCCTTTTACTTTTGGGAAACATGTTTAGGATTTCCTAAAACCAATTTGAACATAATATAAAACTGTCTGGACAGGGAAAATTACTATTAAATGCTGAGGACAATGTTCCATTAGCACTAATTTATTGTCCTTCAGGGCACTGCAGAAACATTGATGAATACAACAGACATTTCTGCTTTATTAGAATATCACCTCGCACGTGTCTGTTCATGAATCAGCATCTTACAGTTCCTTTTATTCCCAGAACAATTTTTTTATCTCTATTCAAAATGTATAGGAGGTATTTGAAATGAAAGGGTCAAAGTACCATGTCAAAACAGATTGCCGTGATGAATATGCATGCACACGCAACTCAAAAGGAGACAACGCATGGAATTTTTCTTGATTTCAGTGCTTACAGTACAACAAGGATAGAGAATATGTGGTTTTTCCAGATGTTACTGAATTCTAATTCACATCAGCCCTAGCCAACAGGAGCAAAAAAGGATGATGGGAGTTGCCACCCACAACTGGAGATAGATGCACCTGCAGAATCCAATAGCTTTGTCAAAATGCTGACGATCAGGTGGAAAGGTTGTGATGCACGTTCTGTCCTTATATATGAATAGGTGATGTCATATTCAAAAAGGCAGGACTTGTGTTTAGTTGTTCTGATGCTCCTTTCATCATTGGCCCTCCCTATGGACTCCAACAGCGGGAGGCCACACATTACTTTCCTGCAGTACAGAACGGATGCATGCATTTTTCTAGATTATAGAATTATATTAGCTTTTGAATAACCAAAGAAATAACGATTTAATATAATAAGTATATGGCTGTGCAATGCTTCCTATTCTGGGGGCATGAATATAGCACCTTTATGGAGCTTTTCAGAGCAGCCGCGTTTCAAAATCATGAGATAATTATACAGAGTAGCCACAGGACCCCATGGCAAAACATAGGCAATTTAAAGTGCTACAGACAAGTGCTACATTTGTCCCTCTACACATTATAAAACACTTGTTTTAATTCAGTTCAATATGCTGCACAGCCCTAATAAACATTCCAATCAATCGTCCCAAAGGTGACTGGGAAACAATAAATGCTTGATTCTGGGCTAGTTGAGTTGGGTTTTTTTGCTATAGGCTGATTTATTCTCATAATAAATGAAAAGGAATAAATGAAAAGGAAACCAATATTATGTACAAGAAAGAAACCATTTATAGATTACTTTCTCCAGTATGAGCTTACTTGAGTATTTAAGATCATGAACAGAGGCCATACTTTGTCTTCCAAAATCATGGTTGACTGGCTCAGAGAGTAGGTGCCTTTTTATTGTTGGACCGACCCAGACTTTGCAAATCCCAGCTCAGAGATCCAAACCACTTTTTTCTTGAGCCTTCTGCTGCTTCCAGTGATCTTTGGCTTCAAACTTTGCGGTCTTTGTTTATCCATCTCTATTCCTTAAATCTACGTGGACCTGTATGCATTAATTTCTCAACCATTCTGGGCCTATGACTAAGTTGCTTCTTCTGTGTGAAAGTTCATGTCATAATAAATCAATTCAACTTTAAGCTTCCATTGCACTTCCTGTGCATTTTTTTAAGAAAGACTTTGCTTTCTACCTTCCATGCTTCTGCTGAGTATTGTGCCAAAGGGAAGATGTGATATTTTCTCTTCAGAGTGCAGGGCCCAGAGGGGAACAAGTGCTTGTTTCCTTGCCTTACCTTGACCTATACCTTGTTAAGCTACGTGCCTGACAAGTGAACCCAGATGGGGACCCATGGATGTAACCAATACAGTTCATTGCTATTTATTTATACTTAATGGGTCAACATGCAAAGCAGAATGTAATCACATTTGAAACTGAGATCTCTGCTGAACATCATTCTAATCTTCCGCAGTGCCTGGAAGATGGTATTTACAGCTGAGTGTTTAGTTGCTTAAATGCCAAAAGGTTTCAAAGAGCAGCATAAACAGTCAATATAAACACAATTTGCATGTAATGACTGGATTCCTTTAACCTCAAGGGACGGGGAAGATTATTTGTCAGATGCCTTTTAGTTAGAGACAAATGTCCAGGAAAAAAAATAATTAGGTTTGTAACATGGCACTCAGTGTCTCTTCTTATTGATTAGGAAGCTAAGGCAAAGTTTGCCTGCAAGGCTGTGTCAAGTGTTAAGAGAACACTTAGCTGGGAAAGACAGATAAAACAACCTGCGATTTAACCTGGTTATTAATCAGCTTTTATTTTTCTTGACAGCAGTTCTTTCCTTGTTAAAATACCAAGTTAAGGCAATATGATCTTCTCTCTTTTCTGTCTGGTACAAAATGATTATTTCAAGTGATAGCTGTCACTGAAAATGTCAATCATTAACACTTACCATCTAATGTTCTACCTGAAAAAAACATTTTAAACATGACATGTGTTTAATTCCAGTGTAGTTGTGTTTGTTCTTGATATTATTCTAGAGAAGGACAATTTCAAATATTTCAAATTATAGTAATTAGAAGTAGACTTGGGTACAGCTGAGCCTAAGAGGAAATAAATTGATCATCTTTATAACCAGTATAGTACAGTACAGTACAGAAAAAAAGCATGATGGCATGTATATGAAATAAAGCAGAAATAGCATCATATGTTTTCCGTTGCCAACTAAAACAAGTAGCCAAATTTGCTTATCACTGGATCAGATTATGAATGATGATTTGGCGATCTGTTCTAGAAACAACACAAAATTGGTGGGATATGACATGTTGGGACTTTGGCAGCTGAGAGAGTGGCGGTGGGGAGGTACTGGAAAAATGGGTGAGGGCAAATTGACACATAGGTTCCCCACATATCTAGGCAACATATGGTGGCAAAGGAAGGGAGGGAGGGAGGGAAGGGAGGGAAGATTCTGGGAAAACAGAAAATAGGCAGGCTAATTTGCAGGCCATGGGGAGGAGGAAGAGAGGAGAGAACCAGGGGTGGGATTCAGCCAGTTCGGACCAGTTCAGGCGAACCGTATGTTAATTTTCATCTGGTTCATCGAACCGGTTGTTGCAAGGACTGACTGACCCCGCCCACCCCTCCCTTCCCCTCCCAGGAGTCCCCATGCGGCCCGTTTTGGATGCCAGATAAGTGCAGGGCCCGTGCAGAGGCTCTGGGAGGGCGAAAAATGGGCCTACCAGAAGTACAAGAAGTCCGAAAATGGGCCTGTTTCCAGCCGCAGGAGGGCATCCGGAGCCCGGGGAGGCCGTTTTCACCCTCCTGGAGGCTGGAAGAAAGCCTCTGGAGTCTGGGGAGGGTGAAAAATGGGCCTACCGGAAGTCCAGAAACAGGACTGTTTCCGGCCTCTGGAGGGCCTCCGGAGGGCTTCTGGAACCCAGGGGAGGCCATTTTTGCCCTCCCAGAGGCTTGAGGAAAGCCTCCGGAGCCTGAGGAGGGTGAAAATCCCCCCCACTGTGCAGGAGGCTGAGTGGGCCACGCCCCCATGGTCACGCCCACCCAGCAACTGGGCAGCAAACCAGTTGCTAAAATTTTTCAATCCCACCCCTGGACAACATATATCAGCCTTGCCTACATGATCTGTAAAATATAGTGGGAACCTTCTGAATTTCATTTTGACCAAACCAAAAGCAATGAAAACACTGCAGGTTTTGTTTCTAACTGTGGTGGATCCAAAGTGTTTTGGCAGAAACTTGTGGGATTCAGTGATGTTTTTATTGTTGTTTCATATACATCTCTGGTAAGAATTGACCTGAAAGCAATATAACAGACTAGATGATGACCATTGTGATAGAATTTTCTAAAGACTACTATATTGTACATTGATTATAATTGCTTGAATACACTATATTTTTATGAATCAGGATCATAATTGATAAACACCAATCCATGGGAAAGTGGGGCATTTGATTGATAGAATGCTTAGCCAATCCAGGACTAAGAGGGAAGCACACTGGTTTGTTTGTTTGTTTGTTTGTTTGTTTGTTTGTTTGTTTGTTTGTTTATTTATTTATTTATTTATTTATTTATTTATTTATTTATTTATTTATTTATTTATTTATTTATTTATTTATTTATTTATTTATTTATTTATTTTGCTGTTCTTATATGCCGCCCTACTCCCTGGGGACTCAGCGCGGCGCACAACAGAGCACAAGAACAATACAAAACAGTAGCAAAAAAATAAAAATATTTCATTTATTAAAAGATTTTAAAAAAACCAAACAGCACATTCATACCTGGGGGAGACCTAAGGTGTTCATTGCTCACATCACCCCACCTGCAGAAGAGCCATGTCTTAATAGCTTTCCGGAAGGCCAGCAAGGTGGGATAGATCGGATTTCTGGGGGTAGTTGGTTCCAGAGAACCGGAGCCCCCACAGAGAAGGCTCTCCCCCTTGGTCCCGCCAACCGACATTGTTTGGCTGAAGGGACCTGGAGGAGACCGACTCTGTGGGACCTAATTGGTCGTAGGGATGTATGAGGTAGGATGCGGTTTAGATCTAACATATAATGCATACCATGCTTTTCTTGCAGACAAACCAAAACCTGGCTCTTCTATGAAACTATCTTGAAACAATTGACAGGCTATTGTGTTGAGTTTATTTGGACTTTTCAGCCAAATAACTACTTGAGATTGTTATCAGTAAACCAAATCACAGATATGTCACTTCTAAAAGAGGAAGTTTTATGCTGATTAATGTTCAAAGTGGGAGAGGAACTCACAAATCTTCTCTCTACTGACAATCGTTTCCCATTCTGTAAATAATGTTCAAATGACTACAATGTTAGTTGAAGGCACGTGAAATGGCTGGGGGCCATGGCATTTAATGTTAGTGCCAGGATGTGCTGGAGATATGAGGGGACAGGAAAATACAGGAGCAACTTCATGGCATCCATTATACTTTTCATCATATAATCAAAGGAACATGTGCTCATAGGCTAAACCTTTTTTTTTTTGACAGGAGAAATAAAATGACCATTCTTTAGCTTGAGTACAAAGGTTATATATATGCCAAATAACGCTCACTCATCATGAAATCTCCAGAACTGTAAAGCCTACAAACTTGAAACTTGGCATGTATGTTCCTCTTGGCTTCTAGGTGCTCGCTAAGAAAGGCTTTTTTGAAATGACCATCAGATCATTAGTATTTCTTATACAGTATTATATTAACACGCTCTGATGCTACCCCTTCACTAAACTGGGCGTGGGCGTGGCCAGCGCGTGACTCATCTGGCCTGCGAGCTCGGAGTTTAGACATTCTACTCCCCCTCCCCACCTGAAAAGAACTCTGTTCCACCTGCCAGTTGCCTTATATTAACACGCTCTAATGCTAAGGAGTTACACATTCTACAAACCGTATTTTTCAGAGTATAAGATATACCTTCCCCCCTCCCAAAGAAGGTGAAAACTTGGGTGCATCTTATACACCAAATGTAGCCCCACCCAGCCACCCCCACCCTTTGGCCTCTGCCTCCCAGCAATTTACCTCTTTGCAGCAAACAGCAGCAGAGCCTGATTATCACAAGCAAGTGATTATCTGCCTCCCGACCCACAGCTGACTGAGGCTTGCAAGCCACGTGCTAAAATGAAACTGAAACTACGGTAGCTGCAAGGAGGCAAATTGCTGGGAGGTGAACTGCTGGCAATGTTGGACTGCTGAAACTGCAAGGAGGTAAGTCAATAACTATAAATGTCTATAGAATGTTCAAATTATTAGACTTAATTTTTAAAGACTGTTTTATTATTGTTCTAGACAACTTAACAAAATGAAGAAGCTTTTTAAAATAAATGCTTGATCTGAAGAGGCCCAGTGCTATTGTATCTTCTTTTAAATAGCAGAGAATAACTATACTTCCAGAAAGCCACATCAAATTTAAAGATCTGTAAAAGTATAATCTGAAATGTAACAGTGTCCTGTTTAGTATTAAGATAAGGCAGCTGAGTTAAACCCTGATTTAGTCATGTTTGGAGTAGATCTATTAAAATAATTGGGAGGAGTTTGTGTGACTACATTTAAGAAAACTTTCTGGCATTAATATACTGCCATAATGTACATTTCTCCAATTCTTTGCTATTTCTATGGGTCAGGCACACATGCACAGAAATACACAGCAAACAGTGTATATCATCTGTATTGTTTGCTGTTTGCTGTTTGGCAAATTGCTTGGAGGCAGAGGCCTTTTTTCCTTGTTTTCCTCCCCCCAAACTAAGGTGCATTTTATACTCCGGTGCATCTTATACTCCAAAAAATAAGGTAAATTTTCAAGCTTTAAGTGTCAATTTATCAAGCCTGATCACATAGTTTCGTAGCAAAGCACAGGTATCCATCTTATAATGAGGATAATGGGAACAACCCTGAATGTTGTGTCTTTGTAATCTGCTGCAGAATATCTTCAGGTGCTAGAATTTGAATTATCTGCTGGGGTACTTAGCATATTCATTCTCTCTCTCTCTCTCTCTCTCTCTCTCTCTCTCTCTCTCTCTCTCTCTCTCTCTCTCTCTCTCTCTCTCTCTCTCTCTCTCTCTCTCTCTCTCTCTCTCTCTTTTCAAACCTACATGGTGCAAAATAAAAATAAGGAACTCTTAAGTCATTGATAAGGAATTAAATAATCAGTAAAAACAATAGCACTGTGAATTTGCACAATCTCATATATGCATAATGTTTGCACAATCTCATATACAAAAGCCAATCCTGGTATGATTGTTAAGTGATGACTTTGTGGGTTCCTAAGTGTGGACCTCACATGACCATGATCTAGGAACAGATGCTGAAACCACATCCCAGGCAAGCATACCAGTGGGTGAGAGCTATGGGTGGGCACTACGGAGTATGAAATCTATGGTATCTTAATGGGTGGCCATAACCTGAGTACTACCTATATTTTGATTTGCAACTGTGATGGAGGTTATATATAACAAATGATATTGATTTATTTGTATCCCACCTTTATTGTTTTTACAAATAACTCAAGGTGACGAATGTATCCAATACATCTTCCTCTTCTTATTTTCCCCACAATAACAATCCTGTGAAGTGGGTTGGGTTGGGTTGAGAGAGAATGACTGAGCTGGCTTTCATGGCTAAAGTAGATTTGAATTCCCATTCTCGCCTTCTAGCCTGGTGCCTTAACCACTAGACCAAATTGGCTCTCATATATGAGATTGTGCAAATTCACCTGTTATTGAAGAACTCAGTTATAATGTTCTGGATAGATATCAGAATGTGATAACCTGGAATAAGAAATGTCTGCTCCTGTTGAAGAACTTTCTATGCCATGCTGTGAAATTTTGATTTTGATTTTTTCTTTAAATTTTAGATCACCGTATTTACGGTATATATGTTACCTGTATTTCTACCCTGGCAACAGAATTCCTTGCATGTCTCTCCTGCTAGACCTAATAGGATGTTAAGAAACATCAGGGAAGAGTTGGTCCTGCAAATTACCTGGCCCTAGTACATGAAAAGTTTTATAGATGATATCTGTATCTTGAATTGCATCTTGAAGTACACTAGACACCAATGCAACTCACAATGTAACCAGTGGACACTGAGATGCATTAATAACTTCCATCATTATTGGATTCTTAACCAGCTGTACCTACTGGAGGATTTTCAGGGACAGCCCCATGTAAAGTGCATTACAGTAGTCCACTCAGGAGGTGACTAAGGAATGAGCAACTGTGACCAGGAGTGCTTTTCTATACTGGAATGACTATGCAAAATAGTGTTAATGACTAGCGTGTAAAATGTATATGGTGTGTTTTGAATTAACATATGTTTAAACTTTGATCACAGCAATATTATTTATTGTAGCAATGTTAGCTACCAGCTGGATCTTAATCAATTAATCAAAACTTAAAAATCACAATAATATTCCGTTGTTTCCACAGGAATGCCATTTGATTGCCTGCGTTTTCATTCTAGCCATTGTCTATTCACTGCAGGATGAAGGTCTCTTCCGCATGTTTCCAACCAATACGTCCCTGAGCTTTCCTTTGCCAGCTGGGCCCATAATACTTGCTGATATCATCGATCCATTCTGGATGGAAACACGGTAAGTCATTGCAAGCCAATAATTGCAGTGACTTGCATATTTAAAAATATTCACTTACGTCTAAAATTACTAGAAATCCGCTAACTGCTTTGCAAATTCTTGAGGGCAAAATGTAGCTATGCACAGGAGACGTACTGATTCAAACCAGTTTCCATTCATTGAGTGAACTTGTGAACATGATCCAAACCATACAATAATCAAATTAACAAGGGCATCAATTTTTCAGTCAAATCCATGGAAAAATAAACTGACTAAATATAACTGAGTTTCCTTTGAACGTACGGTGAAAATCCAGCACAATGACCTTTTAGATGTTACCACCATGTAAGTATTAATAATATATCTGTGCACAAATAAGTACTCTCAGAAACAATTTCAGCCACTTGTTCTAAAGGTGCTGGCAAGATCCCTTTTAATATATATCGGCTTTTGTATCTGGCAGTGAGAATGTCAGCTCCTTGGAGGCAGAAAGAGCTTGAGAGACTAGGAAAACCAATGATTCAAACTTGAGCAGTACTAAATAGCCATCATCACCATACACTGCGTTGAAGAAAAGGCAATAGAAGGAACAGAATAAACAGTTACAGGCTAGAGAGGAAATCTTTCATGGCATGATGTTTACAATATATCTTGTCATAAGGAAATCTCTTTCTTCTCTCCTAATGCACAACATATGTGGAATTCTCTTTGAAAATTTGACTGCATTACAGCTAAAGAATTATTTTTTTTCTCTTTGAAGTATTGCTAATGTGTAAATTATTCCTTTTCACCATAATGCAATACTGCTATTGATGTTTTATAAAAGGACATTAATGTAGCTTTGACTAAATAAGGTTTATCCCTCCCCCCCTGGTTGCATTGAATTCCAATTCAAATTTCAGTAAATATCTGTTTACAATCACAGCACATACTGTAGTTCTTTGGCTTCCTATCGGAAAATTGAAAGATGTGTGTATAAAGAGGGTGGCAGAAAGAATGGAGAAAGGGAGAAAAAGAGATTATATATTGATTTACAATATTTTTTTTACTTCTTCATAAAACTCAAGAAATAGTTTTATTAGGACCAATCCAAATGTTGTAAAATAGCAAGCAAGCTTTCAGTTGTTCTGCATGGTTAAAAAGGTTAAGCAAAACATAGATGGAGGAGAGGATTTGTCATGATATGGTTAGAAAATCTGTATTTAGGGATAGCAGAGATGATTCTTTAAGAAAGGGGTGAACAGCAACAGAGGAGTCATGGTTCACTCAACAACTGTGAACGTTGCACGGGTGAAACGGTCTCCTATTTTATTGCCAAAAGTTCTGGCACTCATTATCAGAACAAATCAGAACAGTAGGATCTATAATACCTTGTACAGAACATTTCTAAACCTCAGTAACTTTAAAATGTGTAGATTTCAATCCCCAGAATTTCCCAATCAGCATGTGCTGGCTGGAGTATTCTGGGAATTGAAGGCCATGTACCTTAAAATGGCTGAGGTTGAGAAACATTGTTCCAGAGCCATCTATCCATTGTGTGAAAACAGCCTTTATGAGGGCAAAATTCAGGGATATCTGGATGATGTTATGAAGATGCTATAAGTTGACAATAGAGAAATGTATGGAGATAGATATGGAGCAATATGTCAAGACTGTTCCCCTTGCTCTGATAATTCTAGAAACAACTAGTTCTCAGAACTGATTAGAAGAACTTTTTTTTTAAAATGGAGAAATAGATGTTGATGTAGGTGGTCCACAGACAATACAACTAGCGTGTAGTCACTGACTTTTCACAACTTCCTTTTCAAGGCTTGGTGTTTAAAAAATGCAACAGAGTGATATATCTGTGTTTGTAAACCTACCGGGTATTCATTTTTATAGTCTGGTTCCATTGGAATTGAGAAAGAATTTTTAAAAAAGCAATTTTAGAGGTTTCTGGTGAAAATATTAGAGAAAAAGTTGTTAAAAACATTTGGATTGAGATATGGAGGATACAGAGGCAGAAATTGATAAAGTATATAGAATAAATTCCAGATTTGCAAGAATAAGGAATGTTCCAAAGAATGTTTTGATGCACTTCGTCAGAAAGAAGACAAAGCAACAAATTTGCAGCTGCATTTTAATATAAGACTGAAGATTGATAATACAGATGCAAAGAAATTCCTTTTAGAATCTTGCATAAGAGAAGAAAATATTATTTTTTGACTGAGAGATTAAAACAGAAAAAGATTCCATTTCAATGGGAAAGATTGGAAGGTGTGATTTTTATTTTTTAAAAAGTAGGAGTTTCAACTGAATTCTGCCCAGAAGGCAAGGGAATTTCTAGAAAATGTAAAGAAGAATTGGGAAAGATTCAAATGGAGCTGTAAGGGAAAGCTGCACAAAGGCTTCAACAGGCATAGCAATAGCAATAGCAATAGCACTTTTCTTATATACCGCTTCATAGTGCTTTACAGCCCTCTCTAAGCGGTTTACAGAGTTCAGCATATTGCCCCCAACAATCTGGGTCCTCATTTTACCGACCTCGGAAGGATGGAAGGCTGAGTCAACCTTGAGCCTAGTGAGATTTGAACAGTTGAACTGTTGAACTAGCAGTCAGCCTGCAATGGCTGCATTTAACCACTGCACCACTTCAGCTCTTGACAGGAGGGATGACAGGAATCTGAAAGGGATGATACTGAACTAGAAAGCACAAGTATCAATTTTTCTTAAAAAATTTTTTGGTTTAATTATGAATTACAAATGCTTAATGTGGAATATAAATAGATTCAACTACACACACTGACTTAAAAGATTTTAAAGATTAATATACAGTTTAAATCAGGGGTCACCAACCTTTCGGACCTTAGGGACCACTAAATTCATAATTTTAAATCCCGCGGATCACTAATATGAATACAGCACACTTCTTGCTGAAACGCCTGGACTCCCAGTGACAGGATGGGGTCCTTCAGGCACTCTCTCCCCCTCTCTCTCCTCCCCCTCTCTCTTTCTCTCTCTCTCTCTTCTCTTTCATCTCTCTCTCTCCCCCCTCTCTCTCTGTCTGTCTGTCTGTCTGTCTGTCTGTCTGTCTGTCTGTCTGTCTGTCTGTCTCTCTCTCTCTCTCTCTCTCTCTCTCTCTCTCTCTCTCTCTCTCTCATTCTGATTCTCCAGTGCTCTCTGGGTCTCGCGGGCGCTTCTTCGGCCTTTGTTGGTGTTGGATGCACCTCGGTCACTCGGGGAGATGCACGACCTGCTCTCCTCCCCAAGACACTTGCCAAACCTGGCTGCAGCCAATGCTCCGCATCATAATGGGCTCCAGGAGGAGGAGGGGACACCCTCTCCCCCATTGTGAAGCGCGCTAAATTTCACTGTGCTGCAAGAGCAGCAGGCAGGCCATGGAGAGAGACTGAGGTGTGCAGAGTACCAACAAGGGCCAGAAGAAATGCATGTGAAACCCAGCAAGAGATGAAGCTTTGCTCCCGCTCTGGAAGAATATGGAGCGAATCTCTATCCCCTGCCCTTCCCTTCTCAGGCCAGGCGAGGAGTGACGGGGAGGGGAGGGCGAGGGGCGGGGACAGCCAGTGGTGGGTTCAGCCAACAGGAAGCCACAGCAAGGGACAAAAGAGGAGCGGATTGCTGACACCCATTGCTTCGGCCTGCCTGCGCCGCCACCACCCCTCCTTGCCACAACAGCACATTACCTCCTTCACCTCCTGCAAAGTTGCAACTTGCAACTCTACAGTGGAGATTTCCAGCCCTTCCATGAGCTGCCTGGCCGGTCCCATATTCCAGAGCTCTAGTCACACGACTGGCCATTGGTCATCCCGGAGCAAGTCCTCCACCCGGGTGCACTGTGGACCACCAAAATGTTCTCATGGACCACCAGTGGTCCGCAGACCACCAGTTGGTGATCTCTGGTTTAAATCAAAGGGGTTCAGAGGGAGTATTGATGGACAAACAATTGTAAAACTGTCATGAAACATTGTTTTTGTATATGATAACTGCAGCAAGATGATTATATGCATAAAAATGGAAAGACTGGCATTATCCACAGTGGAGGAGTGGTTGATGAAGATGATGAAACTTGCTAAGATGGCTATACTGACTTGATTTGTTATGTTATGAGAAAATGCAATATCTATGATTATTGCCGAGTGGAAGCCACTTACAGACTGAGTACAACAGAAAAAAATTAACTTGTGATTTATGGTTTTGATAACAGGACCCAAAGTTCAGGCTATGCAGAGAACTCAGAGACAGTCAAACACATAGTGGCAGATACAGGTAGGGACAGCGTATGACTGAATGACTCAGTCAAATAGCTGGCCTTGTTTACAAGAACATCCACAAAATATATAGGCCAGATGGGAGATTCCACAGAAGGTCATGGAGAATAAGAGGACTAAGATATGGTGGGACTTCCAGAACCAGACATACTGATAAAGATAAAGGTAAAGGTTCCCCTCGCACTTATGTGCAAGTCATTCCCGACTCTAGGGGGCAGTGCTCATCTCCATTACAAAGCCAAAGAGCTGGGAGGTGGAGCCAATGTCACAGCGAGATGGACGCTTCCCTCGATAGCTCCAAGGGAAACGCCTAACTCCAGCTGAAAGGGGACCCTTTTTTGGGTCAGAACCACTCTGGAGGAGGGGGGAGTAAGGGAAGCACCAAGTGGTGGGCCGAGGGGTGTTGCAGACCCCTCAGGCAGCTGACAATTGCTTCCCAACCATCAGCTGATGAAAGGCGATCGAAGTCGCCATTAGCTGTGATGGCCAATGCTGGAAGTACGGAGGAAGAATATAGAGACGTCATCTGGGTGAGAAACTTTTTAAAATGCTTGATTTGGAAGAGTCGTGAGAGGAAATAGCTGTACTGTGGTTTTGAGTTAAATAAAAAGCGTTTTGAGAAGAGCCGCAGAATAGGGAGCGGCTTTTTTTAGCTGCTTCCGGATTGGATTTTAGCGGCGGGGAAAGCAAAGATGACTTGGTGTTTATATTACAAGAGCCATTAGAGACGGGTCCAAAACTAATGCATCAGATTGAACAATATGGAGAAGTTGCGGGATTAAAAATTAATAAGGATGAAACTAAACTTTATCTAAAAACATGACTGAAAAACAAAAGGGAATTAGTTGGAAAATTGAATATACAAATTACAAAAAAAGGAATTCAGTTGTCAGCAAGATGCGTAACAATTAAGGAAGATAGCTATTTAAGATTTAAGAAGCAAATTGAGACAGACCTGGAAAAATGGAAAAATCCTCAACTATCATTGATAGGTAGAATTGCCTTGATTAAGATGGATATACTACCACATTTATTATTTTTATTCTCGACAATGCAGATAAGAATAGAGAAAACTTATTTTAAAGAGATAAATAAAATGATCTTGAAATTTGTCTGGCATGGGAAAAAAACGAGGATAAATATAAAAATGTTACAAGATGCCAGAACCAGAGGTGGATTTGGACTTCCGAATTGGGAGCTATATTATTACGCAGCAGTATTGACATGGATGAGAGAATGGATTTTGTTAAGAAATATGAGACTTTTGACTTTGGAAGGGCACGATCTACAGATAGGATGGCATGCACTTATATGGTATGGGAGAAATAAAATACATAGCTATTTCCAGAGACACTGTATCAGGAACTCTTTATATTTAGTATGGGAAAAGATGAAAGAGAAACATTATTTGAAAATACCATTTTAGATATCTATAATGGAAGCACTAATGTATCCAAGTAGACTGAATTGGGAAATATACCACGATATAAGGACATTTTGATGGACAAAGGGATATTGAAATCTACTCAAGAACTGGAGAAACAAGGGATAAAAATGGATTGGCATATGAGAATGCAAATACAAGCAAGATATGACAAGGACAGTAAAACGGAGGGTATAAATTTAGAGATGACAGAATTAGATGAAATACTCACAGGAACAGATGAAAGACTAATTAAGAAATTATACAATTACTTACTTTATATTGATTTAGAATTTGAACAGGTAAAAGAAACAATGATAAAATGGGCAAGGAACTGTGGCTATACCATAGAACTAGATAAATGGCAGCAACTTTGGGAAAGAAATTATAAATTAACAATGGCAACAGCATATAAAGAGAATATGTATAAAATGTTTTATAGGTGGCACATGTCACCGGAAAGGATAGCCAAAATGTTTAAAGATAAATCTATGAAATGTTGGAAGTGTCAGCTCTTTTTATCATATGTGGTGGACATGTGCAGAAGCTAAAGAATATTGGAGTCGAATTAAAACATGGATAGAAAAAATGGTGAAACAAAACATAGAACTAAAACCAGAGATATTCCTATTGGGTATTTTGCCAGAGAAATTCAATAAAGAAGATACATACCTGATTGTACATGTGGTTACAGCAGCTAGAATTGCATTTGCACAAAAATGGAAAGGAGCCAAAATCCCATCTGAAGGAGAAGTACTTAAGAAAATTTTGGACTGTGCAGAGATGAATAGATTGACAATGGAATTTAAAGATAAGGAAGATTCAGAATATTATAATGTATGGGTGAAATTTTATGATTGGATAGAAAATGAATATGCATAGAAATTAAAATAATGATTAAAATAAAAAAGAAAATGAAGAAGAAAGGGGGGTAACCCAGATGACAAAATTAGATTTGGAGGAGGCAGCACTAGATTAAAGTATATATCTAGAATAAAGAGTTATGAGTATAGATATGATATGAAAAACAATGAGTCTTAAAAGTGACACTGACAAATTAAAGATGTATGTGAATATGTTATCAGGCTGTTAAATATAATATGTATTAGAATTAGAACCACTCAGGGATAGGTTTAGAAGGAGAAAGAGGAAGTAGAAAGGGTGGAGAGAAGAGAAGGAGTGGAGGGAAGTAGGAAGGGGGAGAGAAGGAGTAAGAAGGTAGATAGAGGAGGTGGAGATAGAGGGGGGGAGAGGGGGAAATGAAAAAAAGTAAAACAGACTGATAAATAACAGCAAAAATAGGTGCAAAAATAGATGATTGTATTTTGAGTGATTGGATTAAAATGTATAAATATGTATGTTATTGATATATTTTAAGGTATATTTATTTATTTATTTATTTATTTATTTATTTATTTATTTATTTATTTATTTATTTATTTATTTATTTATTTATTTATTTATTTTATTGTTCTTATAAGCCGCCCAATCCCATAGGACTCAGGGCGGCATACAACAGAAAAAAAGAAGAATCAGCGTGTATTGATGTATACACGGAAACTGTGGAGGAAAAAAAGCATTAAAAAAACCCAAAGCCGAAGAGCCAGCGCTGTCCAAAAACGTCTCTGTGGTCATGTGGCTGGTATGATTAAACGCCAAAGGCACACGGAATTCTGTTACCTTCCCACCAAAGGTTGTCCCTATTTTTCTACTTGCATTTTTTATGTGCTTTCGAACTGCTTGGTTGGCAGAAGCTGGGACAAGTAAAGGGAGCTTACTCTGTTACGTGGTGCTAGGGATTCGAACCGCCGAACCGCCAACCTTTCTGATCGACAAGCTCAGCGTCTTAGCCACTGAGCCACCGTGTCCCTACATGCTGATAGGTACTAGCAATGCAACCAGACATCATGGTAGCAGATCCAGAACACAAGACAGCAATGGTGATATATATAGCAGTGCCCAGTGACAGCAACATCAGAAAGAAGGAGTATGAGCCTTCCATCCTTCTGAGGTCGGTAAAATTAGGATCCAGATTGTTGGGGGCAATATGCTGAACTCTGTAAACCGCTTAGAGAGGGCTGTAAAGCACTATGAAGCGGTATATAAGTCTAAGTGCTATTGCTATTGCTATTGCTATTGCTATTGCTATTGCTATTGCTATGAGAAGCTGGAGAAGTTTCAGGACCTGAAAGAGGAACTACTAGACAACATATGAAAAGGCCAAAATGGTCCCAGCTGTGATAGGAGACTCGGAAGTGTGACATCTAATCTAGGAGAGTAGCTCACATAAATCCCAAAAATGAACAACAGAGCTCTCTGTCCAGAAGTCTCCAAAGCTCGGGCTGCCTTGTTAATCGGATGCCTTCTCATAAGTTGGCTACCATTCAGACCAATGATGGGTCAATTTCTAGTCAATTCCATGGATGGTAGAGCTTGCTGACTAGTAGCCTAAGGTAAAGTGACCTGGGGACACTTTCTTGTTCAGCCAAGATACACTTCTGGTTGCACTTTGTAACACCTCACCTTCCTTTCTTGATGCAGCAGGACCTGTTTTTCTTTAAAAGGATATTATGTCCACTACCCTGGAGATCAAGGAGAAATGTATAAATTAATTTAATCCTCTGCCAGGAAAAAGGCAAGGCCTGCGCCTGTGGCCGAAGGGGGCATCTTGAACATTGCTAGGGCAATCTGGTGCTGATGGAAAGCACAAGTGAGGAAAAAGCCCTAAAGGCAAGCAGTGCTTTTTATTCAAGTACATTTCAGTGCTTTTAACATTAGACAAAGCAGATCAGCCTCCTATGCGCTGCGTCCGAAGATGGAGACGCCAGTAAAGCCAGCTGGCTTAAATGAGCTCTGGGCACACTGTCTTCCTAGTATTTACCGCTCGAGCAGCAGCTGCCCGAGGAGCGTGGCGGAGAAGCCATCTGCCCTGCGAGCCATGGCTATTTCTTCTCGGGCTTTTAAGCCAGACGCTTGCCAAAAGCGCCTCGGGCTCTGCAGCGGTTTTCCACAAGGGCAACTTCTTCCTTCCTTCTTCCAGGCATGAGGGACCCGCTTACTTTTGAGACTGAGAGAAGAGAAGGAGCGGGGGGAGGGGGGAAACAAGATGCCCCCAAGCAGGGAGCACTACCTATAATTTCTTTTGGGTGGGAGACCAGGCAACGCTTTGGTTGCCGGGCTGGTGTCCATCAGCCAGCAACATCGAAGGGAGTCGTGAGGAGAGAGATAAGGATCTGGCGTGACGTCAAGGAGGAGCTTGGTAAGCGGAGCTTCTCTGAGGCACCGGGGCTCTTTGGCTCGGCGTCGGCGCTCCGGCAGCAAGCTAGCGAGGCGAAGCTCGGGGCTGCGTCTGGGGAGCCTGGCCGTCTGGGAAGGGTGCGTGGAGGCTTTCGCGCGCGGCGAAGGCAAAGAGCGGGCGAGGGACGCGGGAATTCGGGAGTGTGAGGTGAGTGAAGAAAACCTGGCGGCGCTTCTGGAGCGAGAGCGGGAGAGGCGCCGCCGGGAGACGCTCGCGCGGAATGAGGCGGTGGGTCAAAAGAGCGGCCGGGGCGGGAAGAGAAGCAGTGGCAAAGTGCGGGTGGGTGGGTGGATGGGTGGATGGGGAGGCAACTGGTGGTAATGAGGCGAGGAGCGTTGCTGGAGCGCCATAGAGAAGTGGGGCGGGGAGGGAATGGCGGGAGAGACCGGTACAAAGATGGATTTTCGGAGCCGGACGAAGCATTTTAAAAAAGTACCGAAGTCCCCGCGCACCCCAGTCACTTTGGTTACTACCCTTCGACTCTCCCCTCTCCCCCAAACTTCATCGGTTTTTGACTGCAGCCAAACCGATGAGGTATCTTAATGGCACTTTACAAACTAGTGGATTAATTTTTGTGGACAAGATTTCATCACCTGCATAGAGAAATACCTGGAGATGTACCCAGGGATGGCATTTCTGTCTCATCCAGTGCATCTCATATAGGGGACAATACTCCATCAAGGCTGATGCCATAAAAATTGTGACACTTCTACAATCTCTCTCTCTCTCTCTCTCTCTCTCTCTCTCTCTCTCTCTCTCTCTCTCTCTCTCTCTCTCTCTCTCTCTCTCTCTGTCTGTCTCTCTCTGTGTCTGTCTGTCTGTCTGTCTGTCTGTCTGTCTGTCTGTCTGTCTGTCTGTCTGTCTGTCTGTCTGTCTGTCTCTCTCTCTCTCTTTCCCTCTCCCCCTCTCCCCCTCCTCTATTTCACGTTATCTGAACTTTGGAATTAATGAAATCTCTCAATCCAGGAACAAGGAATTAATCTGGAGACAGAGTACTGCTCATGTATGTGTTTTTGTACACAGTTGGAAAGGAATGGCAGAAACAATGTAGAGATGTATATTGGGGTTCAGTATTGAAATACAGACCTGGAAGAGACATTTTCTCATCTGATTCATGATATATCAGTTTTAACAATCGATTAATACCAGTGGTGGAAAAACTAGGGATGCAAATATAGTGAAGTCTTTAAAATATAGGATGAAACAGTATGTATGAAATTCAATTTGTATACTTGTAGTTTTATATTATATTGTGATTTGGGATAATGACTAAAATTCATGCAATGTTACCAGTACCACCTCTTATAATCAATTTATGAATCTTTGCAGGAATATTGGGGGGAAAATCATTGTGATGATGCTGTATGTCAGTTAGTGAAGAATATAAATATTGGTTGGGGTGAATTTGTTTTAGGGTTTATTATTGTGTGGGGGGTTTGTAGGAATCCATTAGGTTTGTTTCTTCCTGGGACCTCCTGATAAAAAAAGGAATATTTGAGTCAGCTTCCGATTTACTAGTTCTTGAAATGAAACCCAAGTTGTAGAATTGGAGTTTGGATCGATGGTGGATGCATGCATCTGGAGTATCAAAACAAGCAAGGTTCTGAGATCTCAAATATTAGTAATTCCTTTTTTTACATTTATTGTTAACCTTTGTTGTTTGTTATTTAGGCAAAATTGCCACATTATGTTAAACAATGAGAAATTAAAACTAGAGATTTTTAGGAGTGGGTATTGGGTGAAAACAAACTATAATCAGGAGGAATTTTCTGGACATGTGTCTATATTGCACTGGTGTTCTGAATAATTTTGTATAAAACGTAATTCAGTCTTCAAAAGTCAGTTTGAAATTGTGAAAAATAAACATATTTATTTCATATCAACTAACTTTTTATGTAGATTATTTTAAATAAAGGTATAAGTGCCTGATGCTCTTTGTCTAGAGCGAAGCCAGGCAGGTTAATTAACAAAATCGTGGGCAGTAAATTAAGCCAGTTTAAGATATCAAATATTTCTGTTGGTTCAATGAACAACTTTATACCTTTTTATATGTTACTGGACTAGTCTATCTTTATTTTTAGATTATTTTTGTTCTCTATAAACCATTGTTAATTAGATTTTGCACAGGCTATTTTTACATATGGGTACCCAGCTCTAACAAAAGGCAAATAACTTCTGTATAATAACTTGGTGTTGAAATATTGACAGCAGTGTTACTCATCATTTATGGTTTTATTCTTGATAAGAGACCCTTGCTTAGCTAGATAACATAAGGAAAGAGTCAAGCGGAAGCAGCAAGGACAAACATCCATGAAAACGAAGAGAAAGAGACGTAGCCATAGTGGTGGCAGATTATGGAATCATGTTCTTCTTTAAAAAGAGTGCCAGGAAAGCAAAAAAAAAAAGCTTTTAAATTCTGGATTGTATTAAAATATTGTTTTTTATGTTTATTTCATAAGCCATAATTTGGGAAAACTAAACCATGGCTTGGCATGAATTCAGTCTGCTGAATTGGCTCCGAGACAGTCGGCAGTCCCGGAAATTGATCTTGTTGATTGTCTTCATTGCTCTGCTCTTGGACAACATGCTGCTGACTGTAGTTGGTATGTAAAAAGTTCCTGATACTATAAATATTGCAACTGCTTTGCTTCTGGGTAGACTTAAACTCCTGCATGAAGTGTGTATGTCTGTGCATGTGTGTGTGTACGTGTGTCTGTGTGCGTATGTGTGTTTGCTACATTCATTTCCTTCCTTTGTGGCTTTTGTAAAACAAAATGGCAGGAAAGATAAAAAATTGGCATGTCATGTCTGATGAAAGAGACTTTGGCTCTTTCATCCTTACATTTTATTATGGTTTAGGTTTTCAGTGTCACAAGAATTAGCCATTATGGAAACAGCTAGAAATTGAATTAGCTTGATATGTATGAACATTGTATGTATGAACATATATGTATGTATATGTTATATGTATGAACATTGATCAGAGAATTAAACATTGCGTTCTTATCAAAGGAGGAAATATTTTATTCTAAAAGGACTACTGTAAAGGATTGGCTTCTCATCTACTGTAGGCAAATCTTAAATTTGGTATCTTCTTTTATTGCTATAAGCAATGAAAAAGTTTGAAGCAAGATTTGTTTTCAGGTAACACAAATGTTTTTATTCTGTGGTGATGAACTGCTGTTGTTTATTGCTTATATAGCAATTGGCAAGACAGTAACTCTTACAAAACAGGTACCAGACTTTTCAGGTAAACCAGACAGGAAACACAACCAGAGGAGCTAATTCTACTTTACTGCAAGGTTACATTAACAAATTCTTACAAATCTCCCACAATCTCCTTTTCAGTCTGAGAAACAAGGGAGGATCCCTCCTGAGCCTCTTAGAGTATGCTTTTTGTTATCTGACCATTTTCTGGACATATCTATGGAGATTCTCAGTCATCCAGGTCATGGTTGTCCCAAAGGTGCTTTTTTTCAAGAGGCAACTGGACTTTCTGGTTTTTCTTTGATGACGTTTCACTTCTCATGCAAGAAGCTTCTTCTGCTCTGAGCGAAGCGAAACATCTACAAAGAAAAACCAGAAAGTCTAGTTGCCTCTAGAAAAAAAACAACCACACTTTTGGTACATTCTCAGGAGAGCATTTCTTTGCCCTGAGTCTCAAAGTCATTCTCATGGATCATTGCACAGGGACCATTTCTTCAATAAAAGAATTATGAAGATGAAAAAGCATTCACAGAATTAGCAAACAAACAACGAAAACTTTTATCACAGAAATTACTCCATTTGATGCCCCAGATTTGACAATTCGAATATGTATTTAAATCAGAATGAGTACAATTGAATAATTTTGAAATCTGCTTTGTATATAGAATTTTAAATGCATGTCAAGTTGTGTTAATACGTAAGCATTTATATAATGTAAATCATGATTTTGTATATACTGTAATATTAATTTTTCATGAAAATGCATCTTACATTAAAATGAAACCATCTTTTTAAACTTTTATATGTCATTTCTTACAATCTCTCTGTGAAATGAATTGGGTGGATTCATAGTGTATAATTATGTTTGTCCTAACTAGTTTGAATTTCCAGGTTTAAAACAACCCAACCATCATTTAGAATTCTGTACTTGATTTTTTTTGTCTTTCCATAAGTTTCAGTATTTTATTTCTATTTTTTTACTAGACTTTCTATGCAATTATGAAGACAAAATTAAAAACAACATAGAATTCCAACTACAGACTCCAAAATAATAACAAGTATTATTCATCAGGGGTTTTTCAGATTTTAATATCCCCCAAATGCTTATAGTTCAACAGACTCTTCATGTTGACTAATATCCTAAATGTAGATTGTCAATTATCTCTGAAGTCTGTTGAATTATGCATACGCATGAACAATTCTTGTTTTTGTCCGGCCCCCCCCCCCCAAACTCCATTCCCATTAAAAATATGGCTATTTCGGCGTTGTTATTGTTTGGTTCAATATAAAGTAACATGGTTTAATTTAGCAATCGTGTATCAATGTACCAGGAAATATGTCCATTGATTTAAATGAAGCTGACTCTGAGGAGATATATGGGGAAAAGCTATTCACATATGAAATTGTTTCTAGCTGTTAAATGGTATATGTGTTTATTCAGGAATATATAAAAATATTTTGATAACATATTTTAAACCACTTGTTGAAATTGGACTTTATTATGGCAATTTAAATTTGCTCTGATATCAAGTAAATCTTCACTAGATGTTGTTTTTGCAGTGTAGTTTGTAAAATTAAATTTGAGATCCATAAATTGGAATAAGTAGTCTTCTTGTTCCTGTTTCTCCTGCACTTCTGCAGAAGTAAATTTCAATTTTCCCTTGTCATGCTTTAGAACTAGCTTTGACAAGAGATTTTCCAAATGATTTTAAGTTTTGCAGCTTAGCATCCTCACTCTTTCCCTATTTTTCTTATCAAGCGTTCCCATCTATTCCACTTTGACTTGCTCTTCCTGGTGGGATATGCCTTTTTCTGCATAGTCTCCCACCCCCCAGCAAGCATGGTTATTTGAACAGCTATATAAATAATAGCCATTTATGGCTCTCCTATCCACTAGGTTTCCTGTAACAATATCCTGAGAAAATTGGTTATGCTCTGACATATTAACATTTTTATCTGTTTGATGTTACATTCATGTCAAAATTATCTTTCAGTTTTAAAGTATGGAAATATCTCTTTGTAAATTATTTCCATATCACTAGTTTTTCAGTTACGTACTTGCTGAAGGCCATTCACTTATCTCAACTGAAAGGTTTCCTGAATAAATAGGATTGTTTACACAGTAATTAGATTCAGACATTTGCAAAACATGATTCATCTAAATGATTGATAATTTAGTCATTAATATCCCCTGCCAGGTAGTTTTTCCTACCTCCTTATTTTAAAAGTCCTCGTTTTCTTTCTCCCAAATTTATATAATTAGGATGCTGTTAGGAATTTCAACCATATTTTGCCATATTTACTCATTTTCTTTCTGTTTCCTTAATTTCCTAAAATAATTACTATATCATCTGAAATACGTTTACTTGAAATTGAACAGGATTTACACAGGACCATTAACCTGTGTGTAGTTCATTAAACTGTATCAGATTTCTTTACCTGGAAAACACCTATTATGTGTTTGTATGTACATTTTCCAGGTAAAGATTTCTTTACCTGGAAAACACCTATTATGTACATTTGTAAAGAATGTATGAAGGAGAGATTATCTACCTTAATATTGTCTTTGTTAATTGCAACAACTGTTCAAAATATTAGATCTGAATCTTTTCCAGAGCTACTTGGAATCTTGGATGTTCATGACAAAAATAGGAAGCTAATTACTGAGTTATTAATAAAACCAGAAGTGCACATTAACTGAAGTTAATGTTGAATACTACTTAATCTAAAATCTCTTCAGGTTAATGAATATTAACAGTCTAAATCCAACCCTAAATAAGTATTCTTGATTCCTGTTCTTCAGAGTTCAAGTAGATTATTTTATTGAATGAATACAAGAATAATTTTACTTTCAAAATTCTTGAGGAAATATCAAATGCAACCAGTTGTAGACAATTATTACATTGTGTTCCAGTTAAGAAAGTCAAGACTAAAAGTATCATTGTTATTTATTTCCTTATTTATATTTTATTTAGCAGTTTTGCAAAAAAAGAAGAAGCAGCTTCTTTTACTGAAATAACTAAAAATATAAAAGATACAATAGTAGTTCCTTGAACTCCGTTATGAAGAGGGGAATTCATCCTTTTTCTGCGGTGTTTCCTGGACAACTAATTGGTATCAATATTGCATTCATTTACATAGCAGGTTATTGTTAATTTTTATATGACTAATATTTTGTTTTCAGATGAACTTTATAGAGGCTGATTTGTCATTGTAGCCTTTTTGCTTCTCTGTTTGAAGTTTATTGTGTTTGTTCTAATTAGGAAGCTTATTTGATGTTTATACCGTGCGCTCCAAACAACTGCTGTGGGTAAAGGACATATAAATGAATAAGGGCATAACAAGCATAAGATTTTAATCTTTAGCTTTTAAAGGATTGGAAGTATTTTATTCGAATCATAGTTATATTAATGCCTGGGGTATGCAAAAATCAGCTTACACATAATTTTTAATATCAATTTTCTAGATGCTTTTGCATTTTTTAATTCAGTTCCCTATTTAACCATATGGGGAATACTTTTGCAGAATGCTGAGGAAATTGGGGAAGACTTGAATATATTTTCCTCAATTCTTTGATGTTGGACTGAATATTGATAAGTCTTATCACTTTTTTTTTCATTCCATGCAGAAAAGAATGAGTGACGGCTTGAATTTCAATCCTTTTATGAATGAACTTATGGGTTTGTCTTTCTTCATCAGGATTCTTGTATAAATGGAAACAAACTGGTAGTATAGCTATGTTTCCGAATTTTTTAGAACTATCTTATAAATTAAATAGCCTAGATTATGATACAACTTGTTTTTGGGCTTTATTAAACTAATAATAATGCTGTATAACAATGCAAATATCAAATGCATTTTCAAGTAGTATGCAAATATTAAAGGATGTTACGAGTTAAATTAAGTTGAAATGATAAAATAGTTCACATAAGATTAAATATGAAGAAAAATGGAAAGCCTGGACACATGTATCAGAGAGTACAAAATTACAAAATTTGATCAGGTTTAAACTGCTTTTACGAGCTCTTCTGTTGAAATAAATTTATTTTGATAAATCCAAACAGTAATTTCTCCATGATGAAAAGTTCTGAAAACTAGCTATTTTTTCATTCATGTACTTTACGAAAGAAAATGTGCAGCCTTGTGCTTATTTTTGTTGTGTTTATTATGACAATGTGTATATGCCCTTATGTGACAATTGCTCTCTTTGCTTTTTCAGTGCCAATAATACCAAGTTATTTGTATAGCATTAGACACCCCAAAAATGTAACGGATGTCCAAACCGTTAGACCAGAGACTCCTGTCAACTCGAACAGATTGCAAAGCATCTTTTCTTATTATGACAATTCAACTATAGTTACTGGAAATAATTCAGAAAGAACAAGGCCAGAAGATTATTATTATGCTCAGACAGAGCAAATGGTGGTCAATATGACTAAGACAACTCCATCCTCCTCAGACTGCCCAAAGAAAGACAAAGAATTGGAGAATGAAAATGTAGAAGTTGGTTTGCTTTTTGCTTCCAAAGCAACTGTCCAATTACTTACTAACCCTTTTATAGGACCAATGACAAACAGGTATGTTTTCTTTTCTTTTTTTCTTACGTAATAAAATATATTCCATTTGTTCTATTCACCAGTGTATTTATTTTTAAGAGAAATATTTGCTTTATTATGTATGTGTCTTATTTCTTATTTTGTTTATTGGTTGCTTTCACTGATACACATTATTAAAACGAATTGCTAATAAACCTGCATTGTATCACCCTTAAATAAATCAGCCTTCTATTTACCATCTATTTACCAAAGTTGAATAATTTTCAACTTTGTTCCTTTTCTGCTTTTAGACTGGCACCTTGTAGAAGGAGTGAACTCTTTTTTGGCTAATGCATATATCAGATAATGAGAACTGGAAATGAAATAGCTTATGTTAGTAAAACTGTTGCAATCCCTTCAGTAATAATATGGGAGTGGTGAGTGAAAATTATGCACTTCCCTCCAGCCAAGCTTTCAAATACATTTTTTTATTATAAACATATTTATTTTTATATTACTTTTCAAAGAACATCCTCCTAAGGTAGCTTGTTGTGCACTTTGTTATAATGCAGTACTACAGGCCAATTCTGCCCATAGTCAGGAGTTCGATCCTGACAGGGCTGAAAGTTGACTTAGCCTTCCATCCTTCTGAGGTCAGTAAAATGAGGACCCAGATTGTTGGGGGCAATATGCTGACTTTGTAAATCACTCAGATAATGCTGTAAAGCAGGAGTGTCAAACTCGATTTCATTTAGGGCTACATCAGGGTTGTGCTTAACCTGGGGGGGGGCAGGGGAGGGGCATGGCCAGGGTGGGCATGGCCAGCTTGATATCACTCGTGTCGGGGGCGCCTGTGGTGGCTCAAGCGCTCTGCCAGTGAAAACAGGCTTGCAAGCTCAGTTTTTGGCTGGGACAGCCTCCTGCAACCCTCTGCCAGGGAAAATGGAGCTCGGAAGGGCCGCGAGCTCCATTTTTGCTGGCAGAGACACCATGGGCCAGTCCTTTGTTGCTTCCAGGGTGGCCCCACGGGGCAAATCTAAGCACACTGTGGGCTGGAATCGGTCCACGGGCCTTGAGTTTGACACCCCTGCTGTAAAGCATATGGAGCAGTATATAAATTTAAGTGCTATTGCTATTGTTACTATAAATGCCTGCAAGTAATATCTGATGAAACCAGAGACAGAAATGACTGTTTGATGGGTTTGTTGTTTAGTTTGTTGATCAAATATGGTTGACATTCCTCCTGAAAAGATAACAATTCAAGCAGGCTCATATTGTTCTGTGATAGGCTGTGATTAGAAGCATTATACTATATTAATTTATTTGTTTATTTTTATTAGTTTTATTGTTTTAAATGTGGTTTTATATTCTGTAAGCCGCCTTGAGTCACTATGGGCGAATAGGCGGCAATATAAATTCAATAAATAAATGAATAAATGAATGAATGAATGAATGAATGAATGAATAAATAAATAAATAAATAAATAAATAAATAAATAAATAAATAAATAAATAAATAAATAAATAAATAAATAAAAGAGTGGCACCATGGTTTTAATATATATCATCACAATTTCATACTTTTCCAGCAGTAGCACATACAATTAAAAAGTTAATATAACTTTTTATATAACTATACGAAGAGCCGAGGTGGCTCAGTGGTTAAAGTGTAGCACTGCAGTTCAGCAGTTCAGCTGTTCAAATCTCACCGGCTCAAGGTTGACTCAGCCTTCCATCCTTCTGAGGTCGGTAAAATGAGGACCCAGATTGTTGTGGGCAATATGCTGAACTCTGTAAACCGCTTAGAGAGGGCTGTAAAGCACTATGAAGCGGTATATAAGTCTAAGTGCTATTGCTATTGCTATTGCTATAATCATATTCATGAACACTATGTTTCTATTTAAGCATGACTGGGTTTTGGTAAAGCTGTAAAACTGTTTTATAAAGCCCCAGGAGGAGATCTGGTCTGAGATAGAGCTCACATTCTGGGTTGTGTCTGAATGTTACCTTGGAGACCATAGTTTTCTTTCTAATTTTCTTTGTTACTGTTAGTTATCTGATTATGAATTTTTTTTGTTATTTTAACCTTATTGAAAGAATAGAATAGAAGCCATTCAGAATCTCTTTGGATTAAAGAGGCATAGCACAGCAAACAAATGAGCACAAATTTGTGTTTACCCATAAGACACTGCACACATGATGATCTATTTTATGTAATGTAAAACAGTTTTTTTAAAAAAAGACATTATGGTTATTATTTTATTATTAATTATGTTTATATAGTATACGTTATATATGATATCGCCCCATACTGTCTATAAGAAATAAAACCAAAGCACATAAAACAGTAAAGTAATATAAAAAACAATAGCAATTTTATCCGCCAAATTCTGAACTGAAAAGACTAAAATATTAGAAAATCAAAAGTGCAATGATAGATTGAACCCTGAACCTATGCCTTTCTGTTATTTAATATAAAATAAATAAAATAGTTGTTTTAGATGAAATATCAGGAGGGTAGGATAATATTTACATTGCACTTTGAATATTAAAATCTGCTAAGTATTACTGTTGTGTTACTTTTAGAAAGCAGGATTAATTTTTATTTAGAGTAATATAGGAAGCCTGGCTCACATGCTGAATGGGCTCACAATATATAGATGGAACAGCCTGATATAAACATACCGATCTGGAATGGTTAGGTCTAATTTATGTATGTATTTTAGATGCAACTGCATGTTCATTTGAATTTATAGTAAAAATGTGAGATGCCCTTGAGTTCAGCTCAACTCCATTTTAAAAAAAGGGTTTTTATTAGAAGAACAGTTTAAGAAACTACAGAAACATAAAAGAAAAAGTAGTAAGAGTTTTAAAAAAAGAATTTAAAAAAAGTAAGAGAAAGTGAAAGATAACAAAAGAAAAAGAAATCTAAAGAAGCACTTCTGGTTTTCTTTTCAGCAATTATAAACATAATAATTGACATCTCTTCCCCCTCCTTACAAATTACATATCATGGTTGGCTTCTTCTCTTATACAAACCTTTTAAATTAATGAATGCTGAAATCACTAGTTCATGTTTATTCATTTTCAGTAAAAAAAAAAAAATCATAAAGGGTTTCCAGGCTTTTATAAAAGTAAGTATAGTTCCCTCCTTAGTTTAGCTACAATTCGTAATGATTGTAGATTATGTAGTTTCCTTAGCAGTATTACCAGAATGGTTTGCCTTTTTCCCTTTTTAATGGTTTCCAGCAAAGCCAACAATGATGTGGTTGGAGCAGATTAGAAAAGGGTAGGGCAATTGTAGTGGAAAAACCATTGCTGCACAAATGCTCTGTAAATTTCCCTCTTTTATTTTCATTGGGTGCAAAATCATAGTAAGTTGTATTTATATCATCTGATGCAGATCTGATGTTTTGATGAAGAATTAACAGAGAATGGCCTCGAGCCTTACTTGTTTTAGCATCTCATGCAGAAACATCTCTTGAAACACCAGAGAATTTGTGTGTACATCTCTGTACTCCTTCTATTTCTGTATTTCTCTAGTGGTACTAATACATTATTGATATGTGGTTCTGTATGCTAAGTTAATACAATTAATTGTGAGTTTTGAAATAATGATTTATAATCCGCAGAGATCTGTAAAGATTTCTGATATCATTTGGGCCTATGCAGAAATCATGGGTTTGCATCACAATGCTGTCACAAATGTCAACCATCTTGCTGGCTTTGGGGGACCCCCCATTGGTATTATGAAGCGTTGTTTCAATATTAAAAGTTTTGCACTGCTGTGTGTTGTGTTTTCTCACTGAAGCAATTTCTTGAATGTAATTATTCATTTGTAGTGTTTTGTAGAGTTAATTTAAGGTAAGAACCAGAATTTATTTCACTCTTGCTGAAACAAACAAAGCTTGTAGTCTGGCAAAAATCTGAAATTCTTTTGTGGTTCCACTCATTTTACATGAGCAGCATCTCCTCACAGATGCTTGCCCCCTCAAAATTCTTCTCTGACCTTCAAAAAGTTGCCTAGCTCTGTTATAAAATATTATTTTCAGCTTCCTAAAAAAATGAAACATCTGTTGTAGATATAGAAAAACATGTGTAATGAGTCAAAAATTGCTATTGATTTTGTTTTCCAGGATAGGTTATCAGGTCCCCATGTTTGCTGGTTTCTGCATCATGTTTATTTCAACAATAAGTAAGTGTTGCTTTTCTCTTATATCCCCAAGTATTACAGAAGAGAAGGAGAAATGGGAACAAAACACTGTTTTGCGTTGTCAAATCTGGATATCTTTTGGTTCTAAGAATATATGAAGCTTTCACTAGAAAATTGTTGGGTAAAACATCAATGAAGACAAGATTCTAACTGTGGCATAATAATGTAGTATTCACATAACCATTCCCTTTACCACTGTTGCTTAGGGTATGCTTTGAAGTGTTTTCTTATACAGTCCATACCATTGAACCAGAAGGGACCGAGTGGATAGAAAAATAAGGCACTTTAATCTTGCCTTTTCTTATTTGCCAGATGAACAGCAACCATAGCCCAATGGAAAGAGGAATGACCTTGAATGTCTCTCATTCATTAGAGTGACTCCTTCAATTGAATTATTCTATTTATTATATAGCAATGCGTATTTCCCACAGAGGCTTGGAAATTGCTTGTCCATTTTCAGGGGGGGGGAGTGAACCCTCCTAAACCAGTTAAATTGTATCTTGGCTATGGGAAGGTATTGTGAAATATTGGAACAAATATTGTTTTGATAAGAAGCTTCCTACATTTCTTCTTTTATGTTGTGTCACCAAGAGGCTAATCATTTTAGCAATAATAACACTAAACGAAATAAGATAAAATAATGCAGATTGAAATTCACATGATAGTCGCAGAGAATTCAGATTAAATGAATGTTAATAATAGGGTAATATAAAAGGCTTTAACTTTCAAATTTAGATAGAGTGGAATCCTTTGTTTTTTAAAATATTTTCTCCTGCTTTCCCCCCCAGTGTTTGCCTTTTCAGAAAGCTATACATTGCTTGTAATTGCAAGAGCTCTCCAAGGTGTTGGTTCATCTTGTTCTTCTGTAGCTGGTAGGTTTCTAACGTGTACATCAGCATAGGGCCTACAGCTGTTTATTCTTTTCTTTACTAAGGATTTGATCAAATTGCAAACCATTTTAGTGTTATTATCTTTATATAATTAGATGAGGCCCAACGGTGGGTTGCTCCCGGTTCGGCCTGATTCTGCGAACCAGCAGAACCGGTGGCAGGAGGCTCCGCCCACCCGCCTGGGACGCTTCTGTGCATGCGCAGAAGTGTCGTGCTCGCGCGTGCAACCAAGCACAAGCCAGTAGCAAAGGGTTTTAGAACCCACTACTGATGAGGCCTCTAATTATAAACAACTCTGAATTTCTTAAGAATGTTTTCGATATTTTCTTCTACTTCTAAAAACTTTAAAATCATGTTTCAGATTTAATATGTTCTGTGTCATTTAGAATGTGTAGTTTATTGCAGTCATTCTAGATTCCTAAAATTCTTCATATTCTTGAGAATTCCAGGTTATATCTATTCTCCTTTCCTGCATACCACTTTCTGGTAAAGGGTTGCAAAGAAAAGAGTAAGTTAAAGGGGGGGGGGAGGCATTTATTTCCTTTGTATTAAAGTCCCCATTGCCTTAAAGAGGCACAGTTGGAGAGATTTCTCACCCCTCCCTCCCTGATCTTAAGAGATTTTCCAAAGGACAGTTTATTGGATGTGTGAAGATAAATGTTTCACAGGTGATTGCTCATATCTTAGTGTAATTTCCTGTCTGCCGAAGACAAGCCTCGTGTTTTTTACTTTGCTTTTCTTTTTATGCAGGGATGGGTATGCTAGCCAGCGTCTATACTGACGATGAAGAAAGAGGCAATGCAATGGGGATTGCATTGGGAGGCTTGGCCTTGGGGGTATTAGGTCAGTATGACAATGTTCCCTGGATCAGAATATAGGTAGTCCTCGAGTTATGACCACAATTGAGCCCAACATTGATGTTGCTAAGTGAAACATTTTTCAAGTGAGCTTGCCCCATTTTACAACTCTTCTTGCCACAGTTGTTAAGTGAATCATTGCATTTATTAAATTAGTAACACGGTTGTTAAGTGAATCTGGATTTCCCCATTGACTTTGCTTGTCAGAAGGTCACAAAAGGCGATCACATGACCCTGGGACACTGCAACCGTCATAAATATGGACCACTTGCCAAGCATCTGAATTTTGATCACAGGACCATGAGGATGTTGCAATGGTTGTAAGTGTGAAAAGCCATCGTAACTCACTTTTTTCAGTTTTGGTGTCACTTTGAACGGTCACTAAATGAACTGTTGTAAGTTGAGGACTACCTGTATGCAATTTTAGAAATTTCATATGCCGCTTTTTCAATCAACAGTGCTACTTTAAAGCCAGTCCTTCTTACTCCCAACTAAATGCATATGTAATTAGTCCCTCAAGCTATGATTTTTTTCACACTTACATTACAGTCACTACCACTGAACACATAAATACTGACATCTGGGTAAAACTACACAGGAATATACTATTAAATAAATTATTTGACTCAGAATTATTTTGTTGGCTTGTCAAAGAATTGTACATACTGTATACACGCAGAGAGAGAAAATAGCAATAGCACTTAGACTTATATACTGCTTCACAGTGCTTTATACTCTCTCTAAACGGTTCATAGAGTCAGCATATTGCCCCCAACAATCTGGGTCCTCATTTTACTGACCTTGGAAGGAAGGAAGGCTGAGTCAACATTGAGCCAGTCAGAATCGAACTCCTGGAGTGAGCAGTGAGTTAGCTTGCAGTACTGCATTCTAGCCACTGTACCACCATGTCTCTTAAACCCATACAGAGTACAGTGTACTGTGAAGGAAGTTTTGACTCCTGGCGAGTGCCTTGACAAGTCACTGTTTCTTGGAACATTTTCAGAAGTGGTTTGCCATTGCTTTTTTCTCAGGCAGAGAGGGAGTGACTGGTCCAAAGTCACCTAACTAACTTTGTGCCTAAGGTGGGACTAGAATTCTCTGTTTCTAGCCTTGGGCCTTAATTATTACACCAAACTGACTCTGAGTTGCCAATACACTGAATATATAATTGTGCCTCCCTTCCGTTTTGTAGCTTTAGATACTTAACGAGTAGCAAAGCAATAGTTGCCTAGACATTCTTGAATTTTTATCATATTCTGCTATATTTGATATATAATTGAAAAATGCATGGAGTAGGCAAGAATTTCTGTGAACAGATACATGTCCCAAATGATTCAGTAAAATGATCTTTTTTTATTCCTTTCAATCAATTGAATGTTGAAAAGAAATTATGCATTAAGAACTGTCCGATGCAGGATAATTATCTAAAAATAAAATGGAATGGACCAAATTGGGTGTTGGGGAGAAGCAGATAGAAGAAAAATGGACCAAATTGGGCTGATGGCTGTGGGGGGGGGGGAATCAAGAATATTCCCCTTTAAATCCCTTTATGAGAGCCAGTGGGGCAGTGCCTCTAAACGCAGCTGGCTGTTCCATTCAAGCCCCTTCCCCTATTCCATCATCACATGAGCCAGAGCACAGCTATTTTAAGCTGTTGGGAAGAATTCCTGATGCCATGGTCTTGCATGCTTTCTCTGCTTTGTTTGAGGTTAAAACTTCCCCCATTAAAAAATGAGGTTTTAATTTAAATGGCAGACACAATATTTATCTACTTATAGAATTGCCTTTCATCATTGTTGATATTTGGCCATATATCTTACTAGAATCTAAATATTTACTAAGAAAAGTGACTTTGGTCTGGTTTTTCCTAGTGGGTCCACCTTTTGGAAGTGTGTTGTATGAATTTGTTGGAAAGGCAGCCCCATTCCTGGTGTTAGCAGCATTGACTCTTTTTGATGGAGGTAAGTCAAAGAACAGGTAGTCCTTGACTGGCCAAAACTGGGCTCAAAATTTCCGTTGCTAAGCGAGATACTTGTTAAGTGAGCTTTACCCCATTTCTTGCCACAGTTGTTAAGTGAATCATCGTAATTGTTAAGTTAGCAACACGGTTGTTCAGTGAATCTGGCCTTCACTTAGCTTGTCAGAGGGTTGCAAAAGGTGATCACATGACCCTGGGACACCTGCAACCGTCATAAATATGAGTCAGTTTCCAAGCGTCTGAATTTTGATCACATGACCATGGAGATGATGCAATGGTCATAAATGTAAAAAGCGGTCATGTCACTTTTTTCAGTGCCATTGTAACTTTGAATGGTCACTACATGAACTGTTGTAAGTTTAGGACTACCTGTAATGTTTATGGTTTCATACATATATATATAATTAAATTATAGTGTTATAATTTAATTACAACCTATAGAGTAAAATGACCCTTTTTTGTTTTGTTTGCAGCAATACAATTGCTAATTTTACAGCCATCTAAGATACAGCCAGAAGTAAGTACTTCAGATAACTTTTTAAAAGAGTGTTGTTGTTTTTTGCTGTTGTTAGTTGCGAAGTCGTGTCCGACCCATCACAACCCCATGGACAACGTTCCTCCAGGTCTTCCTGTCCTCTACCATCCTCTGGAGTCCATTTAAACTCACGCTTACTGCTTCAGTGACTCCATCCAGCCAACTCATTCTCTGTCGTCCCCTTCTTCTTTTGCCCTCAATCTTTCCCAGCATTAGGTTCTTCTCCAATGAGTCCTTCCTTCTACATCCTATTTCACCCTTTATAAAACTGTTTATTTTTAATTATTATTTTAACAGAGTCAAAAAGGAGCATCGTTACTGACCCTCTTGAGAGACCCATACATTCTTATTGCTGCAGGTATTTTTGGATTTTATCTAGTTGCATTTTTAAAATATGTGGTTGTTTTCTGAATTTGACAGGTCACTTGAAAAATGAAATTAAAAAATATTTCAGCATTCAAAACCAGACACACTCTATTACCTTCATTGCTATTCCTTCTTTTCTTCCTCCTTCTCATCCTCCTCCTCCCTCTTTGTCTTCTTCTCTTCCTTCTCCTCCATGGATAAGTTCTGGGTTACAGCTAATCACTATTTTTACTTTTGAAGTGGTAGTGATATTTCCAGCCTTTTTTTTTTTTTTTGCTTAAAAAAGTAAAAGTATCTTTGGTAAACTCAAGTGGAATTGGGTTCAGGACATTTAGTGAGTAGCAAGAGAATTATTTATCCTAATTAGGAATCACAAAGAAAATTCCACATCTTTGGTAGCAAAATTTATGGAACAAAACTTTATAGAACCATTTATGGATTTCTGTATGTGGTTGTCAGATTCAGTATAGCATTATTTTTTTCTCTGGTATTTCTTAAGAGTTCCTTAATAAGAAGTTTAGTGATACTGTATTTCCTTAACTACCTGGTTTCTGATTTTTCTTTCTTACAGCAGCAAGCGCTGGTTAAATTCTTTTTGCATTCCCAATTTTTAAGCCCCTCCTTTGCCCCAGATCTATACTATCTTTGGGTTTCTTCAGTTCGATATGCCCAGAACCCATTATTTCTTCACAATTATCTTTTTGGTCTATGCTTTTTGTTTTCATGTTGTTGTTACTGTTGTGCAGTTTTCTTCCACGTAATCTGAAGAAGTGTCACTTGTCCCAATTATCTGCCCTTACCTTTTTTTCTGGAGACTTTTTTGCAGCTGTACAGTACACGTGTACATTTTAAGTTGAGTGAATGAAAATAACAACATTACCTTGTTGCACAGAATTTGCATCTAAATTGCTAGGCCACTTGAACAATAGGACATTCAAAACCATTGTACCACTTACTAAATAATTAGGTCTCACAACTACAGCCATGATACAATACACAATTATGTCTTTTCAAAGTATACTAAACTGAAATTGTATATCACTGTGTTTGTCAAATACTACCTGAAAAGTTGTTGAATTAATGCTTCTGAGTGTTGATTTACATGCAGCTGGCCTTTTGACAAGTGCTCTTTGGTTTTAGAAAAACTAGGCTGGAAAATTACAATAGTAGGGAACTTTAAAAAAATGGGAGAGATGATTAGACATACTTGAATATCATTTAAATTAAAGGAACATGTTTATTTTGGGAAGAAATATTCATTAATTTTAATTGTAACCTAAACCTTTGTATTAAACTTAAAATATATCTTCTTTTATCATATTTCTTATGTGGAATTTTATTAGATATGCACACCTGGGATGGGTTAAACCTCTGGTTGAGTATATGAACTGATGCCTATACCCCCAGTAATAATTCATAGCTCTTCCAAGAATTTTCCAGTGATTTCCTCCTATCTTGTTTATATTTTCTATTGTCTTCCCTTTTTCTTTTGTTCAACCTTGTCACACAAATACTAGCTTCAACTATGCAACTAAAGTATGTGAGTTTCTGTTTGCTGATCATTAACTTGGAGAAGCAGTGCTATCTTATCTGTCCAGGACCAATTAATTGATTCTTTCCTACACTTTTGGGTGGGAATCCCTGGGAGGGGAATTATATTGCATGGTAATAATTACTCTTAGAGTTATTTTAAATAATAATTAGGTGCCAAAAATGTAACTGTAAAAATAGTTATATGGGACGAGTTTGAACCTGTCACTCCTGAGGATGTGGACAAGGCCATAGGAGCGATGAGCGCCTCCACCTGTTTATTGGACCCGTGCCCCTCCTGGCTGGTTTCTGCCAGCAGGGAGGTGACACGCGGCTGGCTCCAGGCGGTTGTGATCGCTTCTTTGAGAGAGGGATCCATCCCACAGCCTTTAAAAGCTGCGGTGGTGAGGCCCCTCCTCAAGAAGCCTTCCCTGGACCCAGCGGATTTAAAGAACTTCCGTCCAGTCTCCAACTTACCCTTCTTGGGTAAGGTTGTTGAGAAGGTGGTTTCGCTCCAACTCCTGCGGCTATTGGAGGATACTGATTATCTGGATCCCTTTCAATCGGGTTTCAGGCGCGGCTACAGTACGGAGACTGCTTTGGTCGCGCTGATGGATGATCTCTGGCGAGCCCGGGATGGGGGTCATTCCTCCATCCTGGTACTACTTGACCTCTCAGCGGCTTTCGATACCATTGACCATGGTATCCTTCTGCGTCGTCTTGGGGAGATGGGAGTGGGAGGCACTGTTTTACAGTGGTTCTCCTCCTATCTCTCTGACAGGACGCAGTCGGTGTTGACAGGAGGACAGAGGTCGGCCCCTAGGCCCCTGGTTTGCGGGGTGCCACAGGGCTCGGTCCTCTCGCCCATCCTGTTTAACATTTACATGAAACCGCTGGGTGAGATCATCCGACGACATGGGGTGAGGTATCAACAGTATGCTGACGATACCCAGTTATACATCTCCACCCCGTGTCAGTTCAGTGAAGCAGTTGATGTGATGTGCCGCTGCCTGGACGATGTGAGGGTCTGGATGGGAGTGAACAGACTCAGGCTCAACCCAGACAAGACTGAGTGGCTCTGGATATTGCCTCCCAAGGACTATGTCGACTGTCCCTCCTTGGTTCTCGGGGGAGAAAAACTGACTCCCTCAGAACAGGTTCGCAATTTGGGTGTCCTCCTAGATCCACAGCTAAAATTGGAGCAACATCTTTCAGCTGTGGCTAGGGGGACCTTTGCACAAATCCGTCTTGTGCACCAATTGCGACCTTACTTGGAGAGGGAGGCCTTGCTCACAGTCACTCATGCCCTTGTCACCTCACGGCTAGACTACTGTAACGCGCTCTACATGGGGCTACCCTCAAAGAGCATCCGGAGACTCCAGCTGGTACAGAATGCAGCTGCGCATGCAGTAGTGGGTGTACCGAGATACACCCACGTAACACCTATCCTTCGCCAGCTGCATTGGCTACCAGTCAGCCTCCGGGTGCAATTTAAGGTGTTGGTCGCTACCTTTAAAGCCCTACATGGCTCAGGGCCAGGCTACCTGCGGGACCGCATCCTACCACATACCTCCCTAAGACCGGTTAGGTCCCACAGAGAGGGCCTCCTCCGGGTCCCGTCGGCCAAACAATGTCGGTTGGCGGGACCGCGGGGGAGGGCCTTCTCTGTGGGAGCCCCGTCCCTCTGGAACCAACTGCCACCAGAGATCCGGACTATCCCCACCCTACTGGCCTTCCGTAAAGCCTTAAAAACATGGCTCTTCCGGCAGATGGGGTGAATAGGACAACCAGATTCCCCCTGAATGTTGTGTTTATAATGTCTTCTTTTTAATTATATTTTTAATTTAAATTAATGACGATTGTTTTTTAATGTACGCCTCTTATTCATGTTGTACGCCGCCCTGAGTCCCACGGGATTGGGCGGCCTATAAGAGCGTTTAAATAAATAAATAAATAAATAAACTATTTAACACCAAGTTGTAAATCATTGAAGCATGAGGGCAATGTGGCAATGCCACAGCTCTCTCTTCCTGGGGTTTGGTTCTCTTTTTGGTAACTTTAAATTTTGATTATATGTGAAGCATTTTGAATAGAATAGAATAAAATAACAGAGTTGGAAGGGACCTTGGAAGTCTTCTAGTCCAACCCCCTGCTTAGGCAGGAAACCCTACACCACTTCAGACAAATGGTTATCCATCATCTCCTTAAAAACTTCCAGTGTTGGAGCATTCACAACTTCTGGAGGCAAGTTGTTCCACTGATTAATTGTTCTGTCAGGAAATTTCTCCTTAGTTCTAAGTTGCTTCTCTCCTTGATTAGTTTCCACCCATTGTTTCTTGTTCTACCCTCAGGTGCTTTGGAGAATAGTTTGACTCCCTCTTCTTTGTGGCAACCCCAGAGATATTGGAACACTGCTATCATGTCTCCCATAGTCCTTCTTTTCATTAAACTAGACATATCCAGTTCCTGCAGCCATTCTTCATATGTTTTAGCCTCCAGTCCCTAATCATCTTTGTTGCTCTTCTCGGCACTCTTTCTAGAGGTCCAACATCCTTTTTGCATCATGGTGACCAAAACTGAATGCAGTACTTTGCTTCAAAGTTGATTGCTAAATCAAGCAAACCTCCACTTGTGGATTGTTTTCGGGTTTGTTTAGCAATCTGCATTCCTCTTAAACCATATTTATTCTAGGGAAAACTAGATTCTGTTTCTCCTGTTCTGTGGGAAGAAATGAGGTGTTTGAGACTAGAATGAAACCAACTGTTTTCCCAAGTGGATTCATGTTTGTACATTAATCATAAAGTTTAATTTTCAATTTTCATCTAATTTAGACTGAGCCATAGTGTTATTTGCTCTTGAATAGCTTTATCTTTATAGAAACAGCACAATGTGAGAGAATTGGATAGCTCAGATAGATGCATGCACATATATTCAGAGATAACAAAATATTATGAAATGAAAATTCTTCAGATATGTACTCAGGGATTAAATTTATTACTTGAGTGAACAAAGAAGCTTGATTCTAGCTATATCGGCTATTTATCAAGTTGCTTATAATCATTCAACATTAGTGAATCAAATGCAATCTGATTGAGCTTGCAAATATATATATGAACAGAACTTTGTCAGACATTGAATTAAATTAATTGGAGAGGCTATGGTATCACAGATGATGCTTCATTTCCGCTCCACAAAAATGTGCTTAGTATGTCCATGTATAGCATTTAATGTATAGCATTTTAAATTACATTTGCAGAGCTTTGGATGTTTGCAGCTGTGTTCATGTCAAATATTTTTCTTTAGAATTGGTTCTCAGTTAATGCTCCTGTGGAGTAAAGGATACAATAGTTTCCTACATATTTATATTAAAATTGTATTTATAATTTATAAAAATAAAAATGGCTGAAGTCTTACATTATAAAATCTTGTGAGAGGTTTGCAGCACAGGACAGTGCTATTTTTCTGCAAGAAGATACCAGAACTTGAAAAGGCAAATTTTTTTTTTCAAGTTCTAATATCTTCGGTACAACATCATCATCTTTGCAAGAAACGAACTGGATTCTTGTTCTTTGCCCTTAGGCACATAGGTGAGAGCACATCAAGGTTTAAGATACCCTAAATAGAAAGCCTAATACAATGTGGCATATTTGAACAAAGAATGACAGCAGTGGTCATTTTATTGCTGAACTGTGTGATAAGAGAGCCTTTTCTTGGGCAAAATAATTTCTGTATAGCTAAGAAATACTAGACGAAGTGTAAAGGTTTAAAAGTCATTGCAAGCTGAGTTTGCAGTTAAGTTTTTATTTTTATCAAAATGGTTTAAACTGCTTTAAAAGACATTCAGTGCATGAGTGGCATAAGACCGAGTTACAGAATCTGAAGATTTTCATGTAAAAACTCCATAATTACTCCATATTATTCGATAATGTGCTGTAAGAGAAATTCTATCAGAAATAGCAGCACACTTGGTACAGTATATTTGAATTTACTTGTAGGGAATGTGGCCACTGTTTTATTTTGTGATAAGTAATCCACAAGACTTGATTTTTTTGGTTTCCTTCTTGTGCTCAAGTGTTGTATCAAATAAAATTTCAATCTGAAAACTGAAAATATTTTATAGAAATACACATTATATTAAAACAAAATATGCATGTTATCACTGAGTCAGTAATAGCAAAATTATTTGTATTAAAAGTTCTGCATTGTCTCTGCTAGATTTAAAACATTTTCTAAATGTCATAGCACATTGCACTCCATGTCTTTGATATAGTGTACTGCTTATTGTCTCATTTTTGGAAAAGTGGAACTTTTATGAAATTACAGGATTAAATGTCCCCCCCCATCCTAGCAATTGAAATATAATCATTGTTGTACATTTGACAGCCAACTCTTCAAACTGCATTTGTTCATGTCAACGTAGCTCTTTCCAGCTATTGATTAGAATTTAAGTGAAATAATTCCAGAAATCTATTTTTCATCTCTTTTCAAGGAGCAATATGTTTTGCAAATATGGCAATTGCTATGCTGGAACCAGCTTTACCCATTTGGATGATGGAGACAATGTGTTCAAGCAAATGGCAACTGGGTAAATTGCAACAAAATCTTAGCTATTTTATTTTTGATCCTAAGTGTATGTGATTTCCTTCTCAGAATTGTTAATCATGAATGTCCAGTTTTTATTTTTGAAATCTGTATTTAGCTAATAGAATGATTATCCGACTTATAGTACCTTATGCATTATGCATCGGAAAGCATGAGGCTGTGCAGAATTTCAAAGGATTGCCTTGGTTCATCAGAGGCCTAATGAAAGCAGATATTTGTGGATTAATTTGTGAGTAAAAGCAGTGCCTTTTACAATGCTTTGCAATTCCATGCTTAGGAGAGAGGACTGGTCATGCTGCTTCATTTTGGTGACCAAGCTGATGTTTATGATCCACAGAAATGAATGTCTTCCCTATACATGCAACATGTTTCGCTGAGGCAAGAGTCTAACTGTGGCTGATTGTCCATGATGTACTGCACACATTCCTTATAAAGAGAACAGTAGAGATGCTATATAACATATGCTACACCTGCATAAAAGCTTTACTCAGTAGAGGTTTTCTGAGCATTGGAATGTTCCATTAGAAATAGATAACATTTAATTATATTTGCCAAATTATATATACACCAATATATCCCAACTTCTGAATAATAGCTCTGTTCTGGGCCATGTGACTAAAATGACTTGTCAGCAACATTCCAAGTGCTGCCTAAGTGCCATAGGAAAGAACTGGATCAATTTTCTTTGGACTTTTTTCCTCTCACTTGAACTAGCCTATTTTCTTCCTCAACCTTTTTTCTCCCTGGATTCTCATTTACATCAAACATGGTTCTAGTTTGTTCAGTGTTCAAAAGGTTATACAGACAAATAGAGACCACAGTCCATTTGGTAGTGCAGTGGTTAGAATACAGTTTGCAGGCTAACTCTGCCCACAACCAGGAGTTTAATCCTGACTAACTCAAGGGGATAGTTTCTTACTTGCATAGATGTCAAATGTAATAGCATTATAGTTACTGTTTCCTATCCATTCTGCAGCACATATGCTAAAATTACTCAGCTGGACTCTCAAAAAATGTCCTTATTGAAGACTCTTTAATAAACTTAGTGATGGGATAAGAGGATCTACCAGTTTGTGGATTGCTATATAGAAAATAGAAAACAAAAATTAGGAATAAATGGCCAGTTTTCTAAGTGGAGGGAACTAAAATATAAAATCCTCCCCCCCCCCATTTTCTTTGTTTTATTTATATAACAATCAATTTTCATCAAACAGTGTGCATTCTGGGTACAATTATGTTTAGATAGCCATATTTATACATCTTCATTATATGTATTTAGTCATCATATTAATAATAGCATTCTAATATAATAACTGTAATACTTAACATTTAATATCATCTTCTTTAATAACTCTCCTCTATACCATTCTCTTTATATCTCCTCCTTTCTAACTTGTTTCTGTTATCTAACCATTGATAAAATGTGTCCCATATCAAAAAATATTCAGTTTCTTCTTTACCCGTAATAGCAAGTGTTAATCTATCCATTTCTGCACAATCTAATATTTTTTAAATTACATTCTCCTCAGACGGGGTCTCATCACTTTTCCATTGTTGCGCAAATGCAATTCTAGTTGCCGTTAATATATGCAGAATCAAGTATGCAGTCTTTTTATCATATTTTTCTGGTAAAATGCCCAACAAAAATATCTCTGGTTTCAAGTCTATATGTAGTTTTGTCATTTTTTTTCCAGCCATGTATGTATTTTTGTCCAATATTTTATTGCTCTTGGGCATGTCCACCACATGTGGTAGTATGAGCCAGATGTTTGATTACACTTCCAACATTTGTCCAATGTATCTTTAAACATTCTTGCCAGTCTTGCCGGTGCAAAATGCCATCTATAAAACATTTTATACAAGTTGTCCTTATATCCAGCCGACATTATCAATTTAATATTTCTATCCCACAGTTTCTGCCACTTGTTTAATTCTATCGCGTATCCAAAATTTTTGATCCAAGCAATCATTGTCTCCTTTACCTGCTCTCTTTCGAGTTTAATACTTAATAGGTAACAATATAATTTCTTTATCAATTTATCATCTGTTCCAGTCAATATCTGATCTAATTATGTTAATTCTTTGTTAAAACCATACAGTTTAGCATCTTTTTCATTACAAGATTGTATCTGCATATGAGGCCACCATGCTATATCTATCCCCTGACTTCTAAGTTCCTGTAAAACATAAAATCCTTTAAGGATCTATTTGGGAACAGAAATTTTAAATTTATTAATCAGTGGTATTGATCTGGCCAAATTGTTAGTAGATGAACCAAGCTGTTCACAGTACCAAGAGTGATTGTGAAGAAATCCAGAATGAGTTCTTTAAACAGGTAAGTGATCAATTAAGTCATAAATGCAGGTCAGTTTAGGTGTATGAAAGGCAACTGGACTTCCTTGATTTTTTTCTTTGAAAACATTTTGCTTCTCATCCCAGAAGCTTCTTCAATTGTGAAGAAGGAGGAACAGAAATTTTTCTGATGAGAAGTGAAACGTTTTCAAAGAAAAAGCCAAGAAAGTCCAGTTGCATTTTGGAAAAAGCACTTTTAGACAACCAAGACTGGATGATTGAGAGTCTTCAAAGACATATATGAAATGATGCACCTTGGGACTCAAAGCCCCTTAGATACACAGATAGAATATGAATTGACTGTAGTTCTCAGGGTCACGGAAGATAGCTTAATAAAAAGGCCAACTCAGAGTCAGAACCAAAGTCTTTCAACCTATCCCTTGCCCAAAACTAAACAGATTCACAATTTGGCTTTTCCAAAATGGGAATTTCAGATATTTGGAACAATTAGCCTTAAGGACAGATCTGGCAGTGGACAATTGATCAGATGTCAAAGTGCTCTTTCCAATTTCAGAAATATGAGGAATGCAAAGAACAAATCTGACTCAATTTAAGTGTAGATATCTGTAATAGTCAGAAATAGTTTGTGGGTTCACAGGTCTCTCCTTAATTAATCACTCAATTAAGATGTTGATTGCATGCAACAAAAAAGCAATTCTATACTAGGCATCATTATAAAAAGGATTGACTTTTTCAGAGCTGCTGTATACAATCTACATCTTAATTGAGTAATTGACCATATGATATGGTCCAGAGAATTCTTGATGTGAGGAATTCTATGACTATGCATGATAAGGTGACTAAAAGAATAATACTGAGAAATTGAAAAAGTGCTAATATTCCAGATACCAAGGGTTTGCATCATATACATTCTTTAAAAAGTAATATTGGTTATCCTAAACTAAAGATGAAGCAAGGTGTTCTCTTTTTTTGACATAGATGTTATTGCAATAATATTTTGTATCTGATTATAACACCATATGGTATATTTGCAAACCAGTGACTAACTGTAATATATAAAGTGGAATATGTTCAGTTTCTCTCCCCCCTTCCCGCTCCCCTCTTTGTTTTTTATCATTTTCATTTGTATAGATCGTTCAGTTTAAATTTATTATAGTTGTATATCTTGGTATTTTTTAAAAGCAAACAATAAATGAAAAAAAACTTTTGCAAATGTATGGTATGTTGCATCTGGAATACTGTGTATTGGTCACCATTTCAGAAAAGAAAAAGAAAAAAGAAGAAAGTGTAAAAGAGGGTAACCAAACTGCTCAGAACACCTTCCCTGTGAGAAAAGGCTAAAACTTTTATGAGTCTTTTGTTTAGAAAAAAAAGGCAACAGAGAAAGGCTATGAATGACATGTATGAAATCATACATAACACGTAGAAAGAGAACAGAAATAATTTTTCTCTCTCTCTCAAAACACTAAGACCAGGGACCAGCTACTTGGGATATGATTTAGAATAGGAATAAGGACTTCCGGTTTGGAGCGCTTCATCGCGGACGTCCCTTCGTCGGACGCCTTTCCGATCTTTGTTAAAAGCCGCCAGAACAGCTGTCTGGCGGCTTTGAAATCTCTTCCCCGGGCAAAGGGGAGAGATGAGAGCCTGACAGGAGGGGTAGAGCCCCCCCAGCGCCCTAGGAGCCATCTGGTAGGGCGCGAAGGGAGAGCTCCCCATGCAGCCTGTCTCCAGCTCCGAAGATCAGGAAACCTCTGCCTTTGCAGAGCTAGATGTCGTGACCAGCCGCTGCTTCAAGAATGGGATTTATAATTATATTTAAACTACAGAAGCAGACAGAGAGAAACAGGCGTGAGATGGGCAAGTACTGAAACCTCTTTTTTCCTTTTTTTTTCAACTCCTGGGGAAGCTTTCACTTCGGCAAGGGAACAAAGGAAACAGAGTAACAATATGGCGATTGAGAAGTGAAAGTGACTTTCGTTTTCCCAGAGGCTTTTTTTTTTCCTCTCTCTCTCTTATGGAAACTTTTAACTTGGAAAAATGGTTTTTTCTCTCTCTGTCTCCTAACTCTGGATTAAAGTTATAATAGAAATCTTTCCAATAATAAAAGACTATCTGATTTTTAAACTGGAAAGAACTTTAATCAGGCATCTGGCTTTCTCTCTTTTTTGTACTCTTTTGAAACACCAATGGCTTCAAAGTCTGGAAAGATTGTTTTGACTAAAAGAAATGACTATTCATCTGGATATATTTCTAAAATGCAACTTAACACTGAGCTAACACCTCCACAGCTTTTGACACCTGAAAATTTATTAAATAATTTAAAGATTATGAAACATGAACTTACTTTGGAATTTAATCAGAAAATAAGTGAGATAGACAAAAAAATGCAGGCTGCTTTGAAGAATATGAATCAACAACTCAGATTTGATGTGTTAGAGGTTTGCAAAGGCTTAGCAACAAATATTGAAGTTTTGGCAGAACGTATTGAAACAAATAAACAAGCTTTGGCAACTTCGGTGAATTACATAGATAAAATCCAAAATGATATTGCAAATTTTGAAAAAGAGGTCTTAATGACTCAGTTCAGATCCATGGAAGTTGCTATAAGGATTAGAGGTTTGAAAGAAGGATTATATGAAAATCTAAAAGGCAGGATGGTTGACATATTGGATCAGGTGTCTGGAATTTCTAAAGTGGAATTGGCTACACAAATCGACAAAATTTACAGAATCAATTCGTGGTACGCTAAACAAAAGCATTTACCAAGGGACATTGTCATATATTTTACCACAAGAGCTCTACGGAACAGAATTATACAAGCAACGTTTAACAATAATCTTATGGTGAATGGTCAGGAACTAAAGATTTGGAAAGAAATCCCCTCTAAAATGCTTAAAGCCAGAAAAAGCTATACTTTTTTGATTGATGAATTTAAGAGATTAAATTTACAATATAAATGGGAAGCGCCAGTTGGAGTAGCAGTGAAATTTTCTGGAAAAAGATACCGGCTCAACACGATAAAAAAAGCTACTGAATTTTATGTCAATGTTCTAAAGGCTGATATATCCAAGATTCCAGAGGAAGGATGTATGAAAATAAAAGAGGAGGAGGAGGGGAAGCCACCTTTGATGGATCAAAAGGAAATAGATTCAAAAATCCAAAAGGAGTGCCTGAACCAGATAGCTGGGGAAAAGAAGATGGAGGTTTGGGATCAGATGGGAGACGACTCGACAAATTCGAATTTAGTGAACTATTAAAAGATGAACTATCAAGATACAAAACGATGTGATGTTGAAATATATTGGACGGATAGAGACTAATATGATTGTATTTTATCTTTTCCCTATCTAATGATTACTTATGCAATATTTAGTTAAGTTTTATATAATTTTGAGGTTATTTTTAATGTTAATAATATTAGATATATATAGTTTGTTGAAGATTTGTTTATTCTTCTTTTATTTTCTTTTTTTGTTTATTGAAGTTAGTAAGTTAATTTAGAATAATATTATCTTATTAATATCATGACGAAATTTAATATTTGATGATCACTTATGTAACATTTAGTTAAGTTTTATCTTAGAGGTTATTTTTAATGTCAATAATATCAGTTTAAGATTTGTGTATTTTATATTTAGTTATTACTTTTGTAACATTTACCTTGTATAAGATAGAGGACTGAAGGGAGGAGGTAGGAGGTTTGTTTGTTTGTATTGTTAAAGAGTTTTCTCTTTCTTTTTTTCTTTTTTTTTCTTTTTTGTATCTTTACTATTGTATATAAATGCGATATATTAGTAGTGTATAATCTGGAGTTGAAGTTTTTTTAAAAAACAGTGTTCTTTTTTTTCCTCTTTTTTTTCTCTTTTTATTAACAATTTAAATTTATTATTATGCCCTGTATTATCTCTGGGAAGTCCGGGGGGGAGGTGGGGAGGGAAGGGGGTGGGTTCGGGGGGGGGGAGAAAAAAACAAAAATGTTTGTACTTTATATTTAATATTTTGCTACTACTTATGTAAGTCTGTACTAATAAAACTTTTTGAATAAAAAAAAAAGAATAGGAATAAGAAGTTAGCTTTTAATAGAACACATAATTAACATGTGGGATTTGTTACCATAAGGCAAAGTGACAGTCACTGACTTGCATGGCTTTAAAAAGAGGTTTGTTGGCAGATCTATCAAGCATTAAACACATGTTATCTCTAAGTTGGGGAATATCAATGTCTGTTACAGGGCAACAAGAACAGGAGAAGGATATAGTGTCTGGGTATGTCCCAAAAAATACCTGTTTAATAAAACGAACCTTGACTTGATCTAACAGGGTTACTAAAGAAAATCCTGCTGATTCACACCAAAGACCTGTCAAGTCCAGTATTCTATTTACAATAAATTAATAGGGAATCCTACAAGCAGAATGTGATCAATAGAATAACATTCTTTCTTGTTGCCAGTAACAAATATTCAGTGCATTATATAGCAACAATGGACTGATATCCATATTCTCCATTAATTATTTTGTATTTTACAAACTTGGATTTCTAAATGTAGAGTAATTTATGATCTAATTCTAGAAAAAAATATCAGTTATTAGTATTTGTTACTTTTCAATTTAATTCACCTTTTAACAAAATTTATTGACACTTCTTAATATGTCTTATTTCTTTGTTCTAGAACTGCATATACTCCTTCACCTACACAGAAACACGAATTTATGAGAACGCTTTTGAAAATATAATTATGGTTTAAATCTGATAGATTGTCTTGTTTGAGATTATAAAAGGTTTGAGGTAACCCGGATATTAAAGGGTATTTTATTTTATTTGGTTCAGACCATGGACCTTCATTAAATATGTTCTAATAAAATTGGCTGTGTCTGAAGGTATTAGTTTTTCCTATGCTTCACTGAAAGAAATGTTGATAAGACACTCAATCATATTTTTCAGGCGTTGCTTTCATTCCAGCCAGTATCTCTTATCTGATTGGAACAAATGTTTTTGGGAGACTTGCACACAAAATGGGAAGGTAGGCTAAGTTTGAACTCTGAATTCACATTTTCTAAATGCTTGGTGTTTCTTAATTCTTAGTGAAAACATCCTGATGCATTCATAATAATAAGTAATTTTATTTTAAAGCCGTATAGTGCTGTTAGCTATCATGTATTACTTCAGGAAAATACATTTGGTTTCTGTGCTTCTGGATGACTAAAAGATACTGTTTCTCTTTTCATAGGTGGTTTTGTGCCCTAATTGGGATGGTAATAGTGGGAATAAGCATTTTGTGTGTGAGTAAAAGTTGTTACTGCAAAAAATTCAATTTTGTTCTGTTTTGTTCTTTTGTTGTGTGTAACAGTGAAGTTAGTCAGGTCTAAATACAGGTAGTTCTTGACTTATGATCACATCTGAGCCATTCCATTCTAAGTGAGACTGTTGTTAAATGAGTTTTGTTGTTCACTTAATAACACATTTGTTAAATAAATCTGGCTTCCCCCTTGACTTTGCTTGTCAGAAGGTCACAAAAGATGATCACATGACCCCAGGACACTGCAACCATCATAAATATAGTCAGTTGCCAAGCAGTTGAATTTTAATCACGTGACTATGGGGATACTGCAACGGTGACAAATGTGAAAAATCGTCATAAGTCACTTTTTTCAATGCCATTGTAACTTCAAATGGTCACTAAATGAAATGTTGTAAGTTGAGGACTACTTGTAGCTCATTAAAATTGGGGGGAGGGGCAGCTTGAAAATGTGTGTTTAACTTAGCTTCTTACTTTCATGTATTATTGAACAAACTGTAGCAGCTCAGTTCTCACATTTTATAAGCTGTAAAATTGTGGTTTAAAAATTATTGTTATGGTTTTTTTTAAAGAAACTGGAATATTTCCCCCTAATATACATAACAATTATGCACTTGAATAAATTGTCCAATATTTTTCCAATGTAGATCCTCTAGCACTCATTTTTCCTGTGTATATTTTCCTAGTGCACATTTTTAAAATGTACATTCCTGGCTGTAAACCCATTTAAATATATAATCTTTAAAATATATAAATACTGCTATTTGCACGTAATATTCATTACTATATCTTTTCTGTCATGCATTTTTTTATCTGGACAAACAAATAATTACAGCATTTCCAGTGAAATATTCTTTTACATCTCAAATTGCAGCCACTTAGTTCTCTTACCCTTCATTCAGGAGAAAACTAATTATAAAAAATGAGCTATGCCCTCTTGATTCTATTATTCTTTTAATTTGTGTCAGCAACACTTAGAAATCTTGCCTTCATTAACATTTTTAATTTGCATTTTTCTGAGCCTTAGTGTTTCCCTAACTTTTAATGTAATGCTACCAATTTTTAAAATGATGTTGCTTTCTCATGTATAAACACAAACAGTTAGACTTAAATTCTATTGAATAAATTCCATTTATTCATACTCCAGTTCTCATAGCTGAAGACTTTGTATGTGTAACTGGCATCACTAAAATCTGTGCACTGTCTTTAAAACTAAAACATTATCCACATACTATTTGAATCTTATATCAAACATAGGTGTACATCAGTAATGGGTTCCTACCGGTGCGCTCTTGGCTATCCGTCGCCGCCGAGCCGAAGAAGCTGGCGGCGTTTGCAGTGCGGGGCTTCCCCCGCCTGCTTTCCCGGGATGCTGGGACGCCGCCATTTGCGTTCTTCTGCCCTCTGCGCAAGCAGCGCTTGCGCAGAGGGCAGAAGAACGCAAATGGCGGCATCCCGGCGTCCCGGGAAAGCGGGCGGGGGAAGCCCCGCACCGCGAACGCCGCCAGCTTCTTCGGCTCGGCGGCGACGGATAGCCAAGAGCGCACCGGTAGGAACCCACTACTGGTGTACATTTAATCTTAATAAATTTAATGCAGGGGTCTAGGAAGTATGTCCCACCCCTTTGCTTTTTGGGGCTCTACCAAGTAGGTGGTGCCAAAAAGTTGCCTTTGGAAATGTTAAGAGGCATGTGCCACGCAAAACTAGTATAGTCCTCAAGCTGATGGAAATTGTCTGCTCATCTAATGAAAAACATTGATACTTCATTTTGTTTCTTTTACTTCCAGGTACCATTTGCTAAAAACATATATGGACTCATAGTACCAACTTTTGGAGTTGGCTTTGCCATTGGTAAGGAAAAAAATGGCTGAACATTTGGTTTAGAGAGTGTTTCTCAACCCTGGCCACTTGAAGCTGTGTGGACTTCAACTCCCAGGATTCACCAACCAGCATTCTGGGAGTAGAAGTCCACATAGCTTCAAGTGGGTAAGGTTGAGAAACACTGATTTAGAGGATATTGCAATGCTACATTCTGTTATTTGATGTGTTACATAGAATATTCTCTTTTAGATAATGATCAGTAGAGCAATGTAAATTATATGATGTAGATTCTGATTTCTATCACAATTACCTTCAATGAATTTGAAAGGGGACAATATTTTCCTGTGAAGAGATGCATCCAACTTTTCATATGCACAATGCTGTGAAAGAAGGGGAGGTACTTGAGATACATCCTATGTTTTGGTTGGACAGTGGTAGAAGCGGTAACATAGAAAATACTGTATTTTTCGCACTATAAGATGCACCAGACCATAAGATGCACATTAGCTTTAGAGGAGGAAAACAAGAAAAAAAATATGTCTCTGCCACCCAGCATCCATCTGATATTCATCTGGCTAGTGTCCTTGCAACAAACAGCAAACAGCCTTGGTCAGCTTCAGCACGTTATCGCAGCCCCAGCACGTGGCTTGTCAGGGCTCCGCTCCACACCCACTCCGCACCCACTACCAGTCAACTGAGCTGAGCTGCCGCCGCTGAGGAACACTGAAGCCTTTGCTGCCAAGCAGCTGATTGGCGGTTGGATCAGCCTCCTGGAATACCACCGATCAGCTGCGGGGATCGCTGCTGCCTATCACCGCCGTTGCCGCCTATCGCTGCCACCTATCGCCGCCGCCTATTGCTGCTGATCGCCACCGATTGCCACCACCAATAGCCACCACCACCAATTGCCATCGCCGATAGCCACCACCACTGATAGCCGCCACAGCCGATAGCCGCCACAGCCGATAGCTGCCACAGCCGATAGCCGCCGTTGCTGATAGCCGCTGCCATTTGGCAGTGGCGATTGGCGATAATTGGCAATGGCGGCAGCAAACGGCGGTGATAGGCGGCAGCGATCCCCACTGCCTAGAACAGTTGATCGGTGGTATTCCAGGAGGCAGATCCAACCGCCAATCAGCTGCTCAGCAGTGAAGGCTGCAGGGTTCCCTGGCGGTGGCGAACAGCAGCAGCGGCGACACCAATCCCCCTGTACCCGCTGCAATATTCGCTCTATAAGAAGCACAGACATTTCCACCCACTTTTTTTGGTGGGGAGGGGGAAGTACATCTTATAGTGTGAAAAATACAGTAGCTCATCTGGATTTATGGGATTGGTTCATGATCCCAGATAGACTACTTTATATTTCAGATTTTAATTAAGTTGCAACATGTGGCATCAATTAATAATTTAGATATCCTGCCTGCCTGGACTCTGAATTCAAGAGATGCATGTATATTTTGAAATACGATGGCTTTAACATAAAGAACTTTATCACATTCTGATTACTAACAACAATTAGTAACAGTTAAGAGTCCAACATTCTAAAAAAATCGTATATAGCAATATACATTAGCCATTGTAAATACTTGGAAACTTGTGGCTTGGCCATTGTTTCTGAAAACATACACATTAAAAACATTGCCAATAGAGTTAATTAGTGTTCATAGTAGGAAAAGATAATGCTTTACTGCTGCTTCCTTTCAAAAAGCAAATATTTTACAATCTACAAAAGAAGTACAGTCAGCAGTGATTATCAGTACATAAGACAAATAAGAAAACCTATTCTGTCTCAATACAATGTTGGTAGACTAGGCTGCCAGCAAGAAAATTAAACATATTGTATCAGAAGAGATATGACAGATGGTACAATAATTAGATATACATATGTCATTGTATAGAATATAAAGAGTCTTTACGGGATAGAGAACATGTACAATATTTTGACATTAGTAAGTAGCATTGATTATATTCTAATAAATTACCTTTAGTTACAGCAAAAGTAGCTCATGGATAACTAATTCTAGCATATAATTTATCAGTTTTAAATTTAGTCAAAGGTCCCATTTTTTATATACTACCACAAGTTAGCAGAACGTATTTTGTGAACATTTTGCCAATAAACATAGAAAGGACTAAACATTTTTGATGATCTTTCACAGAAATTTCCTTGCCTTTCATATACAGGCTTTTGCAGATGAAGGTGAATGTTTCTTTATATTAGTACCAGCTTTATCAGTAGCAGGACTTTTCTTGTTTTGAAATGCTGTATTTATATATTATGGCAGAAGGTTTGATTAATTTCTAGCAGCCCAAGTATAATAGCTACAGAGATGAATATCTCTTCTATTGGCTTGATGTGTCTGTCTACCTGCCCAGCCAAATCTATAAGGAGATTTAAGGAAAGTTTATGGCAAGATAAAACTGTACATTAGTAGAATACATTAAGATGCTGAATAAAATAGTTCAGCTGAAGATAATATAGTTGTATTAAGACAACTTGTATTAAGACAATTTAAATTTTGCATTGTAGCAGGATACATAATGATATGAAATCTAAACTTATATGTTTAGTGCTCAAATATACACTGTTGAACTTTGATATTGGAATAATAAGGTAGATGGTGGATTATTAAAAAGTTTTCCTAATTTCAGATCTGAAATATCATAGCCAATTAGGATTAATCAGGTTAACCCTAATCCTAACCCATTGATTTTATACCTGATACCATAACAAAGTTTATAAGGCCAGGATTATGCTTTTATAGGCTAGGCAGAATTGAGTTGTTCCTCTCTGTGAAAAGTAATCCCAATTTAGAAGGGCAAACACATGCATAATAAAGCAAATGTGACATTTGAAGCAACATTTCTTATTAAGATCTTACAAAAAAAAATTGATGTAATTGTTCCAGTTCTGGTGAACAAAGCACAACCTATTTCAAATTTTGATTGCATTGTGTTGAAAGGAATATGATTTTGTTATTGTTGAAATGCCTCTTGGTTTAAAAATTCTGTAGCAAATTCAGTAAAACTGGGCACTGTGACTTGTCCACATACATACTTCCTTCAGAAATTATTTCCAACCATTTTGTATGTAGATATTTGGAGAGAAATTGGAGATCCTGATTAAAATACTTTCTCTCTCTGTTATTATCAGGGATGGTGGATTCTTCACTGATGCCTATTATGGGTTACCTTGTTGATCTGCGCCATGTTTCTGTCTATGGGAGCGTTTATGCAATTGCAGATGTTGCCTTTTGTATGGGTTTTGCTTTAGGTAAGGACTTAATCTGTTTATTTGAAATGCACTTAACATTAAAACACTGTTGCAGAAGATATTTGCACTAACCCTCCCACCTCCATAAATCCATCTCCCAGGATTTTTTGTGGGGGGAGGTTGCAATTGAAAGCTATTTCATTTCCAGATGAAGAGATGCTTAAAGCTTATTCTAGGGCTTACCCAAGCCTTTCTTCTTGCCTTTGCTACTGCAGAATGCTAGGAAACCATGCTATCTATTTTTAGTCATTGGGAGAAGTCCCAAGGCCTACATGAAAGTCAAGAGGGGCACTCTGGGGCCTTCAGATCTCCACTTATGCTGTTTAAACTTTCTGAAAAAAAGCTACAGAAAAATAGCCTGATAGCAAAAATGATGGGTTAGGGGCGAGAACAAGCTGATTTCCCTTTTTCACTCTTAAATTTCTTGAAATTTGAGAACTATGGCAATGAAGCAAGGACATTATACTAAGCAATTCAATAGGCAGCCATCAGAACATTTAGTATAATGTTCACATTTTAAATATCTAATCATGCTTTCAGAGTATCCTGCCTATCAATACACCTTATGAGCAAATGTGTTGGTGCACATTGTCAATCATTCCTGTTCAGGTCCTCTTTCTGTTCAGAGTGACTAAACTATGGAACCAATCTATGGCTTGTTTATCTTTATACACCAACTGGGATCTTGTGGCATTCCCAAACAAGCCTGGATTCAGTTTGCAGCATGATAGATGAAACTTGTCATCCAGGTTTGTACATAATGCCAGTTAAATAGAAACATAGGTAACTGCCTTATCATTTTTGTAGGAGCCAATTGAGACCAGTCAGGCAGTTTGAATCGGCCTACTTGTCTACTCTTTGACTTAGACATGAAGTGGCCCAATGTTTTAGATCATGTCTTATTTTTTTCTTATTGATGGTGCTCAGATTTTTCTTTTGGTTACACAATTTGTATTTCTAAAGGTCCATCTGTTGGTGGTGCTATTGCAAAGTCAATTGGATTTCCATGGCTCATGAGAATTATAGGAATTGTTGATGTCCTCTTTGCTCCCCTGTGTTTGTTTCTACGCAGTCCACCTGCCAAGGAAGAAAAAATGGTAAGCACAGAGCTGTTTCTTGTTCTTCTCCGGAGTCAACATAGAACAATTTTGTAGCATGTCTTCCATGGCTACATTTTGTGCAACAAAATAATCATGACTGCTTTTAAATACATTAACAAAGGTGTCCTGTCATTTACTTTTCTCTAAAATATATCTTTAATTAGGAGACTGTTGAGTTGTAGTCCTGCCTTAGGCATGAAAGCTGGCTGGATTACTTTTGACAGGCCACTCTCAGCCCAATCCACCTCATAGGCTTTTTGCTGTGGGAAAAATGGGAGGGAGAAGGAGTTTTAGGTATGTCCGTCACCTTAAGTTATTTGAATGAAAGCAGGATAAAAAGCTAATACATACTAACTAACTAAAGAATAATGTTATTCTGCGAGTTATCTGGATAATTCCACACTAGAGATAGCTGTCTTCTGTATTTTCAACTGCTGATCCCTGGTAGTTTAGACTCATATTTAGATATCAGCATGTTATCCAGATAGCTAAAATAGTATCTTAAGTTAAGATACATTTTTAAAATTATAGATAAAACTACTTTTTAGTTCCAGCTTTAGTTTGGATTAATTCACAAACCATTGGATTAATCTGTTTTGTATTATTGTATTTAGCGAACAGGACAGCTACCTTAAGTGTTTTATATTTAAAGCTAAATACTAGTTAGGGTAGTATAAAACAGGCAAATAGCTGTGGCTAGGGGGGCTTTTGCACAGGTTCGCCTGGTGCACCAATTGCGACCATACTTGGAGAAGGAGACTCTACTCACAGTAGTCCAATCGGGAGGTGACACCTCCCGATTGGACTACTGTAATGCGCTCTACATGGGGCTACCCTTGAAGAGTATTCGGAGATTACAATTGGTGCAAAATGCGGCTGCGCGTGCTGTGGTGGGTGTTTCAAGATACGCCCACGTAACAGCCATACTCCACCAGTTGCATTGGCTGCCCATTGGTCTCCGGGTACAATTCAAGGTGTTGATCATCATCTTTAAAGCCCTACATGGCTTAGGACCAGGTTACCTCCGGGACCGCATGCTACCTCATACTTCCCTTCGACCGGTCAGGTCCCACAGAGTGGGTCTCCTCCAGGTCCCATCAGCCAAACAATGCCGACTGGCGGGGCCTAGGGGGAGGGCCTTCTCTGTAGGGGCCCCTGTTCTCTGGAACCAACTTCCCCCAGAGATCTGAATCATCCCCACCTTGCTGGCCTTCCGAAAAGCCATTAAGACATGGCTCTTCCTGCAGGCAGGCTTCTGAGACAATTTTACATCTGAGGTCTCCCCCATGTATGCATGATGTTGTGTGTCTTTTTAAAACTTTTTTAAAAATTGTTTTTAATGATTTTATTGTTTGGTGTTCTTTAAAATGCTGTACGCTGCGCTGAGTCCTTAGGGAGTAGGGCGGCATAGAAGAATTCCCAAATAAATAAATAAATAAATAAATAGATTAAACTTTTGAAAATTAATCCTATGTGCTATATACCTAAGTGATAACTAATTTTGAAATCTTCTGTTGTTACACAAAACAATGCAATGCTTTGGTAATATAATAATAGTTATGTTCTTTTGTAGGCAATACTTATGGATCAAAACTGTCATTCTAAAACTAAAATGTATACCCAGAACAGCATCCAACCAGATCCATTAGATGATGATGATTAAGAATGTGAGAGTGATGAATAATATTTAAAAGCTGGTATTGGCAATTCAATGATCCATCTCATCAAAAAGTTTTAATTGTACTGCTCTTTTAATTGTGAACTTGTAAAACAAAATGAAACCAAAGGTATAGTTATTTATTGCCCTTGATCAAGATTACCCATTGCCTTATGAAAAATATATATATTAGAAGATTCTGTTGTTAAAACTCGGTGTTTAACATTATACATTTTGTAAATGTATACATCTCCATCTAGATCCAATATTAATTCAAACGTTTCCCTTATTATACATTTTCATTTAATTCATTGCAGCAATGAGTGCCTGAAACTAGCAATTATAAATTACCAGATTGTCTATTTAAAGATATTTATATAATACTTTGCACTTTTCAAATTAACTTTACTTCAAACTATTCTTACACTTAACCTAATTCAGAATGATATAGAGTGAACAAAACTTTATATGGCTGATAGAGAATCAATTTCTTTGCAAAACTATGTGGCATTTGGGAAAGAGAAGTTTGATATACAGTATTTAATAGGTTCATCTTAATTTTGCATTGCTACTAATAACATTCCACTGAACATTATTTTTTAATCTCATTTAATTTGCCCAAATCTGGTGTCCTATCCTCATATAAACATTGTCTACTGCATTATCTAAATATGTAAACTTCAAATAGCTTTGTAATAGCTTCAAATGACCACTCATCACATTCAAAATTGTACAGAAAGAAAAAGTTAAGCTGTATGATTCCTGCTTATGTAAGTTTGAAGTAGGGTGTGTATGAGGTTGAGACAAGCCCCAGATCCCCAGTTGAAATGTGATAATTCAGTACAGATTTGTTATTTCCCTGGGATGGAGAGTCAAGCCTTGATCTGGAGCTTCAACATGCTGCAATGATGATGCAGGAGGCCTTTTTGTCATTTACATGAAAGGAATTGTTGTTTTCATGATCCTGGACTGTAGGACCCAATTATAGCTTCGGGAAGTCTGAAGGAGTACCTTTAGTTATATCACATATTCTATGAGCTGTGCCTCGCTGTTATTCAGTCTTTCATCCTAGGCTGCTGCATGGTTTATGGTTTAATATTTTCTTCATGTCAAGTACCTGACCTAGCCAATTTCCAAGCAATGAACCTCTCCATATAAAAAAGAAAATTATTTACAAGATGTTCTTTGATTTATATTCCCTACCTATTCAAAATTCAATTTGAACGATTCTTTCCAAGAAAGCTACTGATGCTACTAATTTGAACATGTCATAAAACAACATCTAGTACTGGGACATTAAAAAAAATAAAGAAATTAAATTTTCAAGGAACATAGCCCCAAAATTTTTATACCAATTTCTGTAAAGTTAGATGTGCTTTATCTCTTCATGAAACATTTTAGTTTTTCTGCTGTTTTCCCATTTAATGAAGAAACAAGACTGATAACTAATCCAATTTTTCTCATATTAGTCTAGAGTTGTTTTTTTTACCCCAAATCTTGATTCAGATCCAAAGATAAAAATGGAATGGCTATAGCAGATCAGCCTGTTTATTAGGTCAAGATGAATCCTCATGTTGCATTATTAATCTCTGCGTACTTCTGGATAAATCTGTTCTAATATGTGCCTATTTAAACTAGAAACAAAACTATCAGCACTTCAACTCCCACGTGAGACTTTCTTTGTAAAAATACTATTTGGTTATTAAAAAGGAAGACCAGGCAGGTATATTCCCTAGTAAGTAAAGTATCTGGCAGACACTTCATGTTAAAAGTTTTATTTTTCTAGTTTGTTTTGTTTTTGCAAATTACAAAATTATAGGACACACCTGCCTTTTAATGTTACCAGACTTTTAGGTGTCTGGGTAAAATGAAATTCATACCAAGTCTATTCACGGACTTTGCTTGTAACTATCCTTTGGACATCAGCAGATGGAAATTTATTAACACCTTTCCTTGAGTGAGAGTCTGCAACATATTGTGCTTTTGAAGAATATGCAAAGCGGGATTAGAGATTTCAAGACTGACTAGCTTGACAAATGGGAGGCAGGTAACATTCTGGTTCTTAATACATAATGGTCTATATTGCAACCTATCAACTCCTGTAACAGTGTTCTCTCAGTGTTGAAATGAGCCCACGGGTTATGGCCTTAGTTGTGAAAATAAAAAAACCAACAAATGTTAGACCATGTAAGTATCAAACATTTATGTAGTGTGGTACGCATAACACCCTGTTTGTAAACTTGATCTCTTGTGCCTTTTCTAATGTATCAGCAGATGGTTTGTATTTGAAACAAGACACTTTCTATAGTTTTGTAAAACGTGTGTTTATGTGTCATTTCCATGTATAAAACATATATTTTGGTCAAGTTTTGGAAATGCTTTAGATGAATTGTTACTGTTCTGTTATACAGAAAATAAGAATGGAATGTTATTTTGTGAAAGAAATAAAAGACAACAATGTGGTATTTCACTGCTGTTAATGTGCCAATTAGTCCAGAAAGGTAAGACACCAAGTTTTCATCTCCTTTCTCCACTGCTATGACAGTTCTCAAAACGACTGTGCTGAATTTCAGAGAAAATGCTTTAAATCCACAGTTGTTGACTCCTGTGAACTGTGGTGTAAAGAAAACAGTCTTTTAAAATTGTTCTATACATTGAAAACAGCTGCCCTCGTATAAGGATTCAAAAAACTTATCTTATATGACAAAACAGGTATCTCTGTGTCTATATACAGGTATGTACTGTATATGCAAGGGAAAGAAGGGTATGGAAAGAGAGGCACTTGATGATTCCTTTAATCTCTCACTGATTTGCAGATTTCTCCCTTTAAACTCAAATGTTGGGCAGATGAAGAAATGCTCTGTATCCACAACTCTTCAACAGATTCCCTAAATTATGGGTAGGAAGTTTTAAACAACAAAGCCCCACTGTGAAAGATAGGAGAGTGTCAGACATTATTCTTCCCTCATGGTTGTCCTTCTTATGGCAGCACAATAGACAATAAGCACTGCTGGAGATTTCTGGATCAGAACATTCTGGGACAGATTTGAATTACTCAGTTTTCCTCCTCTTACTATAAACATTGCTACTGGATAATAAACTAATAGGCTGAGGTGCTATTGCAATTATTCTACTCCATTTTATTTTTGGCACATGACTGTAAGAATCTAATCATTTTCAAATCAACAAATTGTACCACATTTATTTTAGTGATACCTTTATTACAGAGAAAAGTATTTACCTCAATCTGCATTTGGCTTCAATGCAGCATATTATTTCAAAAGTTACCTTGCATATCTAAATGTATTGTGCTGAATTTACTAATTCCTCTACATTTTTATTTATATTTATCTACTTACTGGTATTCTGGTTTTTCTTGTAGATTTTTCAAAACAGATAATTGATTTTCCTGATCTCTTTTTCATATTTTTTTAAAATATAATTTTTTTCACTCTAATAAGTATGTTAGGTAACATGTTTTCAGATAATGCTTATCTGTGAAAAGTCATACTGATCTTAGAGAATAACAAGCATTCAGAACGGCTTCTATGAGATTGTGATAATGATATTGAATATAATCCCTAGTAGTATATTTAGTCTTAGATTGCTATAACCTCAAGGAGTTGCAACACACAGTATGTTTTAAGAATTCTGTTATTAGAAGTTTAATATGAAAATGATTATGAAAACACAAAAAACCCTACTGCACATACTTTGTAAATAAATTTAATCTTCTCAAGAAGTTTATGATTTTAAGTTCCTCAGATTAATCAAGAATTTATCAATCAAAGAATAAGTACTTCTGTAGCAGAAAGTACTGCAAATGTAGAGAAGCTCCTTAGAAAATGTGTTATTAGAAAGAAGGTCATGTACCTCTTGTATGTAACTGGGCAATCTCATTCTCTATTTCGTCCATTGGCCTTTTACCAATGTGGAGTCTTTACCAATGCAATTCCCTGATTACAGACAAAGCTAGCTGACTCTGATGAGAATTGAAATAAAAAACATTGGGCAGGAATTAGGATGGGAAAGGGTCTATAGAAGTTTCCATTGTGGGGGGTTCCTAACTCTACCTAGGTCTATGAAAGAACGACTGTAGCATCATTACAGATACACAGGCCTTTTATCTATAACCTTTCCACCATAGTTTCACTGAATACAGAAACGCTGAAAACATAGGAAGCCATTGTTCTAGAAAATAGCATAGCATGGAATAAATAAAGAGAAACCTTTAGTTATGTGCCAAAATATTCTTTAAATATTTAACCGCTTATAACAAAGAAACAGAATTTATTTAAAAACTTTTATTAAAGCTTGTTTTCATGATAAAATCATCTGACAATCATCTCAGGCAGATTTCCATAAATATATGCTAGTGTCAAGTAATAATATACCACCACATCAAGATACTCTTGCATCCAGTGGTATTTATTATTTTCAGCTGTGTATAGTAAAGCAGAGAAGCAAAAGATATAAAAGGAATGTATCAATAGTTCTTCTTAAAAACAGTATTTATTATAATTCTATGCTTTATATGTTTTCCTTGATGCTACCATACTATTATTTTGCTGCCATTCTCACGCAACAGTTAGAATATTGCACTATATTTATTTTACATTATACAATCATCATAGTAGAGTACTGATACCCAACTTTTCATGCCTCTTTCATAAACAGGTAACTATTATATGATGTTAGCTTAGCAAACCTAGTATCTGTAGTATTTCTGTCATTGTATTCTCATCTGCAAGTTAGTATCTGGACAGAAACTAAAGGGAAATGTCCTAGTTTATGCAAACTTCTGAAAGATTTTTGAAAGATAATATTCTTTAAATATAGTATTGATTGAATATTATTGGTTCATTTGGGAAAACTTAAATTTGTTTTACCTTCTCAAAAAATATGGATTATGTTAATTTGGCAACTGTTCAGTTGAACCATTTTTTTAAATTGTAAGGGCAAGTTGTAAAGTTAAAAATGTTAGGATATTGTTCACTCCCATTATAACAGCAAAAAAATTCTATGCAGTAGCATAAGTGGTTGCTTGTTAGTCAAGTAGGAGTAATGCAGAATGCTATCTTTTTATTTAGTTTTACAAAATTATTTTATAACACAATGCCAAAAATGATAATTAAGCACATAAAAACAAAATATTAAGTAATATGGGTGTGAAATACCAAGATAACTTTAACTAACAATCCTCATCTCAGATGTTGATATTTTTTCCCCAGAAATGAGGCCAAAGTTTATTTTAGTGTTGCTGGAATCAGGATTCAATGGGTGGGTGAGGGCTACAGGGGGAGTCTTAAGTTGCTGAGTATGTCATTTATTTATTTTTTGTCACCAGAACCACCAGATAATAAATCAAACTAGTGTTAATTTTTAAAACCCTTTTACATATTAATTCGTAATATTTAGATTCTTTCCAAAAATAAAACTCATAAGGTTACCATTAAATTTTCTCATGGGCACTTAACATTATTACATCATAGAAGAGTATGCTTTATGAAGCTTCCATCTAGTTACAGGAACAAAAAAAAAAACCTGTGGCACATTCTCAATACATTTCTACAAAACATTGGTATAGCATGTGTATAGGCAAAAAGAATGCCTATGAATGTTTCTGAGCAGTGAAATTAGAACCCGATGACCATTGTTTCAGTGATATGTGCTTTAAAGGTTTTTCCTGCTAAAGACTCTAATAAATTCACAGAAGGAAAGAGTAAAATGTAAATTGCCTTTTCAAAAAAACCAGACTTCTCTGGGAAAGAAAATCAGAGAAATCAGACATTGGAATACTAATGTTACCAAATAATTGAAAATAAAGGCATGTTATCTATAATGCATCATTGGCAAAAAAATATATCTGAAAATTACAATCCCCTTTCCAAAATATACTGAATAAGCAAATAGCAAAGTATAACACAATTTTTCAAAACTGGCCCCTCAGCAGCTGCTACAGTAGTTCTAATTCGAGCACAAAATAAAAATGCGAAGTTTTAAAACTGAACAATGAAAGGAACAAAAATGAGAACTGTGCAAAGCATTTCAGGAAGTGTGTTGATGTGAGCAAAGGGCTCTTTCTTGAAAGAGAGAGGCAGCCGTGCCCTTCAGAAGACAACATTTCCATTGAGATTGCCAGAAAGCAGGCTATGTGTGAACACGTCTGTGGAGATGACTGGTGAAAGCCCTCAAAAGAGGTGTTAGGTCTCATGGAGGAAGTGGCTGCTTCACTCATTCCAACAAAGCATTAGTCTGAATGCTTTTTTTTTTTTTGCAATTTACCCTGATATATTTTAGAAATACGTTTTAGAAAAAAGTTCAAATAAATTAAAAATCATCTAGTATAAAGTCCCAAAATGTTATTTAAACATAACATGGTTCAACAAAATAAAACCATATTGTACCTGGAAATAAAAGCCATTTCCTTACATGGGTTTGAAAATAATGGAGAAGCAGCTTGTATATATTATCTCAGTGTTTAATTACAATTTTGAAATCTGATGTAGTTTGATTAAGTGCAAAGTGTTTCCCAGTTTATCATTTGCAAGACCAACTGTGCAATATCAGTCTACAGATGCATTCTGGGATTCAAGTCTCTCTTCTTCTTTGAGTAGGGTTTCAAGTACTGGTGCCATTACTAACACAGCCTCATCTTCATTATCTGTTTCTTCCACGAAGTTGTTGTCCTCTTCATCTTTATCTTCTTTTCTAGATCCAAGTTCTAAAGCAGTATTTTCTAAAGCTTCTATATCTTCAATGCCCGCTTTATAATGGATCATAAGGAGCGTCAGGGCTTGCAACCTTTCGCCCGATTTAGCCAGATCAGCAGTCAATAGCCTTTTTTTCCTTGCATCCGTTGCTTCTTTCTTTTCTCTAATTAAGGAATTGTTGCTCTCCAGTTCCTGGTCTATTTCATATTGAAGTTTTTCTAACATAATCTCTAATTTCTGGATTCTTTCTTCTGTAGGTAAACTTCTATAAAGGTCTCGGCCAATTTCTTTCACTGCAATGAAAACACTGTCATCAAGTCCTCCTTCCTTCCTTGCTAATTTAATCCCCGGAGTGGTTACTTGCTTGGAAGGACTACTAGGGCCACCGGTATCTGTATCACTACCTTCATTATCAGAAGGATGTGGCGTCTGCTTTGGTGAAGGTTCTACTACTTCAGGTCCTTGCTCATTAATACGAACTTTAGGAACTTGACGGAGGTTTAAGAATCGGCTGCTTGTATTAAGGAGGTGTCTTGTTAGTCCCGTTGCTTTATTTGCAGTTTTCAATTCTGAATCTACACGAGGTCCTGGTGTGGACTGAGAATCTTGGTTTTCAAATTTAAAAGGGGGTAAAACTCGTTCAAGTCGTCTTGTGGCTCCTAAACAGAAGGGAGCATCTGTCAGACACTTTTCTTGACATTTTTTGTGGCAAACATACGCACAAACAACACACTGTGAGGCTGCTTTTGTCCAAACTTTCTTTTTGCAGTAGTCACACCAAGTTGGATTTTGAAACTGAGTATCTTGGAAATTATGCCTATTTTCAGTATAAGTAATTTGTCCGAAGTAAGAATCCTCTTTTGAAAGAACAGGAGCTGCTGCTTCTTCTGAAATATTTTCTTTCTCTTTTTCCAACAGAAAACTTGAGTCTTCAGGCTCACCCTCTTTTAAATATTTAAAATGTACAGTGACATCACCATAACAAAACTTTTCATTGAAACCTTTGTGTGAGATCAAACTACGCAATGCTGTTCTAGTTACTGCAGCTGTAGGTGCTGGAGGATTTAGTCGAAACTGCCTAATGAATTCCATGGAGGCTGTAGCTATGCAATCTAAAGCTACATCTTCAAGTTTTACACTTTCATATCCCAAACAAACCAGCCCACCTACTTTGAAAGGGTCTCTACACCAAACACCAATATTTAGGTAGGTGTGTTCTTTTCCTACTTCAAATATGTAGGAAGAGCCTTTTGTCCTTGCCCATTTACCTGCTCGATTACGGTAAGGAATTTCTGGTGATTCCCATGAATTATGGTTTTCTACTGCTTTAGCATTCAGTGAACAATGTGAATTCTCCGATATGTCTTTATGTAGTTCTGGTTTGCTTGTAACAGATTTATTGACAGGTGCTTTAATATTCTGTTGAGATTCTGTACTTTCTTTTAATGATTCTGATTTATTTGTAATTGTTTTAAAACTCTGTGAAATTTCTGAAGACTCCTTAGCAATTGGTTTGGATCCTGTAGATTCTTCTCCTAGATCAATAATTCTGATTACCTTTTCTGGACCCTTATCTCCATTATTGGCAGGAAGAGGGACCTTGTCCATTTTCTCAGATGATAAGTCGCCAGTTTCTAATTTATTTTGAACTTCACTAGAAACTGCTGACACTTTAATCTGTGGTCTGGGTGGTACAGGTGGTTTGGTTACATTTAACTGTGGCTGTTTGTTTGTCTGTTGACTTATATCCAAGTTCTCAGTAGTTTTGTGTATTGCTGGTCTGGATGTCTCTTTGAAAAGTACCCTTGCAGATGCCTGATAACTTCCTAGATGTAACTTGCGATTTAATACTGGAGATAGCGTTCCAGGTGGTTTACCAGCAAGTGAAACTGGTATGTGCTTGGGACTAGTTGAAGAATCATCTTTGAATTCACTTGACGTTATTGCATTTGCCAAGTCTTCAAATTCTATATCTAATTCTTTATTATCTATTTCATTCAGCAAATATTCATCTGAAAATGTTGACTCTTCCAACTGAGAAAGATGATCTTGGGCTAATGTCTGCTGACTATAGCCAACCGGTCTCTCATAATATATGGTGACTCTTTCGCCGGCCTGTTTGATAAGTTTTAACACTTGTCCTGTTGATGTAATCCTGACTCCTATTAAAAAACAGAGAGGAAAACAATAATGATTAATATTTGCTGAAGTAACTGATAAATACCTAAACTGAGAATGATACCTAGTCAAGGAGAAGCCATGCAGTCCCTTTCCCTTCCATACATAAATTGGGACTGTCTTATCCATTAATTCTTCATCAATGTTATTAATACAGGTAGTAATGTAAATAGGAAGTAAAGCAATTACCATTTGCATTGTAACAACAAAGAAACCCTATTTACACTAAGACTGTTGATGGAGGGAGAGCCGGTATTGGTGTAGTGGTTAAGGCACCAGGCTAGAAACTGGGAGATATGTGTTCTAGTTACCTCAGGCACAAAGCTAAATGAGTAACTTTGGGCCAGTCACTCATTCTCAGCCTTAGTAAGGAGGCAATGGCAAACGGTTTCCAAAAATGTTGCCAAGAAAAATGCAGGAATTTGTCCAGGCAGTTGCCAGGAGTTCTGACTGGAAAGCACAAAGCAAACCAATCAGCTGACTGAGGGGTAAATAATAATGACAATAATAATCATCATAGTCCCAAGGTTACAACAGATGCAATGTACTAGGAAAGGAAGAAGCAGGGAGATCTTCCTTCCAACCCCAGAACTCACAGGCTGACTCTGGGACAGTCACTTTCCCTTACCCCATTTTATCTCCCAAGGCGATAAAGAGAAAAGGACAGATGAAAAATGCAACCCATACATAAAATGTATCACTTTTTAAGAAAACACACACAATATTAACACAAGACAACACTGTTCAACAGATAATAAAGGTTTAGAGAATTAAAACTTCTTATTTACTATTCTCCACACAAACATCACATATAGTGATCTCTTCTGTACCAAGAACAATCTTACATAAAGAGTTACCTAGGCACTCAATTGTTTGTATCTCTTCTACTGAATGAAAACCATTTCCTCAACAGCTGCCAAGGTTGATACCAAATATTGATGTGAGTTTTTCTGAAATATTTATGTGCTTTCTATTCTCAAAACATAATGCCCCTTCAATGTTGAGAAAAATATATCTAAAACATAACAAGTATTTTTATTCTAAAAACTAACTAAAATGTAATTATGGCATGCAACTGAAAACAAGTTATGATGTTGTTTCATTAGGACACTATTGCCCTCAATATAATAAAACTTTTTATGATCCTGCTTGGTTGTGACTGATAAAGGATGGATGAAACTTTTTTTAATACATTCCCCATAATGTCACTTACCGTAATTTTTATACCTTCTGAGCACTTCCCCAATTACATACATCTTAGCAAATCTTATTAAGCTTAGTCCATGTAGTTTCACTGCATACCTCCGATAGATAATAGCCTGTCGCCCCTCTGAAGGTCAGCAGCAGCAGCAGCAGAATTTGGTGTAACAGTTTCAATAACAACGTGACCTGTTTCTCCTTCCTTAGCCTGTATTTGACGCAGAGTGAGTCCAATATTTGGTGAACTTCCTTTTATGAGTTCTGCCTGGGGGGGGATTAAAAATAATTTACACTGTTAATATTAGGGTCTATAATTCATAAAATTAAATGTTTTTCTGCTAGTATCTTGTGCAAAATTGTACTTGAGAGAGATAAAGGTATATACCATATAATTACTAGGTTTATAAAACACAGTACATTTCACAGGTCAATACTAATTATTTCAAACAGAATATTTATTATACGTTATATCTTATTATCCAAATAGTACTTAAAATGATCTTTTCTACCCAAATCGGACACTATTAATACAATATTTTTTCAAAAGTTATTTGAAGAATCTCTGTAATTTATAGCATTACCCCAACTTAGCAAGAAGACATGTAATGCATGACTTCAGCTAAACTAATTCATAATAAAAGAAACCAGAATTAAGAAAATTGTATAATCTTTATATTTTCTATTCCAAGAATCCAAAATTATTCACTTTCTCTGATATAAAAATAAACATTTTTAATATGTCAGTATGCTTTATAAATGCAACCTGAAATTGGGAAAAGTTAATACCGTTACCTAAATAACTGGCCTATAGGATAATTTTGTGTTATGTTAATTATTCATTGTTTGTTCACCCCACCTTCATTCATATCTATTACATCTTTTCCTTTTCTCTAAGTTCCACAGGCATAAAGCATATCAATTCTCTTTCTTCTAAGAGCCGAGGTGGCGCAGTGGTTAAAAGCAGCACTGCAACCTACTTCAGCTGACTGCTAGTTCAGCAGTTCAGCTGTTCAAATCTCACCAGGCTCAAGGTTGACTCAGCCTTCCATCCTTCCGAGGTGGGTAAAATGAGGACCCAGATTGTTGGGGGCAATATGCTGAACTCTGTAAACCGCTTAGAGAGGGCTGTAAAGCACTATGAAGCGGTATATAAGTCTAAGTGCTATTGCTATTGCTATTCTTTTCGTTATTAATATATGCTCTACCATTTACTTCTCTTACATTCCAAGTTCCAATTTTCTACATACCACGATTGATAACAGATGACCCTGGAAAAATATATTACTGCAGCCCATCATGGTTTTGGGGGAAATTGAGGGTTTCAAACAATACTTTTTAGCAAGAGAGAAACAGACTAGCTTATCGATCATAGCTGTATCCATGTCAAAGATACTACTTTGCTATTAACAATAAATATAGTAGTGGTCTGTTCTGGAACATTATGGCCAGTGCGCCACAAGTATAATTAAAACTCAGTTTGATCCCAAACATACTCATACTACTCTTTGCAAACAAGAAACTCTACTTTGGAAGCAACCTTGTGAACCTGCAAGCTGTTGGTCATATCCAATAATTATAAGAAACATACAATATAATAATAGTTTTAGAATTCTCAAATCTTTGGAAATATTATCTTCTTACTGCTCTTCTGAAATCTTAATTATGCAATGAAACATTAATTCAGTCTTGCACTTTGAATCCAACTTTGGAATCATCATTAAATTCTCTCCATTTCAATCAAATTCCAGAAATTCTGAGTATCAAGTTGTTCACATTTCTAGCAGAAAGGGATTTCGATTACTCCCACTTAATGAAGATGCCATCACTTTTCTTCAGATATCATCTGTAATTTTTCCTGTGACTGCCCTCCCTAAAACCAAGTTTCATTAGAAAATAGAGTTCTTACAGAGACAACAAAACAGATATATTTTCACAACATACCACTCTCTTAATGATAACTACTTGCTCAGACCAGCTGTGTTTTGCTTGGAGCAGAACATCTCAAGCTTGAGATTGAACTATTATCTATCAGAATATGTCTATTCTGATAATGGTAAGTTCTGCTACAAAGGGACATCTAAGACAGACTTAATAATTTCTGTTTATTTATATATATTATTCTGAAACAATGCATTCTGTTAAATTTAAACAAATCACAGCAGTTGATTCAAGTCAACAGTGAATAAAAAGTTAAAAGTTAAAATAAATGTAGAAGATAGATGATTAACCTGACTAATAGCAGCTAAAATGAGCCACGGTAACGCAGTGGTAAGAATGCAGTACTGCAGGCTACTTCTGCTGACTGCCAGCTGCCTGCAATTTGGCAGTTCAAATCTCATCAGGTTGGCTCAGCCTTCCATCCTTCCAAGGTCGGTAAAATAAGGACCCAGATTGTTGGGGGCAATATGCTGACTCCGTAAACTACTTAGAGAGCAGGGGTGGGTTCTAACTTACCTCGCCGCCGGTTTGCTTCCTGCATGCGCAGGAACGAAAAATCCAAAAAAGTTCCAAAAAAAGAGAAGAAGCCAAAAACAAGATGGCAATGCATGCACAGTGCCGGGTACTTGGCTTCTGCATATGCGCAGAAGAAAAAAAACCGGGAAAAATTCAAAAAATAATAAGATGGCGGCGTCCACGGACTGGCACCGACAGAACCAGTTCCGTGATGTCACCAGCGGCTTGCTACTGGTTCTATAGAACTTGTGCAAACCAGGAGGAACCCACCTCTGTTAGAGAGGGCTGTAAAGCACTGTAAAGTGGTATATAAGTCTAAGTGCTATTGCTAAAATACACAATAATAGAAATCAGAAGTGCTATCAGCTGATATTGTAAAATATGGGGATCAGTACTGCTTGTAAAATCATCTCTTTTGATTAGCAATTCACTTGTCAAATATAAAAGATTTTTAAGTTTTTAAAATTGTCTTGAAAGAGCAAACACATGTATTCTATACAAGTGATCTAAAATTCAATACTGGAATCTCAATGATTATCTAGGCAGAAGAGCTGAAAAAATCTCTTCTCTGAGAATTTCTAGACTCTTTTCCAGTTGGAAAATGTTCAATATGAACGTTATATATTTGTTTAACATTTTAGAAACATTTGTGTAAAATCCCAGTGTCAGAATCTGATTTTAACAAATGGCCCTGATTTTCTCCAAATTATTTCAGCATACTTGTAATAACATACACCTGAACTGTCCTGAGCCCCTCCTTGAAGGAGAGGGTTGATCTAGAAACATGAAATATAAATAAATAAATAAAAATGCAGAAATAATCAGTTTCTGTGGCTAGCAAGTAAACCTATCAGCAATTAGCACAAATTGCCCAGGTATTCCAAGTAAGCTGCAATTACCAAACCTGAAAAGAGAAGATACAAACTGCAAAAGCAATTTAAGAGGCTGTATGTATTAAGGTTGGCTTTTTAAAAAGATCATAAGCTTTTTACACAATACTGCAGCTGTTTCATCGAAGAGAACAATTTAGCCAGTGTGATTCCTGCTGAATATGTCTTATTCTCTGACTTTTAATCTTTGCTAATTGTAATTGGGATGCTATCTCAGACCTGGAAGAAAATTATTTTTACAATTTTCACCCTTTTTATATACACTGACAGAACAAAAAATCCTCTAATTTGGCATTTGAGCACAGAAAATTCTGAAAACTGAACCGGCTGATTTCTCAGATAGTAGATATTAATTAAATATAGCCTTTAAGGAAAAACAAATTGTTTATTAAAATTTAGTTATTTTATAATATTGCTCAAAGAACCTATTTTGTTATAAGGTGTATTTAATAATTTAATACAACTAGATCATCGTTATTCAGATTTCAAGTAGTTGAAATAGGGCTAGACATTGACAGCGGGCAGAGTTTTCTTCTGGTTCACCTCCTTCCTCCAAGGACGGTCCTAATTGGTGAATAAGGTGTGAGAGGTGACCCCTCCTTTGTGGGGTGCCACAGGGCTTGATGCTCTTTCCACATCTTTATAACATCTACATGAAATCTCTCAGTGAGAACATCTGTCACCATTGGATGAGGTATCACCAATATGGCGATGCTACCCAACTATATATCTCTGTCCCAGGTCAAGTGAGGGATGCAGTACTTGTTTATCTTTGTATGTGCAAAATGGACAAAAGGAAGATCCCTTCAGATGAGAGCACTACAAGTTCAAAAAAAGAAGAGGCACTAGAGCAAAACTTAGATGGAATAGAATAACACATTAACAACATGACATTTTCATCACAAGCCCAGACTGGATTGCAATTGTCAAGGGTGGGAATTATTTCTCTTTCATCTACCATCAGTGTTTCCTTAACAGTATGGCTATTTTGGGAACTAAGTTCACGCACGGTAAAGATATACACTTTGCTACCAAGGAGAATTACTAAAACAATTTTCACTGTAGTTGATGTAAAAGCAAAGCTGTTTTTTAAAAACTGTATCCATATATCTCACTACATCTTTTTGTACCACAGGAAGGTCAGCTATTCCTCATTCTTTGTGGGGATTCTGTTCCAGGTAAACAGTTGTAATCAATAAGACCATGAGAAAATGTATTTTATACATGTGCAAAAATCCATTTACCATTTACTTGGACAACAAGTCTAATCTATTCCCACTGGGGATACACAAAACCACAGATAATGAGGCTATCAATAACAAGGGCTACCTGTACTACAACAATTCAATGAAATGACATAGGGAATTATAAGGAAGCACAAAGTATTTCTTTTGATGATATCCTTGAACAACATATGATAGAAAAAAAGAGAGACACAGGCTAATCTATGACGCAGATGATACATATTTGGGAAGTTTGTATGCTGATTGGCATTTACTGGGACAATTTCTCTCCAAACACACTTTCTCTAATGAACTCTGAACACATCTGGAATCCTAGGAGCTCATTCAGGGTGGTAAGAAGCAACTAATTTAGCTAGACTGACTACTATTTGGTAGTCTCTGCCACCCCTTGTCTTTCCTGCATTTTCTCAAAAAACTGTTTTTATCTGCAAGTTTGGCTCTCTTGGTTGAATAATGGAATTTCTACCTTACCATGCCTGAATCACAGCCTTTCTCAAGGCACATTTTTAGAAAACAGAAGTTCAGAAAACACTAGTTAAAAATGATTAGAGAGTTTATAAATCCTCTGAAGAGTGGCTTAAGAAGGTGCTGTAATTTAACCTTAATAAAAGAAAAAGGGGCAGGAGAAAGGAACTTTATTCTTGAAATACTTCTTCCCATAGAGAATGATGATGTCATGGAATACTGGAATCAAATTATGGAAAGGAAGGTTGCAATTGAGTGTGTGTGTGTGTGTGTGTGTGTGTGTGTGTGTGTGTGTGTATGTGTGTATGTGTGTGTGTGTGTGTGTGCTTCGCAAGAATATTTGGAACACTAGAACAGTGGTCCCCAACCTTTCAGCTTAGTGGACTGGCGGAGGTGATGGCAGCACGGATTGCTTCTCGCATCTGAGCCACTTTAACAAATGCAGCTTCATGCATGCACACATTTGCCCACCACTTCTGCAGCCCAGTTGTGAATGGGCTGCAGCCCACTACTGGGCCGCAGATTGGGGATTGGGGATCCCTGCATTAGAACACCATCTGCTGAATATGTTTTGATTTGAATGTCTGCAGTGATCTGGAAGATGGTTTTGATAATTCCTTCCAAATGTTAGAACCATTAAAGATGTACTACTATAGCTGATTTGAGAGTACTTTAGGAATGACAGGATGTTTAGGTACTTTCTTCCAATAGAGGAAGGATCAACACTTGGAGGGGGAAATCTGATGCTGGAAACAGCCCCTCCCCACGCCACTAGTTTAAAAATCTCCACAATTTTTGTCTCACATCAAGGTTCTAGAGTTTTTAGAGAAGCATTTCATGTATGGATGATTTTACAATGTTCTGGAACAGATTCTGCACAGTCCAATCTGTTACAGAGTACAATCTGTTGCAGACAGTTCACTAATAGAAGTTAAGGAGTTTGCTGTAGTATAGGTTAAAAAAAATTGGCATTTAAATATGTAAAAAAAATTGACATTTAAATATGATAGGAAACATTTGCTTTTGCTTTTACAGTCATTTATCTTTCATGTGAGCTTTCCCAAAGTCACAGAAAAAGCTGCAAGGATTAAGGCCATTGTTAGCATTTGGAAACGTGGGCCTATTTTATTTCTTGCTTACAACCTGAAAGAGTTCTGTATTACTTTATCATTTCAAGATCACTCAGTTGGGTCAGTTACACTGTATGTATAAGAAACCTATTTTCTACTGAAGAAATTTGTTAATCTTCAAATGTCAGCAGAAAATCATGAAAAATAAACCTCTTTTTTCATCACTGAACTCTTGCTGTTCATATCCTGTGACCTATATTTTTTAATATCCTCTAAACAGCAGAGTGGTAAAATAATTAAAAGTGAAAAGATTCTACAATGTGTTGGCATTTAAATTATTTGACAAACAAAAGGAGATTGAATTAGGTTTCTGAGCTGTTAAGATCAGGCAATGTGGATTACAGACTTATTTTTCAAAACAACTTTAATTTATGAATTTGTTTATATGATAAATTCTCTTCAAGGACGGTTATATATTATAATGCAGTATTGGAAATGATGAGACTGTTAAAGAACTGGGGATTTTAAAATTGCATTAATCCTGCTACTTGATAGATTGCCATTTGGCAGGAACAAAACAACTCTCTCCATTACTTCTTTTTCTAGGCACACTGAATTGGTATGCTAGATACTTCAAAACCCTTTGCACAGAAAACAATATAAAATGGAAAGTAAGGTTATTTGGCCTTTACGCACTGTAAAAAAATCCATAAAGTGATTTGCTTTTGCTTAAACTAATACAAACCAACATGAGGGGGAAGTACCCCTCAATGTATAAACTGCAAGTTCACATTTTATGGCTAATGATTAATGAAACAATGAATTACAGGTAGTCTTCAACTCACAACCACAATTGAGTCAAAAATTTCTGTTGCTAAGTGAAACAGTTAAGTGAATTTTGCCCCATTTTATGAACTTCCTTGCCACTATTGTTAAATGAATCACTGCAGTTGTTAAGTTAGTAACACGGCTGTTAAGTGAATCTAGCTTCCTCATTGACCTTGCATGTAAGAAGATTGCAAAAGGAGATCATTTGACCCCAGGACATTGCAACCGTCATAAATATGAGTCAGTTGCCAAGTATCTGAAGCTTAATCACCTGACCATGGGGATGCTGCAACGGTTGTGTGAAAAATGGTCATAAGTTAGTTTTTTCAATGCCTTTGTAACTTTGAACAGTCACTAAATGAACTGTTGTAAGTCAAGGACTGCTGTACTGATCTCGGTAGGTATTTTATATTGACGTTTTGGGTATTTTTTATAGACAGACTTTTCTCCCCAAATATCTTCATGCCTTTTTTCTTTTGTAATCTTAGCTTCATGCTTTATTCAGCTTTTACCTTCTCTCCTGAATTGATAACCTGTTCCTTCAATTAGCTGAGGAAATTGGAAGTTGATAATGAGTAGGAGGTGATGTAGCTACTTACCTCTAGAAACATATAAAATTAAATGTGCCCAAATTTTTAACATCTTAAAAAAAAAACCCTCCAGGCAAAAGGCAACCTTTGTTATTTGTTAGGGCTTATTTGAAAAAGCTCTTGGAGTGGTCAATAGGCATAAATGGCTATTGACGCTGGTTCTGTAGAGCAGGGATGTTGAAAACCCGAAGAAAAGCTGTTGCTGTTTACCTGGTAAATTTACCCTTCCGTTACATAACCTCTGCAGGGCTTCATTTTTCTTTGTTTCCCAGCTACTGCATTTCCTCTCATTTGCATGTTTTATTCCACCTTTTCTCTTTCTCTTCTTCTTTTCTTTGTCTTTTCACCCCATATCTTTTCCTTTTCCTTTTCTTATCTTGCAAAAATATTTCCTTGCTTGCTTATTAAATTTATATGCCACCCATCTCACTGTCCCAAGTCACTCTGGGAGGCTTACAATATACAAGAATATACAACAGGAAGAAGTTGACTTTTGTATTTATGCCGGTGAGACTGACGTGTATGAGAGAGAATAAGTAGCATTGCACAGATGAGAATCAATTACTTTTTGAAATATACTGTCATTTCAGATGGCAATTCATTTTATCTAATAATTATTTTGTCTATGTGAATAAAAGGCACTGTATGAATTGATGCACAAACATGACAGAAACATGGATGATATACAAGGATATAAAGACACAAAGAGAGAAAGGTTTTGCCCAGGATTGTGGGCAAATACAGGTGCAGGCAGGCAGGCAGGCAGGCTGGCTGGCTGGCTGGCTGGCTGGCTGATTATTATTTATTTATTTATTTATTTATTTATTTATTTATTTATTTATTTTTTATTTATTTATTTATTTATTTATTTATTTATTTATTTATTTATTTATTTATTTATTTATTTATTATTTATTTATTTTATTATTTATTTATTTATTTGTTTGTGAGATTTATATACCACCTCACAGTGCAAGCACTCTCTAAGCGGTTTACACCATTAAGCAATGTATATTTATATTGCCCCCAACAATCTGGGTCCTCATTTTACCTGTCTCGGAAGGATGGAAGGCTGAGTCAACCTTGAGCCGGTGAGATTTGAACCGCTGACCTGCGGATCACAGTCAGCTGAAGTGGCCTGCAGTACTGCCTCTAACCGCTGTGCCACCTCGGCTCTTAGACAGGATTTTAAATTAAACTATCACCAGACTCTCTCACACTCAATATTTTAAAGACAAAAATATGAGGTGGTTTGGCTTTGCCCATGATACCGTGTAATTCTTAAAGATTAATCTCTACTGTTTTCTGTACCCCCAGAATAACAAATAAATAAATTCCTGTTCTCAGGTGAGAGTGAATATTTCTGTTATATACCAAATACAGACGATCCTTTTAAAGCTAAATTTATATCTGTAATTGTTTCAAGCAGCAGTTATCAAATATAACATCTATGCCCCCAAACATGTTGCAGCTTCTGACTTTTACGGCTGTCAATTGTATCATGCAAAATGAACCATCAATTACATTATGACTATAGATCAAGCCTAATTTAATTATGGTCTAATTGAACAACTAGCTTCATAGTTAATCAACTTTTATTCTGTTCAGCTCTGAGACATGCATACACCTTTTAAAGTAAGAGTCATCTGGAGATCAGATGATATTCCTACCCTGACAAAACTTTCCTCTAACAAATTATCCAATATTATACATTCCCCCTTTAGACAAATAAAATTGTCTGGATTAAAAAAAACTGTCACTATGAAATTGGTGGGCTGGAGGGGAGCCAAGTAGCTGCTGGTGCCGACCAGAGCAAGCCCTGTACGGTCCAGGCACCGATGTCGAGACTGCTGAAGGCTCTGGCTAGCCTGCCAGCCGAGATATAGCTCAGAAGCCGATAGATCAATGGACTGGCAAATGTAATTAGAGAAGGCTGCGCGAGCGAAGCTCAAGCGACTGTTCCAGTTCTTCTCCTCAGGCTGCCCGAGACTAGGTGGGAATACAGTGTCCACCTTAACAGCGATGAAACGGAGCGGCAGTTCCGAAGAGGCATGGGGGGGGAGGATTGCCCCCCTGGCTTGGAGACTGGGTGCGACACTCCTGCATCAGCGCTGAGAAAGAACAGTCACTGCGCCCTGTCGATCGTGATAACTTTCACCCAGAGGTTGGGAAACGCCGCCCCCTTTGTGTCCAAGCCGCCTCACTTCAGGGAGCGCACGGCTCCAATGGCAAACCAGGGCAAGCCCTGCACGGTCAATGCCAAAGAAGGGATCAAAAGCCACTGCCGTGGCAGGAGTCGGAGCTCAGCTGCCGAGTCACCCGAGACCTTTGGATCTTGCTGAGGGTGTGGAAAGAGAATCACGATACCGAAAACAATCCTATCATTTGAGCAGAATTAAGTGTGAAATTCGCAATTCAGGAAGGGAGACCAAGTAGCCATGTCCATCCAGTCTGAGGACCGAGTCGAAGCTGGGTCCTAGGAGGGCAGATCCTGTCAAAAGTAACAGACTCGGTCCTCATTCTGAGTGGACGAAGACAACCCATCCTGAATGCTGGCTCCAGCCATGATGGAGAAGGTTGATGCTCCCTGTCAGTTCCCACAAGGAAACTGAATGGGGAATCCAGCAGGAAATTAGAAATTCCTCCTGCTCCCAGTGCTTTCCCCCCTACCAATGGTCATTCTGTTTCTCTGTTAGGTAAAGAAATATCTCTGAAAAGATGATCCAACAGGGCATGGATTGTCTAGTATATACTGTTATTGTGGCAGAAAATACTTATAACAGAACACAACTACTACAATCATTGGAGTCAAGATGACAAAACAAGTTAAATATTTAATACAGACTGAAAAAAACAGATCAACTTCAAATTTATATAAAGGATTATATAATGTTATACAACCCGCAATCCTCAAAACTATCCCCCAGAATATTTACAAATATTGACTTTTACAATATTTTTTTTTGTAAAAAAGTGACATTTTCAAAAGGCAGTTTCTCCCTCTTAATCTCAGTTCTCGTTTGACAGGATTAACAAGTGAAATGGCGGACTTTAGTAAGCACAGTAATTTGCTAACCATATGAGGTATTTAATGAATGCTCACACATTATTAATTCATCATTACTTCAAATGAGACACGAGTTCTTAAAATAAGGTGTCATGTATTTGTTTCTAAGACAAATTTAACATTAGTATCACATGTGAAGATTTAAGGTCTTTTAAGAATGAAATTAATGTCTTTTGAAAAAATGACATTTCATTTTTATAAATTAGTGGTTAAGCTCCAGGAACCCAGAAAACTTCTCATGAGGCATGAAGCCGCCAAGTACAAGTGATTTTAACTGTGTAGTTCAACCCTGATATTTTTTCCCTACAAAAATGTTCAGTATTTTATATATTACTACTGTTATGGTTAATCTTCAATTTGACTCACAGTCTGGGACTGGTAAAACAGTTCAAGTCCTAAGCAAGGACCTAAGAGCTGTTAAGGTAGCATTTGAATATATAGGCAATTCCGATTAGGGTGGCTTTTTCTTCTTCTTCAAAGTCAGGATATTCAGGTCTATTAAGTTCAAAATTTCCATATATCTAGGCAGCCGTTTGGGTATTGCTCCAAGGGCTCCTATTACTATTGGTACAACCATTGATTTCTTCCTCCATAATAACTCAACTTCAATTTACAAATCAAAATATTTTTTCCTATCTGTTTCTCCTCAATTTGTGCATCACCTGGTATGTTGTTGTTGTTGTATTCACAGTCTGGGACTGGTAAAAACTTAACAGTTCAAGTCCTAACCAAGGATTGAAGAGCTGTAAAGATAATGTCTAAGTATATAGGCAGTTCCAAGTTTATTATCATTATTATGGTTTGTCAGAGTCAGCCAGATATTCAAACTGGATTTGGTGTTTTTGTCTACTTATCAGGTCCTTTCCAAGGACCTGGTATAGGCAGATCTGGATGTTTGATGAAGTTACAGATATCATCGCAGGATGAAAGCTATTCTGAGGAAAACCGCCTTTTGTAATTGACTGATGGTTAATTTGTCAATGATGATGGTGTCCAAATAGTGCTACAGATGTTTTGGGACTGCATCCAAGGCACCTATTACAATAGATACTATCTTTGCTTGCTTTTTCCACAGGCGTTCTATTTATATTTGCAGATCTTTGTATTTTGTTATCTTCTCTGGTTCTTTCTCTTCTGCTGTCTCCAGGTACTGCCATGTTCACTATCCAGATTTCTTTGTCTTTCTTTCTGCCTTTCTTATCGACAATTGTTAAGTCTGGGGAGTTAGTATTATTATTCAGTCCATGTAGAGTTTTGTCACACCTCTTTGTTTTTAAGTATACCCAAGTCAATGGGCTCCAAAACATGAGACAGCCCTCCCAACAACAGAGGTCCCTAGACAACATACACATACGTAACTACTCACTGCTCACCACTTCTCCACTCTTCCCCACTGCTACCAGACTTCCTACTACTGCTCCTCCAACTACTTCTCCTTGTGAGTTCTACTACTGGAAAAAAGTATGTCTTTCTAGCTGCTTCAGGCTATTTTATTTCCACCTACACCTGCTTCCCTTTGTCCTACACACCAATACTGTCTCTCAGCACAACTTTTATAGCTAACGTTGCTGTGCGGCTGGGAAAAGTGTTTAAAGAGGCAGGACAACAGCTGCATATGTGCTGGCCATTTTCTAGGTAGCCTGCCCTCTCACAAGATTCTTCTTCATTTTATTTTCAAAATAAATTTGTGAGAGCTGTTAAGCAGATAGGAATTGGCTCAAAGTAAACAATGGAGAAGGAGTCTGAACTCGTCCAGCATCTTAATCTAAACACCTTTATCTAGCTTTGATTATTAAAAATGATTGGGTGCAATTTGCATATTTTGGAATTTGCGTATTTAAATTGTATAGCAAGCATGTAACCGTATATGCAAAAATATCACCAGCTTATCATATTGAACCATGGACAGAAAATTTCAAATGTGCTTGAAACAGATATACCATATTGGCAATTGACATTTGAAGCAATATATTCGATAGGTTTAATAATCCTGAATCTCCTTTTACAATCAATTATGTACCAATATACTGTAGGTGATGTGATAAGATTAAAGTGTCACCACTGTTCATTGCTGTGACTAAGCTGTCTAACTTATCTTCACTAATAAAATAAAAAATGAAAATGCCAACCCAAAGTGGGCTAGTATTTTTTCTCAAAGAGCTTGGATGCACAAGATAAAAGTTGTTTACTCTCTATATCTCTAAACATATTTAAACCTTTACATAAAATTACTGAACTAAATTAGTTTTGTATGTTTTTTTAAATTTTTCTGTTTATAATAAAATTTCCAGACATTTTAAAAAAATTGATATCTGATAAAAGGTATTTCTACTGCGGGTTTGCCGTTAATATTACCTTCACTACAATTTATTGATTTCAGTGAATTAAACAATATGTGAATATTTTAGATATGCAGCTTAAAGTTTAGCACTGCTGAAAGACCTGCCACCATTAGATGAGGTATCACCAATATGGTGAAGCTAGGGTTCCTCCCCCCCTCAATATGATATTCATTGTTCCCAAATTGCAGATTTTAACTTTTGCTCTCTCTCAAATACTGTACTTCAAATTTTTTCAGCAGCATATGCTAAAAGTCAATAATAAAGGGTCAAATAAACAGGGAAATACATGATTAAAATGAAGAGTATCATAAGGATGACTGCCTGATCAGCATGAAATATAAAATTCAACTTGGTAATAATGGTTGTTGAAATAATATAGGAACATTTTATTGTAGCCAAAAACTTTTGGATTAAACCATTAGCAAATCTGAGGGGTAAAACTCCTGTCAGTACCTGTTCGACCACCAGTTCTTCAGTTATCTGAGAACCAAAACTTGTTCAAAATATATAGTTCATTTTTAGCAAAGCAAAAATATGATGTCTCTTCCTTGGGTTTTTTCAGTAAATTGAACCAGAACTAAGTAATCAGTGGCTTTCACTACAGTCAAATGCTCAAACTGGGTCTTTAATTTTTGTTAGATTAAAGGAATGTAGGAAGTGACATTTTACTATGCTTTTCTCCATTATTTCAAGGATCCATTTACTTACAGCAGAGGCTGGAAAAGGATGTTGTGAAAGGATTACCATAAAATGTAGAGATTATGCTTTGGCAAGCTTGTGAATTTGTCTAAAGGTGGAGGTGGATGGTTCCTTGACTCTGGAGAGGACTTTCTAACTGAAACATAAGAACTGTTCTGCTGAAAGAAGCATCTTACCTAACTTCCAGAATTACTGTCATCTATCATTTTCTTTCTTGGAATTTTTCCCCTTAAAATATATATATATATATCAAACTAATTAACATATTTTAAATTATAACAATGTTAACAACATAATGTAGTCTTCAAATAAGCATAAGGGGAGAAGAAAAGAGAAGAACATTTTATTATAAATAGAAAAATAAAAAACATAGAAAACTAATTCAAACAATGATACACATTAACAATCCATCACTAATTTAGTGGGGAGTTCTATATTATATAATTCTATGTCTGAAAATTCCAGTTCTTGACAGATTCCATATATTAGAGACATAGCCAAGAGGAGCATGCTCATGCACAGTCTTATTAATGATCTTACTGATAACACCCCTATATGTGGCAATAATAGAACATGTCCAAACCATGAGCTAATTTTCAAGCTGTTATCTTGGTGATAACAACCAGTATTATTAAACATTCACAAAGGTACCCAAAGTACATGGAACATGTTTTTGTTTAATCTCATTTTCAGACCATAGGAAATTAATTTCATGTTATTTAAAGCAATCTTCCATTCCTTTATCAGGATAGGACATTCAAACTCATTACTCCAGAGGTAAAATAAAAAACAGTATTAATGCGCTTCAATTTCTTTAACAAAAAAATTACTTGCATAGAAGCCAGTGTGTTCCTCTATAACAGGCCTGTCAAACTGGCGGCCCACGGGGTGAATGTGTCACGTGCAGGCCATGCCCACCACGGCTTAACAAAGGCAAAAAATGTCGCAATATGTCATCTGACGCAATCGAGTTTGACACCTGTGCTCTATACCATCCAGTCATGGTAGAATCTCAGAAATAGCTCATCTGATTACTTAGAAGTAATCAGAAATTCTTGTATTAAATAAACTTCTAAGAATCATTCTGGAAATAAACAGAATTCATTTTTAATTTTACAAAATGTTTTCAAACAAAAATCTCAAGACTGAATTGATCCAAAGTAATATTATGAAAGGCTCAGTTTACCCAATAAATAGATTTACCCAGAATTTTTAACTAAAGCTATTATGCTATAATGTAAGATTTCCAGAAGTAAAAGGAATGCTGAAAACCTGGGAAAAGTTACCCAGGAGAGAGCAGAGCTCTGGCAAAGCAAAAGGAAGTATTGCCTTTGAAAGAAACTCCATTCATGGAACAATTGCTTCGTTGTTCTTTCAAAATTCCATTGTCTTAGTCCTGCCCCATTACCTCATACCCTAATGATCTCAGTGACCTCATCAGGCACATGATGTATTTATATCCAATGAAATGCTTGACTGCTCTAGCCAATCACATGCATTCTATTGTCCGTAAAGTCTACAAAAGGAGACTGTAACTCTTCCCTTCTTTAAGCTGATCTTTGTCTCCTCTGGCATCAAAGCAATTTATTCTTCAATGTAATATGTCCTGATGTCTGGTTTAATGAATCCCTTTTAAGCAAGTACTTCCTACTATAATTTCAATGGGTTTAATAATAACTATCAAGTTGAGTGTAAAGAAAAACTGATTTCTGAAATTTCTTAATCCAATTACTGGCCAAAGCAAGGATAAATGCCCAGTGAAGCCTGAAAGTATGGAAAACAAAATTTATCTTTTCCAAAATTTGGACCTTAAATGCTTTGTAGTCTCAATGCTTTCAATCCTACTGTAGAGTATCAGCTGAATTATTTTTAAATCCTGCATTGACCATCAAAGCCCTGTGCAAGAAATGATTTCCACTGAACACTTTTTGGAAGTTGTATTGTTGGACCCTAAGATGCCATCTTACAAGGATGAAGAAAGCAATATAAGCTTTGGCAGCAGTATAAAATTGTGTTTTAAAATAGATTCCAGGTGGCAGTCATTATGATCTCTACATGATTCATTGCACAATTTTCTAATTGAAGAAATGTGATTATAGGACCATTCACCTTGGAAAGAGAAATAAATGCTTTGGGCAAGGTTTAACATTGTAAAAGCTGTATTTGATGTTTGTATTATTTTTAACATGATGAAGTTGCTCACTTTAGAATAACCAAATAAACATTTCTGAAAAAGGAATTCTAGTTTAGTTTGGACCATGTAGGAAATATGTCTGAATGCTCTTTAGCATAAGAGAATCACCATTCCCCTATTCCTTCTGAAGGCTTATTTGCAAAAGTATCAATATTAACAGTATATGGGGGGCATATCAAAAAGGTTATGAAGAAAAAAATCTTTCTTGCTCTGAGAATAGTTCAAGAGCCTTGCTCCAAACAGGGTCTTTCTGAGATTAAGTTGGATCACCTGAAAGTTCATTATTCATGTAATCAAAAAAGGGGAGAAGAATCAAGAACAGACTTCTTTAATATGACTGGGGTTACAACTCATGACCAATTCAATATTCCTTGTCCTAGTGATGGCAACATTAAGACTTCCTCTGCTAAAAATCTTGTTTGTCGTACAATAGGTATCCAATGCAAATTACTTAATTTTGCTTATATGAACAGAAATCTCAGCTAAGTAACAGGATAAAATAGGGGATCCAATTGGTGTTTTCTGTCAAGTGCAGTGATATTGTGGAAGTTATACTAAAGAATATCTTAGTATAGCGAGATGGAGCCCATTAAATGGCTTGTGTGAGGTGCTGTCGCCAAGACGGTGTGTGTGGGGGGGTGATTTTAGTATATTAATTTATTGTATGACTTCTTTTATTAGTTTTCTTGTTTTTATATGGGGTTTTATATTCTGTAAGCCGCCTTGAGTTGCCATATGTGAATAGGTGGCAATATAAACAAACAAACAAACAAACAAACAAACAAACAAACAAACAAACAAACAAACAAGTTTAAAATCTTAATTCTAGTAAAGTGATAGGGAAGGTAAATGATCTTACCTTCCCTGTCACTTTCATTCACTAATGCATAAAAAAATAGCAATACTGCCACCTACTGTTCAAAAGTATGCAATTATTACATGAGCTGAGAAAACGAAAATGCTACATTAAGTTATGGTTCTCAAAAAGAAAATGTGTCATACATTTATTTATTTTTTTATTTGTTAGATTTAGGTACCACCCATCTTACTCTCAGAGTGAGTATTGCCAATCTTATGCCATCAGTGGCAGCAACTAAGAAAAAAAAACTTATTCTTAAAGATTGGGATCACAGTAAAGACAAAAATAAGTTATAAGAGTTATAAAACTTATATATATAAAAAAAACCCAAGGGAAAAAACCTCTAGAGAAGCAACCTAGAACTAAGGAGAAATTTCCTGACAGAACAATTAACCAGTGGAACAAGTTGCCTCCAGAAGTTGTGAATGCACTAACACTGGAAGTTTTTAAGAAGCGATTGGACAACCATTTGTCTGAAACGGTATAGGGCAGTGATGGCGAACATATGGCACGCGTGCCACAGGTGGCACGCGGAGCCATATCTGCCAGCACGCGAGCCGTTGCCCTAGCTTAGCTCCAGCATGCATGTGCACGCCAGCCAATTTTCAGCTCACGCGGAGGTTCTAGGAGGGCGTTTTCGGCTTCTGGAGGGCCTCCGTGGGGTTGGGAAGGGCATTTTCGCTCTCCCCAGGCTCTAGGGAAGCGAAAAATGGGCCTACTGGGCCCACCGGAAGTCAGGAAATAGACCATTTCCGGCCTCCAGAGGGCCTCCGGTGGGCGGGGAAAGCCGTTTTCGCCCTCCCGAGGCATTGAATTATGGGTGTGGGCACTTGCGCCTGTGTGATAGCGTGCGCACATGCGCTTTTGGCACCTGAGGAAAAAAAGGTTCGCCATCACTGGTATAGAGTTTTCTGCCTCAGTAGGGGGTTGGACTAGACGACTTCCAAGGTCACTTCCAACCCTATGCTATGCTATGCTATATAACAACAACAACAACAGAGTTGGAAGGGACCTTGGAGGTCTTCTAATCCAACCCCCTGCTTAGGCAGGAAACCCTACACCACTTCAGACAAATGGTTATCCAACACCTTCTTAAAAAGAAGGTGTTGGATAACCAGAATAGCTATGCTATGCTATTCTATTATTTGGAACAGCCATTAAACAGAATGGAAAACCACTGCTTTCCTCACCCCCCACCCCGGGATACTGCCCATTATTCAAGTAATGTAATTTAATTTAATTTATACCCCATCTTTATTTATTTTTTACGTCAAGGCAGCATACCTAATGTTCTCTCCTACTTTCCCCACAACAATCCTGTGAGGTAGGTTGGGCTGAGAGAGACTAGTTGACTCTGATCCCAAGGGGAATAGGTACATAAAGCAATAGGTACCTAAATGTACAGAAAGAATATAAGGAATCTTCTTTCTAGGAAGTGACTGCTCCAAGAGATGAGCCAAATTTACACTGGAAACATTTTAAGTTCATACTGTAAGTTTATGTATAAAATATAGCATGTTACATATTATATAGTATTACATACAATATATCAAATATCACAGCTGTATGAAACTGCAATTGTGGAAACTATGGCTTACCGTCTTGATGAAAGTCCTTTCTTTGTCTTCCCAAAATTTGTCACTCAATTCAATTGTGCAGTGAATATTTATTTCTCTCTCATAGGATCCAAAAATAAATAATCTGAAATGCAAACATATAATTATTAAATTACCATTAATTGCTTACAGCTGCTACATTTTCTTTAGCAATTTATTTATAATACACTATTTCAGGATATCACAAGTTTAAAAAAAGAATTTGCACCCTCTAGTGGAAACAGGTAGCAAATGAAAGCAAAGACACAATTTCAACATTTTTCATATACAGTAGATTAATATATGCACTGAAGTAGGTAACAAGTGTAAACTGGGCATCATTGCAAAGTAAGTAGTGATAAAAACTGTGACTGAAAACTAATTTTAATTAAATATATATATTTGTGAAATCATTCTAAAGGGAAAATATTCTTCTTTTCTGACAGGACAAACAGGTATCTGTCACCATAACTTTTAAGTACTTCTGAAAATATGTGCATTATGAAATGTGCCTGCCACCTAACTGGAGTAGCTTTGTAACCCATATTTTTAATATATATTCAGTATAGCTTGTGTGTGGAGATCCTGCATTTTATAGGAATATTCGTAGTTCTACTCAACTATTATTTTATAGCTTAATTGCCAAATAAAATAAGAAAAACAGGTTAGATTAAAGATCAAGGAAGTCTTATTTGTCTCCTCTATTACACTTTTTCTGAATTATATATAAGAAATAAATTTTAAAACATGCCTATGTTGGCTAGTTTTTCTGTATTAACCAACAGGTTTGATTACTTACATGCTATCAAGTCAGTATTGACTCAGTGACTACAAAGATAGATTTTCTCCATGATGATTTGTCTCTAATCTGGTTCTGCATTTCTTCTAATGGAACACCTATGGCTAGTGTAAACTGACCATCTATCATCTGAGAGGTTGTTCTCTTCTTCTCTTTCCTTCCACTTTTCCAGTGGTAGGATAATTCTCCAGAGACCTAGGTCTTCATATTAGACCTTCATATTCAAAGTAGAATAATTTGAACCTCGTTATTGATGCCTCAGGTAAGAACTCTGAGTTGATTTGTTTGATGATCCCTTAGTTTGTTATCTTGGCTAGCCAAAATATTCTCAGGATTTTGAACAACAAAGTTCAAAAATGTCAAAACTTTATCCTGCTTCTTCAAAGTCCCACTTTCACTTACTGCCTGCATTTTGATCTTTGTAGGTCTGGAGACATCACTGCATCTGAGTATCTCTTCCAAGCCCTTGCTACTTTACCAAGTGTTAATCTGCATCACATTTCTTAATTGCTGGATACATTTTAATGCTTATAGCTGATCCTAAAAGGCAGAAGGTATCCACTATTTCAATATCTTCATTGACAGTTCTACAGTTGGTTGTTGTACCTGCTTTCATTAGTTTGGTTTTCTTTATGTTTATTCTAATTCCCATTTTTTTCATTTTGCTCCTTGACTTTCATTACTAGAACTTGCAAATCGTTCACACTCTTAGCTATCACTACCCAAAATACATGCAGTTTTTATTTAGTTTCCTGAGCTTTTTATCTTGCATCTGATAAGTTAGCCCAAGATATTTCTTTTTGACAGAGAGAAAAGTCTCTGTCTTGCCTATCACCCTCATATCCTACATAAACAGAACTGTTTACTACCATTATCAACTCTCACCTTCCCACTAATGATGACTGAGCAGTCATTCCACCAAGTTATAGCAGAGGGAAAAGCAGGAAGCAGAACTATACCATTACTTCAGCTACTAAAGAGACCAGAAATGTGAAATTTTCTTATCTTAGCCATTTTCCATGCCAATTTATTTTGATAAGAGCAGCAGCTTCTGGTTACTTTAGAGTTATTACTGAATTATTTTTGCATTCCAGCTGGTCATTCTAATATCAGTAATAAATTGCATATTATTTCCCAAACATTCTTGTTTTCTTTTCCTTCCTCTCCTTTATGATTTTCAGCTTTGACTTATTGCTTTGCAGGCCACTCTGAGAATCTATCCAGCTTAAAGGAGAGATTACAAATGTCTTATTTTAGTTTTGTTATATTTATTTATTGCTAGATTAATATCCCATCATTTTTCTGAGACATTCATACACATCAGCATCAGTCCTTAGCTAAAACACAGGACATGCTATGGAACTGAGTGTCTCAGTTCCATAGTTGATCCACTACAGAATTCCTGAAAGATAACCATTCAGCTGTTTCAAGTCTTCAAACTCACTACATCATGTGGCAGCCTGTTTCACAGGCTGACAGTTTGTACTACCAGGAAATTAGTCACGATGACTATAGTGAACTTCCTTGTACTTTTAACTTTCTGGTTTTGCTTTGCCCTGTGGGCCAGATAATACATCCGCACCCTTTTCTATGACAACCATTCAGATATTTGATACTGTTATCATAGCTCTACTTTACTGAATTTTATATGCAGATCCTTTAAAAATTTCTCATATAGTTTTCCAAAGCTTTCATTATCTTGGTGGCTCTTCTTGAACTTGCCCTGTTTTCTCACTATGCTTTTTGAACTGTGGTGCCCAGAACTGGACAGATGGAGCAATTCTGATCTCTTAAATGAGCTCTGTGCTTTGAGGTTAATATACCCAAAGGAGCATCTGTCTTTTTTGAGCCGCAACACACTGCTAGCTTGTGTTTAACAAGTTGCTGATGAAGACACCCAGTTTCTTTTCCCATACACTACAGTACTGCCAAACCAGGTATCACCACTCAATATTTGTGCTATATATTTTTCTTACCCAGATGCTGAATTTTACATTATTCCTTGTGAAATTTTATTCTGTTAATTTTTGCCTACTGCTAAAATCCATCTAAATCTTCAGTCTTCTCTCTTATTTAAAGTATAGCTATCACAGGAGCTCTGTCCTGTTTTCTAATGAAAACTTTCTGTCAGTAAAATAAACTGGGATACAAATCCTTAACTTGAAGAACCGTGACTCTAACCTTAACTCTGTTTTAATCCTGCTTACTCAGTCACTTGACTTTAAGACACAAACAAAATCAATATTACAAGAAATGCCAAGAACATACCTTGAGCAATCTATTAAAGAAACTTTCAGTCTTCCTTCCGTTAGTGAGAAACCTTGTATACTGAGGTTCCGGTCTCTATATTCTTCAGGTGGCACAACTTGAAATGGAAAAAATGGTTTGAACCTAATCAAAAGATAAGCACATATTATTTATTTAGAACTGTGATTGTAGCAATTCATTCTGTTGTCACAAGATTCTGACAGAAACTATCTATAGCCCAAGAAATGAAATAATCATTATAATCATGGCCAGATATGGAGCATGTATTGCAATCATTGTTGCATTCAAAAGTGGCAACTAGTTCATGTGCTTGTAATTATTTCACATTTCCCAGTAATACTATTTGTGATCACATTTAAGGTTTTATTTCCCAGAAGACTTGAATTTTTTTCCCATGTGCTTACTTTTATGATAGACAGTTATAAGCATTTATTCAAAGTGTCTAATAACACTTATGGTAAATCCATTCTAGAAAAATGGCAACCTCCACAGGAGCAGGCAGGATGTATCAAACTGACAAAAGCAGTGTTGCTGTGTTGCAATCCAAGTTCTACCCTTTTTTAAAAAATACATGTCCAAAAGGATCATGATTGTTGCATGATGGCACAACAGATTTTCTTCATTCTGATGAAAGGAGCACGATCTTGCCAACACTACTGAATTGAAGTATACTGTAATTTATAAAAGAATTGTATAATTAACTGATTGATTTTTGTTTCATGCACTGGTTTCTGAAGGCCAAATTATTCCAGGTTACTCAGTAATTTAAGAAAGTTAGAGGGTGCCTGATTTCTACAGTCAATATCAATTTTCATGTTAAGGTAAAGTCTCCTTTAAGTTGAATGTTACTCCTGGTGACTTAATGGACATGGAAATGGTTCCCCATCACATTCTTCCAAGATGTTCCTGGTGCTATTGTAGGAGAAAATAAGGTGTTGTTTAGGAGAAGCTAACACCGCACTCCCTAAATTATCTTCCCAGGGACTTTGAGAAGTAATAAACCCTGCCGGCATAAGATATTAGGACATAAGCATGGGTTCTAGGAAGCAAGGCCAGTATACTGTAGATAAAGCCATAAAAGTAACTATCTAGAAAGAAGTCATTAGAATACTCTTTTTAAAAAAATTACCATAACACTGTTTTTATCATTCTACTTCATAGACTCCATCTCAATTTGACCTCTCTAAACCCAGGATATCTTGGTATATCCAAACAATTACTTTACTGTATACAATCATAAATATATTCTAATGTAAACTCTGTGCAGAGGGTTTTACCCTCACTCTTTGTAGGTTTGTTTCTGTAGCCTCTGGTGCCATAAAAACAATTTATGTTTCATATGATGAGGGTATATAGCTGATCATAATCATGGAGAAATTTTTCCTCCACAACGCCAGCCAAGTATTACCCAAGTCCAACCCTGCTTTTTGTGATAATCAATGATAGTTAGATGCTGCCATTAGCTGGGTGTTTTTATATGGGGTTTTTTAAAGGTGTGTCTTCAGATGAATCTTGACTTCTCATGACTGCCTAGACAAGTCCTGGCAGTTTTCTTGGCACATTTTCAGTAGTGATTTTTACATTAGCAGTACAAGTAATCCTTGACTTACAACCACAATTGGGACAAGAATCTTAATCACCGAGTAAGGTGGTCATTAAATGAGACATCACGTGACTGCTTTGCTCAACAACAGTAATCCCAGCACTTTAAGGATGATCTGTTATTATGCAATGTTCTGAAAAATAAAAATGTTCCCCTACTGGGTTAAATTATTTCCATTTTTGTGTTCGTATTCCATTATTCTTTTGCATAAGGATTGCCTAGTTTGTCCTAGGTTAATGATGGCGAACCTTTTTTTCCTCGGGTGCCGAAAGTATGTGCGCACGTGCTATCGCGCATGTGCGAGTGCCCACACCCATAATTCAATCCCTGGGGAGGGCGAAAATGGCCTCCCCCACCACTCTGGAGGCCCTCTGGAGGCCAGAAACGGCCCATTTCCCAACTTCTGGTGGGCCTAGTAGACCCATTTTTCATCCTCCCCAGGCTCCAGAGGCTTCCTTGGAGCTTGGGGATGGTGAAAATGCCCTCTCCCACCCACCAGAGGCCCTCCGGAAGCTGAAAACACCCTCCCAGAGCCTCTGCGCAAGCCGAAAATCAGATGGCTGGAGTGCACATGCACGCTGGAGCTGAGCTAGGGCAACAGCTCGCGTGCCGGCAGATATGGCTCCGCGTGCCACCTGTGGCACGCGTGCCATAGGTTCGCCATCACTGTCCTAGGTAGAGCTTAATAATTACAAAGCACATTTTACATTTTAGAGAAATTATGAAGATAATTTTCCAAATTGTAAAGATGGCAAACTAACTATGCTAATTTACCTTGCAAATGTTCTTCTTAATAAGGGAATATTTGGTCATTCATTATACTTTACATATCTAGAAAACAGAATCTGTCCAGAGGTGAACAGAGTTCTTAGGTTTCTTAATAAGAAAGTTGCATGCCACTATGGTAAGTTAAGTCAGACACTGCCACTGTCTTGCAACACAATGCCAACACCTCATGCAGTCCAAGACATGTATTTCCACATGTATGAGAAAATATGTAGATTACATATTTACCTCAAAGCTGCTCTACATAACGTCTCACCAAGCTAAGAGCAAAAAAGGGAAGTTACCTTTCCATGCCCACTCACCCTAGCCTGATGTCAACTGCTCACACCAGAGTGGCAGAGCCTTGCAATTCCTGCTTGCTAAATTGGATAAGCAGCAGGCCTATGTGCCAGTATTCCCTGGCCATCACTCTTACCCAATCAAAACCAGAGCCCTATGAGAATTTGGTCCTGTTCTGCTTGGGTAAAATATACCATAGGAAACGAAAAAGAAAAAACAAAAATAATTTGCAAAATATACAAAAATACCCTGATAACCATGCTAAGTTTGCTTACTGAAGTCTTAGAGAGATGATGACAGTTAACATCATATTGAGAATCCGATAGAAGGTAATCAATTATATATTTGCATTATATTACACATTAAATAATGTACGTAGACAATTACATTCTACGTTTACTGTACTATAAGAAACTTCCCAATTTGCATTCTTACTATTTGTTAGCTTAAAAATTAGCTTACTGAGACTGTAAAATAAAGTTCCAACTAATTCTCAAAAGAAGTATTTGTTTTTTAAATGAAGATTTGTTTTAAAAACTCAGCATCTCAACTCCAGAACTCTCCATGCTCTTTCCAGAAAATTTACATGTACACTGAAAATAAAAATAGAATTGTATAGACAAAATTTAAGAATATCCTGTATCCACCAAAGAATATGCATATTCAAATAATGTCATCTGAAATAACAAATAGGTTTGCCAATTGTGCAGCACATCAGATTATCAGGTACATTAACACCTGCTCTAACAGATAATTAAAAATAAACTGTTCTGAGCAAGTAATTATGAGAACTACAAGATCTCATTATCATATCATGATTATAAATATTTCTGAATCCATGTAGTGGCCCTTCCTTCTAAACACATACACAAAAATGCTGCAGAGTTTTAGGAATGTAAAATAAATAGATAGTAGCAGAATCCAATGTCATCTGTCACTAGTGTTAGGAAAGTAGCATCCATAAGGAAGTAGCATTTATGAGGTGGTTACACAGGGGAAAAAAGCAATAATTATATACAAAAGCATAAATTATTGGTTAACAGTTTAAAGTGCATACACCTATTTCACCTATGTAAAATCTCTACTCTGCAAGCTGCACAAGTTACACTAATGTCCAGGTGCAATTCAAAGTGTTGATTGTCACCTTCAACATCTTTAGGACCTACCGTATTTTTCGGAGTATAAGATGCACCTTTTTAACCCCAAAAAGAGGGTGAAAACTTGGGTGCGTCTTATACACCGAATGCAGCCCCACCCACCCACCCACCCCCACCCTTTGGCCTCTGTTTTCCAGCAATTTACCTGCTTGCAGGAAAGAGGGAACAGCCTGTAAAGCCAAGCAAGTCACTAGCAGCTTCCCGACCTACAGCTGATTAGGTTTGCCATGTGGGAAAATGAAAGTGAAACTAGCTGCAAAGAGGCAAATAGCTGGGAGAGACACACAGATTTTTATTTTCTGCTGGATGCAAGGGGGTAAGTGAATAACTATAAATGTCTGTAGAATGTTCAAATTATTAGACTTATTTTTTAAAGACTGCTTTATTATTGTTCTAGCCAGGTGTCTCCAACCTTAGCAATTTTAGGACTTGTGGACTTCAACTCCCAGAATTCCACAGCCAGCTTTGTTAGCTTTGCTGGCTGTGGAATTCTGGGAGTTGAAGTCCACAAGTCTTAAAGTTGCCAAGGTTGGAGACCTCTAGACAACTTAACAAAATAAAGAAGCTTTTTAAAATAAATGCTTGCTCTGAAGAGGTCCAGTGCTATTGTATCTTCTTTTAAATAATAGAGAATAATGTATACTTCCAGAAATTTTAATTAATTTTAACAGCTCTGTACAAGTATAGTCTGAAATGTAACAGTGTCCTGTTTAGTATTAGAGTTAAATCCTGACTTACCTTGGAGTAGATCTATTTAAATAATTGGGAGGAGTTAGTGTGCCTACATTTAAGAAAACTTTCTGGCATAATGTACATTTCTCCAATTCTTTGCTATTTCTATGGGTCAGGCACACATGCACAGAAATACACAGCAAACAGTGTATATCATCTGTGCTGTTTGCTGTTTGGCAAATTGCTTGGAGGCAGAGGCCTTTTTTCCTTGTTTTCCTCCCCCAAAACTAAGGGAATTTTATACGTCTTATACTCCAAAAAATACGGTAGTTTTAACTTCAGGAGCATCTTTCCTCTAATTCCCCCCCCCCCCCAAACAAAAAGATTTGGTACAGTACAGGTGCCATGCTCTAAGTCCCAGCTGTAAAGCATTGCCATCTTGCAAGACCTAAGAGACCTACAATCTCTTAGTATATAAAATGAGAGCAAACCTCACTCTCTACTAGCACTAATGATGTTACCTCATTTGGTAATGAATGTTTGCAAGAAAACTACCAAGCTCCGAGACCACCAAGGACCCTGCAGACACAGCACCATTGTAGCTCTATCTGCCCTATAGCAGATATAGCATTTTCCCTGAAGTCTTTAAAACCTGACTCTGCTGAACCTTTGCAAGGCTGCAAAAACCTACTCGTGAGGCACTGTGGGCTGATCTGCTTTCAGATAGCATACTTTAGAATTTGATTGTGAAGACTTTTCTCCAATACTATACTGTACTTATTAAGGCTAGTTGGTCGCTATGCTTATTATTTTATGCTGTTATTTTAGCCCCAATATATAACCTACCGAGAATTACTGATGACTGATGTGGCAATTAAGTTGCTAAAATAAATTTATTAAAACAAATATTTTAATTAAAATGAAATAACTCCCAATTTTCTTTTATTAATTTATAGGGAGGCTACCTATTCCCTCTCTCGTGCATTTATTACAAATACTGTTCTTAAATCCAGAGATACAAAACAGGTAGTTCTCCAGATGTTATTAAACTACAGCTTCTACCATTCCCTTCATCACTCATGCTAGCAAGAGCTCTGGAACATCTGGAGTATGACAAGTTCCCCATTTTAGTGTATTCTTTAATGTATTTTAGTTTTCAGTTGCTACTGTACTGCTGTAAAAATACTGTAAAAATCTACTCAGAAAAGCTAGATGCTATCCAGCCCCACTTACTTATTTAAGAACATCTGTATGCCTGGCAGCTCAAATAATGATTCATAAAAGCTTTAAACCAACAATATGTACAGTATAATAGCCTTCATAACCAATCCCCTAGGCACCAAAATACATGGTCTTAATCTCCTTCCTGAAAGATATTAGGGAGGTAGACATTTTAATCTGGGGGGAATCCGTTCCATAGGATTAGGGCAGCCATGAAACCATCTTGCTTTTATGCCTGTCTGTCTGATCTTCTAAGGGAAAGAAATTAGGAGCATGCCTTGGGGGAAGGTGTGGATTTTTAATATTAGTCACCTGGAATCACCCGTCCATAAGTTGGGCAACCACATAGATTTGTATTAAAAATAAATAATAAATTCCTTTCAGTTAGAATATGCAAAGTAGGCTTCAGCTTTTAGTGTCCATAATTAGTCAAGCAGGTTTTCTTCTTCTTTTACATATACACAGAACATTTGTAAAACCTACATATCTATTATTAGAAGAGGATTTCCTTGTATTTATTGAAATTGGGCAATCACCACAAATGCTATTCAAATAAGAATTACCGTATTTTTCGGAGTACAAGACGCACCTTTTTACCCTCAAAAAGAGGGTGAAAACTTGGGTGCGTCTTATACACTGAATGTAGCCCCACCCAGCCACCCCCACCCTTTGGCCTCTGCCTGCCAGCAATTTACCTCTTTGCAGCAAACAGGGCAAAGCACAAGAAGAGCACAAGAAGAGATAAACTGCTTCCCGACCTACAGCTGACGGAGGCTTGCAAGCCACGTGGTAAAATGAAACTAACTATGGTGGCTGTAATGTGACAAAGTGCTGGGAGATAAACTGCTGGCAATATTAGACTGCTGAAATTGCAAGGAGGCAAGCTATAGCTGCTATGGCTCAGAGATAGAGCTCTTGCCTCACAATCAGGAGGTTGTGAGTTCTATCCTGGGTAGAGACAGATTCTGTTAATATGTTATTTTGTTAAATGTTTGTAGAGTGTTCAAATTATTAGACTTGTTTTTTAAAGACTGCTTTATTATTGTTCTAGACAACTTAACAAAATGAAGAAGCTTTTTAAAATAAATGCTTGCTCTGAAGAGGCCCAGTGCTATTGTATCTTCTTTTAAATAGCAGAGAATACTTCCAGAAAGCCACATCAATTTTAAAGATCTGTAAAAGTATAATCTGAAATGTCCTGTTTTAGTATTAAGTATTAGTATTAAGTATTAGTATTAAAAGAAGGCAGCTGAGAAACCCTGACTTAGTCATGTTTGGAGTAGATCTATTTAAATAATTGGGAGGAGTTAGTGTGATTACATTTAAGAAAACTTTCTGGGATTAATATACTGCCATAAATGTACATTTCTCCAATTCTTTGCCATTTCTATGGGTCAGGCACACATGCACAGAAATACACAGCAGACAGTGTATATCATCTGTACTGTTTGCTGTTTGGCAAATTGCTGGGAGGCAGAGGCCTTTTTTACTTGTTTTCCTCCCCCAAAACTAAGGTGTGTCTTATACTGCGGTGCGTCTTATACTCCGAAAAATACGGTATGTTTCAATATACAATATCTGATTCTGGGTTAAAGCATCAATCTTTAGAAGAAAAAAATGCAGAAATACTTTTAACATTATGAAAAGAATTCACAAGACCTGTGCAAACATATTAGAGCGAAAAGACGAATGCTAACTTTGCTATGTTAGTTCTGATTCAACAATAGAAAATTTTACACTGGTCCAATTAAAATGTAATATTCTAAAGCGTTTTCCTGCTCAAGAGTGTTACAAACTCTTTTTAACTTGTCTAGCAATCTGTAACTGCATACAGAAAAGAACTCCCACCATAGATGAGTGAAAAGTAAGCTTCACTTTTGTCAAAGGGTCATAAGTTAACTCATGAGTTTTATGCTTTTTTTCAGAGATGCGTGTATTTATTGGATGTATTCTCCCACCTTCATTCAAAGAAACTATTAGTTTACATCTATTAGTAAAAAAATAGGCTTTCTGAAAAAGCTCAGTTTTTAACAGTTTACAGCAGTTTTTTCTTAAAGTGTGATGGTGGACCCCTGGAAGTCCCACAATACCCTTTCAAGGATCTGCAAAATCAAAATTATTTCCCAGCCAATGTTGACTTATGGAAAGCCGACTGCAAAGGGGGCAGATCAAATTTGTGGGGAAATGTTATTCCAAAATATAGGTATAGCAACCAAAAAAACAGCACTGTGAGTAGCAAGATTTAGGCTGCTAGTAGTAGTATGCCACAGTTCAGTGTCACATATGGTATATGACAGAGATCAAACTTCTCCTAGCACTTTTCAAGGTAGCCACTGTGACACTGAGAGTCTGACTTTATACTGAAGACTGCATCTAATTACCATAGAGCCCTTACTTTCTTAATATTAGTATAAGGTTCTTAAAGTAATACTTCAGATCCATAACTCCATCCTGTGAAAGAGCTGCCTATTTTATATACTGATTTGTTTTATTTATAGCCAATTCAACACTGACTGTGGATGGTGTACAGATTAAAAAAAACCAAGCACATGATCTAAAATCAAGCAAAAGATAACAAGCGTAACAGAAACAAGCATACATCATTAACTGAAACAGAAAAATACTTGGATCCCTGAACTAATCCAGAGCTTGGAGGGAAAAGGTTTTTCAAAAGTTGTTTAAATTGAAGTTTAGTTCAAACCTCCAGGGGATGCTATTCCAAAGACCATAACAGAGAAATCACACTTAAGTCTCATTAGAGGACAATGATTAATGGATGGGAAATAAAGCCCATCACTCTGCCAAATGTTACAGGACAGGCCAAGAGCACGGGAGAGAGATGGTTCCTCAGAAAGCCACACCCTATCCCATTTACACTTTGAATTTTATCTGCATGCTCACAAGTTACCAGCAATATTGCATGGTTATATTTACGTAAGTTTGTCCATAATTGTTTGTGTTGCTGCATTCTGGACCAGTTTTAGCTTTTGAATGGTCACCCAGGAAGCCCATTGTAACAATCCACAATCCAGATAAGATGACTGAGACATAAATAACTGTGAGAAGAGACTCAGTCCATAACAGAGTATAAATTGGTGCACCAGCTTAAGTTCCAGATCACAACTGTCACCTGCTCTTTGAGAAGCTATGAGCCAAGGATTGTGTACCAGTTCTGTCTACGGAAGTGCAATATTATTTATAACCATAAATGGAGAAACTTTGGCATTTGAAGAATCATGAACCATAGCTACTTGGATAGCTACCCCATCCAGACTCCAATAATCTTTAGCCACAAAACCTCAACTTCATTATTCACTCAACCAATGCTAAGCTATCTATCATCATACTGATGGTAACTGACCTTGTTTCAACAAATGACACTACCCAGTTTACGTAAATGTTGAACAGGAGGCAAGAGAGTCAAGCGCTGAGGCACCCCACAAAGACAGAGCCTATGTAAAAACTAGCTATGTAAAAAGAAGGAAAACCATTGCAACACTGCACCTCCCATTCCCAAATCCTCTAGCAATCCAGAAGAACTTCATAATCAATACCAAGGAGAACCAGATGGTCACACAAGCCTCATCCTGGCTTTGCCAAAGATCACAGATTAAGTGAAATCAATGCTATCATTCTCAGCTGAATGGGCGGATGATGTATAAATGTGGGGTGAATATAGTTACCTCAGACATCTTCTAAGCCAATCCTCTGCTTAAGGGAGGAATCTGATAGCAGTGACCAATATGAATTGAGAACTTTGATATGTTTTGTTGATGTGAAGGGAAGGAATAAATATAACATTTCAAAACAAATCTATGAAGGAAGAGTAAATGGGTCAAGAAAAATACTACAAAGGTTGTACTTGTATGGAATTGCTGAAATTCTGAAAAACAATTTACAGGTAATCCTGGACTTACAACAGTTCATTTACAGTGATCATTTGAAGTTAGAACAGTCAAAATGGCACTGAAAAAAAATGATTGTTTTTCACATTTACAACTATTGCAGCGTCCCCATTGTCACATGATCAAAATTCAGATGCTTGACAACTGACTATTTATGACGGTTGCAGTGTTCCGGGGTCCTGTGATCACCTTTTGTAACTTTCTCACAAGCAAAGTCAATGAGGAAGCCAAGTTCACTTAACAACCGTGTTACGAACTTAACAACTGCAGGGATTCACTTAACTTTGACAATAAAGGTCATACAATGGGGCAAATCTCACTAAACAAATGTCTCACTTAGCAACATAAATTTTGGTCTCAATTGTTGTAAATTGAGGACTACCTGCATATAATAAAAAAAGAACAAAATGCAAGGATGGACCAGGTGAAATAAGGCTTTGCCAAACAGAGATGTACTGAAAATTAGTGTGGTGAAAATTAGATTTAGGTATATTTCCTCCTCTCTTTTTTAATTCATGTATTAATTCCTTTGGCTTATCGTTTTACTCCTTTTATTATCTCTTCCTAATGCTGCTTCCAAGAAAGGGAATAGGGTAATGAGTAATGTGGATATAAAAACTGAGCATCTTATTCACTATCAAAGCCCACAATGATGTGAGATTTGAGTTTTCTTCAGAAAATGCACATGGCTTCTTATGGCAAATTATACACTGAAAACCAAGCTGAATAATTTTCTCATTTATCACTCTACCAGTTATACTTCACACACACTTCACACTGTCCTCACCAAACTTCTTCAGATTAAACCCCTCCCACCATGAAGTATTCTTTTTCCATTCCCACCCATTTTACCCAAGCACGAGATCAACTCGATCTCCTCAATCCAAAACAACGTACCTGATTTTGTAGTGAGGTAAAGTATGCTTGCGCCTGATCACTTTCTTGAACTGATTGACAATGATGGAAGTCAGTTGGGGCAAGGGTCTTCCTTCAAACTGCGACTTGACCTCGAGGTCGATCACAGGCTCGTCGACAAAAGCAAAGGACCAGTGCGTGAAGGGTATACGGGTGAAGACCAGCCTCAGCCGACCCGTGATTTTAGAAATTTTGGCAAAGAGATAGGCCGACTTGCCAAAAACCAGGTCCGCATCAATGGCTAAGTGGAAGCCCCCATTGTACTCAATATCAACTTCAAAGTCCAGCTCCTCCGGACAGCCTTCGTCGTTACAAGTCACCGGCCGCAATATCTTGATATTTTTAAAAAGGGGGATGACGTTGCCAAAGGAGACATCCCGCAAGCTGAGCCCCTCCAACACTTTGCCGGTCACCTTGGTCTGCAAAAGCTCCTCGAATTCCACCTTGATTTTCCTGGTGACCCAGTGGCGGATCAAGGCGGTGTCCTTGAGTTCCCTGAAGAGAAAGAGGCAGATGGCATTGAGCCAGTAGAGGGTCTCCTCCGTGCACTCCACCAAAGGGGGCGATTCCTGGCCGGGGGGGTTGACGTTCTGCTCGGTTTTGGAAGAAGAAGGGCCGAGAAAAGATCCGGGGAAAAACGCTTCCTGCCCCAAGACGAGGAAGCCGGTTAAATAGTCCTTGAGGGTCGAGTCCGGCATTACTCTGGTAACAAAGAAGTGGGAGCCGCGAAGCGGGGACACCCCGGGGACGGCTTCGGGCTGCCTCCGGAAAAAAAGCAGGAGCTGGGCGAGCACCGTGAGGAAGGAGCCCAGCAGAGCTGACAGCAATATGCCATAGACCGACAGCATCGCCTCGCCTCGGGCGCCCTTCGCTGCCTCCGGCAGCCCACCTTTTTACGCCGTATCCGGCAGCGGCGAGGCCATCCCCGCCTCCTCCATCTTGACGACGACGACGACGATCTGCGGAAAACCACCGGGGCCCCCGCGCTCAAGTCAGGACGCCAAACTCGGCGCCGTCTTCCCTCCCCGCTCCGCCCTCAGACGGCGAGGAGAAAAGCCGCCGCCGCCGCCGCCGCCGCGCGCGCGCGTACAACTCCCTCCTTCTCTGGCCCGCTTAGCCTCTCTCTTTCCCTCGGCGGCGGCGGCGGCAGCAGCATCCGGGTCTTTCCTTCTTTCCCTTCCGCCGCCACCCCCCCACCACTCCCCCTTTTGGTAGGAGAAGAAACCAACTGCTGCTTCTCTACCTTTGCTCTGTTCCTTCCATAAGTCTGGATTGGAGGAAGCAGGGAGGTACGGAGGGTGACGTCATAGGGCACGCCGTCCCTTCACGCTGATCTCATAATACTGCGGAGGGAGGAAACAACAACCCTCCCAAAAAGGGGGGATACCCCCCAACCCACGTAGAATGAGCGCGTGCGCACTCCCTCCGCCCGTTCTCTTCCCTAGCGCGGTGCTTCAAAGCGGGCGGAGAGAGTTCAGGCTAGTCGGCGAAGAGACGCGTGGACGGTTTAGGGAGAATGATCTCATTTTTGCAGGCGAATAAATCTGATTAGCTTTGTCTTTTTGGACCGATCGTCATCCCCCAAGAGGGATTCCCTTTTCAATGTCAAATAAGAAAGAAGCGTGAAAATGACCGGTTGGTTAATGACTGTATGGCCCGTTGCTTGTCTCTCTTTGGCTACAGGTGGTCCTCGACGTACGACCACAGTTGAGCCCAAAAATTCCTTTGCTAAGTAAGACCTTTGTTAAGTGAATTTTGTCCCCGTTTTACCACCTTTCTTGCCACGGTTGTTAAGTGAATCGCAGCAGTTATTAAATTAGTAACATAGTTAAGTGAATCTGTCTTCCCCCTATTGTCAGAAGTTGCAAAAGGGGATCACATGACCCTGGAACACAGCAGCCATCATAAATATGAATCAGTGGCCAAGTATCTGAATTTTGATCATATGACCATGGGGATGCTGCAATGGTTATAAGTCTGAAAAATGGTCACAAGTCACTTTTCTCAGTGCCGTTGTGACTTCAAATGGTCACTAAACGAACTGTTGTAAGTCAAGGACTACCTATACTGATTCTGAAGGAGGCATGATAACCTGCTTTGTTTCTTTTAAGCAGCAGCCAGTCGCATCGCCAACCATTTCCTCCCTTTTGGGAATTATTGAGACAAAATACTCATGATATTTAGAAATAGGGCAGTGCGTGTATGTAATCATTTTAAGAAAGTGACTTATCAGATCATCCACCACTTCATGCTCCCTCTCCCTGATAGTTCTTACAATTTCTGGGTATTAATTTAATAATGAAATAATAAATTTATTTATTTATTGGAGCCTAGATGAGTTATTGGAAATAAAGGCAATACTAGAGGTTGGAGGTTAACTTTTAGGCATGTTCGCTTCTCACTTTTTCAATTAAATTTTTAAAATGTAAAAAGGCACATCAGGGAGATGACCTGGCAGGGACTAAGGTTGGTGTGTGCACCCACGCTGATGCAATCACATTAGATATACAGCCATGGCTCAGTACACTGAATGATTTACAAATCATAATAATACAGATACAGATAGTTCTCAACTTATTACCACAATTGGGCCCAGAATTTCCATTGCTAAGCAATGTTGTGGTCAAAGTGAGTTGTGCCCAATTTCACAACTTTTTTGCCACAGTTGTTACTGTATTTTTCGGAGTGCAAGACGTATCTTTTTACCCCCCAAAAGAGGGTCAAAAACTGGGTGTGTCTTATACTCCGGATGTTGCATTAGGGGAGGGGGAGGGAGTTGGTGCGATGGTGGCAATGGTGCAATGGCGGCAACGGCAATGGGTGGCAACAGACAGCTGATTGGCGGTATTCCATGAGACTGTTCCAACTGCCAATCAAAGTTGCCGCCGTTGCCGGACTATTGCAAAGCCGCTGCCGCCGCTGCTGGCCACCACTGCTGCCCCCTCCACCCCCTCCGCTGGACCACGGCAAAGCCGCTGCCGCAGCTGCTGCCCATCACCACTACTGCCGGACCACAGGAAAGCCGCCGCAGCCGCCGCTGGACCACAGCAAAGCCACTGCCGCTGCTGCTGGCCGCAGCCACGGCCGCCAGACCACAGCAAAACCGCCGCTGGACCACAGCAAAGCCGCCGCAGCCGCTTGGCCGCACCACAGGAAAGCCGCTGCTGCTGCCGCTGGCCCCGCTGCCGCAACCACCGGACCACGGGAAATCCGCCGCCGCTGCCGCTGCCACCACCAGATCACAGGAAAGCTGCTGCCGCCATTGCTGGCCGAAGCCTGCTCCTTAGGCAGCTAAGGAGCCGCCGCCGCCGCTGCCCAAAGCGAGCCCACAGCTTTGAAGACCAACTTCCAAGTTTGAAGAGCCCTGAGTTAGGGGTTAGGGGTGCAAGGGTCTTCAAACTTGGCAAGTTTAAGACTAGTGGACTTCAACTCCCATTCCTGAGCTAGCATGACTGGAGGAGGAATTCTGGGAGTTGAAGTCCACAAGTCTTAAAGCTGTCAAGTTTGAAGTTTGTAAACTATGTAAAAAGTGTACATAGTTGTAAAAAGTATACATGGTTGTAAAAATTATTCTGCTACACTGGTATTTTATTAAATAATATATTACTACACCATTTGGTTCAGAATACTTTTTTCCTTGTTTTCCTCCTCTAAAATCTAGGTGCGTCTTATACTCCAAAAATACGGTAAGTGAATCACTACAGTTGTTAAATGAATCAATACGGTTGTTAAGTGAATCTGGCATTACTCCATTGATTTTGCTTGTTGGAAGCTGACCGGGAAGGTTGCAAATAACTATCACAGGACCTTGGGACACTGCAATTGTTATAAATACTTGCCTGTTGCGAAGCACTCAGATCATATGATTGTGGGGATGCTGGGACAGCTGTAAGTGCAAACACTGGTCATAAGTCATTTTTTTCAGCAATGTTGTAACTCTGAATCGTTGCTACATTACTGGTTATAAGTTGAGGAATACCTGTACATTTTGCCTAGGCTGCAATAGCTTCCTTAAAACCCCTATTTCAATCTCCTATTTTCCCCACTAGAATCTAAGCTCAATACAGTAAAATTTAAAGTAAAGGGGAGGAGTGTTATTAAGTAATGCATTAAATTATTCATAGTTAATATCTTTTTATTTAAAATCATTTTAATTCTGTTTTAGAAATATTTTGTTCATAGGTTTATTAATGGAGATAGTGGAGATATTATCTTAAGTGTTCAAAAAGATCAGAAAATTAACTGAATTACAAAGCAATTTATTTACAATTTTTAAGCTAAATTGGGGGAAAGACCTTTTTATTAATTTCAGTCCCATTTTTTCATTACGTTCCTGAATTTTCATTACTACAGCTTCCTATCGCACGCATTTTCAGCTGACTAGTGTCATCAACACAGCACAGGTTTGTTTTGTGCTTCTTCAGAGAGTAAAAGAGGAAGGAATTATTTAGGCATTACTTCTGTAGATATCAGAAACCAGAACATGTCCTTCCTCTTTTCCTATATCATAAGACTGTTTATTTTTACCTACTGTTAGTCCACGGAGTTGTTGCTAGCAGCTGAAATGGCAAACATGGACTTAGAAAAATCTATTGGCTGCTGAAGGGAGACTTCTGATTTCAGGACAAAGTGTGGCTAGGGAAAACGAATTAAGCTGTTTTTCTGACAAGATTTAAAGTATCCTCCTAAAAAAAGTTAGTGCCAGTAAAACCAAGGGAATTAAAACCCTAAAAATAACATTATCTGGAGGCAAGCATATCTAGTATGCATTCCAAAGAGGGAAGGGGAGAGAGAAAAATCTGAGAAATGAGGAAACTGGTGGAAGAAATAAACAAAAAGTGGCAATAAATTAATTAACATTATGTACAGTGAATTCCTGCCTACCAATTAGTAAACTATAAGATAGTCATTAAAACCAAGCCTCAGTGGAGAATTCTTATTTTTCCGTTCTTTTAGACAGATGTTAACCCTGAGAGAATAAGAATGAATTAAAAAGAGAGAAAAGTGAGGATGTGAACATGTGGATATTTAGCATTCTAAGTCAATAAAGCTTTATTGTTCCTAAACGCTGTATGCTTGATATGCGCAAAGATTCTAGTTACATCTTAATGGAAATCTGAGAATGCTATTAGGGGAAACAATCCCCTTGAGTGTGTGCACATGTGTGTGCATGTTCCTTTAATAAATTCCCTGCTTCTTTAGCAGGGTTGTAGAATGTAGGCATTTCCATGATACCCAATTACAGCAGTTACATGTGAACAGTTGATCAGATTAAGTGAGAAATGCTTTAAGTAATTGTCTTTAAGTTTAAGGGGGACTCACACAGGAGACTGCCTGTTAGTTTTTTAAAGATAAAATTGAGTAACAGTTTATACTGTGGAAAGCGTGTTAGTAATTAGCAAAAAGCAAGGGCAAAGCCAGGAAAAGAGTGCTGAAGATGAACAGGACTAGGGTGAAAGAGGACTCTTGGTAGGTTTGACCATAACAGAAGAGATAAAAATTAAAGGATCTTGTTAGCTATCAAAACTAAATCAAGGACAGTTGCCAGTTCGTCTGATTGAGCTAGAGAAATATTGCCACTAATAGCCAAAAGTCCTTCCTTAGCGCTAGAATTACAGTTAAGAACTCTAGAATGAAGTCTTGAACTTCACTCTAAAAGTCTTGAACTTCACTCTAGAACAAAGTGAAGTCTTGGATTGAGGAGGCAAAATTGAAATTACAGGCTTGCCTCAATTGTACAGACTGGAGTGCTTTTGAAGCTGCCTCAGCGGACTTGGATGAACTCACTGATACTGTGATATATGTTAGTTTTTGTGAGGACATATGTGTGCTGACCAAAACCATGCACATATACAGTAATAATAAGCCTTGGTTCACAACTAAGCTCAAGCAGCTACATCGTACCAAAGAGGTGGCCTACAGCAGGGTCCATAATCCCCAGTCCGTGGACCAGCACTGGTCTGTGGCATGCCAGAAACTGGGCCATGCAAACAAATGAATCCCCATCCACGGGATGTAGGCAGCATGTGAAACTATGCCCCCTCCAGTCCACGGAAAAACTTCGCCACAGAACCGGTGTCCAAAAAGTTGGCGGCCTCTAGCCTACAGGAATGGAGATAGGATGCTGTACAATCAGGCCAGGAATATATTAACAAGGGAGATCAGGACAGCAAAGAGAAGCTACTCTGAAAAGCTGAGGAATCAGTTCTCAGCAAATGAACCAGCAAATGTGTGGAAAAGCCTGAAAAATATTATTGGCTACAGCGATCTCCCTCCTTTACTGAAGAGAATTGGTAACTGGCAGATTACCAATTACACTGAATGTGTTCTACTATAAGTTTGAGAGGAGATCATTATCAATTATCGCTACCCTCCCCGTCTCAGATACACCAACAATAGCCAAATCTCCTATTCGTGTCTTCATCCCTCTGGCGCCTCACCTCTGGTGATCCTAGAAAAAGATGTGCGAAGTCTATTTCATAGACAAAAGATCGGAAAAGCACCAGGCCCAGATGGAATAACTCCTTCCTTGAAAGACTGTGCTGATCAAATGGCTCTTTAACAAATCACTGGAGATGTGTTATGTTTCTTCTTGGTTCAAATGCTCTACTATCATCCTGGAGCTGTCCATATCTGTAGGTGGATTATAAACTTTCTGACAGATCGAAAGCAGCAGGTGAAGCTTAGGAAAGTCATATCAAACATCTGAACTGTATACTCAATAGAGAGCAATTATTGAGTCTGTCATTTGTACTTGTATAACTGTCTGGTTTGGTACAATTACCAAACTGGACAGGTACAGACTTCAATGGATAGTTAGGACTGCAGAAGAAATGGTTGCCTCCCATTGAGGACCTGTATACTACATGGGTCAGAAAGAGGGCTGAGAGAGTACACATCCTGGACAAAAACTTTTCAACTTCTCCCCTCAGGGTGCCACTACAGGGCATTGCATGCCAAAACAACTAGACACAGAGATAGTAGGTTTTCCCCCCTCCTGCGATCACTATGGAGATTCTCAGTCATCCAGATCATGATTATCCCAAAGATGTCACCTTTGGGACTCTGCTGAATACCTAATTCCCATAATATTATCATGTCTAAGTATATTTACTTATATAGTATGGCTGCATTACTTTTATCTGTTGATAGTATAGTATAGTATAGGATACGATAGATGTTTTGCATGTACACTGAGAACTGCTGTAGCACAGACAAATTCCTTCACTTGGCCAATAAAGCTATTCTGTTCTGTTCTATTCTTATTCTGACAGAATTAGAATAGTGTACATGTATTTTAACCTTAGATCATGATTTGTGCACAAAGAGATGCTTACAATTTACTAGAACTGAAAGTTGTAGTTCAGAAAAAATGTTTTCATTTTTGAAACACGTAAGCAAGGGAGAAACAGGTGTTCATTATAAATCATGTCTGTAAAGCTTAGCTGGAAACAAAAAACATTTCTCTTTCCAACTAAGCTTTGCAAAGATGATTGCTATGTGTTTTATTTATAGTTTGAAGGTGGAGTGGGGGATGGAATGCTGTCGTGTCTCTTTCAGTCATAGAAAAATAGGGTTGGAAGGGACTTGGAAGTCTAGTCCAACTCCTCACCCAAGGCAGGAATCATCATACCATTATGGACAAATGGTTGTCTGTTCTGTTCTTGAAAACTTCCAGTGATAGTACACCCACAACTTCAGTAGGCAAGCTATTCCACTACTTAACAGTTTTCACTGTTAGGAAATTCCTAATTTCTAAGATCACTCTCCTGATGATGATCTTTCAGACCCTTAAACATATCCTGTGACATTTATTTATTTAAATTTGTTCGCTGCCCAACTCCAATGGACTCTGGGAAGCATATGAAACTAAAAAACAGGAAACAGTAAGAAACATTAAATCAGTATGTCTAGTTTAATGAAAAAAAGGGTTACGGCCGGGGCAACATGATAGAGTGTTCCAATATCTAAGGGGCTGCCAGAAGAAAAAGGGTCAAGCTATTCTCCAAAGTATCTGAAGGCAGGACAAGAAGCAACGGATGAAAACTAATCAAGGAGAGAACCAACCTAGAATTAAGGAGAAATTTCCTGAGTTAGATCAATTAATCAGTGGAACAGCTTGCTTTCAGAAATTGTGGGTCCTCCATCTTTTAGCAATAAACAATGACAAACATCAGTCCCAGGCCTGGTTTTCAAGGCTTTCAAGGCTTTCTGAAAAGTAGAAGAGGGGGATATATAAAACCTATGTATGTGTTTGCATTTATTTTCATTGTCTGGTGTTGCTTATTTTTTTTAAAAAAAATCTCAATAACAATTCAAAAATCCATTATTGGTGCCATTATTACTTACTCATCTTTATGTTCCTATCATTTAATAATCACTGTGTCTGCAAAGTAGCCTGCTCTCTAGGCAAGCATGATTAAATAGCCAAAATAGAGTTTCCATATTATTAATCACACATTATTTTGTTAAGTTACATAGACCATGCTTTATAGAACCCTCGCATCCTGGACATAAACTGTTTCAACTCCTACCCTCAAAATGACGCTATAGAGCACTGCACACCAGAAAAACTAGACACAAGAACAGTTTTTTTCCGAACGCCATCACTCTGCTAAACAAATAATTCCCTCACCACAGTCTAACTATTCACTAAGGCTGCATTACTATTACTATTAGTCTTCTCATTTTTCCTATCACCCATCTCCTCCCACTTATAACGTTGCTTGTATCCTTACGATTTATATCAATATTGATTGTTTCCTGATTGCTTATTGTACTCTATGACAATCATTAAGTGTTGTACCTCATGATTCTTGACAAATGTATCTTTTCTTTTATGTACACTGAGAACATATGCACCAAAGACAAATTCCTTGTGTGTCCAATCACACTTGGCCAATAAAGAATTCTATTCTATTCTATTCTATTCTATTCTATTCTATTCTATTCTATTCTATTCTATTCTATTCTATTCTATTCTATTCTATTCTATTCTATTCTATTCTATTCTATTAAAATGCTTGTAGTGCCAATAACTGATTTCAACAAGGAAAATTGAGTGACATTGCTTAATCCACTCCTATGTAATCCACTTGAAAAAAAATTAAAAAGTGCAGTAGTGTTATAAAAAAAACCAAGGAGCTTGCTGTTTGTTTACTCATGAAGATATTTTTTCCCAATTAAAAATACTTCAAAGCCATGCTGGATATGAATAAAAGGTAAAGGAGGCTCTACTGATTGATCACTTGCAATAAATGATCAAAGGGTTCTGGATTTATTATTTAATACGGTAATAGCAACAAAAGGATTCCTTACCTTCTAAATTAGTTAGAATCTTTAATAGTATCATTCTATATAGAGATGTCTTCCTGCTTTTCATCCCATAGAAAAGCTGAAAGTTGTTTGAAATAAAATGATAATATGTTACTGCTGCAATCATATCGTTTTTTATTTTAGCAAGTGGCAATAGTGAGTATTCAACCTTGTGCATCTGATAAGGTACGTTCTTTTATTTCAAACACAGCTCCACAATGTGTTTTATTTCTGAAGCTGGTTGTGACAGTGCTTCTTTTTCCCTAATTACTTCATGGGAGCAAATCTAATGGTGCTGACAGGTGCAGCTGTTATTCCTCCAAAGTCGTATGGCATACCTGGATGCAATTGCCTCATGGAACATGGCACCAAAATTGACCTTCAGGGATATGAATAGATCCATTCAGTCAGATAATCCTGCAAGAAGAAGGAGGGAAGGAGGAAGATTTGATGATCTTTAGCATGCTATTGTTCTCTCTGCTTTTAATAGGATATACTTGGCTACTAGCAACTTTAATTCTACACAGCATTGTTATATTGTGAACTGAAAATACATGACAAATTACCGTACCCTTATTTCTCAGTATATGTGATCAGCAGAAAGGTAGCATGTGGAGTAAAGTTGGTTTGAACTTAGCCGAACAAACTATCAGGATTGTTATCGCAGACACTATTTCATTGCTTATCTACATTTTAGTTTCAGAGTTGCCACACTTAACAATATTAACATTCACGATCATTTACATAATGCACGGCTGATATGTGTACTACAGAAGGAACGCATGTTTTTCTCTCCATTAATATATAAATACGAGTTAATGAGAAAGGGGAACATTCTCTTAATCAGCTTTCTGAGATGTTAATTTATGGCTTATTGGCTTTAAACATAGGTGTTGAGATATTGTGCCATGTAAAAATAATGTAGTTTATTAGGAAACGCAGTAGAATAAATGCATCATGGTGTTCATCTATTATTCAGTTTATAAATAAACACACCCCTCTGTTGTTCTCTGGAGAGTTTGAGAAAGCCTGATGATTAAAGGCAAAGGAAGAGAGATCTGCAGATAAACATGCTTAATAAAAGGCTGGAACTAATGGGGAAGGATACGAAAGAGCAGGGACAAAAAATACATTAAGAACCTAAAACTACACAGTTTCTTTCGCTGTGGTATAATGTATATAAATCAAGAATAGACACTTGATACCATCAATGGTCAGGAGTTATGGAGGTCTTGTAAAGCTTTCCTGTGCCCAGTTCTCACTGCTGTGGTAAATTGGCATCTAAACTATTTTTTTTGTTTTTCAGAAAGGAGGGAAAGATGGGATAATTATGTATTATTTAATTTAATTTAATTTATTGTTCTTATAGGCCACCCAATCCCATAGGACTCAGGGTGGCGTACAACAGAAAGAAGAACAATCAGAAAAAACAATTAAAACAATTACAAAAATTATTATGTTCTTCCATTGAGGGGGAAAAATCAAATTAAAAATTGATTGCAGATGGAATAAAACAGTGTCTCTCAGCTTCTTGGGCCCAAGAGCAAAATTAGGGTTCAGGTGGATTTTGGATCTATTCAAATGTACTAGCTAAATGAGAGCCGAGGTGGCGCAGTGGTTAAAATGCAGCACTGCAGTTCAGCTGTTCAAATCTCACCGGCTCAAGGTTGACTCAGCCTTCCATCCTTCTGAGGTCGGTAAAATGAGGACCCAGATTGTTGGGGGCAATATGCTGAACTCTGTAAACCGCTTAGAGAGGGCTGTAAAGCACTATGAAGCGGTATATAAGTCTAAGTGCTATTGCTATTGCTACCTTGTCTGTAAGTAAAGTAAAGATGTTGGCAGCTTTCTCTGTAGTCATCACATTGAATTAGTTGGAAAAAAGCAAATCACTAGAAGACTTTCGGATGAAGGTTCAGAGAGAATATCACCTTCAATATATCTTTGTGAAGGTAAACTTCCATTTGTCATCCAAGACTATACATTGAAATAGGTTAAATGTTATGCCATTTCAAGAATCGTTTAAAAAAGAAAAGGCATGCCATACATTGAAGAAATATACCATCCTAAGTACCTAAGTGCTACTGATTTGTAATTGATACATTAACATAAAGGAAAATAAAGATGTTTATTAATTCATGTTTCATTTCAATATTTTTATTTTTAAAATGTTTTTAAAGGAACAGTAATAGGCTTCATAAAAAAATATGGCTCAGTTATGTATGGTCCAAAAAAGGCTAAGAAACATTGAAATGAAGATTCAGGATGGCATCTAATTTGGACATTTTATTTATCATGAGGAGAGTAACACTCTCCACCCATTATTAGGAGTGAAACAAGCCATTTAGAGGTTTATAACCTTAGTAAAACTTAGGCTACAGGCCAATGTGCATTTCAAAGAGCTTTACATCTATTTTATATGTTTTATAGGTATTTCCTATCTCCTCATGCTGGCCAGCTTTGCTCACACTCCACACAGTATTTTCTCTGCCTTTTATGATCACTCCCAATTCTTTTCCAATCAATGAAAACTTACCTACCAGGATCTAGGTAGATGTTGCTTTTTTTCTTTGTTGTTGCTTATTTAACTATTTCTAATATGTCCCTGCCCAAAATGATTCTAGGCAGCATACAACAGCAGGAACAAAATTCAGGAACATGAATGATAACAAAATCCAATAGTCAAAATACTTATGCTAGCCATACTCAATCACAAAATGGAGATGAAGGCTTGTTGAAATGTTACATGTTTGCAGAACAGGATAATGGATTGTGGGACACATTCCTCTGGAGGGAGTGGGGATTACTACTGAGAAGTTGTTATCACATCTAGACCACAGGTCACCAACTGGTGGTCCGCGGACCACTGGTGGTCCATGAGAAAATTTTGGTGGTCCGCAGTGCACCCAGGTGGAGGAACTGCTCCGGGATGACTAATGGCCAGTCCTGTGACTAGAGCTCTGGAATATGGGACCGGCAAGGCAGCTCATAGTGGGGTTGGGAATCTCTGCCGTAGAGGGAGCTACGTGAAACTTGCAACTTTGCAGCGCAGATCTTGCCAGCCAGAATTAGATAATGGTACAAGGGGGGGTGGCGGCACAGGCGAGTCGAAGCAACGGTGTTGCCAGCCTGTAGCTCGTTCTTCCCCCTGCTGTGGCTTCCTGACGGCTGAACACACCAATGGCTGGCCTGCCCCTCACCCTAGATCAGTGGCCCCCAATCTTTTGGGCACCAGGGACCGGTTCCATGGAGAGAGGTTTTTCTGCAGATTGGAGGGGGCGTGGTTTTGCCTGCTGCCAGCATGTTGCTTGTTTGTGTGGCCTGGTTTCTGGCATGCTGCAGCCCGGTGTTGGTCCATGGGCCAGAGGTTGGGGACCCCTGCCCTAGATGACTGGAACAACAGATTTAATTCTGGCAGGGCATTGCTCCATGTATCCCAAGGCAGCAAAATAGTTACCAACAATTTGAATTTTGCTTGGAAGTCTAATGGCAATCAAGGCAGTGACTTTAAAATTGGTGTTACTCTATACTAGCAAGGATTGTTTGCTGGAATGCTTTTTTTACAAGGTTTATATGCTTATATAGCCAGGACCAATTCTGAATGTTCTAGAAAGTGCAGAGAAGAGCAACAAAGATGATTAGGAGGCTGGAGGCTAAAGCGTACAATGAATGCTTGTGGAACTGGGTATGTCTAGCATAAGGAAGAGAAAAACTAAAGGTGAACATGTTAGCAGTCTTCTAGTATTTGAGGGACTGAGGAAGGGATCCATCTTTTCTCCCAAGCTCCTGAGGGCAGGACATGAAGTAATATATAGAAGGTTATCAAAGGAGATTCAATCCAGAATTAAGGAGAAATTTCCTGTTCGTGACAACAGTGGAACGGCTTGCCTCCGGAAGTTGTGAGTGTTCCATCACTGGAGGTTTTTTAAGAAGAGATTGGACAGCTATTATACAGGGTCTCTTGCTTAATCAGGAGTTTGGAGTAGAAGATCTCCAAGGTCCCTTCCAACTCTGTTATTTTGTAATTCCGTAATTAGGGTTGTCCTACCAGCAGTCTATTTGCCTCATGTGGTACTAGTTGCAAATTGCTTACATTTGTTTATCAGTCAGGAGGAGTCATAGGTATTTATGGTGCTAGCCCCATACACTCACACTATCCTCCTTTTCTCTATGATCTTGAAGTATGTCTTAAAACATGTATGGGAAATAGAAAGTACCATAACTACACAGATAGCGAACAAGAAAATAGAGAATACATGATCGCTATAAACTAGTCCTAAGGCCTAACAAGGATTTTGCCTAAAGGTACAGAGGAATAATTGATGCTCCTCACTATGACAACTTAGGCAAAGAGATACTCCGTTAGAAACGGGTGGTTTAAACTTAGATTGCTTACTTTAAGCTCAATCTCTTAGACTCCAAAGCACATAAGCAGCCAGTCTAGTTTCCTTTGAAGAAATACAACATGGTTTTAAGTAGGCAAACTTCACAGATTTCTAGAAGGCGAACTCTATTTATATTTTCGCTACCAAGAACATGCGGTTAAGTTTCCAATGAATGAAATCTTGGCACCATAAAATTTCCAACACAAGAAATAACCAATTAATATTGTGGCAATTTTAGCCAATAACCACCCCATCATCATCATCATCACCTCCAAGCCTTATTTTCCAATAGATACAACTCATCTCCCATATTGATTCTTGCCACAAGAATTTTTAGTAAGCAGATGATCAAATGATTAGCCATTATACTGATGGAATAAAGGATCAATTTGCAAGCTTTAGGATTGCTTTTTAATGCACATAACTATTTTCTGTATCAAATTCCTGTAAGTGGTTAAGTTAGTTCTATATAAGCAAATAGTACAAAGTACTAAATGAACAAAGGAGGGCTCATTTGTTTTGTTTAACACCTTTCATATATTATTATATGAATATAAAAATTTTATACTTTAAAATATTATCATCGCGGAAATGGGCAACATCTATCTTTTTCATTTAAGGCACTATGTCAAGATAATCCGGTAAACTCCTTATGCAGGTTCCTTCTGCTGTTACAAGAGTAGCTGAATAATTTTGTGCAACATTTCCACCCATAAACCTCAGTACAAAGCTTACTCAAGAGGAACTTGCTTAAGATTCTGCAGGATGTAAAGCTTAACGTTTTGTGCCGGGACTGGAGAGGTTGACGTCCAGATCCAAACTGAAGTTCACCTAGCACCTTGCTTCCTCAAGCCAGTTATTGGGAGGATTAAATAAATGAGGATCTTCACTGTCTTGGGTTTTTAGCAGAAAGGTGGGATAAAATTGTATAGTTATACTAAATGACAGTCAGTAAAGCTAGATACAGATCGTGAAAGAGAAGGATTATGTGTCAGAAACAGAAATATTTCTGGAATACTTTCTTTCATTTTATTTGCTGGACCCAAAGCAACAGGGAGTAATGTTTGGGATTCAAGCTTAAAAATATTTATAATCCCAGAAATATCTACTGCTCCACAAGTCCAGTGACAATTATGTATTTTAAAATAAACAAAACAAACAACGAACTGTTTTTCCTTGTCAGTCTTTCAAATCATTTATTTATCTATTGCATGCCAAAACTTTAGTTAACGTCATATATCATCCAAAAAGAAGATATTAACCTCGATATTGCAGTTTAGGGAATTGCTGGAACAGGTAAAATATTAAGACCCAACCAGAGGCAACATTATGGAGGTGGAAGTGGAAACCAGCGGCCACCAAGATTTTATTCTAATGTCTTATGCTATTATATCAGTCTTCCTCTACCTGATGCCCAGATGTCCTCTCCTCCACCTTATTGGCCTTCTGAAGACTTGTAAAGTTTGGCTGTTTGAGAAGCATTTAAAGATGTGAAGGATTAGCCTTTTCCCTCCCCCTATACTCCAATGGGTGATAGTACATTCATGATATTTTAATTAATTAGATATTTCCTGTAGGATTTCAGTGGTGAAATCCAATTTTTTTACAACTGGTTCTGTGGGCGTGACTTGGTGGGTGTGGTGTGGCTTGGTGGGCGTGGCTTGGTGGGCATGGCAGGGGAAGAATACTGCAAAATACCCATTCCCTCTCCACTCTGGGGCCAGCCAGAGGTGGTATTTGCCGGTTCTCCGAACTACTCAAAATTTCCACTACAGGTTTTCCAGAACCTGTCAGAACCTGCTGGATTTCACCCCTGTAGGATTTCATATTTTTAACTCTGTGTTTGATAATTTTGTAAACCATTCAAATTCTACGAGAATGCAAATAGAAACCTACCTCCTTACACAGAGCAAGAGAAATTTGTTGTGCTCATCTGCATGTTTCCTTCTTTTGTGGTCTTATTACTCAATTTCTATATTTCTTCATAACCTTTTAAAATAATATTCATACTGAGAGAGGGAAGCAACATAACTGTACAGTACATATTTTAAAATGAAGTGAGAACCCAGAATACAGATAGTCCTCAATTTACAACCACATTTGGAACTGAGACATCTGCTGCTAAGCAGTGCAGTCATTATGTGGGTTGCTCCCAATTTTACAATCTTTTTTACCACCATCGTTAAGCAAATCACCATGGTCATGAAATGAATCATGTGGTTGTTAAGTGAATCCAGCTCCTCCCATTGACTTTGCTTGTCAGAAGACCCCTGGGAAGGCTGCAAATGGGGATCACATGATCCCGGGGCACCCCCAACTGTTGTAAATACACGCAGGTTACCAAGTGCCTGAATTTTGATGATGTGACAGGGATGATTCAACAGTTGTAAGTGCAAGGACTTGTCATAAGTCTCTTTTTTCAGCACTGTCATAACTTTGAATGGTTGTTAAACAAATAAGTTGAGGACTGCCTCTAAGATGAATAACCAATGATACATTGGGTAGGCACTTTTAAAAAAATACCTGCACAGATTCCATGTAAGTCCACATTAAGAATTTACTTCAAATGGTATATTTTTTCTTTTTACCTTTTTACCTTATGTGTGTGTGTGTGTGTGTGTGTGTGTGTGTGTGTGTGTGTAGCATTTTTTGCTGATAAATGAAAATAAAGGGAGACTATTATAGATTTATTTCGAGCTATTTAGCTCTCATCAGATAGGCATACCCTTACTGGGATTTGAACCTGGGCCGCCTGCCTTGTAAGGCAGCTGCTTAACCTCTAGGCCACAGGCTCTATTCCCTATCAGCTCTTCAACAGGAAAGGGTTATATATGTTTTTCTGTCTTATCATCCTGGTGTACCCAAATATGGGAGAAAGCATCACAGCTTCCTTTTTGCCTTTCGGCCCCTCCCTGGGACCATCCAGGCAATTTCTAATATATATATATATATATATATATATATATATATATATATATATATATATATATATATATATATATATATATATATATATATATATATATATATATATATATATATATATATATATATATATATATATATATATATATATATATATATATATATATATATATATATATATATATATATATATATATTCTGTCGAGTCAGCTGGTATACCCAAATATGGGAAGGAGCATACTGATGAGGGAGGAGAATTTATGGTTTAGAGGTTAAAAGCACTGCCTAACAATGCAAGCAGCCCAAGTTCGACTCCAAGAAGGGTATGGCTAGCTGATGAGAGCTAAATAGCTTGAAATAGCTCTATACTATTCTCCCTTTATTTCTTTATCAGCAAAAATGTAAGTTTGAAAACACAAACACACACACATATATGTATGTATTTAAGCATTTTTTCCTTAACATTCTCTTTAAGAAGAATCCACAAGAATGCCCACAATTGGTCAGATTTGTTGTTGTGGCTGAATTTTGGCAGGATAATCTTGGAGTGTGGGACAGAGGAGTCTACATTTAGTCCGTTAATCACATGTTCACCATCCCAGTATGTAGAGCATTTCCTGTTATAAAAAAAAGTGGGGTGTAGTTCCCTCAACAGCTGCAGTCACATCTGCTCTCCAACTGGAACTGTGAGAATGGCAGAAGAAACGATTTTGTATAAAATTGAACGTTATTGTCACAGTCATCTCCTGATCGCTTTACTTCTATCAGAGGGGAATTGAAAAAAAGACTGACAGAGGAAGGAAAGAAAGAAAGAAAGAAAGAAAGAAAGAAAGAAAGAAAGAAAGAAAGAAAGAAAGAAAGAAAGAGAAAGGGAAAGAAAAAGAAAGGGAAAGAAAAAGAAAAAGAAAAGGAAAAGGAAAAGGAAAAGAAGGGAGAGAAAGAAAGAAAGAAAGGGAAGGAAGGAAGGAAGGAAGGAAGGAAGGAAGGAAGGAAGGAAGGAAGGAGGAAGGTTAATAAAATGAATGCATTTCTACTGACTTCAGTATGAGAGCCTTCAGATTTTCAGGGTAAAATTGGGGATCCAGCAACCATAATCCTGAAGTACTTTAGCATGCATGACTGTTTGACTGATACTTGAGCGAGACTTGCTTTTCTCTGCAGATCCCTAAAGTGATAATAAAATGTTTTTTAAAATTATTTATATTACCATGCCATCTAAGTGTGAAAGTGGGGATGCTATCAAAAGACAGTCCCAGTCACATTTGTTAAATATTCATTTTCAGTTTACAAGCCTGGAGTTATTATAATCAATGGACCTTCTGTTTGACTCAGCACAGGGGATGATGTTTGTTCTGGCTATATTTTTAGGGAAATAGCAAAGGCTGTACATTGGTTGGATACAAATACAGCGCTGCATTTTCACACCATAAAAATCTAAATGCTGCTAGAGAAGGAGCTCTGTCATTTGTATACAATTTATATTAGAGCTGGGCAAAAACTACTCAATTTATTCTGTAGTCTGGAACTGATGTTCCATGTCTATCATCAACCAGTCTCACCACTGCCAGGATATAGACTTGCTAGTCCAATTTGGGAGGAGCTCCTTTTCAGATGTGACCATTTCATTCCCCATATCCAACCAAGGTATTTTATATACAAGCAAATTTTATATGTTTGTTTGTTTATAAGATTTGTAGGCCGTCCATCTTACCTCAGAGTAACTCTGAGTAATTTGAATGTTCTTTTTCCTTTTGATTGACTTTTGTGACACCGCTCAAATCAGGATCTCAAGGCTGAGAATATTGAGTAGAATAGAACAGAACAGAATAGAACAGAACAGAACAGAATAGAATTCTTTATTGGCCAAGTGTGATTGGACACACAAGGAATTTGTCTTTGGTGCGTATGCTCTTAGTGTACATAAAAGAAAAGATACATTTGTCAAGAATCATAAGGTACAACACTTAATGATTGTCATAGGGTACAAATAAGCAATCAGGAAACAATATTAATATAAATCGTAAGGATACAAGCAACAAGTTACAGTCATACAGTCATAAGTGGGAGGAGATGGGTGATAGGAACGATGAGAAGATTAATAGTAATAGTAATGCAGCCTTAGTGAATAGTTTGACAGCGGTGAGGGAATTATTTGTTTAGCAGAGTGATGGCATTCAGGAAAAAAACTGTTCTTGTGTCTAGTTGTCTTGGTGTGCAGTGCTCTATAGCATTGTTTTGAGGGTAGGAGTTGAAACAATTTATGTCCAGGATGTGAGAGTGTGAGTAGGGACAGGATGAGCAGAAGCTGTCCATCCTATTTCAGGGTAGTAAGAAATGATGCTTAATTGTCCAGAGTCATTCTGAGACTTTGACTAAGGCAGAGCATTACTCATCAATATGTTTAAAAAAAAAACCACCAAAACAGCTCTGTCATTCAGAAATATGTGTCTTCAGTTGCTTCTTCTAAGAGATTATTTACATCTGGCCAATATGGAATGAACATTTAGCTCCAGCAATTCTGCCTGTCTTCCTGGCCTGTTTCTTCTAGTTCAGTGTTTCCCAACCTTGGCAACTTGAAGATGTCTGGACTTCAACTCCCAGAATTCGCTGGCTGGGGAATTCTGGGAGTTGAAGTCCAGACATCTTCAAGTTGCCAAGGTTGGGAAACAGTTGGTCATTGTTTAGAACAGAAAGTTAACAAAATAGATTCCTGGTCTTATTTTTCCATCATTCCTTCCCCATTCTTTTCTTTTTGTTATGTGTTATTACCTTTAACTTGCAAACTGAAGGACTATCATTCTACTAATCTTAGTGAACCATTCTGGGAATTGTTTTGTTTAAAGGACAGGCTAAACTGATGTAAAGAAATAAGTTGAACTTGCCCTCCCTTTCCTAGCCTTAGAAGCATAATCTTCTAGCTTATAAGCTTTTCTGAATGTGTCTAATAGACTATAAGGTCAATCTTGTTTAAGATTAAAAACACAGATATTTTTAGAATGGTGGGGCCACTATTAGAAGTTATCTTTAATGCAGAAGTAGGCAGTTTTGCTCTTAGAAATCACATGGGATTGCATGAAAATAGAACTGAAGCCAACCAAAAGAGGGATCTGAATCCAAAATGGCTAAGGACCTCTGATTTCTGATGTCACAGTGTTATTTTTCTGAAAATCCTCTTTTTTTCGCTTTTACTTTCTGACATTTTCTTTTCTCCACATCACTTAGTAGACTGAGGGAAACAACAGTTCAACTGAACTCTTTCTCAGAGCATTTGGAATTAAGACAAGGTGTATAAGCTCTCCAGTGTAACAATAGTGTAACTGTTATATTGTGTCCAAAAATAAATGCAGAAAGATCTCAGAACTGAGTAGACTTATTTCTCTATTTAAATCATTTCAATCAAAACATATTCACTAATAAAAATTAAACCGAACAGGCATACAGGCAGAACAGATTCCATTAAACATAAAAGTGAGATTAACAAATAAACTATCAGTTGATTTATTGACATTCCTGGAATTAATTCCAATTGCCACATTTGGAGAACCAGACTGGAATCCTCTGGAAATTCTCTTGTTATTATAATATAGATTATAATTATAATACAGTTTATAGTTATAATACAGATATTTTCCATCAGATTATAGCTGGTACAGTATTTGTAGCTTCTCTCTAGTCTTATATATTTCATTCACATTTTGCTTAAGGCTCTCATACTATTTTGTGGTTGTACTACCTCAGATTGATAACACAAAACAACAGAACAGAACAACAGAACTGAGGAAGCTTCTTGGATGAGAATCGAAACATCTTCAGGAAAAAACAAAGAAAGTCCAGTTGCCTTTTGAAAAAGCACCTTTGGGACAAAGCAACAGTATATTTCTGGACATCAGACGTCAATCTATTCTGTCACAATTGTATTGCCATCAGTGTACATTAAGCAGCTTTGATTTATCTCTGCAAAGCAATTTGTGCAGTGAAAATGACTTGTGGGTCTCACTGAGGTATAGAAATAACCCAACATTAATTTTTCAATATACACTCTAACATTTGGGATTTGTTTATATTATTGTCAACTGCCCAAGAGCAGTTAATAATAAGTAAAATATTATAGCACATTTCTCTGGTTTAGAACATCAAGCCAAAAAGCTCTTTTCTTCACTTGGCAACAAATTGAGGGCAAGTATATTAATGGCATCACATGCCAACACAAGAGTGGGAAAGAGATTGTTCTAAAATAAATATACTGTAAAATGTATTCACACATCCTGGATTGATTACCAGGAAAACAAAGATATATGGATGAATAATAAAAGATGCATTTCACTCCAGGACTGGTTGAGGGAGCATTTCCTCCACTCTTAAAATAAATATTTCATTGATTTTTATGATACAATCTGTCTTCAGATTCCATGTAATCCTGGAAAAATACTCTAAGGCATTACGAAGTGCCTCCAAATTTAACCACAGGATGATATTGGTCCAGTACACAATTTCCTGCTCTTATGATGTCAATAACATTAACAACCACAAGCTAACATGGACCGGAGGTTGGGGACCCCTGCTGTAGAGTATGAAGTGGGCCTAACAAAGGGACGGACATTGAAATACATACTCAAGCCTTTCCCCCCACAAAAATGATATATAAAGTTTGACATTTGTTCTGCGCAGAGATTATATTCTGGTAGGGAAAAATATGCAAGAGGAGCTGAGCAGCCTTTTTATTTGCTGCTGCCAAAGATTTAAGCAGGTATATAGCAGCTCACAGCAACAAAAGGTCAGGATGTTCACCTCTGCAATGCCTCCTGCATTCCTGGGATTCTAAAAAGTTAAGAGCTGAAAGAATTCGCTTCCAGAGTAAACAATGTCTCAGCAAAGTACACCCTGGGTGATTTATTTTCCTTGTGCAAATGAACTTTTAACTGCAAAGTAGAGGGAACGAAGAGAAGCACACGATTCCTCTCAACAATGTTGAATTTTTGAATCAGGTCAAGATTTAAGCTTTTTTTTTTTGGTTTGGTATCAAAGGAATCAATGAGGACCCAGATTGTTGGGGGCAATATGCTGACTCTGTAAAACCGCTTAGAGAGGGATGAAAAAAGCTCTATGAAGCGGTATATAAGTCTAAGTGCTATTGCTATAGCTATCAGGGAGTTAGCATAGTAGCTTAGCTAAGCTCAAAGTATAAACAAATGCTCACGTTCACAGTTCCCGCCAACAAGCCAGCTGTGCTCTTTTGACTGATATTCCATTTCATTCAATCTATTTTTCTTTCAGAGTCAGCATTTCAGCCTGCTTAGCATGTTCATTCCACATCTAATTATTTTGTAGTGATCTGCTTCCACTGCTTTGGGATTCATTTATTTCTGCAACTTGAGTTATTTCAAGCTTCGCATTCTATTGATTTGTTTTATTTATTCATCACATTTCTATACTGCCCAACTCACCTAAGTGACTCTCCTTCTTAGGGTGCCATTTTGGATAGTTGTAGTACAGTCTTATATATATATATATATATATATATATATATATATATATATATATATATATATATATATATATATATATATGTGTGTGTGTGTGTGTGTGTGTGTGTGTGTGTGTGTGTGTGTGTGTGTGTGTGTGTGTGTATGTGTATATGTATATGTATATGTATATGTATATGTATATGTATATGTATATGTATATGTATATGTATATGTATATGTATATGTATATATATAATTTATTAGTTGCATTTGTATGCCGCCCACTCCACAGAGACTCTGGGCGGCTCACAACAGTAAAAATTCACATGCAACAACAAATATAAAAAGCATTAAAAACAATAGATATTAAAACATAAAAAAAACATTAAAAACCACAATTTAAAAACCCATACAATAAATCATTAATGGGGCCAAGAATGATTGGTGTTGTATTAAAATCATTGGCCCCAGGCCTGTTGACAAAGCCATGTTTTAACTGCTTTTCTGAAGGCTGGCAGGGTGGGAATAATGCGGATTTCGGGGGATAGTGTATTCCAGAGAGCCGGTGCTGCCACAGAGAAGGCCCTCGTTCGTGGGCCCACCAGCCGACATTTATATATAATATAAATCTTACTAAGTTTATTATGCATTATGCATTGATCGAAGGATCAAGGCTAATAGGTAGAAAGATGAACATGCTAATTTTTCTATTAGTACGTAAGACTAAGGCTACACACTCTAGGCTGTAAAAATCCAGATAACTATTAGATGACAGCATCTACAGCAGGGATGTCAAACTTGTGGCCCGTCGGCCAGATGCATCACACACTGGCCACGTCCACCCCCGTTTTAGCGAAGGGGGAAAAAGTGATGACAACGTGATGCTGCAAGTTTCACACCCCTGATCTACAGCTTCTACTGCATAGAAACCCTAACATTTTTCTGCCATCTAGTGATTGTCTGGTTTTTTTGCAGCCCAGAGAAGGTAGCTCTAGTAAGACAATTGTTCAAAGCATCTCTACTAGCATAGTTCCTTTGACAATATGGGGATGGGTTCACACTACCATAGCCCTATAATTACCAATCATCCAGTCTTTGTTTCCATGAATCTATTCTGTGTACTCAAGAGTTTTTGAGAGCAGAAGTAACTGCTCATGATAATCCTTGATTTGTTTTAGCCATGACTTGTTGAACAAAATCAAATGAGCTATACTATGGCTTTATGCAATGTTTGAATTCTCTACTGAACACCCATAATATTTCAAGGCTTTATGATTATATCAATTCAGGTTATTGATCTATTACATGAGCACGTAAGAAATGTTGTGTTGAGATAAGAATTACTCTTATCAGAGGCGAAATGAATCTTTTCCTGGAACTCTGACATTGTCAAAATAAACCGCATTATAATTCTAAGGTATAAGATATTTATTTCTTTACAAAAATAAAAAAAATCACATCCTGGCTATAACATAGGTGTTGCTTCATGGAGAAGCAGAAGACAAAAGGAAAGGATTGAAAGAAAGGAATGTACACATGCGTACTAGGAACATATTAATCACGTGCTCAGGAATAAACCATTATGTTTGATAGGGATGCATCTCCCTGCATATACATGTAACAGGCAACATAAAATCACTGCGTGACATATTGTTTTCCTACAAACAGTTACATTACACAATTGGCCTCCAATGGGACAAAGTTCCATCCTTTTCAGACGTGCACATCCCACACCTTCTGTTCTGGCATTTGTAAATAGACCTTGAAGTTGGCAATGCAAGTTGCTGGTTGCTGTTCTCTTCTCTGCTCAAAAAACAATAATGGATCACAACGGCCATTCCTTGTTAGCTGAAAGGAGACTTTGCTTTTAATATTCAGTGTACTAGTTCACAATTTTAAAGCAGAACTTCTTGTAGCAAAAAGAGAGTTGCCAGAATATTAGCTCTGAGTACTCCAGCAACTAGAAAGAAGCAGATTCCTCTCACTTAGGTTATTTATTTTATTTATTTAGTGTTCTTCTATGCCGCCCTACTCCCTGAGGACTCAGGGTGGCATACAACATTTTAAGGAACAACTAAACAATAAATTTTTAAAAACAATTTAAAAAGAGTTTAAAAAAGACATACAAAACCATGCATACATGGGGGAAAGTTGTCTCAAAATCACCCTGCCTGCAGGAAGAGCCATGTCTTAATGGCTTTTCGGAAGGCCAGCAAGGTGGGGATAATTCAGATCTCTGGGAGTAGTTGATTCCAGAGAACAGGGGCCCCTACAGAGAAGGCCCTCCCCCTAGGCCCCGCCAGCCGGCATTGTTTGGCTGACGGGACCCAGAGGAGACCCACTCTGTGGGACCTAACCGGTCGAAGGGAAGTATGAGGTAGGATGTGGTCCCGGAGGTAACCTGGACCTAAGCCATGTAGGGCTTTAAAGATGATGATCAACACCTTGAATGGCACCTGGAAACCAATGGGCAACCTGTGCAGCTGGCGGAGTATAGGTGTTACGTGGGTGTATCTTGAGACACCCACCACAGCATGCGCAGCCGCATTTTGCACCAGTTGCAGTCTCTGGATACTCTTCAAGGGTAGCCCCATGTAGAGCGCATTACAGTAGTCCAATCTAGAGGTGACAAGGGCATGAGTGACCGTGAGTAGAGCCTCCTTCTCCAAGTATGTTCGCAATTGGTGCACCAGGCGAACCTGTACAAAGGCTCCCCTAGCCACAGCTGTGAGATGTTGATCTAATTTTAGCTGTGGATCTAGGAGAACTCCCAAATTGAGGACCCGTTCCGAGGGAGTTAATTTTTCTCCCCCAAGAACCAAGGAGGGACAGTCAGAATAGCAATAGCAATAGCACTTAGACTTATATACCGCTTCATAGTGCTTTACAGCCCTCTCTAAACGGTTTACAGAGTTCAGCATATTGCCCCCAACAATCTGGGTCCTCATTTTACCAACCTCAGAAGGATGGAAGGCTGAGTCGACCTTGAGCCGGTGAGATTTGAACAGTTGAACTGCTGAACTGCAGTGCTGCATTTTAACCACTGCACCACCTCGGCTCTTAAGGAATAGTCCTTAGGAGGCAATATCCAGAGCCACTCAGTCTTGTTGGGGTTAAGTTTGAGCCTGTTATATAGAAAAAGCTTGACTTTTTCTTTTCTTTTTGATTTGATCGCTCACTCACTTCTTTCTGACTCCCTGAACAGCCTCTTAGAGTCATATTATTTCTCCTACAGAGCGTCTCTGGGCCTTTTCCCACTGCTGGGTTAAAGTGCTATCTACCCATTCCTGAGTTGTGAGAAAACTATCCCAGCGTGAAATTTGCTACTTCCATTGTCGATCGCTGCTCTGCCTCCATTACATCTGTTCCAAATCACTGCAAGATGATGCTGTTCTGGAAATGAAAGTTCAGCATGGATAGGCAGAGCAATTGGTTGGGTCCTCTGACAGTGCTACTATAGAGTACCGTAACTAGAATGTAAAAAAATCCACATGAGAACTAAATTCAGCAGAATAATATAGAAAAATCAGATGGTTGGCTGCCATCTAGAGGTCATTCAGAATTTTGCAACCTATACAGGTAATCCTCAACTTACAACAGTTCATTGTAAGAACAGACCATTCAAAGTTACGACACTGAAAAAAATGACTCATGACCGTTTTTCACAGTTACAACCTTTCCAGCATCTCCATGATCATGTGATCAAAATTCAGATACTTGACAACTGGTTGATACTTAAGACCATTGCTGTGTCCCAAGGTCATGGGATCACTTTTGGCGACCTTCTGACAAGCAAGTCAAGTTGTTAAGCCAGATTCACTTAACAACCAGGTTATCAACTACCGTGATTCACTTAACAACTGAAAGGTCATAAAATGGGGCCAAATTCATTTAATAAGTGTCTCACTTCCCAATAAAAAAATTTGGGCTCAATTGTGGTCCTACGTCGAGGACTACCTCTATATGGCAAACTCTCCCTTTCGGTTTTGCTGCTCTCTGTCTTCCAAGTGAGGGGGAAAATATCACCAGTCATGTCACTGCAGTGCCAAAGGAAGGACCAGAGACTTGGTCAGGAACACGGCAGGGTTGAAAACATAGCAGGAGTCAGGAGCAAATAAACATCAAGCCAGATGCTAAATGTGCTTCTGGCTATGGAAGGCAGTCCCTGTGAGATGTGTATCTTTTCTCTGTGCAACACGTACAGCTGAAGCTTCCGTCATCCAGTGGTTCTCAGTAAAGAGGCACTTGGCTTGCTTGAAGAATTGGCGGCCTGCTACTTACTTGTGTGAGATGCTTGTTCTGATGGATCATAGAGTCTCATACCCTTCCTGGTAGATAGGTTGGGTAGAGAAGCTTCAGGGCTGGGAGAGGAAGGGACCAAAAATGGTCCCTTTGGTGCAGGGGTGGGTTTATTTATTTATTTATTTATTTTGGTTTTCTTATATGCCGCCCAACTCCCGAAGGACTCAGGGCGGCGTACAACAGAGAAAATACAAGAATAACCAATTTATAAATATTACTAAAAAACAAATATAAAAATTAAAAACACAATATTAAAATCATCCAACAACCATTCAGCAACCATACATACTTGGGGTGAGCTCGAGTGGATTAAGCTCTACCCCCAGCCTGCAGGAAAAGCCATGTCTTAACGGCTTTTCGAAAGGCCAGCAGAGTGGGGATAGTTCGGGTCTCTGGGGGAAGTTGGTTCCAGAGCGCGGGGCTGGCCACAGAGAAGGCTCTCACCCTAGGGCCCACCAGCCGGCATTGCTTGGCCGACGGGACCTGGAGGAGGCCAACTCTGTGGGCCCTAACCGGTCGAAGGGAAGTGTGAGGCAGAATGCGGTCCCGGAGATAGCCTGGTCCTAAGCCATGAAGGGCTTTAAAGATGGTGATCAACACCTTGAATTGGACCCGGAGACCGATGGGCAACCAATGCAGCTGGCGGAGTATAGGTGTCACGTGGGTGTACCTTGGCACACCCACCACAGCACGCGCAGCCGCATTTTGCACCAACTGGAGTCTCCGGATACTCTTCAAGGGTAGCCCCATGTAGAGCGCTCCATTTTTCGTCGCTGCTGGTTAGCCGAGTGCATGCTTCACTGCGTGTGTGTGCGCAGTTTAGAGGGAATAGAACTTCTGCATTGCAAACGAGGCAAGGAGCACGGAAAACAGCTGCAGAGCGGCAATTCAATCTGCCGCCCCTAATCAGCTGGGCTTCAGAAGCAGAGATAAAGGTCAGTATAACCCAGAGGCGGGTGGGCGGGCGGACCCACTTTCACGGATACAGAGAACCGGTTTTCTCTCGGCTTGGAGTCAGAGCTACCGCTTCTAAAGAACCAGTCTGAACCACTGCTTTGGTGGTGAGAAAAAAGGCCTGCTACAGATGAGTCTGTAGATGCAGGACCTGGTGGGGCCTGATCTTTCCTTATTTTAGATCTTGTCTCTTAATCCAAGAAATTGCAGCAACAATGAGGAATTTCCTGTCCACTCTTTTATTTAGCTTCTCCTTTCAAACCTAAAGTATCCAAGCTAGCCATTATGATCTACCACACACCACACTCCATATGCAACAATAAATACAGCTCAATGGGGCACGCAAGGCCGTCCCCTTGCTTTCAAAACACAGAAGTTCATAATAAACAATCTATAGTCCCTGATGCCCCCACCCCTCCATGCAGCTGGAAAATTTTATGGTCTGCTCTGGTCAGCAGCCAGACGTTGATTTAGATACAAACATACATGTCAAAAAACAGAAGTGCCACTTCACTTACATGCATTAGCACAGCTGCTCATTGCCTTGCAGGGATGCAGGAAATATCTCCCCCCCTACCACCATCCCTTGCTTTTCATGGTGGGGAGATCATGGGAGTGACATCCAGCTCTGATGTGGAGGTGGGAATATATTCAGGGCAGGGGCGGGTTCCTAATTTTTTTACTACCACTCTGTGGCCGTGGCTTATTTTGTGGGTGTGGCTTGCCAGCCATGTGACCGGGTGGGCGTGGGCCTTGGGAGCTTGGCAGTGGCTGGAGAAGCGGGGGGGGGCATTGCTCACCCGCAATGCAGTCCCCCGCAGCGGGAGCAGCAAGACCGTGGCAGCGGTTCTTCTAGGAGGCTCTGTCCGGCCTGAATGCTTCTCCCCATTCGATGATCCTAGGCTCCTGCCGCCCGTTCTTTCAGCGTCTCACGCGCTCCCTCAGCCATCCTCCCCTGCTTGGACTCACTGTGGGGTAGGAAGGCAGCGCATGCGCAGTGCCAGAAGCTCAGCTTCTGGGCATGCGCAGAAGAAAATTTTTTAAAAACATTAAAAAAACATTTTTAAAAAAATGGCGGCGCCCAGGCACCGGCAGCCGACCGCACCGGTACTGTGATGTCACCAGCAGGCTGCTACCGGTGCTATAGAGTGGACCGCACCGGTAGGAACCCACCACTGATTCAGGGACACAACACATCACATTCAGTTAGGTTGGACAGACCACAGACAGCAGGCAACAACTCTTTGATGTTCCTTTGTGCAGTAATATTTAGGCAAGCTGGCATCCAAATATTCCAGCGCCTGTTATTCCTGCAGAGTCAGGTGGCAAGAACTGCCAACTCACCTTTCAGTCCCAACTCACCTGGTTTTCTTCTTCCAGAGTCCCCCAAACATTTGCCTACAATCTTACCCCAAACCTGGCATCTCCAAATGAGTTCTGGATCAGGGAAGAAGAAAGGCATGGGCAGAAACCACCAACTGTGGGCTCCAAAATGGCAGATTGACTGGCTCTTGATCTGTGCTCTTGCCAACTATATCAGACTGTTGTGGAAAAAATGCCCACTTTAAAAAAGGAATCAGGACAATTGGAAATAGAAGCACCAAACTATTTTTTTTATTGGCATGCACAACTACAGAGTTCACTGAGCTCTCTGCCAGAGGAATAACAAGAGTCTTGAACTACTCAAGATTATGGGTTATATACTCCCAGAACTGTAACTTAGGAGCAAAGTCACCCATACTATGTTCTTTATAGTCAGATTGTAACACCTGGTTATACTGTGGAAATATTTTTCTTTTCTTTTCTTTTCTTTCTTTCTTTCTTTCTTTCTTTCTTTCTTTCTTTCTTTCTTTCTTTCTTTCTTTCTTTCTTTCTTTCTTCCTCCCTTCCCTTCCCTTCCCTTCCTCTTTCTTTCTTTCTTTCTTTCTTTCTTTCTTTCTTTCTTTCTTTCTTTCTTTCTTTCTTTCTTTCTTTCTTTCTTTCTTCCTTCCTTCCTTCCTTCCTTCCTTCCTTCCTTCCTTTCTTTCTTTCTTTCTTTCTTTCTTTCTTTCTTTCTTTCTTTCTTTCTTTCTTTCTGAATATATGGTTATTTTTAAATGGATGTTTATTTAAATGTTTTATTTTAATTCCAGTGCCAGTTTTGGGGTACTTTGGCTGAAAAGTCACATAAAATAAATAAGAACATATCATACCCTCTCTATGTCTGAAAGTTAATAAGCATTTGGTAATGATTAGCATGGCCTGCCAAGAGTTACAGACTTTTCTAGCTGGTGTTCATTAGCTATCATAGTTGACAGCGATTAAAGGCCAGCAAGCCTATCAACTGATATAGGTAACTGTATTTGTGAATGCCCCAAGTACTGCCAAATTCAAGGAAGGAGTAATCCACCTACCTACACTGTAACTAATGAAAGCTAAGACAATAAGTCCCTGTGCCAAATAACTGAGCAATCATTCATTGCAAAGCAGAGTAGGGACTATGGACAGGACTAAGTTACTAAAACAGATCACCAAGAAGCAAGAGTCTGTTATCAATCTCCTTAGAAGGATCTGGAAGCAGAACAAACCCTCTCTTGAAAAACAGTCCCAGAATCTCCACAATGGCTACCATTTACTGTTCATGCTATGAGGAGGAGAATGGGAGTTGGAGAAGGAAAAGGTCAAATATCCTGCCTGAAGAAAATAGCCAGAGTCCTAAACAGTATTATGTATTACATTTATATCTCCTTCTAATCTCCGAGGCTCCCAGCACAAGTCTCAATGTACGACCGTAATGGAGTCCAGAATTTCTGTCGTAAATCGTGACAGTTGTAAGTCGAGGCACTCATGTGGCTAACCTCGATTTTACAACTATATTGCGGCAGATCAACACGGTCATTAAGCAAATACCACAATTGTTAAGTGGGCACATTAAGAGAACCAATGTATGGGAGATTTTCCCAAAAACTGGCCGTAAAGACTAAAAACTAGTCGAACAGTCTGGAAACTGGCAAAAAACCTCTAATAAATCACAGTCATGTGACCACAGAATGCTTCAATGAGCCGGTTTTACAATTATCTGAAATGTAGTCATGTGACTGTGAGGATGTGTGCAGCCTTTAGAACTCCGAAACTGGATCATAAGTAGATTTTGGGGGGAATCCATTGTTTTTCAAATGATTGCTCAGCTACTAGTCCTAAATTGAGGATTACCTACTCTTGGGGAAGGGAAAGTATAGTGCAATATTTGCATATCCTTAAACATTAATTATCATTCTATTTTTTTTTCCATTGCAGCAATAACTTGCCAGTAGAGATCAAGCAGTGCCTTCCTAATTACAGTTTAGGAGGGGCTAAAAATGTAAAAAGCCAAATTTGGGCTGCAAAACCTAGATGCCCACTAGATGGCAGCAAAGAAGTGTAGAAAACTCTGCTCTAGTGCTTATCAAAACATCTTTTTTTAAAAAAAAAACCTAGGTCTTTTATGTTGTTTCTACTGCATATCTTGTGGTTTTAATTGGTTGAACCACTCTTACTGCATGAAATTATATTTTTGTAAGCTGAGTAGAGCAAATTGGAACAGGGCAGCATATGTTAAAAATAACTAAGTTTATTTTGCCGCAAGACCTGCTTGTCTTAATTAAATATTTCTTTCTTTGTCCAAGATGTGTGTATTGGGGGGGGAGGGCAATAAGGGAAGGGATTTTTTATTTTATTTTTTGGTGGGGGGAAAAAAGGAAGGAGGGGAAGTAGCCTTCCTTCTTCTCAATTATCATCCCTCCTTTCACATTAGCAGCCTCCTGTGGCTGATATTCATTTCCAAAAATCTGTTGAAGAGCTGCAGAGGGGCATGTGGGCCCTTGAGCTAATTCACACTTTTTTTTCTTTTTTCTTTAGAAATCAGAAACATTTGGATACCCCTTAGTATCCTAGTTAAAGCTTTTGGCTAAGTGAAGACTTGCTGATTAGATCACTTAGGTGTCTGCACCGTTAATCATGTCCCACATTTGCCTATAGGCTACCACTAGTGACATCTGAGCTAGACACCATTAATTAACATGGTGCTGAAACACACTATACTTCGCAGATGTATTCGGTTTTCGGGCAGCCTTTTATTTTCCTTCCTCCCAATCTTCTCTAATGTCTTTCCGTAAGGTCTAGCGTTCTTCTTCTTTTTGTTATTGTTTTGAACATCAGACAGTTGTTTCTGGAATAAAATAGCCAGATTTACACACTCCTCTCTGATTTCCTTAACCTTGGTTTACCAAATCAGTTACAAGAGGCTGGGTTTGTATGATGTGCTAAGCCAAAAATAGTTTCTAAGTGTAAGGATGATCTGTGGAGTTTATTAAGAAAACCAAACCGGTTAGGTTATAAGTTGTGTGAAGTAGGCAAGTCAGTATAAATCATCACCGGTTGAGTTGAGATAAAGTTGGTTTATGATTCATTGTGATGTGTAAACCTAGGAAATTAGATGAGGTCATTTAATCATAATTAGCATCCTATGCAAACGTAGTATATTGATGGTAAAATCCCAGATTAGAAAACCCTTTTTGTTTTAAAGATTTATATTATATAGATTTATGTTTTGAGCCACCCTGAGTTGCTTAAGATGGGCAGCCATATACCTGTATATCTTTTAAACGAATAAATAAAATAGCATTGAGAGAGTTTAAACCAGTGTTTCTCAACTTCAGCAATTTTAAGATATATGGACTTCAACTTCCAGAATTCCACAGCCAGCCAGGGAATTTTGGGAGTTGAACTCTACGCATCTTAAAGTTGCTGAGGTTGAAAACACTGGTTAAAAACATGTCTTCTGCCTAACCATTCACAGTTTAATTCCTTCTAAGCGTTTTTATCCTTTTATCTCATCCCATGGGGACAAGGCGATCTAGAGGTGAACAGTTTTATTACCAGAATCATAAAACTCTGCAAATATTTATCAAAGGACCAGAAAATTAGGTTTAATAGTTTCAGACTGTGAATCCTTGGCTATACAAATGCAAATGAACTCTAGCCTAGTCTAAAATGTCAGAGATGAACATAAGATAGGAGCATATGGAAAAGGCAACCTTTTGTTAATTTGATCACATGGATCAGGCAAAATATCTGACTCGATAAACTTTGCCAGAAGACTACAGTGAATACATTCATTTTATATGAGTCAATCCAGAAAAAGGTCATGGCTCTCGAGGAATTTAAGGAAGCACAAAAGACCAAAAATGCAGGGCTTCTCATGTAAAAATCACATTGGCAAAAAAGTATTGATTCATTCCTATGCCATCTAAATGGCTCACAACTCTCTCAAGAAAACTTGCACTAAAACCTGATTATAGTAATTATGGATGTCTATAAGCGCAGGGTTATAAAATAAAAACAGCAAAAACATGCCATTTTAAATGAGAAAAAAATATTAAATTTCATTTAAAATGAAAGTATATAGTACAATTTAAATTTAAAGCGATGTAGATTAGCATATAGCATTATTTTTAAAATGTGTGCAGTTTTGGTATGCACAGAGTTCTGCATACATCCTGTCTTACAAACACCATTACAATCCAAGTGTTGCCATTATTGGTTTGGTGATTTGCTTTGTCATTAAATAAGGCTCCCAAAATAGCTTTTATTTATTTGTTTGTTTGCTTGTTTGTACCCTGTCTTTATTATATTTACAAATAACTCAAGGCAGAGAACATATCCAACACTTCTTCCTCCTATTTTCCCCACAACCATCACCCTTTGAGGTGGGTTGGGCTGAGAGAGAGTGTGACTAGCCCAAAGTCACTAGCTAGCTTTCATGGTTAAGGTGGGACTTGAACTCATGGTCTCCTGCTTTCAAGCCTGGTGTCCTAACCCCTACACCAAACTGGCTCTCTCATTCTCTCATTTAGATTTTGTGGAAATATACAATAAACAGGTAGTCCTTGAGTTACGGATGCAATTGAGCCCTTCAATTAAGGGTCATAAGTCATAATAGTCATAAAGTGGATCACCATATAACCAGCCCTGATTTTATAACTTTTGGGGATGTGTTTGTTAAGCAAATGCAATGGTCGTAATGTGAATCTGATGATTGTTAAGTGAACCTTGCAATCATTAGGCAAACCCATTGTTCACTATGGGGCAGTTTTTGAAAGCAGAAGTGAGTTTCTGGCAAAGCCATTGTAAACTGCAATCACGTGACCACAAGGTGCTGCAGACCCAGCTGCTGTGGCCTAGAGGTGGAGCTCTTGCCTCACAATCAGGAGGTTGTGAGTTCAATCCTAGGTAGAGGCAGATGTAGGGTCTCTTGCTTGGGCAGGGGGTTTGACTAGATCAGTGTTTCTCAACCTTGGCAGTTTGAAGATGTGTGGACTTCAACTCCCAGAATTCCCCAGCCAGCGTTGCTGGCTGTGGAATTCTGGGAGTTGAAGTCCACACATCTTCAAACTGCCAAGGTTGAGAAACACTGGACTAGATGAACCGCAAGGTCCGTTCTAACTCTGTTAATCTGTTAAAAAAATAGCCATGAAGCTTTGTAAACAGCTGCAAACGTCTCAGGCAGAGGGCGATATTGGAACTTTGAAACCAGATCATAAGAAGGTTTGGGGTTTGGGGTGGGGATCCATTATAATTTTCAAGATCACTAAGTGACCATTTATAAGTCAAGAACTACCTTTAAAAGCAAGACAGTCGCTATCTCAAGCTTATAAATGAAAAGGCAAAAAAAGAAAGGGGAGACAATGACTGAAGTGGTGGGTGGGAAGCAAATAAGAGTTTTAGTCATAGTGATGGGATCCTACTTGTGTGGTTTTTATTTATTTATTTGGTAGTATGAACAAATTATCTATCTATTATCTGTTACGTGCCACAGCAGTGGCCCAACATAGTGGGCATGAATAGCCCTTTCTCATAAGGCTACACCCAGTATTGATCAGGGTTATCAGATGTCCCTGATAAAGTTCAGTTAGTTCCTGAGTTAGTTTTCTGCATCTGTTTGCTGCCACCTAGTGATGACTTTTCTTGTGTGTCTTTGAGTCAGTCTTGATTCCTGACAACTTGTCTTCAGCTTTTTTGCCAAGATTTCAGAACTGGTTTGCCATTATTGCTTCCTTCCTAGGGCTGAGACAAAATGTCTGGCCCAAGAGCTCTCAGACTAAGGCAGAACTAGAACTCACAGTCTCCCAGTTCCAATCTGGTACCTTAAGCATCACGCCAAAGTGGCTCTCTCATTTAGATTTTGTGAAAATAAAAGCAGGGTGTGGAGGGGGAGAGTGAGCTATGCGTTATCTGTAAAAAGGAGCTGCAACACTTACTAATTAGCATGTGAAACATGGTACTTTTTAATCTGCTGAATGAAGCCTGATCACCATCATAGCAATGCCACTGTTGGTCTAAGACAGGGGTGTCAAACTCACACTGTCACTTTGCCATCACGTGACATATTGGGACTTTCCCCCCTTCGCTAAACCGGGTGTGGGCGTGGCCAGTGTGTGACGCATCCGGCCCGCGGACCGGGAGTTTGAGAGCCCTGGTTTCTAAGATGGGAAATACAATCTAAACATATCAGGCAGGGAGGGGCATCAGCTTGACAGGGGAGTGTATTTTGGATTGTCCTGCTCCTTCTTTAAAAGTAAGGTGTGTTGGTCAATTTTTTCTTTGTTGTATTAAGAAGGGCAGAGCTGAGAAATACCTACTAAAGAATAATGGGACTCTACCCATGCTGGGATTTCAGTGTTCTTAACCATGTATTGAATTTGGTGATGTACCCTTTTCCCCCCAAAATAAGACATCCCCTGATAATAAGCCCAATCGGGCTTTTGAGTACATGGCAATAAGGCCAAGAGCTTATTTCAGGGTTCAAAAAAATATAAGACAGGGTGTTATTTTCGGGGAAACATGGTAGAAACATAGAATCATAGGCTTGGAAAAGAATTGGAGGTCTTCTTGTCTAACCCACTGCCCAAGGCAGGAGTCCTAATACCATATTGGACAAATGGTTGTCCAGCACTATCTTGAAAACCCCCAATAATGGGGCACCCACAACTTCGGAAGACAAGCTGCTCTACTGCTCAATAGTTTTCACTGTCAGAAAATTTCTCATTTCAAGTTGGCTCTTCTTCTGATCACCTTTCACACGTTGGTTTTTGTCCTATCTTCAGGTGCTATGCAGAATGATGCCCTCTTCCCTGTGGCAGCCCTTCAGGTATAGCAGGAAGACTGCTATTATGTCTCTTCCCAGTCTTCTCTTTGTTAAACTAAACATACCTAGTTTGTTAATTTAAGTATACCTAGTTCGTTAGAATAAACATACCTAGTCCATATATTTGAATGAAAAGAAGCAAGAATGCATAGGTTAAATACTGTGTTTCAATGCATAATATGTAAGTATTGTACAGTAATTGTGTTACAATGTCTATGCATAATATGTAAGTCTTGTAATTTATTTATTTATTTATTACTCACATTTGTATGCCGCCCAATTCCCAGAGGACTCTGGGTGGCTGACAATCAAGACAAATATGAATAAATACAGTAAAAACATCATAAAGGAATATAAAAACATATTAAAAGTTTAAAAAAGAATCCCTCACACATTCATTAACATTAAATTGTGTTAAAGCAACAAACATTTCATGTCAAGATGAGTAGTCATAGATAAAATGTCATGTATCATCATCATCATACTCAGAACTGCCTATATACTCAGACACTACCTTAATAGTTAGGACTTAAATTGTTATGTTTTTACCAGTCCCAGACTGAACTGAATTGAAGATTAATAAGAACAACAACAACAACAACAACAACAACAATGCCAAATAAAGTATTCTATTCTATTCTATTCTATTCTATTCTATTCTATTCTATTCTATTCTATTCTATTCTATTCTATTCTATTCTATTCTATTCTATTCTATTCATATTCATATTGTTTGAATAAAGATCAATTAAAACATGTTAAATGTGCACATGCATTAAATGTGTCTGGATTATTTTTTTAAAAAAACTCACAAGACTTAGAAAACCAGAATTAAGATATTGTCCCTGCGAACCAATTAAAATTAAATTAACTGGTCTATTGATGGACACTGATGCATAAGCATTTATTTGTGCCATATTGCTCTGTCCTTTGAAATAAACATTGCAACCCATTGACCCAAATAAATACACCAGAAACTGCAAGGCACTTGAGGTCAAATACATTATGTTTTCTAAATAATACCTCCTCCGTTCTTTATCAGGAAACCGTATTTATAGGAAAGCCTTGTCATATATTGCTTATGCTCTAGTTCATTATTAATTGCAAATCATAATAGCCTTTTGGTGGTTGTTACAGATAGCCTTCAAGTTATGACCACAATTGGGACAGGAAACTCAGTTGCTAAGTGACATTGTCGTAAAGCGAAATATCAGGTAACCACATTGTGAAGGCATTGTGAATTATTGACTTTGCTTGTGGGAAGTTGGTAGGGAAGGTCAGAAACGGTGACCATGTGACCGTGCCTCCTTGTGATATCAAGCCAGATGCTGAGAACCCAGATCATGATCCCATGACCACGAGGATGGTGTGGTGGCCAGAACTCCAAGTACCCCTCATTATAAGTCCCCTCATTCAATACTTTCATAACTAATAGTCGCTAAACAAATGGTCATAACCAGAGGACTACTTGTGTGTACCTCTTCCCCACCCCGTAAGATAAGACTACAACATACTTCCTTCTTTGCATCTTCTACCCTCTCTGACTCTTTGTTCACATGCTTTCATCCCCTCTTCTTTCTTTCCTCTTCTTTCCTCTTTTCTTCCTATTAAAAAAGTTCATGTTTTTTCACTGGGGTTAAATATTATATCTGGTTTTTGTTGAAGCAATAGATAATTACATTTCCAATTCGCTATTATAGTAATGACAGATGAATTCTAATTTTCATTTAAATGCTTTACGTTGGAAAATGCCCTGCAACTAATCTCCGAAGCATAAGCTGAAAGCCTTTTTAAAAGGGGAGAATATTACTGGGGGACAACATTGCTAAATCTAACCCAATGGTTCTTTGTACAAAGTACAGTAGTCCCTTCCATTTTCTGCCACTAGGAGGCAATGCAGATCCATTTGTCTGCCAATTTTGCAACCAAGCTAGATAAGGGGGAGAAAAATACAAATGAATCTTGTATGGCTTCTTTATTATTAATATTGCTTCTTAGATTTCCCCAGATTCTGATTTTGTTCCAAACCCTTTCATTTGCTACTGAAGCACATATTGAGAAATATTTAACACCCAAATAGGTAGTCCTCAACTTACGACCACAATTTGAGCCCAAAATTTATGTTGCTGAGCAAGACAGTTGTTCAATGAATCTTGCTCCATTTTATGACCTTTCTTTACCACAGTTGTTCAGTTAGTAAGGCATTTTTAAAAGTGAATCTGGATTCCTCGTTGACTTTGCTTGTCAGAAGGTCGCTAAAGTTGATCACATGACTCTGGGACATTGCAACCGTCATCAATACATGCCAGTTGCCAAGCGTCTGAATTTTAATCACATGACCAGGCCATAGGGATGCTGCAACATTTGTAAGTCCGAAAAATGGTAATAAGTCATGTTTTCCGGTGCTGTTGTAACTTTGAACTATTCCTAAACACATGGTTGTAAGTTTGAGGCCTACCTGTATCTGAGAGGGATTCCCCCAGATGCATTTAATCTCATGCCAAGCCTGTTAGTTTTCTATCCTGTCTTTCCTTGAGGAACTCTGCTCAGCTTATATGAGGTTCTCCCATTCATTCTCTGCCCCAAATAATGACCTCACACGAGAACTCTGCAAGGGCATGTTGTGAAAGCTTGAAGTTGTCAAAGAGGCAAATGGCAAAGCATGAACCCGAAGCTAGGGCTCCATGTTCTCCTCTTATCCAGTATCATAATCAGGGCACAGTTTATCTCTTTTCTTTCCAGAATCTACCTAGCTCGATACGATAGAGCACTTAATTTGTGTGCACTGTTGCCTCTGTATTGTTTTATCTTTTTATGCTGTTGGAGATAGCAATAGCACTTAGACTTATATACCGCTTCATAGTGCTTTACAGCCCTCTCTAAGCGGTTTACAGAGTTCAGCATATTGCCCCCAACAATCTGGGTCCTCATTTTACCGACCTCAGAAGGATGGAAGGCTGAGTCAACCTTGAGCCTGGTGAGATTTGAACAGCTGAACTGCTGAAATAGCAGTCAGCTGGAGTAGCCTGCAGTAGCTGCATTTAACCACTGCGCCACCTCGGCTCCTAATTATGATTATGGTTTGCTAATCCTGAATTTGTAGCGGGCAGTCATATAAATTGAATGAATGAATGATCCTTTCCTTCGATAAAATAATGAATATAATCTGATGTATTATTCATAAAATCAGGAATATTATTTTAGGAAAGGCAGCAAGTGCAAGGACAGAATAATGAGATCGCAATTTGAACTGGATAGACTGTCAACATTTAGCCAAGAGCAAAGTAACTTGGCTTGCCTATCGCACTGTTGTCCTGTCTGCAACAATTTATTTGATGGACATCCAAAAATCTGCCACAAATACTTCAACGGCCTGGAAAGGTCTCCTGAAAAGCAAACCCCTGCTGGTTTCACTGATATAGACTTGATTGTGATTATTTCTTGTCGTCCATGTGTGTATAGTAAGCTTACAGTGTAGTCGTTGTTGAAGAACACTCCTAAGAATATCTTGGACAGCCAAGAAAATAAACAAATTGATTATCAAACGAATCAACCTAGATTTCTCACCTGAGGCACAAATGACCAGGTTCAAATTATCCTTCTTCAGACAACATTATGTGAAAACTTAGCACTCTGGAAATGGCTCTAATGCTGGGAAGGTACAAGAAAGGAGAAGAAGAGGATGAACAGCAAGGTGAACAGACCCAGTTACTTTGACTGTGGGAGACTTGAAAGAATAGGTTAGGGGCAGCTCATCATGTAGAAAATCTATCTAAGTGGTTGCTAAGAGTTGACATTGATTTGATGGCTTATAATAATCAGCCAAGCTTCCAGTAAGATCCTATTGAACCTTCTCTCCTTTTATCTTTGTCTCTCTGGAAGCACTTAGGAGCATTAACGCACCAAGCACAGCTATTTTTTTTATAACTTGTTTGCCTCTTTTTTTATTTCAACTTGCCAGCGGTCACATCAATACATGATGCTGAATAACGACTGAGTCCCCAAAATCTTTGTAAGGAACCTAATTTCAAATCCAGGGACATAATGATTACCGTATATCACAAACAAGGAAGTAAGTCTCACTGAATTCAGTTGGATTTCTGAGTACAAACGCATAGAGTTATAGCTTTTGGAATGAACCAACAAATAGACCTGGATAAACTGATTAATATCTGCAGATTGTCAAGTGCTCAAATTTTGATCACTTAACCCTGGGGATGCTGTGATGGTTTTAAGGACCCATTGCAAATCATTTTTTCAGCATCATTGCAACTTTGAATGTTCACTAAGCGTTGTAAATCAAGGCCTACCTGTAGTCAGAATATTTTGCAACCTCCCAAAAAATAAGTTCCAACTTCCCTGAGGAGAAAATTGATGCAAGATCTCAAGCCTTTAGAGCAGCGGTTCCCAACCTGGGGGTCGCGACCCCTTTGGGGGTCGAACGACCATTTCCCAGGGGTCGCCCCGGCATCCTCAGCTCCTCCCCACTGCCACAAGCCTGGCTATATCGTGCCCCCACCGCGACCCACCCCGCCGCCGCCATTTGGGTTCTTTTACCCTCTGCGCATGCGCAAAGCATTCTGCGCATGCACAAAGGGTAAAAGAACCCAAATGGCGGCATCCGGGCAAAGTCTCCAGATCTGGGCGAGGTCTCCGCTCACTTTGCGTGTTGCCTCTGGGAGCTTTTCGAGCCCCATCGCGAAAGGCGTGTGCGACTTCGGCGGGGCCGGGACAGGTGGCTTCCCAGAGAGAGCCATCGCCTTCGCCCCGAACACTACAGGTAGACGGGAGAGACTCTGCGAAGGGGATGGCTCCCTCCAGGCAGCTGCCTGTCCCGGCCCCGCCGAAGTCGCGCACGCCTTTCGCGACGGGGCTCGAAAAGCTCCCAGAGGCAACATGCGAAGCGAGCGGAGACCTCGCCCGGATTGGGAGACTTCGCCCGGACACCACCATTGGGGTTCTTTTACCCTCTGTGCATGCGCAGAATGCTTTGCGCATGCGCAGAGAATAAAAGAACCCAAATGGCGGCGGCGAGGTGGGTCGTGGTGGGGGCACAGGGGCGTGGCATGGGTCACGTCATTAGGAAGGTTGGGAACCACTGCTTTAGAGTCTAAGGTAGAAAAAAGCAGAAGTGTATCTTACAGGGGAAGAAAACATCTGAATTTTCCTGGTCTTCTTACTCTGTAGGTCAGCCTCTTTCGTCCTCTAATGTTGTCTTCTTCTGCCATTATTTCTATCTATTATTCACCCTCCTGGTACATCTGGAACTCATGCAAGCCATCAGCTGTCTCCCCAGATTTGATGGCCCTCTTGTTTCTATTATTTCTAGTTTCCCTGCTGTGCCAGAATTAGCAGAATAGAACTATGATAAAATGAACTAACAAAAATGCTAAGCGCCTGGTATATTTTATTTAAAGACATTCCTTTTTTATCTTCCAAAATGTACATATTTCAGCTCGTTTGAAGTAATCTTGTCAAGTCCATTCCAAAGGAAATCTAGAATATTCAACAATATGTATCTTTCCATCACTTTGAAGTCCAAGCTGCTCACACTTCCCAATCATGTTATTCTCCCCTAGGATTTAATGGAAATGGAAAGTAAGAGGGCGGGAGACCACTGGAGAAATGATCACTCAAGGACATGTTATTTATGCCTTATGCAGATATATGCAAATTTCTTAGAAGTTCTCACAGTAAGGTCAAGAAGTTGAAATCTCTCCCATTTAACAGTTGTCTCTTTTTCTACATAGGAAAATTAATATTATATTATTGATATTATATATCAAATTATCCCAAATGAAGGTTTTAGATAAGTCTTCCCCCTCTAGCATCTTCCAGGTATGTTACCCATCACATCAAGCTAGCCACCCATCTGGTTGTGCTGTCAGGAAAGCAGAGTTAGAACAGTTAGATCAGTGTTTCCCAACCTTGGCAACTTGAAGATATCTGGACTTCAACTCCCAGAATTCCCCAGCCAGCATTCGCTGGCTGGGGAATTCTGGGAGTTGAAGTCCAGATATCTTCAAGTTGCCAAGGTTGGGAAACACTGAGTTAGATGAAGAACCATCCTAACCAATAATAGATAATGATGGAAGCAAAGGTAGATATCAACTCTAGGTCTCAAGAACCAGTTCCTTTTCCTTGCTGATCTTTCCAACATAATTTCCTGATCTTGAGGTCAAAGAATTCATTAGAGATTCAGTTGCTAGTACTCATTGATTGAGCCCAAAGTCTGGAATTTTGAAACATTAGCAAGAACATTAGCAAGAAAAAGGTTTAGGTTAGCTGTTCATCCACCATTAGTAATCTATGTAATGTAATATAACTTTTCATTTCAGCCCTCAGCAGAGGAAAGAAAGCCAGAAGTAAATCTCTATGGAGATTTAGGACATCATGTCTAAATCTAACTCCTTCAAGGTCAAAGCTCCATGATTATGGCAGCTTTTCATTACATATCTTTCAGTAACCCTGCAGACTATAAAGGCTGAGCAGGTTATCCCTTTTCAGGCAGGATACTACAAACAATTTTGATAGTTTAACATTTGGGGAGGCTTCAGTCCAGAGAGATTCAATTAATTTTTCATATGCCCAGAACAGTTTCAAGATGTTCCTTCTCAATTTGAACCAAAACCCCCACCTCCTATCTAGATCTCTACTACAGATATAGATCAATAAGCAACAGCTGACTTCAGAAGTGTCACAGTCGGTAATTACCATCATGTGTGCTCACTAATGCAGATATATTGGAATCTCACAGAAATTGGGCCCTAGGAATTTTTCCGTGTGTGAGCTCCCATTCAGGTTATGTCACTGTTGGGAAGCATCTTCAGAACATGACTTTCTCCCATTTGAAATAAATGGAGGATTTTTTAAATAAATAGGTTTTGACCCTTATGTAATCCTCCTCTATACAGCAGTATCTAGGAATATCATTTTTTTTTAAATTGTAGGCAGAGATACATTTGCCTTTTGTATTCTTTTCCTCACATAATATGTGTGTGTTTGTGTATATATGCATATATATGTAGAGAAAGCATCCTGAACATGCAGTCCAGTTAACACACATTTGGGAAATGAAAATTGGAATCTAAGCACTAAAATATGAAGCAAATATATTTAGCAGACTCACCATTTGAGTTGGAGTTTAGCATCTGAAGGAAACAGTTATTGACAGACAATCCTAGTGAAATTATGTCATGAAAATTTGAATGCAAGCAACGGAACAAGTTGTGTGTGTGTGTGTGTTTTGCATGTGTGCGTGTTTAGTTTTTCCTTTCCTTTCTGATTTTATCACATTTTTCGGATAAGAGAAAATGATCCCGCTCCCATGCCCAAATCTCATTCCCCCCCCTAATTCAGAAGTTTAGTATTCATATATTGACCTGAACTTTAAACTGGTGTAGGCAAATTATATCAGAGAAGAACATACCTTTGGTGAAAATCAATTACTCTTTTCAGAAATATTTTCAAGAAAATAATCTCTCCCTCATGAAAACAAGTGAGAAAACGTTTGGACTTTAGTGTCCATTTTAAGAAAAGCAAATGGGGAAAGCACTGGATGATGAATAATGAAATATTTGTTGTAAAGAGCTCTTACATTGGCACCTGATAGATGTAATAGACACATTGATTGGGAAACCAAGAACGCCAATGCTTTAAAAATAAACACCCACCTGTTTTAGATTCGGAGACTGATGTTTTGAGAAGATCAAGCAACACATGACTGTGTTCACCTCCTCAGATCTTTGTGAGGTAAAGCTCTGTATCTTATATCTATTGAAGTTTGTTCAGCACACAGTCAGGACAAGGTTTTTTTTATAGTGTGGCACCAAATTTTGTATGAGGCCAGGCCTATAATATCACTGTTGTTCTTTCAGATGAATCTAAAAAAAAACAGGGAGAAGTACAGTGCTCATTTTTGTAGTTGGCAAGAGGTTCAAAACACTTCCATATCTTTTCCATATAGTGCACACTGACCACAACTCTTTCCTAATAGAAATCAGCTGAAAGGGTCCTGGCTGATATCAAGACCAAAGCAGGGGAGAAATTCTGTCACCCAATCACCACTATGCCATCTTCCTGCCTTACAAAAATATCACTTGCTACTATATAGCAATAGCACTTTACTTATATACCGCTTCATAGTGCTTTACAGCACTCTCCAAGCGGTTTACAGAGTTCAGCATATTGCCCCCAACAATCTGGGTTCTCATTTTACCCACCTCGGAAGGATGGAAGGCTGAGTCAACCTTGAGCCTAGTGAGATTTGAACAGCTGAACTGCTAAACTAGCAATCAGCTGAAGGTCGCAATGCTGCTTTTAACCACTGCGCTATCTCAGCTAACCTCATTCTGAGGTTTCAATACTGAAATTGTAGTTTGCAAGCAGAATTTGGTGCATTGCTGATGTTCTTTGACTTATCACTTATACATTATCTTTCTGTAACTGTGTTTTCTTATTTTACCCATCTAGTGCTTGTATTACCACGGAGTATAAGATGCACCTTTTTACCTCCCCAAAAGAGGGTGAAAACTTGGGTGCGTCTTATACACCGAATGTAGCCCCACCCAGCCATCCCCACTCTTTATCTTTGCCTGCCAGCAATTTACCTTTTTGCAGCAAACAGCAGCAGAGCCTCATTAGCCACTGATTATCTGCCTCCCGACACTCAGCTGATTTATTGAAGTTCCTTACTTTCTTCTTCGCTTTCCGTCATAAAGTATCTTTCGTAGAATTCCTGGGCCTTTTCAATTGAATCTAGTTTCACTTTTTTTTCTTGCCAGGTTACTAAAATACCTTCTGGCACCAGCCATTTAAACAGCTCTTGTGTTTTATAAGCTGGGATGTTAAGAACTGGTATTGTCTTCTCGCGTTTCGGATCCGTCTTGGGGGTCTGCTTTAAAACTATTATTTCTCTACCTTTATAGGTGAATGTTTCTTCCCTTGTTTTTTTATAGATATTGTCCCTAGTTGTTCTTTTTGTGAATTTTATATTTATTTCTTTTGGCAATCTGTGTCTCCTTGCATAGTTTGTGTAGACTCTGTAAGCCTCATCTATATCTCTCATTATGCCTTGTTTGCTGGTTTGCATCATTTCGGCTAAGATTTCTGCCACCTTTTCACCTACATTTTCTTCTTTCTCTTCTTGAATGTTTTGGAATCTTAGGTGATAGGAGGCCCTCTCTATCTCTAGTAATATAATGGACTCTTCGAGTCCTTTATTAATTGTTGTTAGGTTCTGCTCCATATTTTCTACTTTCTTATCTGTCTGTTCCATTTTTGTTTCCACTATTTTTATTTTACGTTCATTTTCTGTTATATTATTTTGAATTTTTTCAATTTTATCATTTATATTTTTTATGTCTCTTTTCATTTCTCCCATCTCTATTTTACATTATGACATTAGAATTAGAGATAGAAATGAAACCCATACTCCTCATAAAGATATATCCACCAAATTCAAATCAATATGAATTCTACAATAAAATACACAAAAAAATAACAGAATTACAATACGAAGAATTCTACATAATTGGAGATTATAATGCAATAGCAGATATCAAAAAGGACCATCTCATTAAAAAACTGACAAAGAAAAACACATTACCCAAACCGTTTTTTGAACTTGTATTAGAATATAATTTATGAAAAGTGTAAATATCAATCAATTAATTAATTAATTAATTAATTTTACACACACACACACACACACACACACACACACATACACACACACACACACACACACACACACACACACACACACACACACACACACACACACACACACACATATATATATATATATATATATATATATATATATATATATATATATATATATATATATATATATATATATATATATATATATATATATATATATATATGATGGAAAAGACATACATGTAAATAAATGTATATAGAAATGGAAAAGGCAATATCTATTAAAGAAATCCATAAAAGATCTTCCAATTTCCCAGTAGGAGAATGTATAACAAAGTTTATAACAAAAAGAAATCCAAGGTAATTCCTCTCACTGCTTTTACTCTGACTTCTCCATTGTCGTTTCTCTTCCTTCACATTTGTGTGCTGTCAGTTCTTATTCAATATCAGCTTCAACATCAGCAAACGCCGCTTACTTGCTTTTAGAGCCTCAATCTTAATTCTTTGTTGTCATTCTCAACAAGTCTCCAAAGGATTTAACAATTTGGTTTGTTCTGATCTTCGCTATAAAAGTCCCTCTTCTGCTTCCTGCTGTGTGGCTGTCTTCGCTCTCGACCTGTCAAACGAGGCAGGTTTTCTCCAGACGGCTTCGGGGAGTTCTCCTGAGTGAACGGGTGTCTGCTTCACATCCTCTCACTGTCCAGAGTGTTCCCCACAAATTCGCAGATCTCTTCAGGATCTGCGATGCCCTGAATGGGCACCCGACTTCAGAAATTCATGCTGTGGGTCCGGAGCCCGTTCCCACAGCACGCACTGCTAGGACAATCACCACCGGAAGTGAAATTCTTAATGAGAGATGTAAGCTGAGAATTGGCAACTGATTAGAGTGTCAGGGTTGACACTCTATGTCAGAGTGACATAGAGCAGGGGTGTCAAACTCAAGCCCCCTTGGGCCGCATTCGGCCCACTGGGTGCCTAGATCTGGCCCACAGGCCCGCCCTGGAAACAGCAAAGGACTGGCCCGCTTCTGCTGTGCTTCTGCCGTGCTTCTGCCAGTGAAAATGGAGCTTGGGAGGGCTGCAGGTGGCCCTCCCGAGCTCTGTTTTCACTGGCAGAGGGTTGACGTCAAGCTAGCCACGCCCACCCTGGCCTCCCGAGGTCAAATACAATCCTGATGCAGCCCTCAATGAAATTGAGTTTGACACCCCTGGATTAGAGTTTTTTAAAAAGTTATTAATCAAGAGCCAGTTTGGTGTAGCAATTAAACCATCAGGCTAAAAATCGAGAGACCATTAGTTCTAGTCCTGCCTTATGCATGAAGCCAGCTGGGTGACCTTCAGCCAGTGTTTCTCTCAATCTTAGGAAGGAGGCAATGGCAAACCACTTCTGAAAAAACCTTGCCAAGGAAACAGCAGGGATTCTCCACAGAGTCTCCACGAATCAGAGAAAAAAAAAAGGTGGAAGAAAAAGGTTAGTACATTTGCAGACCACCAAACTTTCAAACTAGATGCCTTATTTCTTTTAAGATATAAAAGGATTTTAAAAAAAGCCAGAATCTAATAAATGAAAGCTATTATTTGCCAGAACAAAATTCCATCTGCAATATTTTAGTTTTCATTCATCTCTTTGGTCTTCTGTGGATTAATTAACTGATTATTTTTATTTTCTGCCAATTAAACTATTGCAGTCTTGCAGTTCTACTGGAACATAGTTTGACCTTCAACTGAGTAAAAATTTAATCTGCTATTTAAATAGTAAAAATATAATAATAAGCAGAATCTGCCAGTGCAGTTGAAACAATCTTCTCGTTTTTAAAATGTTTTTCTACTATAAAAGTTAATGCAAACCAGTCAAGCTCATAAAATCTGGAATTATCATCGTAAATAGAAAGAATTTTTGGTGGGAGGGTTTTGTGGTAAGGAGTAGAATTTAAGTTCTAGGGGTTTTCTATTTGACTTATCAACTTGTTGTTCACAACTACTATGGAATGGCTAGGAAAATATATTTTTCAAGTGAGCAGAATACAGCCTATTAAATTTAGATCAAAAAGAAATATCCACAGAGCAATAGTAGAAAGAAGGGAAATCTAGTGATAGAAAGACCTAGTCAACATGCTTTAGTTAAACAAATATCCTTCTTGCTTTTTGCAGCTGAATGTAGTAGAGCAGAGGCAGAAAGAAAAGGAAAGATCAAAGCTAAATCTAATAGTACAGAAGAATAAAAGTGAGAGGGAGTGATGTGAATAAGAGTGATCCCAATAGGTATTTGGTAAAAGACACCAAATGTGTCAAAGAATTTTAAAAAGGGAAAACATGTTACATATGGAGAAAAATACAGCTTTTGGTATTACCTTTGCACCATCCCAATTTTATTAAAAGATTATGTGGATGGGGAAAAAAAAGAATGGACATGAAGTTAATATTACGATAATTCCATTAATGGTTGAACTTCATTAAGGGATTTAGATTACAATTTGAAGTGCTCTGCCAACCATTAGACTTCTTTTTTTTAAAAAAAAACTTTTTTTCAAAGCAAAAGAGGGAAGAATCACAAAGAAGCTCATTAGCTTTAAAAAATGAGAGCTAAGGCATAATGATCAGTGCAGACTTTTTTTCTACAAAAAGAATTTGAGACAACAGAGCAAAAGGGAAAATGGGGGGATGTATATGACCACTTTAGTCTTGGCAAACGTATGATGAAAATCCCCCACTAGTTTTATTAATAATAGAACAGGTGGCTTTCTTTGTAGGTGTTAGATATCATTAAACTATTTAGTGCAAATGGAAGAACTAGCTAACATAATGTAAAGATAAAATTAAAAGACAAATTAAAAATGGCTGAACACTTATCGGATTTTGGCAATCGATGAGATCTCATATGACTTCCCGTAATTTTGCAAGATTTGATAGCATATGTTATTTATTTATTTATGTATTTAACTTTCATGGGCATTACTTAGAGGGGGCACGGGGGCTCTGTTTCCACACAGACAATGGCCCTGTGCATAGTTTTGTTGCAGCAAACTGATTTGACAAAGCTTTGGCAGTTTGAGTTGTCAAATCAGATCAGTTGGTCCAATCAATTTGGATAATGGAAAAATTCATGATGCATGGATAGAAAACTGATATTCTGAATCATATTGGAACAAAATTGCTTCTATTAGCAGCGTTCAGAAAAGAGAGTTCCTTTCCTACAGCGAAGGATTTTAAGCTCTGCAACAAGCAGTTGGGGAGTCTGAGAATGTGTGGAAGGTATCAAGAAAAAGCAGGTCCACTAGCAATGACAGAAACCTGTTTTTGCAAATTAGATTTTACCCATAGTCTTGGCTCCATACTAAATCAGTGATCGTGATGATATGCAGATTGTCCTCAGGGTATGACGCAATTGGGACTGGAACTTTAGTCATTAAGCAATGCCGTTGTTAAGTCACTCGGCCTGGTTTTATGACCCTTATTGCTGTGGTCATTAAGCGAATCTGGTTTTCACCATTGATTTTGCTTGTCGGAAGCCCCCTGGGAAGATCACAAATGGTGATCACGTAATTCTAGGATGCTGCAACTGTTATAAATACGCACCGGTTGCCAAGCACCCAAATTTTGATCACTTGATCTTGTGACGATTGTAAGTGTGAGGACTAATCGTAAGTCACTTTTTTCATTGCTGTTATAACTTTGTACAGTTATTAAACTGTTGTAAGTTGAGAACTATCCATAATGATTTGTCTACTTGACTTCAATGGTCATTAAATAAGGCAATAGATACAGTCTTGAACTAGGAAATAAGTTTTAGTGGATTGCATAGACCAGACAAATTAAGCTGTTATTTAATCTGTAAGATACAATCTGTAATATTTTCAATCTTACTCATCCTCCCATAATTACATTTTATTTTACTTTGTTAGTAGATATACCAAATGCTAATCAAAGCAGCAAATATAAATACAAATTAAACAAAAATAATACTCTAAAAGAAAAATGCCAACTAAATTCAGATTTAAAGAACAGCCTTTCTGAAACCATCTCAGATGAACCTCAGGGATGGAAGCTCACATCTTTCTTTATATATAACATACCCAAGGATGTTGAAATAAGTGCACCCATCTTTCCCCATACTAGAACCACAATCTATTCTTTTCTGTTTCAACTTCCTGCTGATTTGCTCAGGGGGAGATCATTGGAGATCATTTAATCTGAAGAGGAAAATCCGCTTAGTTATTTTCCAAAAGACTTGCTGAGTGGGCTAAGTGGAGCTATTCATGGTGGAAGAAATGGAGAGGAGGGAAAGAAAATCGAATAGTTATACTTTTTCCCAAGCAAAGACTGGACAGAGAAACATTTTTTTTATAAAACTCTAATACCTAAGAAGCTTTTGATGGCTGTTCTCAGGCATCCTGGTCATTTCAACAGTGTACTGCATAAAGAGACAAGAATCTTGCAATAAAATATATATTTTACAATAATTTCCCTTTTTAGGATGCATTAGTCAGCAGTACTAGATAAAGATGGATAAAACAGAGTTATAATTTGTGGTTCAAGTCTTGTCATGAGTAAAACCTCTGCTGTAATTATATTATCTCATATTTTCAAACTCATGAGTTCTGTTCTCACCTTTTTCCTTCTTCTAGTTTTCTTTAAAAAATCACAGAACCTGGTTTTTGTCTTAGTTCCCCTAGCAAGTATAGACATTTTATATTTTTCTTTCAGATACTTCCTCACATCAGCCTCTTTCAGAGAATAGAAAGCCCCAGGCCTTTCCCAGCTGTTGGAGGCCCACCAAAATAAAATAAATGAGAACATGTGAAAATAAAATAAGACACACAGGCATTCAACCTTAAGTGGAACAGGGTTTAAATCTTTTTTTTTTAAAAAAGCTATTTGCAAGTATTGAAATGTGCAGACTCCTTAAGCTCCAGCTTAGGCCAAATGGTCCTCCTCATGTATGGCCTCATATAGAATTCAGAAATTCCATAGTGAACATCTATCCTAGTCCCAAGAAGAGTCAGGTTTTCCTGGCCTAAATCAATTTTTCTTAATCTGGTATGTTGAGATATGTTGAGTTTACAACATCTGTTTGCTGGCTGGGGCTTATGAGAATTAAAAACTCATACAATTGGGGAGGAGTGGGAGGTCCCAGGTAGGGAAAAGCTGACCTGACCATCATGGCTTACCTCATTTCCCCCTGTTTTTGCAATATATGCTTTGGCTGTGATTAGTATCTCTTTGCTTTCTTTCTTACACCTAAGAATGCAATATACCTAATTATACTGCCTCTGTTCTCTATAATTTATGTTTCCTCAAGAGCCCATTTCTCATTTTGTGTGATATTCTCCCTTCTGTCTCTCACACCCTTTTATGCTGCTGTTGTGTATGGTCTCATTAGGTTATCGGTGTAATTTGGATTGGAGGCTCCTTAGAGTAGAAACCTTGTGTTTGGCCTAATAGATAATGCCTCATCATGCTGTTAGATGTCTCTTCTGGGACTGTATTAAACAGGAGTGGCAGATTATTAAGGAGAAGCATCTGGCAGTTTGTGACACCTGGGGTCTGTTTTGCTGCGGCATCAACAAAGTATAACAAAATATTATTCATCAGATATACATTCTAATGTAGCACTAGATGTACCATCAACATTTGAGGCTTTAGTCAGACAACTATGCAACCGGTGAATACTGGTGTCGGAAGGGGCTCTGGGGCAATATGGACTAATGTTGACCTCTCTGTTTTTATAATCAAAGAATACTTTGAGTTGCAGAATCACTTTCTTGTATTTTACCAGCATGAAATGTGAAAGGTTTACATAGGTGTGATATTTACACCTATGTAAGTATAGATACTCCATCACGCTATTGTTAGTATGGAATTTAGGTAAGTTCTCCCTTATTTGGAGATGCTCAGAGAGACTTGGAGCCCTTTCCCAACTCTAAAGTTTGGACAGTTTGTTGCCAAGGAAGAACAACTGTGTGACTGCTGGAAGTGTAACCGAAAGCCTGTGTAACCGTATCTCCCCATGCATTCTCTCAGCACTTTAGAGAGGTCATGTGAACCTCCCTGCAGTAGTAGAGTCTCAGCATAGGAAGTCTGGGTTCCACTTGTATATATCTACCATCCAGATTAATGTTACGCAGAAAACATTCTTCTGTGTTTTTTTCCCTAACAGTTGTCACTGAACTTGATGAAAGATAATAATGTCCTTTCAAAATTTCTTTCAAGACAGGATGATTCCGGTCAAATTTGTATAGGACAATGAGCAATGTTTTTGTCTTACTTACATTCAAGGTGATGGAAGAATTTGTGTGTTTGCTCTTCTGTTATCATTTTGCCAGCAGTTTGTAGCCTCCCTTGTTTCCCACACTTAAATCCCAAGGAAACTGATAATGATAACTCCTCTATTGAGTTTTTTCCCCACAACGGGTAGTGTGGTCAGCCAGGGAGTTTTAGACTGCTAGAAATATGCAGTTACAGAAAAACAATAAAACTAGCAGGTTGCAATCTCTAATAGTAAGTTGGAAGCAATGTCAAGGGAAGTTCGAAAGACATTCTCAGCAGCCTGAGAATAAGGTACAAAATTAAAAGTTTCTTTAGCAAGAGTGGGGGGGGGGAAACTTTTAGAAACTGCAAAGTACATTCCAGCATAGTATTGGTACAAATACTAGATTTGTTGCTCAGAAGTTTGCATTTATTTTTCCTACTTCCTTCATCCAAACAGATGGTGCCAACTGATTTGGGGACAATGCTTTACATATTAAAAATGAGAAACTTTATAATTACAATGATATTGCTGTGAAGTGTTGCGATTTTTTCCCCATCCAATGTAATAATTCTTCATTTACTTGCATTATGTGCTCAAAAAAATATAGAACCAAAAGATGTCAACGTATAGCGAGGCAATATGTTACTAAGTTAGGCATTCTAAGCTGAAAACCTTACTTAAACCCTTTTTTTACAGTTCTTACAGGGAATGTGGTGGTGACATAACAACATGAAAGCACAAGATGGCTTTTTCTACTCCAGATTTTTTTAAAAATAATATTTTTAGAAGTTTAGGGAGGCTTTCTGAAAGTAAAAAAGTTATGCTTATTCCTATTAGAGGCTTAATGCACTTATTCTAGTTTGTCTTCTCTTTAAGAAAAAAATAGCACTTAGCAATAGCACTTAGACTTATATACCGCTTCATAGTGCTTTTACAGCCCTCTCTAAGCGGTTTACCGAGTTCAGCATATTGCCCCCAACAATCTGGGTCCTCATTTTACCGACCTCAGAAGGATGGAAGGCTGAGTCAACCTTGAGCCGGTGAGATTTGAACAGCTGAACTGCTGAACTGCAGTGCTGCACTTTAACCACTGCGCCACCTCGGCTCTTATACACACACACATGCTGGATATTTACAATGGAGTTTTAAACCAGATATTGGATGTATAATCTTCAGGGTTTCTGGGCTTGGAAGGAAAAAAAGGGCTACATATTATCTACAGGCTGCAAGTTGCCAATTCCCCTCTAGCACCCCACATTTCAGGGGCCCATGACTTGACCTCTCCCCTCCCACAAACACAAGGAGGAGAACTACCATAACTCAGGTGCCTCTCATACCCAACCCTCCAAAGCCAGTCCAGAAGGATACTATGGTCATAGTATCAAAGTCCGTTGAGAGGTCCAGGAGGCCAGAATGGTTGCATCACCTCCATATCAGGGGTGAGTTGTTTCTCTTACCTTCCCTACCGGTTCGGAAGTGCACGCGTCGCGTTGGAAGTGCATCACATCCGGGTACTGACCCTCTGCGTATGCGCAGAAGCCTTTGCGCATGCACAGAGGGTTATTTGCCAGCCGCTTTCAAGCAGAGCTGACCAGAGAACCGGTTTGGGGGTGTGGCAAGCCGGCCTTCGCTACGGTTCGGTGAACGTGGCCAAATTTCTGTCACCAGTTCACGCGAACCGGTCCGAACCGGTCCAGTGGTAGCAACCCACCACTGCTCCCTATCAAGCTCTCCAAAGGTCATCAACAAATGCGACCAATGCCGTTTTAGTGTTGTGCCCAGGCCTGAACCCAGATTGAAGAGGGTCCAGATAGTCCACTTAATTCATGGCTGTAGCTGTGTGCCAACCACTTTCTCTTCAACTTTCCCTAAACAGAGAAAATTGAAGACTGGGTGAAAGTTGCCTAATACAAGAGGATGGCCTTTTGAGAAATTGTATACCATCAACTCCTTCAGGGCAGGCTGTACCACCCTCTCCCACAAAGAGACATTAATCACCACTTGTACCCAACCACCTGCCACCTCCCAGAAAGCCTTAACCAACCAGGAGGGGCATAGGTAGCAATGACCCTATCCACTTCTTCGTGAGAAACTGACTCAAACTCTTCCTGGATAACAAGGCTCAGACATGTCTCTGTCATCTCCAAAGGATCTGCCCAGCCAGAATCCAACTCCAAGCAAAGTGGACTGACTTTATCTGACAGATACCAAGAGTATTTTTCACAGTGAACCTGCAAGGGCTACACTTAAAAGAAAAAAGCCTACTTGGCTATCTACTGATGCAATGAGAGCAAAGATGTAATTATGCTTCACCGACCTTATGATCACCAGATAAGTCCTAATATAGGACGTATATAGGACTAATATAGGAAATCTCTTACCTCTTCTAGATCAGCCTCACTCCTTGTCTTCCTCCAGTAGCACTGTAGGTATCTCTTACGTTGCTTCATCTCTCTGAATCATTCAGTAAACCATGGGGCTCTCCACACAGAGAGAAAGTTTGCACAGATGCAGTTTGGTCCATGGCCCCCCGCCACCTGCTCATTGTAAGCTGTATCAACAACCTCAGCCGACCTACTGTATGTAACAGAGTTTTGGAGAAATCTCTAAGCTTCCTCTGAAGCCACCCTGGGTGTCTCAGGTGTTTGGAATGGATCAATCAAATAAGATATGTTGGACATTTTCAACCACGGTATGTGGCCACCTGGAGGGAGAAGACAGAAAATTATGTTCGATAGAGTATAAGCCTTGTGGCGGAAGATCCCATTGTGGAAGCATCTGCCTTTCTGAATGCAAGGGGGGAAAACACAATCCCACTGATCATATTCATAGGTTACCTGCTGTTATGACCCAGCTTTCAGAATCTGGAGCAAAGGTAAAGGAAGGACTATAGAAAGATTCATCCTGATCTAGCCATAATTTATTTATTTTATTTTATTTATTTATTTTTGTCAAGTACGTGTTGGTAATATACATAGATATAGCATTGTTTATATACATAAAATGAGTACTGATAAGAGGGAACATTAGGACAGGGACAGTAGGCACGCTGGTGCACTTATGCACGCCCCTTACTGATCTCTTAGGAATCGGGTGAGGTCAACAGTGGACAGTCTAAGGGTAAAGTTTTGGGGGTTTGGTGACGAAACCACAATATCAGGTAGTGAGTTCCAGGCATTTACCACTCTGTTGCTAAAGTCGTATTTTCTACAGTCAAGTTTGGAGCGGTTCACTTTGAGTTTGTATCTGTTGTGTGCTCGTGTATTGTTGTGGTTGAAGCTGAAGTAGTCGTTGACAGGAAGGACATTGTAGCAGATAATTTTATGAGCAGATAATTTTATAATAAACTTCTATAGTAGGTGTTTCTCAGATATCTGATGAGTATTTGAAGCCACAGCTTCATACTCAGTTGAACAGAGGTATAACAGGAAGCCAGTGTCAGTTAGAAATAATTCTCCAGATTATTATCCAAATTTTTTGATTTCCTACAGATCCAGAACTTTCCTTTTTTTCAAAAATGCCATTTGGTTGCAGCGCATAGCTCTTTAATCTATCACATCATTTTTGGCCGCAGGCAATGCTGCTTCCCACTTTCCTGAAACGTAGACATGATTTATTTTCCTTTGGATGACATAACTTTGGGAAACAGTGATATCTATGCAACATTTGTTTTCTTTATAAACACAGAAGCATCTGCCTCCTATGGCTAAATTTGCAGGCCGGGACTCTCTCTCCTGGTCTTTCTGAATGTAAAGGAAGAGTTGCAAAAAAAAAAAAAAAAAAACCCACCCCTGCATTTACCTCTTTCCTTTTACTAAAGGATTTCATATTCCAAAGGCTGGAGGAAACAGGATTTAGGCTGCAGAGAGACATTTCTGCCCTGTTAAAATACATTTGGAACATACAATATTCCAGTTTCCTTAGACCAATTTAATAATGGTTGCTAGCAATATTACAGAAAAATATCCATTGAAAAACAGTACATCTCAAATTCCCTGGTAATAGGTTTCTTTATATAGTGTTATTTTGTTGGCCAGAACAGTACTCTGCACATTGACTATACCAGCCCTGATATAAAGTTACATTACATTGGGAGAGAGAAATCATACTGTTGAATGCTTTTGGTTTTTAAAATGTTTGAAGATATATTTGCAGGACAGCAAAGGTTTTGGCTAAGGTAGCTACCACCACAAAGTGTATATGTATATAAATTTAAATATTTCCACTGATTTAGACTTGTCTGGTTTCAGAAGATTTTCCAAGACACATATTATTTCTCTTTCTATACATCTAAAAATGAAAACAAGCAGGTATACCCAGAAATTCAATAATCAGATAATCATAACGAGAAACAGTTTGATCTAGTAGTTAAAGTACTATACTAGAAAGCAGGAGATGGTGAGTTCAAATCCTGCTTTAGCCATGAAAGCCAGCTGGTCGTTCTCTCATAGTTCAACCTATCTCAAAAGGTTGTTGTCTGGAAAATAAGAGGAAAGATGTTGGATATATCCGCCATCTTACATTATTTGTTAAAATAATAAAGGCAGGTTATAAATAATAAATAATATAATATAATATGTGAAAGGGCTGCCTAAGTCAAGAGAAATAGTGAAAAATTGAATTTGAGAGAATTCACTTGATTCTGCTATTTATTTGATAGATCTTCAAATAAATACAAACTTGTTCTTTACAGATTTCAAAGAAGCTTCTAGATCTTTTTCAGTGGTCTCCCACCAAGGTACAGCCAGGCCTGCTTGCCTTCAGTGTAGAATGCTGTCAGAGTTACGCAATAAATCAGAAGCTTCAAAAGATAACTGCATTTTGCTGATTCAAATAACTTCTTTATAAGTAGAATAAAACATTTACAATACCACACTTTGTTTCACCACATGTTGAGATGTTTTCATAGCAAGCTTTAATGGTGGACAGACTAAACCACGCCCTTCTTCTTGCTAAGTTTCTGGACATGCTCAAATAACACTTCAGCCAGATTGGCTGACTCAATCACATGGCTCTCCCAGTCATGAATATTCCAACACTCCTCCCTTCATTACTGGGAGAGACACCAGACCTATTGGATTTAAACATTTCCTATAATGGACGCCACCCAATGGTTTGGTCATCATGTCTGCTAAATTATCCTCTGAAGAACAATGATGTAAACTTATCAATTTTTCTTTTACAGCTTCCCTGACATTACAATACTTAATGTCCACATGTTTACTTCTGTTCTTCACTCTGTCACCTGTTGCCATTTTTATACAAGCAGCATTATCTTCATAAACAGTTACAGCTTCATTTACATTTACATTTAAATCTTGTAACAACTGTACATACCAAACTACTTCAGAACATAACTCAGACAATGCAATAAACTCTGCTTCAGCAGTTGAAATAGCAACCGTTGTTTGTTTTCTGGACTTCCAACCAATTAAAGCCCCTCCAAACATTATTACAATTCCAGAATTAGACTTTCTGGTTTTTACATCATTTGCATAATCACTATCAACATAACATTTCAATTTTAATTCTTCAGTGACCTTTATTTGAAGACCCAAATTCACAGTTCCCTTCAAATACCTGAGAATTCTTTTCACACCCATCCAATGCAACTTTGTAGGTGTAGCAGTAAAGCGACTTAAGATGCTCACTGCACAAGCTATGTCTGGTCTGGACCACTGTGACAGATATAACAGACTCCCTATTGCAGAGTGATATATCTCCTGATCACAGGCTTCACTTTTGTCCTCACCCAAACTATTGTAAAAATCTGTGCTCATAGGTGTAGGAGCAATATTACAATCTTTCATGTTATACTTCTCTAATAATTGTTCAATTTTTCTCCTTTGACTGAGAATATAACCCTTTTCAGTTTTTTGTATCTCTACACCGAGATAATTCTTTATTTCTCCCAAATTCTTTAATTCAAATTTCTTTTCTAACTTATTAGTAAATTCTTCAACTTGTGATGCATCCTTTGCAATGAAACAAAGATCATCCACAAATGCTAATAGTAGACAATTCCCACCTTGTAACTTTCCAGTGTATATGCAACCATCAGCTTTGCAACTCTTGAACCCAAGACCTTTCAATGCAGTATCTAGACAGATATTCCAATTTCTGGCTGACTGCTTCAGCCCATAAATGGCCTTGTTCAATTTATACACCATGTTAGGTTTTTTATTTTCATACCCTGGCGCTTGAACCATATAAATTTCTTCCTCTAATTCAGCATTGAGAAATGCAGTGGTTATATCAAAATGCCAAATTCTATGCTTGTATGCTGATGCTAATGCCAGTGCTAGTCTTATGCTCTCACCTTTTACAGTTGGCGCGAACACCTCATCATAGTGCACATTCTTTAATTGAGAAAAACCTTGTGCCACCAACCTTGCCTTATACTGTACTTCATTATTGGGTAATACCTTTTTCTTGTATACCCACTTACATCCTACAGCCTTGGTACCCTGTGGCAAAGTCACAGATGTGAACACTTCATGATCTCCCATGGATTTCATCTCTTTATCCATGGCTTCCTTCCACTTTTCTTGTTCAACTTTTAGTAATGCCAATACTTCCTTATAGTTTCTTGGCTCATACCACACATTACACACTTTAACTTTACTGGCAGAATACCTGTCTGGCGGTACCCCTCTGTTACTACGCTCTGACCTACGTGGCATTGCCTGTACTTGTGTTTCAAGCTTTTCTGTCTTCATATCTTGTTCAGACTCTCCTCCCTGAACATAGACACCTTCAGTAAATGATTCACCATCATTAAATGAGTTATTGTCACTAAGTGGATCACCGTCGCTAAGTGGATCACCGTCACTAAGTGAGACATTTTCAGAATTTGCATCAATTCTGTTCCAATTTTGTTCTGCAAAACTAGCAGACCTTGAAATCACTATCCTTTTACTTCCATCGCTAAAGCGATACCCTTTTGAGCCTGGCTCATAGCCCACAAATCTGAGCTTTCTAGCCTTTTGTTGTCCCTTTCTTCTGATTGCCTTTGGAATATGTACCCATGCAGTACTTCCAAATATTTTTTAAATGTGCTAGAGAAGGCTTTCTCCCATATAGCATTGCATATGGAGTATTATTGATGGATGAACTCCACAGCCTATTAACTAAATAATTGGCAGTCAGTATGGCTTCACCCCAATATGACCTGCTCATACCAGAATCCTCCAGTAATGAGTCTTTCATTGTTTGCAAAACACCATTCCTCTTTTCAGCCACTCCGTTCTCTCCCGGTGTGTAAGGATTTGTGCGCCTGTGTCTTATTCCCAATTGTCTCAACCATTGTTGAAAATTTGTTGACATTAATTCAGAACCTCTGTCAGTTTGCAACTGACATACCTGTTGTTTGTACCTTCTCTCTACAAAACTTAACCATTGCTTAAATTGCTGTAGCACCTCTGTTTTACTCTTAAGTAAGTAGCAAAACCCAAACCTGCTGTAGTCATCCACAATGACCAGCGCATACTTTGCTCCTCCCAAACTGGCTTGCATAGGCCCAATTAAATCAGCATGCACCAGTTCTAGAGCTCTTGTGGTTTGTCTTGTGCTAAACTTGCTCACTGGGAATGCTTTGGATTTCGATGCTTTGCATACTGCACAATCCAAATATGCCTTACATCCCTTCAAATCTAATCCTTCTGCAAATTCTTTCATTTGTTGAACAACCTTAAAATTAGCATGACCAAGTCGTCTGTGCAGAAGATGAACACATGAATTATGTTCTGCTACATTTTTAAATATCTGGGAACAATGTGGCACCTTTTCTCCCTGCAATACATAAAGATTATCCTCTTTTATGCCCTGTGCACAAACATTCCCATTTCTTTGGATGATACACTTCCCATTAACAAATATGGTTTCATAACCTTCCTTGTCTAAACTAGACACACTTAACAAATTATGCTCCATTTCAGGTACACATAACACATCAGTAAACCTGGAGTCCAAATATGGAATTTGCACATCGCCTCTTCCAATGATTTTAGCCTTTTGACCATTGGCTAAGGCCACTTCTTCATGGTTTCCTGGGAAAAATCTGGAAAATAAGTCAGAATTATTAACAATTGTTTGACTAGCCCCACTGTCAATCAACCATTTGTCTCTATTGTTATTATAACAAACTTTTGCAACTGCAATCTGTCCTTGCAAATAATGTCTCTTGTCTTGCATATTTCTTCTCTGTGCACAGCTTTTCTGCAGATGATTGGTTTCTCCACAAATGAAACACGCTTTCTTATCTTGCTTGCAGAATTGTTGCTGTGTAACTTGATCTCTCCTGCCTCTGCTTTCCTCTTGTCTGCAGACACCTCGGCTGTTGCTAGAGATAGGCAGCCTGTGGAAAATTTTGCTGGAGACTTGCTGTAAGTTTCCACTGTACTCCTTGTTGAGCCCCCGCCTGTGGAATTTTCCATCAGCATGGCTGAAAAGCCTTTTCTCATATTCATTCAATAAACACGATTTCAAAGCCTCCAAATTCAAATCTGCTTCTGGCTTACTTTCAAAAATAGCTGATACAGTCTCCCAGCTCTGATCCAAACTGTTTAACACTAATAAAACTTTTTGGGACTCTGGAAACTTTACTCCACGTTGCTCCAATTCTAGAAAATTAGACTGCATTTTCATTAAATGATCTTCCATAGAATCTCCTGTCTGCAAACTCATTCTGAAAAGCTTTCTTGAAAGTTGGACCACATTACACGCAGAAACATTGACATGTACTGCTTTCAATTTCTGCCATATTTCTTTTGCAGACTTTAATTCAGCTACATTTAAGAATTGATCATCCCCCAGACTTAAGAGAATATAAGCCATAGCTTTGTCATGAGCCTTTTGATCTGCTGCTCCAAGCACTTGTGGGGGGTCTGCTACGATGTCCCATAATTCTTTTGCTTTCAAAAAACATTCCATTTTTGCAGCCCAAATTAAATAATTTTTCTTCCCCAATTTAGGTATTGGACTGTCTTTAAATTCCATAGCAGCAGCCATCCTGCTTTACTTTTCTTCTCTGCCTGTTCCTTTAACAACACAGACAGCTTCTTATCAGCTTTAAATTACAATGCAGTTTTAACTTTACTTCTTGAGCGATTTCTGGGCCCATAACCTGTCAGAGTTACGCAATAAATCAGAAGCTTCAAAAGATAACTGCATTTTGCTGATTCAAATAACTTCTTTATAAGTAGAATAAAACATTTACAATACCACACTTTGTTTCACCACATGTTGAGATGTTTTCATAGCAAGCTTTAATGGTGGACAGACTAAACCACGCCCTTCTTCTTGCTAAGTTTCTGGACATGCTCAAATAACACTTCAGCCAGATTGGCTGACTCAATCACATGGCTCTCCCAGTCATGAATATTCCAACAAATGCCTTCTTTTTAGGCCTTCAGAACAGATTATTTGAGAGTAATTTCGCTTGCAGCTAGTTTGACTTGCAGTAGATGGCAGTGAATAAACACAAAAAGCTTACTATTGCTGTGGGCTGAAAAATAAAAGAGCCGGTTTGAAATGTGGAATGCATTTGGTGTAGAATAAGCATACTTGGGTCTGACAGGATAAAAGGATGAATAGATAGGCTAATAAAACATATGAAATTACCAAACTAGACAGCAATGACCATATGAGCAAATAAACTAAGTATGTTTTCATGACAGTGATTACAGTCATGAGGAACAATATTCAGGAAGTTAGTTCTCTCTCTTATTATTAAAGCAATGGGTAAATAGAGATCAGGTTGGAGCTAGAAACAAAATGGTAGCTTGAACTCTGCAAGATTTACCTATGAGTGAATGTTTATACACGTCTACTCAAAAGAATGTCCTATTTTCAACAAAGCTTGCTTTCAAACAAGAATAGAATAAAATCATAGTCTTAATGGAGTTGGACTGATTTCTGAGAATACAGTGACAAATTTGATTTAATTAAGTACAAAAGAGGAGCTTTAGGTAGAGCTAGTCCTAATTTCCTGATATCTCTCCAACAAGCATAGATTAGGTTGTGAGCTATTATAGATCAAGATTGGATACCATTTTAATGAAACAAATCACTTCCACAAGTGTCACCCAACCAGTTCAAACCAACCAGGATTATCATTCATGAAACACAGAATACTTGCTGAAAAGACGTAATGCCTTTTCCAATTGACCAACAGATGAGGGCAAAGAAATTTAGTTGGTACCTTACCCTCTGAACCAGCTTAGGTTCAAGAGTTCCTTCACTCCAGTGTTACAGAAAATGGAAATAAATACCTTGCTCGTATACATACCCTTGTTCACATTTTAGATCACATTTTGTGCATGTATCTAGAAGCATGCAAAACAATAACAATTCTGAATTCTTACTATGAGCAATTCTAAAGCTACCCAACTACCTTTCCTCCATTTAACAGCTCCTGTGAGAAGTGACAAAAAATACACTTATACATCAGTTGCAAATCCCATTGCTACCAGTTCGCGCACGGTGACGCTTCTGCGCATGCGCAGAAGCGTCCGGGGTGGGTGGAGCTTCCCACCACCGGTACCGGTTCGTAGATCTGGGCCATACCGGTAGCAACCCACCGCTGTTATATATGTACTTATGCAGAAGACCCACATACTGCAACGATGGTTGAAAAAGGCGATGGGGAGCTTCCCTTTAAATGACCAGTATTCTAAAATTCTGTGGGAAGAGAGTTGCCTTGAGTAAAGAAGGTGAGAGATGGAGTTAATCACAACCACATAGGTCTGCATCTGGTTCCAACCAGGCATAAAGTCCACATGTCAGAATGCCTGTATTGCATCAAAACCAGCCTCTTGCAAAGCTTTTCTTCATCTGCAGGGTGCTATCATACACAGGTTTCCTTGGAAGAGATTCCAGCTCAGTTCCATTTTCAACTATTGCTTCTATTTTCTTTGTTTGCCTACACTAAGCTTTAACTCATTTTTATAGAAAACCAGCTTCTTGCAAACATTAAAGTCACGGTGGGATATATCTACAGGAGGCATTATTTTCCACAAGCTTTGATAGTCTGCTAGACAAATAACTTAGATATCTGATAGATAACACTTTTTTTTTCAGTTAGTGTGTATTCCTAGAACCAACAAATGTAACTGCTAATAAATGTTTTTGGCCCAGGCTACTATACTATTTATCGCACCATAAAAATAATTGAATCAAGTACATTTTTTCTCAGAAGACAGATAAAGGTAAATTTCCCTTAGCACTTTTTTGATCACCCTAACCTTAAATCTCTCAAAAGATCTCATTTGTATTATCTAATGTTGCTATAGGGGAAGATAGAACGTTTGCCTACCCTTCTACCCGACATCACTGATTCTGAGGTGAGACAGAGCTGAGGTGGTGCAGTGGTTAAATGCTATGACTGCAGGCTGACTGCTAGTTCAGCAGTTCAGCTGTTCAAATATCACTAGGCTCAAGGTTGACTCAGCCTTCCATCCTTCTGAGGTCGGTAAAATGAGGACCCAGATTGTTGGGGGCAATATGCTGAACTCTGTAAACCGCTTAGAATGGGCTGTAAAGCACTATGAAGCGGTATATAAGTAAAGTGCTATTGCTATTGCTATCACAGGGAGAGGAAGTTTTGCTGTCAATAATTATCTTGAAAGACCCATGGAAGATTATTTCAATAGATCAGTGATTCTCAACCTGTGGTCTGTGGACCCCTAGGAGGGCCCACGATGCCATGAAGGCTTGAAAAAATGTTATGATTTAAATCTTAAGTTAAGTCTTGGTGGTCCGTGGCCATGGTCTCTGGCCACAAAAGGTATTTAAAGGCGTCTGTGGTGAAGAAAAGATTGAGAACGACTGCAATAGATGATTACTATATGCACAAAGTTGGAAAGATTCAGCATTACCCACCATGGAAGAATGCTTGGTGAAATGGTGAAACTTGGTGAAGATGCTGTTTGGTAAATTTGCTGAGATGGACCAACTGACTTTTTTGATCTAAGAAAAGGATAATGTGTACATTTATTGGTGACTGGAAAACACTTTGTGGACTTCTTGTGTAAAAAATAAAAGAAGAACTTGTGATTTATGATTTTGAGAATTAGGCAACATAGATTACAGAAAAGGGAAAGGACATGATGTAACTTTAGAGCGAGGAATTTGATTAGAATCTTGTTTGATTATATATTCATTCTTTTACTTTCTTTCCCTTTTTCTACATCCTTTATCTTTGTGTCATCTTTAACTTTCCTGTCTTTTTATTCTTCACATTTACTTTACTATATGTTTTCTTTGTATCTATTTTATTACGTACATAAAATCTTTTAATAGAAATTATTTAAAAAAAAGAATTTGAAAGACTTGCATTTCAGCTCTGAAAATTTGAATGGACCATAATCTAAACACACTTAAATGTTATGAACCTTAAAATTTGAAAGTTTGAAATTCTTGAAACAAGCAGGGGGAAAGAACATGATCGTTGAAGTGGAGGAAGGAGGAAGACAGGGAGAATAGCAATAGCACTTTTCTTATATACCGCTTCATAGTGCTTTACAGCACTCTCTAAGCGGTTTACAGAGTTCAGCATATTGCCCCCAACAATCTGGGTCCTCATTTTACCGACCTCGGAAGGATGGAAGGCTGAGTCAACCTTGAGCCTAGTGAGATTTGAACAGCTGAACTGTTGAACTAGCAGTCAGCCTGCAATGGCTGCATTTAACCACTGCACCACTTCAGCTCATGTATGCTCAGAATGTATATCAACACTGAATTAATGAACTAGTAGTAACTGATATGTCAATGGATAACATAGCAGTAGTGGAATAAAGAGAGGGAGTTGTTCTCCTAAATTCTCCTTATGGCTTACTTTTACAAATATGTAAGAACAAGTGGGTCTTAAGACATTTAGGGCTTTAGACAGTTGAATGAACGCTTTTTATTATTCCCACAACCAATATTTTGAAGTTATATTATCATTTGGGGCCAATGAAATCCTTGGAACAGTCTTCAATGGCAAACTGCCATAGACTACATTGAAATGATCCATGATAGAAGTTTTAACTTAACCAATGTGATTATCAGCTTCATATGACGATGCTCATATAAAGCTGACTTAAATTCAAGCAGACCCTTGTTCAGCTGGATCCTGCCAAATGCAGCCTAAATATCAAACTCTGTGCAACCAACCATAATAATACCAGTTTAGTTTATACAATCTGCTCAGTTCAAGCTAATATAACTATGCTATGTCTGTCTGTCTGTCTGTCTGTCTGTGACGGAGTGAGAATTAATCTCACAGAGGTGATGTTTGATCTTTCCCCGGAATTCTGACATTAGAAAAGAAACCGTAGTTTAAAAGTCTAAGTAAAATATTTATTTTGGTACAAAACAATAAAATCTCATTTGTTTACATGTCTGATATAAAATGCGACTTCCCTCATCGGAAGCCAGAAGAAGAAGGGAAGAACAGAGATTCAGGAATGCACACATGCGTACAAGAACATATCAATCACGTGCTCAGGAATAAACCATTATATTAGATAGGGATGCATCTTCCTGCATATACATGTAACAGGCAATAAATCACACCGTGACAGTCTGTCTGTCTATCTCTATCTATCATCTATCTGATTCAATGAAATATTACTGTTGTTTCAAATTAGGAAAAAACCCTTTAATTGCAGCATAACTATATTTTTTCCAATAAATTGGGATGTTATTTTTTATTTGTTACGGTAGAATTTCATGGAAATCTAAATGTTTTAAGTGTCATACGAAATTCAGAAATAATATAAAAATAATAAAGATAAATATGAAAAATGTAGTCCAACCTAGTAGCTCATCCTTGCTACATAAACAATATTAAGGGGAAAAAAATGTAATACAGAATAAGCATAGCTAAGCAACAATGAAATCAAAACTGCTGTCCATACTATTGGGACTACAATAAATTACTAAAAGATTAGAAAGATAGAAAGGTCTTAAGAGAGTAGATGAAGTGAAATGCAGACCCTGACTTTCTTAGGTTAGTTAAAAAAACATTGAAACAAAGGTTTTTAAAATATTTTTTGTTTCATGGTTATATATTCTAAATGTACCCAACAGGGATCCCATTACTAGTGAAGAGATTCCTTCTTTGCAAGGGGAAACAATATAGATCTAGATAATGTTAAGTGTCAACAAATAGGTCGTCGTCGTCATCATCATCATCATCATCATCATCATCATCATCATCATCATCATCATCATCATCATCATCATCATTTTAGCCATTGTCTATCCACTGTAGGATGAAGGCTTCTTCCGCATGTTTCCAACCAATACGGGCCTGAGCTTTCTTTTGCCAATTGGGCCCATAATACTCGCTGATGTCATCGATCCAACTTGTTTTAAGTCTCTTTCACAGATGCTTTTTATTAAGTGGGATCCATTCTATGACTGCCTTGATCCACCTGCCATCAGTTCTTCTTGCTATGTGACCAACCCATTTCCATTGCAATTCTTTTACTCTCTTGATGATGTATTTTCGTGGGTTCTCTAATCCATTGTCTTGTAATGCCGAGCATGTACAAAGGATATAAAGCTTATCACTGATTCATCGCCACCTTTTTAAATTTGATACTAATGAGATGTGTGGGTGCCGTGACTTGCAAAAGTCTTATTGGCCACATGGGCTGAAAAATCTGGAATTTACAGTCCAAGTGCATTTAAAAAAAGGCTGGGGAATACTTATTGATCATTTGTTTCATGATTCATCTAGTCTGAACATGTGACCACATGTTTTTTTAGCAGGATTCTGCCAAAACGTAATCAACTACCAATGTTATAGCTCAACAGAAGGCAGTTTGGTCATCTCTGTGAGCTTATTTTTATCTTTTAAATTTTATCTTGACAAATTTTGGGTATACAGTTCATCCGAATAGTGCCAAAAGGCACAAACACTAATTTTCTTTCTGTCTTAGGAATAGATTCTAAACGGGCAAATAGATTTGGCAGATGCAAAAACAAGAAGAAATGTAATAACTTTAGAACAGCTAGGTCAGTTTATATTGGCTGAAAACCGAGTTTCTTGCTTCGAGATAGGCTTTAATGATAATATTTTAGTTATATCTATGAGAACAGAAGATTCTACAGATCCTAGGCATCCTTTGTAGATATAAACAATAATAGACTCAGAGTTCTCATGCCTTGTAGAAACACACCATTTATATTTTTCTGCTTAATGAGCAAGAGAAGGATTGCCAACCTGTAATTATACAAAATATATACCACGCTGATTAGGGATTCTTGTTCTTTAATGTTCAAAAGAAGCTTTTAAGTTCATGTTATATCTTTTCTCTTCCTTTCTAATGAGATATGCCTTATCTGGCTCAGGGCATGAAAAAAGATACAATTAATTTGAGGGGAGGAAAATGCTATAGTATCATCAGTAAGGAAATTTCTTCCAAAAGTATAAGATGAAGTCTCAATTTTCCTGAAGCTCACTCTTGGTTGGGTGATGGAATTCACAGTCAAAACAAAAATTATTTAATTGAAAATTCCCAAGCAGAGTTCTGCGAAATCACAGTAGAGTTTGGCAATTTTTCTTATGGGGTCAGGATAGAAAAAAAGTAACTTTTTGGCTAACCTGCTTCCAGAACTGCAAATGTTACATACATACATATATACATACATACTGTACATACGTATGTATGTATGTATGTATGTATGTATGTATGTATGTATGTATGTATGTATTGTATTTATGTACGTACGTACGTACACACACACACACACACACACACACACACACACACCCCAATTTAAAAAAAAACAAGAAATAACAAGAATCAAAAGGAAGACTCCTAGAGCGTTCTTAGTAGGGAAAATTCCCCATATAGAACTGGGTTACTTTCCATATTGGAGAAGGCTCAATTAATAGTGGAAATAGCTTCTAATCAATTGACATAACAAGGAAACATGGCAAGTCGAGTAGAGGAACTCTAAAACTTTTTCCTAAGGGTGGTGGTGGCTTTTTTTTTCTGGGGGTAGGGGCAAGTTTGGGAGATTAAAAAATAAGCAAAAAATATGTTAGCACATCTGACAAGAAGCCAGTCAATAGTCTGCTAACTCTTAGGGTCAAACTGGAACATATATATTCATAACTAAGTTTATTGAATATATAAGCAAGAATATGCACGCACACACACCGACATCCACTAACACACTCACACACAAACTAAATGTATATATACGAAGTTAAAGCATAAAAATGTATGTATGTATGTATGTATGTATGTATGTATGTATGTATGTATGTATGTATGAATGAATGAATGAATGAATGAATGAATGAATGAATGAATGAATGAATGAATGTAAAGCTGTCCACTTTATAATAAAAATTTCTTTCTTGCATTTTCCAAAGTTTGGTTCATTAATGTTTCCTGGATCTCCTGGTACACAAATCTGCCACTTGCATAGATTTATATATTAAGAGATTGTGGTTTCAGTTTCCTCAGGGTAACTAGAAGATGACGTCTTCTCTTCCTATCTTGAGATGGTTGTTGGTCCATATTTGCAACAGGTTGACTTGAGATCCATTTGATGCCGCAGTCTTGAGATATAATCAACCGGTTATTAAGTAATCCACACAATAAAGAGAGCGCCAGTTCAGCTTTAAACAAGACAGGATCTGTTTGGAGATAAATATGAACAACTCTGACATAATTAAGTGGGTAATTTATGCAGCTTAGACAGTTCCTGTAATATGCTGGCTGTCCTTGTTATGTGAACAGAGCTGATAAGTACAGTATTGTGCGGACCATATATTGTGGTTTTATATGTAAGCAATTGTATTTTGGTTCTGTTTAGAGACATCTAGGGCGTACAGAATTATGCTCTTCATAATCAGCTAATAAATTTTTAATGTTGCTAGTGACATGTATTAGGTTAGGAGGCTCATCTGCTAATATGAAAAAGCAGATTTGCTTGCCATGTGGCCTGAAAACTAGAGTTAATAATCAAAAAAATGAGAAAGAAATACAATCAGTGGTGAAATTCAAAAATTTTCCCTACCTGTTCTGTGGGCGTGGCTTGGTGGGCGTGGCTTGGTGGTCATGTGACCGGGTGGGCATGGCTTGGTGGTCATGTGACCAGGTGGGCATGGCTTGGTGGTCATGTGACTGGGTGGACGGGCGTGGCCAAGTAGACATCACGTCTTTGCCCTTATGACCTACAAAAAGAAGATATACCAATTATTTTGTGCATTTAATACTTAAATAAGAATAAACAAAACAATAAAAGAGGTACACAAATACTTACATAAGAGCAATAAAAGTGTCCTCGACCTCACTTCTTTGCACCAATGATAATAGTTGTTATTATAGATAATAACAAAAAGGAACATACACCACGATATACAAATTTAAGCATTTAATACTTAAATAAGAATAAAAGAAGTACACAAAACAATAAAAGAAGTACACAAATACTTACATAAAAGTGTTAGTAGTCTTTAACTTTAAGATGTTTCCACATCGTTTTTTCATTGGCATTCTCCTCACTTCCACTTTTCTTGATTCTCGGATCATCGGCTGTGTGATGGTGTGCTCTTAACCACTTTTTCACTGCAGGAATAGGGTCCCATTTTGGAAGAGGTAGGCCAATAACACTGATAGTTATGAGGTTGGTTAAATTAGAAATGGTTAGGTGACTTCTGCCCTCTGAACATATGATGTTCATACTTCTCTTGAAAGTTTCTCAGCTGTTGCAAAGTCAAGCGGACTCGGGTGACTCAATACTTGACTTGCTGCTTTCTCCAAGTTCAAGTGGTGGAAATGGTGGTGCTTGTAGTGCTTGGGATGGGTTTGGATCTTCTAAGGCCAATTCTGATGGTTGTTGTGCCAGTTTTGGTTTCTTGGCGAAGAAACTGCCCAAAGTCTGTTGCCTTTTCATCCTTCCTGTTAAAGGCTACTACTGCAAAAGAAAAAGGACTAGTGTTAACGGAAGGGATCTCTGTTTTCACCCAACAATGTACAGTCTTTTCAGGATGTGACTGGGGTCCAACAAGCAGGAACCTCACAGAGTCACAGAGAGCTCAAAAACCAACTATCACACTTTACACAAAAATAACACAAAAGCTACACAACTGTATTATACAACATATGCAATGCATTCAGTGGAAAGGAAAATTCTGATGCTTTGCACACTGTGTTGAAAACAAGGGCCAAGTTAGCAGTAGTCCGGTGGAGGGGGAGGTAATATTTCTCAAAGAGGTCTTCCAAATTTAGTGGCACCAACATGGTCTTTGATCAGAGAATCATGCTGACACAAAGCCACATCTCCCCCCCCAAATTTCAGGATCATAACATGTTCAGGAAAAAGAAAACAAACTTATAGTATATGTGGTACCTTGCTCAACAGTAGTAACTGTGAGAGGGACCTTGGAGTCCTAGTGGACAACCATTTCAATATGAGACAGCAGTGTGCAGCAGCTGCCAAAGAAAGCCAACACAGTTCTAGGCTGCATTAACAGAGTTAAGAGGGATAGAATCAAGATCACGTGAAGTGTTAATACCACTTTATAATGCCTTGGTAAGCCCACACTTGGAATACTGCATTCAGTTTTGGTCGCCATGATGTAAAAAGGATGTTGAGACTCTAGAAAGAGTGCAGAGAAGAGCAACACAGATGATTAGGGGACTGGAGGCTAAAACATATGAAGAACGGTTGCAGAAACTGGGTATGTCTAGCTTAATGAAAAGAAGGACTAGGGGAGATAAGATAGCAGTGTTCCAATATCTCAGGGTTTGCCACAAAGAAGAGGGAGTCAAACTATTCTCCAAAGCACCTGAGGGTAGAACAAGAAGCAATGGGTGGAAACTAAACAAGGAGAGAAGCAACTTAGAACTAAGGAGAAATTTCCTGACAGTTAGAACAATTAATCAGTGGAACAGCTTGCCTCCAGAAGTTGTGAATGCTCCAACACTGGACATTTTTAAGAAGATGTTGGATAACCATTTGTCTGAAGTAGTGTAGGGTTTCCTGCCTAAGCAGGGGGTTGGACTAGAAGACCTCCAAGGTCCCTTCCAACTCTGTTATTATTATTATTATAACATTCAAAAACTTCAAAGATGCTACTTGAAAGATATAGGAATGGGTTTTATGTGATTTTACAAAAACAACTAGTTAGAAGTCAAAAGTACAGAATTGTTGATTTTAATTACTTGATTGAATTTTAATCAAGGTTTATTTTCCTGACCAATTTTGTTCCCTTTTGAGCTGTGCAGGCTTAAAGTAGAACTCAGGGAGAAAAATATGACTAATAATGGCAGAAATCCAGTGATAACCACCAGGACTATCCTCTGTTCATCTGCTGGCATTTCACTCTCAATTTCACCCAGCTGTCTCAGGCTAAGATGCTTTCTCATGCCCACAATAATGTGCATTCTTCCAGTCCTTGAGTCAGCAGAAAAATATGACATCACAATTGTGCTGCTTTGATGGCCGAGCTCTAATGTGCGTCAATACTGAGGCACAAAAGTAATCTGTTTGTACAGCTTTATTGCAGCACAATGTAAGAGCAGTAGTTGGTAAATTGACTTGTTTTTCCCCCCTATCCTATGTAATGTCAGCTTCTAAGTGCTTTTGTTGAAGTGTGGCAAGATGTGCCAGGGCAAGTGTGGGTGAGGACCTGGGATGGAGGCTTTTGCCTGACTGGTAGGTCACCAGTGAGAAGTGTTCCATGTCAGTAAATTGTAAACACCAATGCCCAAAAATTGCCTAGAAGAGGAAAGTCTGTAGAGATTCTGTCATCCAGGTCATGGTTGTCCCAAAGGTGCTTTTTCAGGAGGCAACTGGACTTTGTTTTTCCTTTTGAAGATGTTTCACTTCTCATCCAAGAAGCTTCTTCAGCTCTGACAGGAGCTTCCATTCCCCACTATCCTGTCAGAGCTCAAGAAGCTTCTTGGATGAGAAGCGAAACGTCTTCAAAAGAAAAAACAAAGTCCAGTTGCCTCCTGAAAAAGCACCTTTGGGACCTAGAAGAGGAATAGAATAGAATAGAATAACAGAGTTGGAAGGGAGGTCTTTGGAGGTCTTCTAGTCCAACCCCCTGCTTAGGCAGGAAACCCTACACCACTTCAGACAAATGGTTATCCAACATCTTCTTAAAAACTTCCAGTGTTGGAGCATTCACAATTTTTGGAGGCAAGCTGTTCCACTGATTAATTGTTCTAACTGTCAGGAAATTTCTCCTTAGTTCTAAGTTGCTTCTCTCCTTGATTACAGTAGTTTGCACCCATTGCTTCTTGTTCTACCCTCAGGAAAGTGACATAACTTTTGTCAATAAGGTTCCCAAGGTTCCAAACATTCCATGAACGTTAAATGGGCAGTGTTTGGCCGCAGTCAATATCACCCAGATGGTACAGGGCATGCCTGTAGTAGCCCCAACAGCCAATAGAAGCTTAGAAGAAGCCAGTCATTGACACCAAGAACATGAATGAAGCATTGTAGGTAATTCACATCCCATGATTTGGCTAAGGAATCATAAAAAAATATTACTTTAAAACTGAACAATTAAGGAGAAATTTACATTGCTTCTGCAGTAGACTGTGGATGAGCAAATGGTGCATCACAGCGACATGATCTCTACAAATGGCTAGTGGAGTATCTTCATGGCACTGTTAGTTGAAAGCACAGATGAGAAATAAGTTACTCTTAAACGATTTATGCCTTCTCTGCACTTTCAGCTAATGGTGACATGATGACACCACATTAGCCATGTTTTGAGGTGAGAGGGAAGAAGAGGAAAGAAGGGAGATCACAGTTGAGTATACTGGTTTCGCTTTTATTCTCTTTGATCTCCACAAATACATATAGAGGTGTTTTTGATGTTTCCGAGCTCTTAAATCTATTGACTCTTCATAAACAGAAGAGGCTCCCTATTGCACAGAACCCTCTAATTGTGGACAGCAGCAAGAATAATATCAGGGTAAGCAAAATTAGTGTGTTCATTCTTGTCCCCACAGAATGAGAGTGAGCATCTGTCAAATTGCATGTGGCCCCCCAAGATCTCCATTGGTGTCTTCTTCAGCATTCCCAGTTTTGTCAACAATTGTGATGGAAGTGTGTGTGTGCACATGTGTGTGTGCGTGCTAAGGAAGAGAATGGAAGCAGGTTATCTCCCAGAAACTTGCCAGTAGCATTCCTGTCTTGGTCCCCAAGCCCATGACATCATTGGAGAATCTGCTGTGGCTGTCCAAAGAGCCAGGACACAGAACTGGTATCCAATTGCTTAAATGTTGCCCTATACAACATAAGAGTAAATTATTCTCTTTTTGTGTGAGGAAAATCAGTGAGAATGAAAGCTAAATTCTAAATTGATTTATCTGGGAATATAAAAGGACTTATTTCTTGATAGATATGCATATAATTTCAGTGTTAATCCAACTAACTTCGTTTATGCTCAAATTCTATTTAGTTTAAAAAAACATACTTTCAAATAAACTACCATAAAGTAGTAAGATAGTAGTACTTGATTGATTAGCCATTAGGTCACATCAGAGTACAAAATATAAAATACAGAACAATAATAAAAGGGGTATGGATGTAAATCTTTTGGACAAGATTATCTTGGGGGAAATGTCCTAAGGTTGATATTTTAAATAGCCATTAGAAACAGGAATTTAAAACTTCAGGATCAAAACATACTTCACAGAAAGCTCATATTTATCCAAAAGAAAGCCAGACATATTTCCTGATACATGGAAATATGACAGGCCCCCAAGCGAGGAGGACAGTGTGAGCAAGAATAAGCTGGACTGTTCAGTAAACACAAATGACAGGCTATTTTGTATTGAAGGGTTCTTGTTTTCCTATCCTTCTTTCACATGACAATATTTTGAATCTTCATAGCTTAGATTTTTTCACAAGATATAGGAGGAATAACATTTCTCTAGTTACATGGATTTGATCCTGTCTTGTTTTAGATCACTAGAAGTTAATTAAGTTGAGCAATGTGTCCAAAACACAATGGGCACATTTCTTATATTTGAACAAGCAAGATAAATGGAAACATTTGCTTTTTACTACTACTGTACTGCTGCTATTTGCCATATTTTTCGGAGTATAAGACGCACCTTTTTACCCTTCAAAAGAGAGTGAAAATTTGGGTGCATCTTATACACTGAATGTAGCCCTGTCCACTCTTCAGCCTCCGCGCGTCACGTTTTATACCTGTTCCAGGTTGCAGGGATTGCCACAGACCATCACTCCAAAAAAGCTTTTGGAGGTTGCAAAGGCAGCCCCTCCCAAACGGAGCTTTTGGAGGTTGCAAAGGCAGCCCCTCCCAAATGGAGCTTTTGGAGGTTGCAAAAGCAGCCCCTCCCAAATGGAGCTTTCCTCCCAAACGCTAGTCATGGATGCTGGTAGACAGAGGCAGAATTTTTTTTTCTTATTTTCCTCCCCAAAAACTAAGGTGTGTCTTATACTCCAAAAAATATGGTAATTAAAGTGCATTCTCCTCTCTAAATTGAGAGCAAACCCCACTCATTACTAGCACTGATGATGTTACCTAGCCTGGGTAATGAAATGTCTGCAAGAAGGCAACCAAGCTCAGAGAGCACCAGGGACTCCTCATTATTACCCCAAGTTACAAATATTCTCTTTTATCGGTATTCTCTTCTCTGCTTTGCATGTCTTTTGGTATGCTTTATTTTCATTCAGCAGAGTAGAGATCTTACTCAGACATCCTCTGTACTCTTGAAACATTTTACACAGGACTGTAGGTACAATGCTTAGTCCCTCTCCCTTTGGAAATAATTCAGGTCTTTCCCATGTATAATTTTGAGAACTTTCTTTCAAAAGCCAATCATTCTTTTACATCAGGCAAAATAAGGAGAAAAATATAGGGCACATTCTCTTCATTTGCTCTCATACCAGTCAAACTTGCAAGCCAACCCACTTACGGTACTTGGGGTAAACACCATGGAATAATAAGGAGTGGGGAACCTTATTTCTGAGACAACATGCATAAGATTTCTTGGAAACATATTAACTTAACTATACCAATATTTCCTGGCAGTGAGTTTGGCTGTATATTTACAGTATATGAATTGCTAAATTGATGTCTCTTTTATTTTTCTAAAGAACCATACCAGCTAAATATAGTCAGGTTGTGGATAGCGGGAAGAGAAGGGAGATTATTATTTTGCTTTCTCTCCAGAATCCAAATGCAAGCTTGGAGCATGGAAACTGCATCTCGGTGCAGGCTTAAGGAAAAGCTAAAGGAAAGGCTTAACTAGATGGCAAGTCTTTTAAGAGGACAAAGAAAAATCTGATTCACAGGAATTAACATCAACGGGAATTAATGTAAGAAGAAGCCCTGTTTTTCAGCTTAGTACACATTAGGACATTAAAGAAGTGAAACTAATTTTTGTCATTAACTTTAAAAATTTGGTGCTTTGGGAAAACTCCCAGCTGCTCCTTGCAATCTGTCGCTCAAGGAGAGCAGAGCAAACTGTTTCTGTTTGTCTGCATTAAGTTGTCTTTTTCAAATCTTCCCAATACTTTCTCCATTGGGAAGAGTTGACCAGTTGTCAAAGAACTCTTTGGATTTACAATTAGAAAAAAGACAAAAGACAGGCAGTTTACTCCTGACTGGAAAACCCCCTCTGGACTTATTGCATAAAAACACGGGGGTGGGAAAATGAACTTACGATTTATGTTTTTGATAATTAGACAGGATAGATTATGTAAAGAGAGTCATTATGTAACTTTTAAAAAACAAGGTAAATTTAAAATTGCATTTATAACTGCTGCGAAGAAGATTGGAAGCAGCTTTATATCTTTTTTTCCTTTTTTTTTCTATTTCTCTTTTACCTTTACTTTCTCCTTTGTATTTTTAGCTTTCTTATTTATTTATTCATTTTTTCCTTCCTTCTTTCCTTACTTTGCATTGATTTGTATTCATTTTTAATTTTTTAATAATTATTATTTAAATACCCATTGTTTAGCTTTGCCTTTTTACTTATTCCTCTCCCAAGCATTTTGCTTCTGTGCACCATCAATTTAGAATTACACTTGAAGCCATCGTCCCTATCAATTGCTCCCTCCATGTGATTATAATGATCTTCTAATCCAAATTACAGACCTGTTATTGCCTCTGTGGAGCTGCATCCCTGTAAACTTCATTCAGAAAAGTGATCATTTCATGATCACAATCCACAATGCCTTCTTTCAAACCAATGGGTAAGCTTCTAGATTTGCAATATACATTGCACTATAAGGAAACCAAACAGGCTGGATTTATAAAACATTAAGAGAAAACAAGATTAAAATTAATATAGTTTAGCAATTTGTGCAAATATATATGATGTATTATTACTTTATATGGTTAGAGTATTACTTATTATTGCTGGAAATGTGATCTGGGAATTTTCCTATACATTCAAGTGATTGCTACTATCCTCCACTGGAAATTATATTCAACAGAATCTGGGTTAGTTATTTTCTTTCCTTTCCTGTTGTAATGCAAAAGGTTTTGAAAGAAAGAAGAGAGAGAGAGAGAGAGAGAGAGAGAGAGAGAGAGAGAGAGAGAGAGAGAGAGAGAGAGAGAGAGAGAGAGAGATAGTTAGATAGATAGAAAGTCTCAAACCAAAATTGGACACAGGAAGACAGCTGTAGACTGAACAGGAAGTGCTGCCCAAGGCTAAATAAAACAGCTGTTGCGATTCTTCTGAATAGAAAGTGCTTCTGCAATTCCACTCAGTCCGAGATCAGAAAGCAGATGTTAGTAATTATTACACATAAAAAGAACGGCACAGGATGAGCCAACGGAGGAAAAAAGCAATCGGACCAATAGATTTACAACTTTCTGCTGCAAACCAGCAACTATTAAGAAACAAGTGTCAGTGTTTATTTTTCATTCTTCCTGTACAGTTCACACCAAAGGAATCATCACTCATTGCTTCTCTGTGTTCGGCTGCAAGCTGATAACCTAAGGATTCAAGCACAACAAAACTAAGATGAAAAGAGCTCTATCGTTTATCAAAACTGCTTTGTAATACCTCCACATCTTCCTTAGGTGAACTGCTTGATCAGGGTCAACAGGGCAATTTTTATGACGGAACATCAAGAAAACATTGCCTTTCTCCTTTTTATTTAATTTATCAGCAAATACGACCTTGCTAAATCTTTGTTATTAACTTATCTCTCTAGAGTGCAAATTAAACAGAATGAAACTGAATGCTGGGCTTTCTACTGTTCCGCTCTGATCAGATCTGAAGTGAAAAAATGTAAACAAATCCCCCAAAGTTAGATTACTCCGATTCTCATTAGAGAGAGAGAGAGAGAGCCTTCTGATTCCATGGAAACCTAGGCTCTGCTCTTAAAGCACATGGAAAAGTTTCTGACAATTTTTAGAAAATGATTTCAGAATAATATTGAGCCTGTTTTGGTGTCCATGATGATGGAAGAATCAATATCTTTGGAGCAGTGGTGGGTTCCTACCAGTGCGGTCCACTCTATAGCACCGGTAGCAGCCCGCTGGTGATGTCACAGTACCGGTACGGTCGGTTGCCGGTGCCTGGGTGCTGCCATTTTTTTAAAAAATAATTTTTTAAAAAAATTTTCTTCTGCACATGCCCAGAAGCTGAGCTTCCGGCACTGTGCATGCGCTGTCTTCCTACCCCACAGTGAGTCCAAGCAGGGGAGGATGGCTGAGGGAGCGCGTAAGAGGCTGAAAGAACGGGCAGCAGGAGCTATCTCCATTCCTCTCCCTTCAGCAGTCCAAGAAGCCACGAACGCGCGGTGATGATCCCAGGCATTTCCGCATGTTCGAGGCTTCTCGAGCTGCTGAGGGGAGGGAGAACAGGCGGCAGGAGCCTAGGATCATCAAGTGGGGAGAAGCATTCAGGCTGGATGGAGCCTCGTGGTCTTGCTGCTCCCGCTGCGGGGGGCTGCGTTGCGGGTGGGCAATGTCCCCCTGCTTCTCCGGCCGCTGCCAAGCTCCCGAGGCCCACGCCCACCCGGTCACATGGCTGTCAAGCCACACCCACAAAATAAGCCAGGGCCACAGAGTGGTAGTAAAAAAAATTAGGAACCCGCCCCTGCTTTGGAGACCTAAGATGGTCTGTCCCATTTCCAAACATAGGAAAATCGGCTGAAAATTCAGAAAAAAAGATGGCGGCGAGCACAGACCAGCACAGACAGAACCGGATCCGTGACGCCAAAATTACATAACCAGCGGGTTGCTAACGGTTCAGGTGATCTGGTCTGAACCAGGAGGAACCCACCCCTGTTGCAGACCCAATTGGATTTCTTTTCCAGACTGGGAATTTATAATGATCAGCTCTTTTAGTCGTATGAATAGGGATTTGCAAAAGATGTCAACATGGAAATCAGACTTACACTCTGCCATAGACACAATGAAGGCTATGAAGTCAGGGCTGAGACATCTGCATTGGCAATGGCTGTCCTGCTTCTGTGGCATCTGTTACAAATTCCTGCTGAGTTGCATTGCCTTCATTTGAGAGTGTGCCAGTTGTTATAAGCATGCTGACTGTATGGCTGGTATGATTGGTATGACTGATATGCTGTTATTCCCCTTCAGCATATCCCCAACAAGAACAAAACATCTACCAGTCAGGGCACTGCAGGAGCAATGAGGCAGTCCTGATGCTTTTGTTCAGTTCTTGGACTCTGCTTGGGTTTTTCTAGGCTGGTTTGCCAGTTTCTCCTCCCAGCCTTATTTGGACAACTCTGAAGTACAAAATAATGTGAAATAAGGAAACTTATAGGAAGGTGATTTCCAAGGATGAAAGTATTTCTACAAAAAGAAAGGAAAGGCGAGAAGTCGGGGCCAAATGGTTTCTTCTGTAGCCAGTATAATTAGAGGTTCTTGGGTTGAACTGGATAAAAATATGAAAGTTAGTACATCATTTAGAGGACACTAATGTTGGAAAAATGCAATTGGTTTGCTTCAAGGCACACCACAATAAAACTTTTGAAATATTTCTCTTGGTCTTCCTTTAAAGCAGAAATATTACGGATAAGAAAATCCTCCGAGCGATGTCGTCTCCAAGCCGTGCAGGAAGGGCTGATAAAAAATGTTGCACTGAAGCAATGCAGAAAGTATCCTACTCCAGCTTAAAAACAAACAAATAACAAGAGCAAAACTGAAATTGTTTAAAAGTTAAGCTCTAACTAAAGATCAAAGAGTCCTCCAAACCCATGACACATGCTTTCTTGGCCTGGCAGGCTTATTGGCATGACTTAGTGGCAAGGTTAGCTTTTTCTCGGAATGAGGTTTTATGCACTGTTTGTGCTGTATATATGTATATAGATATATACATATTTAAATCTGAGAAATGTATTATTGCTACTCTTTATATGATCTATTATTATGAAATAAAGAAAGATGCATATATTTTTATATGCAATAGTGCAGTAGAAAGCACACCACCTTAGATTAGGACCAACACATAATGAAGAAGAAAACTCATTTGTGAAAATTTAGACAGAGATAAACAAGAAGCACGGAAAGAGGCTTTGCTTTCAATTTTGGGAAGAAAAGTTGATCAGAAAAAAAATGAAAGGAAGGGACTGAAAAACTGCACACGGACAGGTACAGGTAGTCCTCGACTTACAACAATTCAATTAGTGACTATTCAAAGTTACGACAGCCCTGAAAAAAAATGACTTAACCATTTTTCAAATTTATGACCGTTGCAGCATCCCCATGGTCACGTGATTTACATATGGATGCGTGACAACTGGTTCATATCTATGACGGTTGCACTGTCCTGGATTCCCTTTTGTGACCTTCTGACAAGCAAAGGCAGTGGGGAAGCCAGATTCACTTAACAACCGTGTTACTAATTTCAGAACTTCATTGATTCACTTAACAAATATGACAAGAAAAGTTGTAAAATGGGGCAAAACCCACTTCACAAATTTCTCACTTAACAACATAAATTTTGGGCTCAAATGTGGTTGAGGACTACCTGTACAGAGATCAAATATTCTAGGCATTTCAGCCAAATATACTAGGTATCCATAAAGCAAGAGGATAAAAAGAGGTAGATAGAGGGAAAGGTAGAGCGTGACACAGGAAGGACAAGTCAGATCAAAAGAGAATGGTAAAATAAATCTAAATCCATCTCTTTCTCTCTAAGTAAACCTATCTAGATTTTAGCAAACAACTGAATTGTATTTCCATAAGTGCAAACTGAAAGCCGCCTTTGATAAAACTAATGAGACCTAGCACTCCACTCACTCCTCCTACAGCTTTGCTCAGAGAGCTGTTTTTAACCCAGATGAGTTTGTGAAATTTATTTATTTATTATTTATTAGTGAGATTTATATACCGCCTCAAAGTGCAAGCACTCTCTAAGCGGTTTACACCATTAAGCAATGTATGTTTATATTGCCCCCAACAATCTGGGTCCTCATTTTACCTACCTCGGAAGGATGGAAGGATGAGTCAATCTTGAGCCGGTGAGATTTGAACAGCTGAACTGCTGATCACAGTCAGCTAAAGTAGCCTGCAGTACTGCACTCTAACTGCTGCGCCACCTCGGCTCTTTATTTGCTTTAGTAAATTCTTTACTTGCTTTTGTCAATCACCTTTGCTAATACACAATAAGAAGGGGGGGGGGCTTCTTTTCTGAACACTGTTGAATTAAAGGGAAAGCCGTACTTGGCCATACTTTAACAATGGTACAGCTAAGAATGATTTAAACCAGTCCCGTTCATGGGCTAGACCCAAGAGGAAGGCAATATCATGAGGACTCAGTAGGGGGAAAAAAGGTTGCCAACCCAGTTTGTGCTATGATTAGGTGCAAGTATGGAAAGGCCCAAAGATTTATGAGGTTGTAAATAGCCATTACTATTAGTTGCCTGATCTGACGTGAACTTGTCCACTCCCTTTTTAAGACCATCCAGAATGGCTATCACTGTTACAAGAGCAGGCAACAAATTTCAGTGTGTGAAAAAAAAAATCCTGATGATTCTGAGTTTTCCTACATGTACCGTACTTTCAATGGATGACCTCAAATTCTAACGTTGTGGGAGAGTGAGAACTGCTTTCTATCCATTTTACACACCTTCTTTCTTCTAGAGTTCTCTGCAGTTTTTCTAGCTTGATAATAACCTTTTTAAGTTTAGCGACCAAAAGACAACTGGTATACTCAATACTGCAAGCGTGATCTGCAGTTCTAGAGTCTTCTTAATGTTCCAAGCATGGATATTTTGATTTGATTTTTGATTTTACACTGAATTGACATTTTCACAGAAGTCCTCCAGTCACTGTCAATTCAGAACTATTAATGTAGCTATCAAATTTGGATGTTTGTTTGTTTGTTTGTTCCAATATAAATCACTGGACACTGAGCAATATCTGCTGTTTTGCACCCTTTACACACCTTTGGGTAAAATGCTTTTAGCAAATCCACACATCGTTTAACCTTAATACAATTTTTTTAAAATTACATGTCTTCATGACATTTCATCTCATTGTTTCATCTTCATCTCACAGGTGAGGTAACTCAGAATAGCTTTTTATAGTTGTAAAATTTTAGATGCCTTCACAGTTCTAGGGAAACTAAAGAAAAGAGCTTTTTGAGCATATTCTGGATCTGCATCAGATTTTATAAATCTTTAACTTCCTTTCTTGCATTTTCTCATAAGTTTTTTTAAAAATTCAGATTCTGAGGATTATTTTCAGGGTTATATATATATATTTTCAGGGTTATCTATACACTTACCACATACCACCACCACCACCCACACACTTACATACATGCATAATTCAAGAACTATGGGGAATAAACTAGGTATTATTAAAGCATGCTTCTTTTTATTTCTTCTGAAAAACATGTGAAATAGTCATTAGAAAGCAGATGTTAGCAATTAGGAAGGAAAAGAAGGGTACAGGAAAAGAAGGGTACAGATTGGATTTGGCTTTTCATTGAAGAAAGATGACTCAGAATGTCAACAATTTGTAAATACTCACTGGAGAGTATGCAATTACATCTATTATATTTTGTATAGAAATTGAGCATGATTATGCATATATATTTATGAATCCATACTAAAAAAATTCAGCCTTCAAAAATGCTTTCAAATTAACACAAACATGAATATACGGTATCAATATTCTAATGATATCATCACAGCAAGTCATAAAGTGTTGCTTCAGCCAACATGGGGGGAAGAATCACAATGAATATTTGGAGAAAAGGACAAAGAAGAGACTTTGGAGCGTTAGGATCTTGATTCTTTATCCTCATAACTATGTCAACTCATATAGTAACCTACCTAAAGTTACTATAATCCAAAGGAGAGACTGCTATGAAGCTAAACATGCACTTCACCACCTTAAAAACTGAATCTATTTTCTTTACTTTGGGCTGAGGGCCAAAATCAGGCAACCAGCAATGTGTGAAGAATTCATCAAGCTATAGCCTGTTCCAATTATATCTCTCCTTGAATAATTGGAAAATGAGGTTTTTATTAAGTGTTGCCTGGCACCATGGGATGTGTGAGAAAGACGGTGAGAGATTGGGGAATAATGCTTGGCTATTCTATAATAACAGGCAGGGGGAGATATGACAGAAGGCTACAACTTGGCCATTGCAGGGAAAGGAAGGTGGTGGGTGTCCTGACTTTCTTTTAGAAGTCTCTATAATCAAGAAAATCTAGGTGACAATGAAGGTGAGCCCTCCAGCCTAAAGACCCCCCCCCGCTTTTTTTTAAATGCCAAGTCACTTTCTAGGATTTGCTAAGACTGAATGCAGCAGGATGGAAGTATTGAACTGGCAGAGAGTTCTATCAGCCAGGCAGTGGTGGGTTGCTACCAGCTTTACAAAACCGGTTCGCTGAGTGCGCAGTTCAGAGGAAATAGAACTTCCGCGTTGCAAACTAGGCAAGGAGCAAGGAAAACAGCTGCGGAGCGGCAATTCAATCTGCCACCCCTGATCAGCTGGGCTTCGGAAGCAGAGATAAAGGTCAGTATAACCCAGGGGCAGGCGGGCAGGCCCACTTTCACAGATACAGAGAACTGGTTTGCTCTTGGCTTGGAGTCAGAGCTAACGGTTCACGTGAACTGGTCCAAACCGGTAGCAACCCATCACTGCAGCCAGGATATTCTGTGATGTGGCATGTTAGGGACAGAGAACAAGAAGGTGATATAGCTGTAATCTGTAAGGGATTCTCATTGACCAGAAGCTCCATTAGATTATTAGAGTGTTTGCAAATTTAATTTCGGTAAGTGGGACAAAATCTTTTGATGAAATATCTGGATTACATTAGATTTCTTGTCTTGCAGGATTCCATCATCTATGATGTGATTGCCCAGTCAGGAAAAAGCTCAGAATCTGAAGTCTACCATGACAGTCATAAACTGATTCCAAATCAGAATCTGAAGTCTACCATGACAGTCATAAACTGATTCCAATTGTGTCTGGCCAACATGAATCTAGATCTATTATTTGGCAAAAAAAAGCCTATTCTTTTGTTGTGTAGTGTAGTGAAGAGGAATCACTTCGGTGCCTTGATTGCATTCCCACCCACCTGGCTGGTGATCCTTCTCAGTGCTGCACAACACCTCCTCCATTGAAAGTTGGAGTCCTCTCTGAGCTTGGTTTTTTGCTTGCAGATGTTTCATTATCCAACTAGATAACATCATCATTGCTTTACTCACTGTTTATATACAATCAGATCAGGGGTGGGTTCTAACTTACCTCGCTGCCGATTTGCTTCCTCCCGTGCTGTGTGGCCGCGCCTCATGGGCGTGTGCGCACATGCGCAGTGCAGAAAAATCTGAAATTTTTTTTAAAAGCCAAAAACAAGATGCTGATGCATGCGCAGTGCCGGAAACTCGGCTTCTGCGCATGCACAGAAGAAAAAAACAACCAGAAAAAAATTCAAAAAAAATTTCAAAAAAAAATTTCAAAAAAAAATTCAAAGAAAGAATTCAAAGAAAAAGATGGCGGCGCCCACGGACCGGCACCAACCAATCTGGTTCCATGACATCATTGTGATGTCACCAGCGGCTTGCTACCGGTTCGGGCGAACTGGTCCGAATCGGGAGGAACCTACCTCTGAATCAGATGTGAGGGTGATCTGTCTATGACTGCTTATATACAGTAGCTTGGCCTACCAGGATTGGTGGCAGTGTGGTTTTCTCCTTTGTAGTTCCTTGATTAGGGTATTGTTTTCTGTTTATTGTTAATCCCTTCTTATCTGGGCGTAGGCTGCTGGAAAGGGGATCAGATTTATGATATATGCTCTTTAAAGATATATGCTTGACTTTGGCTTCTGTTCTCCCAGTATTTAATTGTTAAGTATTTAAATAATTGTAATTTTGGTTTGCTTTTAATTGCATTAATTTTATTACATTTTTTACTCTGCATTTTTCTTGTTGTGTGTTCCTTGAGAATTGGAAGAAACCTTGATAAGTATTAAAAAAGTGATCTTGTGAAACTCAAATTTGTTTGCTTACTTAGCATTTCCTTCATATGTTGAACATCCTCTAAGAAGTTCCTTCCTCACATTTAAAAGTATGTAATCAGAAAAGAGTTTCCTCTATCGCAAGGAAGAGAGGTTTTATGAAAGGTTAGTCAAAAAGGTAAAGCATGTGTTTGCCATCTTTCCTCCAGATATGAGAACCAGATGCTTAAATTCACCAGCCACCATGCTTAATATAACACTCTTTTTTTATTAAACCCAGTTTTATAAAAGCTCACCACCACCACTGTTAGTGACTTCCAAAGAGGTCACATATTCCTTGTTGCAACTGTCATTATATATTTTAAGTAAATTAGACTGCCACATAGACTGGTTCTGATTATTACTGTAAAAGAGCAAAGGGGTACCTTAATTCTTCTCCTCTGCCTTTGATAAATTAAACGAACTATAAATGGTGATTCCTGCAACCTGCAAAAGTGCAAGTCCATCTGTGATTCATTTTGCCTTGCTTTAAAGAAGATTTATTTGATTAAATTGGGCAGAATCTAGACAGAATATAGATCCTCCCCTTTCTTTTTTTAGTTCCATTGCTCAGGAGTGGGAGAAGAAGAAAACCCAGCCTAGCACAGACATTTCAAGAATGAAAAATGGTCAGCATGTTATTATTATATGAGCAAAGTTTGCTGCCTTCATGGTGAGATAGAAGATTGTTGCTTAGCCAATTGGAAGAGCGTTGCTCAAGAATGGATTTAATATTCAATAGGCCATATGCCACTACCAAGCCTTTCATGGGAGAGAATGGCCCAAACATGTAGGATAGGTTACTAATTAATCAACCTCAATTGATAGAGGATCAAAAAGCACATTTGCAAAATCCTACCATTTTATTTTAGATAAAAATCTTTAGAGAAGATCTCATGTCTGAAAAAAAAAATCATGATAGGTTCACTGAAAACAAGAATTAAATTGCTTCCTCTCCACAGTTTATTTTGTAATAATAATTTTTTAAAATTATGTGTACATGTAGTAAGCACCTATAGCAGTGATGGCGAACCTATGGCACGGATGTCACAGGTGGCACGCAGAGCCATATCTGCTGGCACGCGAGCCGTTGCCCTAGCTCAGCAACAGCACGCATGTGTGTGCCCGCCAGCTGATTTTTAGCTTGTGCAGAGGCTCTGGGAGGGCGATTTCAGCCTCCGGAGGGCCTCTGGGGTGGCGGGGGGAGCGTTTTTGCACTCCCCAAGCTCCCAAGAAAGCCTCTGGAGCCTGGGGAGGGCGAAAAATGGGCCTACCGGGTCCACTGGAAGTCGGGAAACAGAGGAGTGGGGGGGTCGTGCACGCATACGTAGGGGGGTGGGGCAAGTGGGGGGCTTTGAATTATGGGTATAGGCACCCACGTGTGTGCGATAGCGCGCGCACACACTATTTTGGCACCCGAGGAAAAAAAGGTTCGCCATCACTGACCTATAGGATTTTTACAATGAGACGTATAGCCAAATAACATCAACAACTCCAAGGTAATATATACTAAAGATTAATTAACCATCTATAATTCCATACATTATTTTTTTTTCAGAAGTTCAGAATGTGGAAAACCTATAAATTTGTTTTTAATGCAGCTTGATAGAAACATTCTCTTTGGTCAGAATCAGGGGTGAAATCCAGCAGGTTCTGACAGGTTCTGGAGAACCGGTAGCGGAAATTTTGAGTAGTTTGGAGAACCGGTAGCGGAAATTTTGAGTAATTCAGAGAACCAGCAAATACCACCTCTGGCTGGCCCCAGAGTGGGGAGGGAATGGGGATTTTTGCAGTATCCTTCCCCTGGAGTGGGGTGGGAATGGAGATTTTGCAGTATCCTTCCCCTGGAGTGGGGTGGGAATGGAGATTTTGCAGTATCCTTACCCTGTCACGCCCACATACCATACCACGCCCACCAAGCCACACCCACAGAACCGGTAGTAAAAAAAATTGGATTTCACCACTGGTCAGAATGTCTGTGTTTATGTTACAAATAGGTGAGAGAGGCTGACTGGATATGCAGTTGGATTATGACTGAACAGCTGGTACACAGGATAGGTAGAAGAAGAGATTGAGGTAAGTGGTGGTTGGGTAGAAAGGCCTAAAGTATGTAACTGGAGGAAGATGCTAGATTCATGCATGGTATATGAATAAAGAGGTAGGCATCCATGCATGATACATGTGTGAGAAAGAACAAGTATGTAATAAATGAAGCAGTGGTTGGGAGAGAATTGACAATAAATCAGTAAGTTGGTCCAGTATTTGCTCTGACTAGGAAACAGAGATGAAGAGAGAATACACGCATAATAGCTGGATGAGTAAAAAGACCAAAGGTAGGATTATGAATTGGTTGAAAAGGGTACCTGTTTCATTTGCATCACTCACAAATAAAGCTATATCCATGTACAGGTACAATATACATTTTCAACCAGAGGAGGAATTATAGAAGATTCCATTCAATGCTATCTTCCATGCTATGGACAAAGTCTTTAAAAAAAAAAGCTTGAAAATCCACTTCCATAAAAATCAGTGCCAAATTCCTTTCATATCCCAAATTTCCCTATGGATCACGCCGCGCTGCTAATATCCAAGAAATTCTATTCATAGAAGTTAAAAGTAAGCAGAATAGAACATAGCCTGAATTCCTAATGGGAACTAAAAGCTGCTATGATTTTCTAAGTACTTAAAAGGATTGCAGTATTTATGCTTTTTTTGTGTGTGAAAAATATCATAAATTACTGGTTACAGTGGCAACAGTGGCAATCAGCTAATTAAGAATACAGAGCTAACACTATCAGAGAAGATTGCTTGGGTCTCCCTGGCAATGTTGTAGTTCCTTCCATTAGCTATTAGCTTGTGGATGTGCACAGTTTGATTCTCTGCTTGGCAGCCTTCAGGCACAAGATCCATCCATTGCAATCTGAAAAAATTGTGTGAGGGAAACTAAGCCTTCTTCCTCTCCCTCTCTCTGCCACTGCTTATGAAGAGTTGTCTATGTCGTGATAAGTGGAGTTAGGTTGAAATTCCCCTATCTTCATCTTTCCTGACAAGCAGGAAGAATGAAGCAGATCAAAAGCGAATGAAAATCAATAGGATTAAGGTATTGAAATTCTTCTATTTTGCCACAGGCTGTCACTATAACTCCACACACTTTATAGCTGGAGATTTTCTTTTTAGAAGGAAACAGATTAAATTAAAGGAAATAGGTAGAGTAGACAAGGTTTACCCTTGGTTTTGGGTGGTTTTTTTTTTACAAGTTTCTAAAATATAATCTCCCTGAAGATTTGTCTAGGGATCTAAAGCCTATACACATGTCTTTATGAAGGGAATGAAGAATTGGTCTTCATAACATGCAAACTGAGTTTATGGAGATTTATGGTAGAATGGGATGATCAGAAAGAGAGAGAATGAGAGGCAAAGAATTTAATAACAATTTTAATGTTGCTGGGTTTTGCATATGCAGGCCATTTGGGTTCCCTGTACAACTTTTGTTTAAAAGTACACAAGTGAGAAATCTGTGACCTCATTGACTATTGCTTGGCCTAATTGACACCATGCCAAGATCTTCTGATGACAACCAATTAGTATACCTCAACAATGAAATATTTCTATTACTGCAGGATCATAAGTTGGGGCAATGGCCTTGCAATTCATACATGAAAGTGTGATTCAGGATTTGAAATGATGAAGTGGACTCATATTTTTCATTCAAGGAAATAAAAACAATCTGTTAAATAAGAAATGTTTCAGTACTTTGGTTCTCCATTTATACTTTTCTATTAATTGACCTATTGGACAAAATTACACTGACCTTCTGACCCAGAGTCTTCAAAATGTCACACATTTCAGGCATGTAAGCTCATGGCACATAATTATACAGATTCAAGAATGAACAAGTACTACAAGAGGGTATGTTCTTCTTCCCCATAGTTCATGCACTTCATAGGTGCACATGATGAACATCAGATAGAACAAGTACAAAAAAGCTTGTCATTCAGGTATATGAGCCACGGTGGTGCAGTGGTTAGAGTGCAGTACTGCAGGCTACTTCTGTTTACTGCCGGCTGCCTGCAATTTGGCAGTTCAAATCTCACCAGGCTCAAGGTTGACTCAGCCTTCCATCCTTCTGAGGTGGGTAAAATGAGGACCCAAATTGTTGGGGGAAATATGCTGACTTAAAGCGCTTAGAGAGGGCTGTAAAGTGGTATAAGTCTAAGTGCTATTGCTATTGCTATATGTGTAGACAATATTTTGTGCTGATCAAAAACTATGGCGTATCTAGGATGATTAGAGGATACCTTTCAAAAATCAAATGCTGTAGCTATTTCTAAAACAAGTATTTAAGTCAAAACATAATGAAGGGAAAAGGACAAAGGAGAAAGGACACCTTGCCAGGAAAAAGAAGAAAATAAAACACCCAGTTGAAGGTCAGCGAGATGGGAAAAGTCAGCACCCTTGAAACTGAAATTACAAATGTTTCTTAAGTTCAGTCAAATACCTTGATCTTATCCTTCAGTTTTTGGTATCACCCAATGAACATTTGGTTTATGTGGTACTAAATGCCCAAAGGATTGCCACTGCCATCCAATATCTTTTCAGCATAGAGAGGCTTAAAAGAAACTTGTGGCAATTAAGATTTTCTCAGCCGGATCTTGTGTGTTGGGTTCCTATAACAAAGTTGCCCTTTTAGAATCAGTTCAGTTTTACCATCTTTCTTCCAGATTTCCTGATTCCTCTTAAATGCAGTTTTTCCACATTGCAAGCGGATTGAATTTGTACTGAGTCCAGGCAAGAAAGATTAATCTTTGGCTAAAGTTAAATTTCTATCTGCGAGAGTTTAGCACCCCTCAATTTGGAATGTAAATTTTCATAATCTCAAAGGCTTGTGTGGGAGAAGAAATTGTTCCAGTATGACTTCTCTTTTGGTTCTGTAAGCACAGTGATTTATGATCATACTAAATTGGAGCTTAGTCAAAGGATCCTAGATACAGTTAGTCAAAATGATCACAGCAGAATAACAAGCTCAGTCTGTTTAGGTGCCCAGATTTACAGCAAAAGCTAACTAGGTCCATAAATCAATGTATTATGCCAAATATTGCAGAATGATTTTTATTAGCACATATGCTTTTTTCGACAATCTCCTTTCAAAGGTATATGAAGTTTATTTATTTATTTTATTTATTTTGCGATTCTTATAGGCTGCCCTACTCCTTGGGGACTCAGGGCGGCGTACAACATATATAAGAACAGCTGGATACTATAAAAATACTATAAAAACAACAACAATAATAATATAGTGATTAAAAGGATAAAAACAACACAAGCAACAGCACAATCACCCCGCTTGCAGGAAGAGCCATGTCTTAATGGCTTTCCGTAAGGTGAGAATGGTTTGGATCTCTGGGGGGAGTTATATTGTTATTGATGTTTCTTGCTTTGGTTTTTATATCAGTGACCAAATAAAAATGTAATATTAGGATTGACTTTAAATCACAAATGTCTTTATTGATTCCCTTCCGACTCTGTTAATCTGTTAAATTGGGATTCCAGTAAGCCTATTATGTGGCTCATGTATCACTTCACATACTGTAGGTTTCCCTTAACCTAGCTATAAGTATATTTATTAAATTGGAATTGTACCCATCACTTATGAATAGGACTGTATACTGGTCCAAAGCTGAGATCTGTTAAGTCCGAAAGCAAATCAAGTTTGGAGATGAGAAAATAGCTTACTGTAAAATGACATCTTCTCAGTTCAGTTATAAGTTTCATAAAAAGCCCAGCTGGAAAAAAAACAACCATAAGAAGTCCTGGGAAATCCATGTTGGTTCAGTCTAGATGAAGCAATAACTTATTCTATAACAAATCTTTGACTTTTTCCAGCTTGGCTTTTGCTTGAATTGTTCTGAGTTCATCCTCTCTTCCCTTGATAATACTTTCAATGATGGTGATTTTTTTAAAAGATGGGGTTTCAGTCCTGAAAAAAGAAAAGCTAGCAGCAGTAATCACCCTACAACCTTGATAGCGAACCAATGGCATGCATGCCGCACGTGGCACACAGAGCCTTCTCTGTGGGCACGCCAGCCGTCGCCCTAGCCCAGCTCCACCGTGCATGCGCACGCACCTCCCACCGGCCAGCTGGTTTTTGGGTCTTTGCTACACATGCGGGGGTGCATGTGCGAGGTGCATGCATGGTGTGCATGCACAGGTTGCATGCACAGGTTGCACGCACAGGGATGCTCGCATTGCATTTTGGGGTTCACATGCATGCACCCCCTGTGCCACATTTTGGGCCTGGAAGGCCTCCTGCACCAACCTGGAAGCCAAAATGGGGCGCAGGGTGCCACACGAGGCCCCCTGCACCCTGTTTTGGGGCTGGAAAACCTCCTGCACCAACCTGGAAGGAAAAAATGGGTGAGGGGGTGGGGCACATGCGCAAGGGATGTGCAAGCATGCGTGGGTGCAGGGCACATGCACGGGGGCACTCACATTGCATTTTGGGGTTTCAGGCAAGTGCACGCACATTCGCACATGCGTACGCGCACTTTGGGCACTCGGCACCAAAAAGGTTAACCAACAGTGCCCTATAAAAAACCTTCCTCATCTGCTACCTATGTCATTATTATTAACGTTGGCTGCAAAGTCAGCCAGTTATTTAGTCTGGATTTGGCATTATTATCCACCCATTGACTCTTTTACAAGGACCTGTGATAGGTAGATGTTGTCTGATGGTGTTATAGATATTGTCACAGGATGTAAGCTGTAAGGGGTATCTTGTGACAGGTACCTTTCTAAAGAGCCATTTAGCTTCTTCGTTTTCTATTATTTTGCAAGTTCTTGATTGAGGCAAGTGGTATTTCTTGGAGATATTACAATGCACCATTGTTGCTATTATGTCATGCCGTTGTTTGTAGTCAGTCTGTGCGATATTCTTGCAGCAACTGACTAGGTAGTTCACTGTTTCTTCAGCTCCTTTGTAGAGACGGTGTTTGCTATCTGTTCCTGTCTTCTTAATTCTGGCTTTGTGTGCATTTGTTCTTAAGGGTTGGTCTTGTGCAGCCAGAATTAGCTCCCCTGTCTCTTTCTTCAACTTTCCTGCTCTTAGACATTGCCAGGTCTTGTTGCCATCTGCTTTACCTGTTATATTTTATGTACTGGCATGTCATAGTTTGCCTTGCTACATCTGTTTTGTATTCTTCATTTGGTCTTTCTTGTAGGCCAATTTGGTCTCCAATACTCAGCAAGCCTTCGTGGTATACTAGATTCAGTGCATCTTCCATTTCTACTCCTGTATTAGGCTGTTCTATTATAATGCTAGCTTCCATTGAATATGTATATCAGTTAACGTGAAAGGACTCCATCAGGCCTATTTTAGCATTGAGAGTGAAACTTGATTTTAAAAATAATTTTTGGAATTTAAAAATTCAGTTCTGGATGGTAGGGAAGGAAAGCATCCTTACTTATTTGTTCCCATTCCTGCAATACTTGTGCACAAATATGAATGATCTTCTGCCTTGCTTCTCATTTCACCAAGATCCAGAAAGATTTTTTTGTCAAACTCTCCTGAACTCCAGTGATTTCTCAATTTTTTTTGAAATGCATTTTGTTCTATAAGGCTGTTCCAAGGGGGAATGTGTATAACCAAATCCTTCTAAAGTATTATTGGATGTACTTTCAACTTGTAAAAAGCAAAGACCAGGACTGATTATTCCAGTTGGCAAAGTAATAGCTTGCACAGGTGAAAAACCCTTTTTTGTGGCCAGGAGCTATGATTCAAAAAAGAAAAAAAATATTTGCAATATCTTTTGATCACCAAAGAATTCACTCAATGAAATCCTTAGATATCTAGAGGCAGAATTATTGGCCTGTTTATTATATTCTGGATTTTTCTGTTTTTATATTACCCTTTTCACTAAAAAAAATGGCAGAAAATCATGTAATGTTGGCCATTGATCACTGAATTTTTGCAGCAGGTTCTTGGACAGCAGAACAAAGCAATAGAAGAAGTAACAGTTTGGACCAAATGCAGCATTCAAGTTGTCCTTTTCCAGCCTAGGAAGAACAAACAAGAATTCTGCATAATGTCTGGCTATTATAATTCATAGTAACAAATAAACCGAAATTGGAGAGCTTTGGAATATTTGCAACTGTTTTGTTATGATTCGTTCCTCCACAATTCACTTGGTATAATAATTTTCCCCATCCTTTCTTGTTTGTTTGTTTGTTTGTTTGTTTGTTTGTTTGTTTGTTTGTTTATTTATTTATTTATTTATTTATTTATTTATTTATTTATTTATTATTTATTTATTTATTTATTTATTTATTTATTTATTTATTTATTTATTTATTTATTTATTTATTTATTTATTTATTTATTTTTATATGCCGCCCAACTCCCAAAGGACTCTGGACGGCTTAACAACAGCAGATAAACATTAAAAACATCTTAGAGACTTAAACATTATAGACATATGATGGCTTTTCCTTTAAGATGGCAAATCATGTACTTTGAAAGCATACAGTTCAATTTTAAATCCATGGCACTTCCCATTAAAAAAGATATTAGACAGCTAGAAGAACTCTGCTTTATAATTGGAAAAATGATATTGACTGAAATAAAATAGGTCAGCCTTCTTCAGTTTAGAATTAGAGTCTGAATTCTAAGCCACTTCTGGATGCTCTTCGGATAAACTTGACTGCAAAACGCAGGGTTTTTTTAAAAAAAATTATTTTTAAAAATCCTGCCTTGTTATTGTTATAAATAACTGAAGGCAGTGAACATATATAATACTCCTTCCTCATCCTGTTTTCTCCAAGAATCCTGTGAGGTGAGTTGGCCTGAAAGAGAGTGACTGTCCCAGAGTCACCCAGAGGGCTTTCATGACTAAGGCGGGACTAGAACTCAGAATCTTTAAAAAGCAGCTTTGGGACAACCATGACCTGGATGACTAAGAATCTCCAAAGATATTCGGTCTCCTGGTTTCTAGCCTTGCGCCTTAACTGTCTCTCTTAAGGACAACGGAATTCTCTGAGTTCTTCTATTCTAACACATCTGGAAGGACCAGATTGAACAAGACTTGGATAAGACCCTTTCATATATGTTTATGGGAATCATGTTTAATTCATTTGGAATGCTTACCAAACAAGCCCAGCTGATATATTTCCATTTGGTGTAATCCATCTCTTGATTAGCACTGTCATAAAGAGCAGAAAAACGTGATGGTGCTTTAACTAAAGGCATTATAGGGACGTGTAACAGTCACATAAACACATACCCTGTTTCCCCCAAAACAAGACATCCCTTGATAATAAGCCCAATCGGGCTTTTGAGTGCATAGCAATAAGGCCAAGCGCTTATTTCAGGATTCAAAAAAATATAAGACAGGGTCTTATTTTTGGGGAAACATGGTAGGTTTGGGAATCCAAACATTGGAAGGAATTGCTCAAAAAGATCCACTTCAACCTGCTATTGGTGGTATTGATGCACCCGAGCAATGGGTATTGTCATGAAAGTAGTTCATCCACTGTGACATTCATTAATCCATGCACTTGCTCAACCTCAGTTCCTATTGATCAAACACAATTTTGAATCTTGCCTGTGTTTGAGCAAAAGCTTAATTTTTCTTCCAATCTGATTTAATGTAAGGAGTGGAGGATCATAAAACAGATCATTTGCTTTGCCAACTATTTCCCCCTCACACTTACTATAAAAGAGGTGGGGATAGGAATCCACATCAGCGGACACTGAGAATCTTCTCCGCTCTTTGACCTGTTAAAAGTGCATTTGGCAATTTGGAGGCTCTCCCTTCCTCCCTCCCTTTCCAACATGCACATAAATATGGAAATCATAGGAAAGATATGAATAATGAAGTTGTAAATCAAAAGACTGTCATTACAACATGGTTACTGTAAGTAGGAATGTATGTGTTTCCCAAATTTTTTTTTTAAATGATGGTAAAAGCTGAATGCTTCATACTTCTACATTTCAAAAAAAGTATTCTGCTTAGCTGGGATTCCTGCCAGTCTCATCTGAATCATTACTTTCCAGACAAAGCAAAGCAAAACAGCCTTGCAAACTGGTTCTAGATTGATTCTAGCTACACATCCAGATTCTTCTATTAAAGCTGCATAGGCTACAAGGAAGATTTTGGTGAGAAGCTGCCGTTAATCTCCTCCACCTATTGAATGAAATTCTGATGTTGGATCAAAGAGCATGACCTGAAGAACAATGTTTGAAGTGTTCACCCAAACCTGTTCCCAGACAGTTTTAATAAATCCACTGTGCATGAATCAGAAACAGCCTTGCCTCGAGTTCCCTTCAGAATAAGGCAGACAGTTTTTTAAATTATGACAGTGGATAAGGATAAATCTAACCTCTTAAGAAGTTTTGCATACTGAAGCTGAAGTAGACTCCAGTGCCTCTGCCAACAGAACTCTAAATGCAGATATTGGTATCTATTTCCCACTCAGTTCTATAACATTCATTGTTATCCAAAGGCTCCAAAACGTAAACACTAGAGACTAAGTGTTTAATTTGGATTTGAAGCAATGCATTCATTTCCAAATGCTGTCAAACGATCTAGTGGAATGTTGGTTAAAAAGCTGTAGAAGCCACTACGTAGAAGGCATCCTACATTCTCCAGGGGGATTGCCTTCCAGATGTGAGGACCTCAACACCCATTCTGGCAGGCAAAGTACATAATCTTAAACACATCAAAAAGTTGGAGAAAGCTGTAGTAGATACAGGAGAGAATTAAAGAAAGAAGACTAATGTTTCAACCCTAGAAGTACAAATAATTGAAACCGTACAAAACACGGCATAGCTACAATGGAAAATAAACAAACAAATTTTGTTCTATTATTTCATAATATCTTTTCAACAAAAATCAAGTTGAAATGTTTTATTTTACAGATTTTCTGCTTAAAGCCAGATTTTGCATTTTATACAATCCATTCATAAACATCTGTATGGCAAGGAGCCAGCAATGTTCTTCATCTGTCCATATTCATAGAAATATCCATCTTGGAAAGGTTTTCCCCTCCCACTGGTGTACTGTGAGCCAGAACAAATGCGATCATCTTTTAAACTATCCTTTCATGTGGTATTTTTGGCATATTGGTTCCTGAAGTGTCCTTAATTGTTATTGTAATAATAACACAGGAGTATTTTGGCTTGAATCAACATTCTCAAGCTTACATGCCTGTGAGTCCCATTACTAACAGGATAACTGAAATTCCTCAGCAATCTCATATTTGCAACAATTTATTCTAAATCATATTACTCCAGGGAGAACTGTGCACAAGAGTTTAGAATAATTATTATCTTGCTGGAAATGTGCAAAGGATGTCATTCCAAAATGGTTATTAGAATGAAATTCTTAAGGAAATATATAACAGTGACATTTTGGGCTACTAGATACTATGTTGTAAAACTCTTTTAAGAGTTTTTTAATTTTGAAAGAATTATTGGCTGCAGCAATAGTTTGATGCTACGCTGCAGTGGCCAAGAACATATTTTTTTAGTGTTTAATATGTAATGGATCCTTAAATGGCTTCTTGGATACTTTTTTCATATTTCAAGAGACATTGGAAATCAACATAATAGAGATTTCCACAAAGTCCTGCCTTTCAAAGGGAATTAGAAAACGAACAGGTGCTCATAAGGGAATGATGTGAGCAATGCACTTGACTTCAATCATTATGTCATATTCATCTATGGACATTTAGAACAGGGTGTGGGATTTTCTTTTATCACAGTGGCTTAGGAAATTCTTCCATGCAGTTTGAAAATAATATGTAAAAAGGCACCCCATAATGCAGTGTCAATGCTTTGATTAACCAATGACATCTAATTCAGGCTAATTAATATGTATCGCAATTTCTTCTTAGTCTTTTTTAAGAGAGATTTTATATCCTTCCCATTTAAATCAGTCCACTCTGATCCATTAATGTGTTCTGCATGTATCTGCCCCCAAAATCATATCCTCTGTTTTCTAGCAAGATCCCACGCTCTCGGAGTGCGCAGGATGATCCAGGGTTAACTAAACAGGCAGCTGTTCACTGTTTATTTTTATCCTCTTTGTTAGATGGATAGCCATGTTCTCCATATATTACAGACCATGCATCCTCTGCAGTTAATCAACCAGAGCTCTTCAGAATGGCTGTTCATTCATCCTGACGACTCATTGCTGTGGGCTTTCATCAGACATATGTGATCCTTGTAATTAGATACTATTCCGGATAGTAATCTTAACTTGTTGTTGTTTCTAAGCTTCACTTTCGGTTTTCAATTTTATGCGTGCAACATTTGTATGGCATTTCATGGCAAGTTTGCCTAGCTCAGAAAGCCACTAATCTAGTTCAGTTATAAAATTCTGCAGATCTCTACATAAAATAATGACTGCAGGAAGCAATGTGTTTTGTTTCTTGGCCAGCTTTTCATACAGTATGAGTTAAACTATATCACATTTAGAGCAGACTCATGGTAAATATTAGATTCCATTGTCATTTTATTTATATTTCCAATTATGCATCATGTACTTATTTTAGTAAACATGCATACCTTCTCCTTCTGGTGCTAATATAAAGGAGTTAACAATTCAAATTCATATTTCAGTCAATTAATGTCATGAATAACAAGTTCCACTGGTTCCAATGACTCTATTTCAAATAAATTTGGATCCAGCACTAGGAGAAGCTGCAAAACTTCCCAATTTTTTAAAAGACCCAATCAAGGTTAGATTGGCAGCTCTTTGTAGAATCACCAACTGAAATCCATTATCACATTTCATAATCACTTATCGTTTTGCATAGCATGTATTCATGTGCACACACACACACACACACACACACACAAATATATATATAAAACACATATGAATACACAGAAGACTGAATTTCCTTCAGAAGATGGAAGCCCATCTGTAATTGGTTTGGATCAGTGATGGCCAAATGTTAGCCTGTTGGCCAGATATGGTTTCTACTCTCATTTTTTCTCATGCTTTCTCTGTATTTTACCACAGACTGGATGTGCAAGGCATTATTTCTCACATGGCAGACATCTCTCGCAGCAGGAAATAAGACGTATCCCAAGAACTCAGCGTGGTAGAGGCATCCTGAGCCAAGACCTAATATATACAGTCCTTGCTCATTTTATCTTAATGAAAACTATAGCTATCTCAAACACACATTGGCTGCTTTGAAATTCAAGCTTCAAGGACTTCTAATATTTCAAATACAAGATGAACATTAGGACTCCACAATTCTTCCACCCAAAGTTAAAATCTGGGTTTAGAATCACTCAGAAACTTCCATTCTCCCACTTGATGAAGGTACATTTTAGCCATTCTTTTCACTGGCACTATACCAAATTGGCTCTTCCTGATTACTTTCTCACACAATTCCTCCTGGTTTCCACTCACTCAATGTAAAAAAGATTTCTAGAAAGAGTGCAGAGAAGAGCAACAAAGATGATTAGGGAACTGGAGGATAAAGCATATAAAGAACGGTTGCTAGAATTGGGTATGTCTAGTTTAATGAAAAGAAGGACTAGAGCAGTGATGGCGAACCTTTTTTTCCTCGGGTGCCGAAAGAGCATGCTCGCGCGCTATCGCGCATGCGCGAGTGCCCACACCCATAATTCAATCCCTGGGGAGGGTGAAAATGGTCTCCCCCACCACCCTGGAGGCCCTCTGCAGGCCAGAAATGGCCCATTTCCCAACTTCTGGTGGGCCTAGTAGGCCCGTTTTTCATCCTCCCCAGGCTCCAGAGGCTTCCCTGGAGCTTGGGGAGGGTGAAAACACCCTCCCCCGCCCGCCGGAGGCCCTCCGGAAGCCGAAAACACCCTCCCAGAGTCTCTGTGCGAGCCGAAAATTAGATGGGCAGAGTGCACATGCACGCTGTAGCTGAGCTAGGGCAACGGCTCGCGTGCCGGCAGATATGGCTCCGCGTGCCACCTGTGGCACGCGTGCCATAGGTTCGCCATCACTGCACTAGAGGGTGACATGTTAGCAGTGTTCCAATATCTCAGGGGTTGCCACAAAGAAGAGGGAATCAGGCTATTCTCCAAAAGCACCTGAAGGCAGGACAAGAAGCAATGGATGGAAACTAATCAAGGAGAGAAGCAACCTAGAACTAAGGAGAAATTTCCTGACAGAACAATTAATCAGTGGAATAACTTGCTTCCAGAAGTTATGAATGCTGGAAATTTTTAAGAAGAGATTGGACAACCATTTGTCTGAAATTGTTAGGGTTTCCTGCCTAAGCAGGAGGGTGGACTAGACCTCCAAAGTCCCTTCCAACTCTGTAATTCTATTCTATTCTATTCTATTCTATTCTATTCTATTCTATTCTATTCTATTCTATTCTATTCTATTCTATTCTATTCTATTCTATTCTATTCTATTCTATTCCATTCCATTCCATTCCATTCTTCTATCCCATCCCATCCCATCCCATCCCATCCCTACTAGGCAGTATTTTGTGCCAATTCCACTTCCAAAACAGCATCTCCCCCCCTCTGCTTTCAGTTTCTTTTTGTTGACCAACATCTACTCAAGGTCCAGAAGCTATTTAAAATGAAAGAAGGGTTGGTACTGATGTTCAATACTTAAATTTCTATCAGATGCTGCATGAATGGGCACTGTTCCTTTCAGAATCACAACAGGGCAGGCTTACAAGAGTTCAAGTGCTCTCAAGAATTGCACACCCACAAAGAGCTCCTTGTGATTGATGATCCTTACATTTGGAGGATTTTTTTTCTCATTTCAAATAGCATGTGGTACTATACATTTTTGAATCAGGTGATCTATAGAGCAACATATCATCACCATAATGTCTGATGGTCATTTGTAGAGCTTCTGGGTTGCAAGAGTACAGATCAATGCCTACTGTTTGTTCCCGTAAGTCACAGTGAGCCTGAAATTGTGTGTGTGTGTGTGTGTGTGTGTGTGTGTGTGTGTGTGTGTATGTGTGTGTGTGTGTGTGTGTGTGTGTTTATGTATATGGAGAAAGTGGAATAGAAGTACATCTGAACATATACAGAGAATGAATTAAACAGAAAAAATATGGAAGCCATATCTTTCTTTTTTCTATTGTTGGGCTACATTTTATGCAAACCATATAATATTGATCAGAACACTTATGAGGAGATCTATTTTACCTAAAATAGGTCAAAAATGGTCTTTTGGTTTTTTAATTGAATGTATATACTCTTTTTCTTTTTCAAACACTCTTAATGAAGTCTAATTTATAGATGAGGACTTGAACAAAGCATACATGGTTATCCTGGGCACCTTTAAAAATGACTAACATTAATAATGATAATTATTTTGAACGATGTGCCTTCTGTAATATGTATCACTAAATTTTTTGGCTTATTTCTAAATTATAGATAACAAATTATATCTATTTGAATGCCATATGTGTCTTTGTTTTATTGATAATAGGATTTGTAGTACCAGTCAATTATGAAATGCAGTTGCATTATAAAAATATTATTAGGATCTAAATGTATTGTAAATATTCAATAGAATGTACTAGAGTGAGCTAAAATGAGCAAGTCATTATCCAGTTTATATACTGTAATAAACCTGAGATAAATGATCATATCCATATGGTATACAAAAAATGCAGAATATAAAACAAATTATGATGGTCTATTATGAAGAAATGAGGGTGGATTTGGACAAAAGGAATTTGAGATCAAATTCATCCTGACCATGTAATTTGGAAGAAGTGACTATGGCTTGAAGACTTGTATATTCTTCAAAATGGAATACTATCTTTCTGAATGTCTTCAGAAGAAAATGAGTAAACAACTGCAAAAATCTTTGGTCATTAAAAAGAAATGCCAAGATTGTGTCTACTTATTCTATAATGGGTGGGGAATGTTATGACTGATTTATCATTAGCTCCATGTGTTACCAATCTTTCTTTCTTTTCAGTGTGGTAATTCTATAGTTGAAATTAGACATAGTTATTTGGCCATTGAACAATAAAGAAACAGCAAAATCACTAAGAAAACAGCACTGTGTCACACAATGACATAATAACAAGACAACACAGAAATTCAACATTCACATCAGGGAACAGTGGTTTTTCCAGGTCAGTAACCTATGGTTTGGTTTTTTAATACTATAATTTTTTCATGCATTTTATGCAGGAATTCAGATTTTCTGCTGAATAGATATAAATGGGATGTTTATTTGCACTCTCTCTCTCCACATTTACACAATACATTTATTTATCAACACTTTCCCACAAACTAAATGAGTGGGAACAGTGGTTTTTCCATGACACTTGAATAATTTTGTTCTTGTTTTTGATGTTACTGGCAACAATCTTTAGATGCTAGTTGGTGAGGTAATTGATGTCAAAGCTGTCCCTAACTTGCACAGAATTTAGTTTCTGTCATGAGAAATACCTGTCTTTCTTTCCTTCCTTCCTTCCTTCCTTCCTTCCTTCCTTCCTTCCTTCCTTCCTTCCTTCCTTCCTTCCTTCCTTCCTTCCTTCCTAATATACAGTCAGTGGTTTAGAACATCCTTGGAAAGGAACTACAGGGGCCATACCCACACTTGGATGTGTTCCAATGACCTTCCTATTTAGTTTTCTCAATTTTAATTTTCATTCTCTGTCTTTTGCTCATACATTCTTCCCTTTTCAGAACAGAGAAACAATGTTATTTGTTTTCTTCCTTACCAAATGATATAGGCACTTTTTCTTTTTAACATTTAGCAATACTTGGGTGTCAAGCGTGCCTGTATTTCTCACAAAATATCCCAAGAAAGGAAGAGGAACAGGTACGGAATAACCTATGCTGCCTTTAAAAAATATTGTGGATAATGGGGGATTGGCTTATGTACAGTGATAACTATTAATAATATTTACGATTCTAGCATTTTTAACCTTACATTCCCTTAATTTTTATGTACAGGTAGTCCTTGTTTAATGAGCAGAATTAGGACTGGCAACTTGGTCATTAGGCAAAGTGGTAGCTAAATTAAGCCATGATTCTACTTATGCTCCTACTTCAGTTTTCCTTTGCTTTATGAACTTGCAAAGGTTGTACATGGGAGGAAAGTCACAAAGTTACTTTTTCATCGCCATTTGTTAACTGCAAACAGTTGCTAAACACATAGTGAAAATCCACAATGCAACAAATGAATAGTGACAATAATGTCAATATCATAAGAGACACAACACATTTGGAAATGCCTTAATACAGAAGGAGTAATTTACTATATTTAGTGGTGATATTAAAAAAAAAACCTCCAAAGAGCTGGAAAGAAATATATAGCACTGTTCAGTCACCATGGGGATGCTGCAGCAATCCTAAGTGTGAAAAATAGTCATAAGTCACTTTTTTCAATGGCATTGCAACTTTGAACAATCACTAAATGAATGGTTGTAAGTCAAGGTCTATGTGCATGTTGTCTTTGTAAGATACATTTAGCAATAGCAATAGCATTTAGACTTATATACACCACTTCATAGTGCTTTACAGCCCTCTGTAAGCAATTTAAAGAGTCAACATATTGCCCCCAACAATCTGAGTCCTCATTTTACTGACTTCAGAAGGATGGAAGGCCGAATCAAGTTCATTTTGACCTTGAACCGGTCAGGATGAACTGCTGGCAGTTGGCAGAGTTAGCCTGCAATACTGCATTCTAACCATGGCTCTTTAGGGACTTTAGATTAGTTTAGGAAATTTTAGAACACCCATGGCTACTATAATGATCTGTTTTATCCCAGTGTCTGTTGTCTAATAAGAACTGGATAGAAGGAAGTCGGTTGAGTTTAATGTCATCAAGATGGACGTAGTGATTGTACATTGCGATGTTCTAGTACCGTGGTGGCGAACCTATGGCACGCATGCCACAGGTGGCACATGGAGCCATAGTGGCCGGCACGCGAGGGTTGCCCACCGGCAAACCGGAAGTGCGAAAAAAACGCACTTCCGGTTTGCCGGTGAGCTGTTTTTTGCACTCCAGAGGGTTCAGGGAAGCTCCCTGAAGCTCTGGAATGCAAAAAACTACAAAACAGACAAACCGGAAGTGCGTTTTTTCACACTTCCGGTTTGCTGGTTTCGTTGTCCCAGGCTCCGGTAATCCTTTGTGCGGGGATGGGGTGTGTGTGCATGCGCAGGGGGCAGCATGGGGGGGTGTTGTGCACATGCGTGGGGGGGAGGGAATGGGTGTGGGCACGCGAGCGCGCGCGAGCACGCCCCCCCCCTTTTTGGCACGCGAGCCTAAAAAGGTTCGCCACCACTGTTCTAGTAGTTGAGTCTTGTCTCTTCATAAAGGGCACTGCTTCTGCTAAAGGAGGTTCTGTGACTTTGAGGTCCTCTTGGACTCCCACCTAATTGCTTTATGAGCAGATGGAGGTCAGGGTCAGGATCCAACATCAGTTAGTGCAGTGATTGTGGTCCTCTGTTCAGCAGGAGGAACTTGCAATAGAGATTCGTGCCCTCACCAGTACTTGATCAGAGTATTTCAATACATTATATTTGGATTGACATTGAAGATCATCTGAAAGCTCCAGCTAGTCCAGAATTTGGTGCTGGGGCATTGCTAAGAGCTTTGCACTGGCTTCCTATTAGCTTCTAGATGAAAGGCAAAGTGCTGGTATTGCCATTAAAGTTCTACATCAGGGGTGTCAAACTGGCGGCCTGCGGCCTGGATCTGTCACGCGCAAGCCACACCCACCGCAGCTCCATGAATGGGAAAAAGTTGCAAAACATCACGTGATGAGTTTGACACCCGCGTTCCACATGGCTTGGCACTCACGTATTTTGCAGAACCACTTTCTCCAAACAAAATTCATCTACTCAACAAAAGTATCTCAGGAAAAAATGCTGGTTACTTCCCAAGCTTGTAGGTGTTGCTTCTCAGCTATGGGCTCTATACTAGAGAATTGCCTCCCTTTAGAAATCAGGCTGGCCCCTACATTACTAGCATTCCAGAAATTATTAAAAACCAATTTTTTAGGACTTTTGGAGAACGATGAGATGCCTATGACCGATTGATGCTATTTATAGTGGTTTATGGGGTTTGTTTACAGTGAATGCTTTAATTAGAATTGCTTGTTTGGGCTCTTAATTACCGTAAACCACTGAGAGTCCATTGATTGCAGTGACAAATAAATGAATTAATACAGAACTCACCTGCTGTCCTGTCTCTTTGAAACCTGTGGAGCTATTCATCCTTCTAGAAATTAAAGAATTAGGAACTGGGGAATTAGTAGATGTTTTTCCCCCTAGATCTGTAATACATTTCATATATTCAGATAGCCAAAACATTTGTGGAGACAATAGATGTTTATAGTTGTGTTCTGCCAGAACACAATTCAACCAATTGGATATGTTTTCTATCAAATTAGTTTGCCAAGAAAAAGAAAGCACGATACTTAGAATGATCTTAAAACCACTTCTACACATACAGATAATTATTTGGGCTAAGAATAACAAGGAGAATAATGATGGTCTGTAGATGGAATTCAACTTCAACCTCAGTTTAATAAAGTGCCCAGCCAGATGGTCATTAGGTGACTTTTGGCAAATTACACTTTATCAGTCTCAAGATTGGTTTACACATGAAATAGCAACTACACAGTGAAACCTTCAGAAGCGTATCTGGGGGAAAAAGGAGGAACAGTAACTTTTGATATCTTCAATGCATATTTCTTTTCTTCCTCTCTATTGTTTTCCCCCAATTTATTCAATGGCAAATTTATTGGGATTTTTTTTTCTTTTTAAATACAGAGTATCAAATGAGATGTAAAAAGAGAGAGAAAATAGACTTTCTCTGTATAGATTGCTGGTTGTGTATTTTTATTCTGTGAAAGGCACACAGCTTGTTTTGAAAAGCAGGTTGGCTCGATACTGTAAAAATAAATTAAAGCTCAATTCTCAGGTACACATTGTTACTTGTATGTAGCACATATGTTACCAAGTTTCAGAACTGACAGAAGACTTCAAAACAAGAGAAGGAGTTTGGAGCTGACTTCCTCTGAACTTCATTTTAGTTCATAAAATAAATGTCCGATTGTGAGATGCAGCTGTCTTTCTGTTTTCCCCTTAACATTTCCAGAAATAGGAGAAGGGCACATAGAAGGGCTAGTCTTTAGATTCTAAGAATCTTTCCCAAATTTATATTGAGCCCTGATGGTGCAGTGGTTAGAATGCAATATTGCAGGCAAACTCTGTCCATAGTCTGAAGTTCGATCCTGATGGACTTAAGGTTGACTCATCCTTCTATCCTTCCAAGGTCAGTAAAATGAGGACCCAGGTTGTTGGGGGGCAATATGCTGACGTTGTAAACTACCCAGAGAGTGCAGTAAAGCATTATGAGATGGTATATAAGTCTAGGTGCTATTGCTATAATACTAAAACTCTCCTGCCTCTTTGTGAATGTTAATTGGGCGAAACAGTACATTATAGGGCAACAATTTTTGAATCAGCCTCAAATGGGCTAACTTAAAGGATGCATTCAAAATTTGGAAGCTATTATTTTTGTAGGTTTAAAATTGTGGCTGCTTCAGCATTGCCACAGTCAACTTGGTCACATGATCACTCTTTCCAATGCTTCCTGCCAGTTTTTATTTTATTTTATTTTATTTAGTGTTCTTCTGTGCCGCCCTACTCCCTGAGGACTCCCTGAGGATTTTCCACAAGGAAAATCTACGGGGAACCCGTAAGTAAGTCAGAATTCACTCCTACTTCTAATGCCCTTTTGCCAGCCTTGGGTGATTCTGTTCGCTGTTCAGGTAAGGAAATATCTCTGAAACAATGACTCAGCAGATGACACGTTGTCTACTGAATTTCTACGAGAAGCAACACTAGAGAAAAATACTACATAATGAATACAAATTAAATCGTGCAATTATCTTAAATAATTATATAATAAGTAATAAATTAAGATCCTGCTAAGAAAATATTATTATTTAAAGAAGAAGAAATTAGCAACAATTTTCAGTTACTAAGGAGGCAAGATATAAGAGAAGAAAAGATTATTATGATGAGGATGGTTTGTCCCCAAACCTTCTAACATTGCACCAACTATGTTGCTACCGGTTACCCTACTCTTCTCTTTCTTCCAAACTTTTCCACCATTATAAACTTCTTAAGAAAACTAGGTCATTATCTGATATGGGACTAAGCTGATATTGTAAAGCCTCTGCTTCAATTAAGTGCTTCGTATCAGAACCAATGTTTTTCAAGTATTTTCTCCTTTAGAGCTTGAAGGTGTGCCATCAATATTAGTTTGTGTTTGTAATCTTTCTTCCTGTGGAAATTTGATCTTTGAAGGTGATTCTCTACTTCTTTTGGATGAAGAATACTGGTCAGAAAGTACAGTAGTGGAGTTCTAGTGGAATAGGCAAATAGCCTACAACAGATCTGACTTTTATCTAAGCTTGAGACATACTTCCTCTCAGGAGCTCTCATACTTCCCCCCTCAATTGTAAAGAAATCTTTTTTAAGAGACCTAAAATCTGCATGGAGAAATTGGTTGAAAATTTCCCATTTGTGAAGTTCTATAAGTCAACCTATCTTAATACCAAACTTAATATCTTCAGAATTATTGTTGGCTTTTTCTTCCTCTACCATTTTATTATTGACCAATCTCAAAGCAATGTATCCTGACTGGATTGATATCAGTTTCTAAATTATACATCAGAAGTGCACAAAGCTGAGGAAAACTAGAGAATCATAATTCTGAATGCAGTTTCAAGTGTGCTGGTTTTCCCTGCCCTCTTTTCTGAATAATAATAATAATAATAATAATAATAATAATAATAATAATAATAATAATAATAATAATAATAATAATAATAATAATAATAATAATAATAATAATAATAATAATAATAATTTATTGTCATTGTACGTATATACACAGTACACCCATACAACGAAATTCACATAACGCTTCAAGACCAGTCCCAACACACATAGCAATCCCTAAAAAACACGCCCCACCCGCCACGAATTCCCCACCCTGAACCACTCAAACATCCATACAACAGACCAAGTAATACTATCCAACAGCTCTGTTGGGGAATGAGAATAAAATCTCATAGAGGCGATTTGGATCTTTGCTTGGAATTCAGACAGTTAGAAATAAAGCCGAGATTAAAAGTCTAATAGAAATATTTATTTCGGTACAAAAACAATAAATCCTGAATAATTACATCTTTGCTAAGAAAACACGACCGTTCCGGTCAAGAGCCAAGTCAAAAAGAAATTAATGGTGGATCAGGAATGTGGACATGCGTACAAGATCATATCACGTGTTCTGCCTGTATTGGAATATACCATAATATTAGAATAGGGGTGCATCACCCTGCATAGACATACAACTGACAATATTCACACAGTGACAAGCTCACTGATGGTGACCCTTTAATTCATTATTAAGTGCAATTATAGCTCTGGGATAAAAACTATTCAGAAAGCGTGTGGTCTGAGTTTTAATTGTTCTGTATCTTCTGCCAGAAGGCAACGATCCAAAAAGATTGTAAGCAGGATGAGAAGAGTCTCTGAGAATATTGTGCAACTTCCACAATTGGTTTCAATAAAAGCAGGTCCAGAAAAGATACTGTAATCAAACTCCCTTACCATACATTGTAAATTTATACACATGTCTATACGGGTAGTCCCAGACATACAACAGTTGCATTTAGTGACTGTTCAAAGTTACAATGGCACTGAAAAAAGTGACTTATGGCCGTTTTTCACCCTTATGGCCTTTGTAACATCCCCATGATCATAGTGATCAAAATTCAGACGCTTGGCAACCAGTTCATACTTATGACCGTTGCTGTGTCCCAAGGTCATGTGATCCCTTCTGAAAAACTTTCTGACAAGTAAAGTCCGTGGGGAAGCCAGATTCACTTAACAACTATGTTACTGACTGGACAACTGCAGTGATTCACTTAACAAACTGTGGCAAGGAAGGTTGTAAAATGGATCAAAATTCTGTAAAATTCAGAGATAAAACTGTCTCGCATAGCAACAGACATTTTGGTCTTTGTCGTCATACATCGAGGGCTACTTGTAATTATCTTCTTATAACTGGGTGAAGGTTTTCGTTCACATCCTATTTAAGGGCTCCCACTGATGATTATGATTCTAAAACAGGTATAAAAACTGGTAATGACCTGCCATATATGATGATGGCTCCAACTATGCAGTTCATTTATTCCTATGGCAGTTGTCCAACTTAACAGACAAGATCATATTTCAGTGGTTCCCAACCTTCCTAATGCCGTGCCCCGCGCCCCGCCCCCACAGCGCCCCACCCCACTGCTGCGCCCACTGCTGTGACCCCCGCCCCGCTGCCGCCATTTGGGTTCTTTTACCCTCTGCACATGCGCAAAGCGTTCTGCGCATGTGCAGAGGGTAAAAGAACCCAAATGGCAGCATCCGGGTGAAGTCTCCCGACCCCTGTGAAAGGGTCGTTCGACCCCCAAAGGGGTCGCGACCCCCAGGTTGAGAACCGCTGTCATATTTGTTATGTATTAAGAGTTAAACTGAAGCTATGGTGGTTACACCAAGGTCCGCTTTGCAAAGCGGGAAAATGAGAGCAGCTGATTGGTTAACCCAGCCGGCAGCCCTCTTGAATAAAGAGCTGATCGTCACAATATTGTCTCCAGCCTCTTCAGTACCAGAACTTAACAATATTTAAGATCAGAAGAACAAATGTCAAAACGGGATGGTTTGCATTTATCTATGCTTCACCTGTAACAATTACATTTTAATTAACAATGCCCTTTTAGGATCTATGCAAATATTTGGGCAAGAGAGTTTTGATGTACTGGTACAAACAGAAAGATATTGTTTAAAATATAATACATTAATAGTTTCATATTGGACTACTCAATGTTTTCCTACTCATTCTCTCTGTGTTCTATGCTTTGGGAAAATCAAAACTCAAACCCCACTTAGAGCAATGCTCAAACCAATCTATATATTTCAGATAATCTCAATAGATAACATTGATAATCAGAAAGGGACATTGGGATTTTAACAGCAACCTCTTTCTAGGAAAACAATCTTCAATGATGATCATGGCACTCTCTTTCATGTGTTACCTTTTCCTTCAATGAAGTTCTGGAGATCTTTGAGAAGATGAAACTGGGGAGTGGCAGAGGACAAAGAGGGGCTTTGCTTTCACCTCCTCAATCCAGATGAGTTAGCTTGGTAAATCAGGTTACCATTGTTGGCTAAAGGCTCACCGTCTCTGGAAATGAGGATAGAAAATGGAAAATGAACCCTTTCTTTTAAATCAAGAAAGACTTCTGGATTAGATGTAAACATAAGTTTACTAGGTCAATTAAAACACTACGAAGCGCTATCTTTGGACTCTGATCAAAATAAATAGATAATTTATCTATTGTTTAAGCACTGAGATTAAGGGCTTAAACTGAGCTTGGTGTTTTTTAAAGCAAAAGTGGAGAGCATAAAACATGGAATTTTGTAGTGATGGTTAGATTTGTACCCAAATGGAGATGGATTTTTTTTTTACATGGATACTCTTTAATATTTAGAAAGAGCTTGGAGATATACAGGCAGTCCTTGGCTTATGACCACAGAATTTCCATGGTTAAGCAAGGTGGTTAACGAAGTCATTTCCAATTTTTATTCATCTTTTTTTTGCTATGGTTGTTAATTGAATCACTGCAGTTGCTAAGTGAATCGTGTAGTTATTAAGTGAATCTGGCTTTGCTTGTCCAAATCTGATTGGGATGGTTGCAAATGGTGATCACTTGACCTTAAAATGCTGCAACCACTTGTAAATACATGCCAGCTGCCAAGTGCCCAAATTCTGATCACATGACTATAGGGATGCTGCCGAGGTTGTAAATATGAGGACCAGTTCTCACTTTTTTCAGTGCCATTCTAATTTTGAACAGTCACTAAATGAATGGTTATAAGTTGAAGACTACTGTAGTTTAGTTATAGACTGTGTCCAGCAGTAGAGATCCCTGTTGCCATATTGACACTGGGGTCATTTCTCCAGTTGCCATGAACAAACAGTTCACTTAGTCACCGTTCAAAGTTACAATGGCACTGAAAAAAGTGACTTATGACCGTTTTTCACACTTACGACCTTTGTAACATCCCCATGATCATAGTGATCAAAATTCAGATGCTTGGCAACTGGTTTTAACGACCTTCTGACAAGCAAAGTCAATGGGGAAGCCAGATTCATGTAAGATTCATGTCTCGCTTCACAAACATAAATTTTGGATCCCATTGTGGCTGTAAGTTGAGGGCTACCTCAACTTATCTTATCTAACTTGAAATGCAGAATGACAGAGCCTTTTTGCCCTGAAAATACTCTCTGCTTAATTTAATTCAGTAGCGCTCCAAACCTATCGACCTAGTTCACATCTGTCTGTTAACATGGACTACTTTGATACACTTCGCAAGGGCCTGCCCTTGAAGAACTTTGTGAGGCTACAGCTGATACAGAATGCAACCCACAAGCAGTTACAGTATGTGTGATCCTCAAACAGCACAATGTTACACTACTGCTCCACGAGCTGCATTGATTGCCAGTATAGTTACCAATTCAAGGTGTTGGCAGTGACCCTTTGAGTCATTCATTGCCTATCCCCGATTACCCATCCGAGATCTGGCAGGGCAGGCACGCTCCTGGGCTGAGCCATTTGGCAGGGCCAAAGAAGCGACCATTTATGGTCATGATGCCTGCCCTTTGGAGCATTATCCTCCAAGAGGATAGAACGGCCTTTCACAAAGCCATAGAAATATGACTGTTGCTGGACGTGGTGGTCCAAATGTGTGGCAGAATTGTGCAATGGCAATGTTGGTTTGTTGATGGTGGTTTCATTTCTACTTTGGTTGCTGATTATATATGTGTGTGGTTGTTATTGCTGCTGGTGCATGTTTTTATGGTGTCTTTAATGGTTGTTAGCCATCTAAAGCGGTGTGGTGGTCTACAGGTGAAGATGATAGGCTGCCAGTCGAAAGGTTGAGAGTTCAATCCCAGGCAGTGGCAGATGTTTCTCTAGCAGGGCGCAAAAAGAAAATATCTCCTGTGAACTTCACACAGGTGTCAGGAAGGGCATCCAGCCAGTAAAGGTTCAGCTCCATTCAGTCGCCCTGACTCCACCCCAATAAAAAGGGATTACAGGGTCATAAAAAGAAAAACTGTTGTTAGCCATCTAGAGTCATGAATTTGAGATGAGTGGCCATACACATTGAATGAATGAATGAATGAATGAATGAATGAATGAATGAATGAATGAATGAATGAATGAATGAATGAATGGAGTACCAATATTATGGCATTTATCTTGAACACCTAATTTAAAGATGTGAATATATACCCACTGAGCTACTCAATTTAAGAGTAATTGTATGTAATAAGCATAAAAATGCTTTTAAAAAGCCAAGAAAAATTAAAGAGAAAAAACATAAAAAGAAAGAAATCAATATTGTTAATGTCTTTCTATCTTTATAAATCATGCTTGCTACTTCCAGTACATCTAGGCATGTCTATTCATACCGGGTAAATCATGTGTAATTTGGTCCAAAAATGAATTCAATAGTTTGGTGTATTCCAAGCCATTCCCTTCCCACAAACCAATTAACGTTCCTTGACCCATAACCAGTCCCTGTCCCATTTTATCCTCATCCAGCTATAAATCCAAGCTGTTCTTTGCTGGGATTAGACTGTGTTTGTAATTGCACAGGAATGTACACAAACCACAAGATCTATCCGATGCTATCTGAAGTATTTGAACACTCCTCTTTGCCAGTGATTACTAGTCAGATACAGTGATCTGGTTTTTTTATTTGAATTCCATTCAATTATTGAAGAACTGCACTGAAGCTGAAACATCAATACACATTTGAATTATAATGAACAGAATCTCAAAAATGATAGTGACGATCATTTCACAGACCTAAATCCGTTCACACTATTAGTTTTAGAGAGAAAATGTTTGATCCGTACAAATAATTCCTACAACTCTATGTTTCCTCCCCACCGCCTAGATATATGCAACCAAAGCTTTTTTTTGTTTGTGGGTACTCAGATGCCTGAGCCAAAGACTGCCTTCTGCCTCATTGTATGAAATAATAAAATTATTGTGGAGTAAGCAAAAGTATGGAATGCATTAGAGATGGTTCCACGGTAACTGAATATGTCAGAGCAAAATTTTAAGAAAGGAAAAGGATCTAGAAGTGAACATTTTTCATTAGATGATCCCCAACCAAGTACTATGATTATGAAGTATTTTTCTTAATTTTGTGTGTGTAGAATGCTATCTACACAAAAAAAATTACCTCTGAATCATTATCATTATCTTTCATTTTAGTTAGTGGTAAGTTTGCTAAGTTTTATTTCCCATTATTTCTAACTTCTTTATTTCCAAGAGAACTATAAAAAAGGAACAATGGTTTTAGGAAAAAAACCAACAACTATACATATACGCACTAGCAACATTTGTTATAAAGGCTTCCATTGAGGCAACCAGAAGTCATGGTCATGAAGTCTTTGGCATAGATTATTTCATTGACAGCTGTTAAAGCTGATACTGCCTCTCTGTCTTCTTCAATAGTACAGCTGTGGCTAGATTTAGACACCAAAATTCATGTCTTTTTTTAAAAAAAGTTTTTTTATTTTTATTCCCATTTAGACATTTTCACATATTTCTCATTTCATTTCTCATTTCATTCTTTTACAAAATCTTTATACATATATTCTGTATTTATCTTATTGCTTTATTAGTTCAAGGTTGCTTTTTTTACCATCCTCCCTTCCTATCTCATACAGCCCGTCCTTCTCTTTCTTATTCCCTTCCCTTCCTCTTTCTCTTTCTAAACCTACTTTCCCCCCTCTCTCTCCTTCTCCTCTTCCCTACTTCCCCTCCTGCCCTCTCTCCTAACTCTCTTCTCCCCTCTTCTCTTCTTTCCTCCTCCTCTTTCTTTCTTCTTTCTTCTTACTCCTCTCTTCCCTTCCTCCTTCCTTTGCTGTATTTTCTCCATTTTTCTGGTATTTCAGCAACCTTGAATTCTTTTACCCAGTCTTACATTTTTTCATATTTTATTCCATATATATTCATTTAATCTATTTCTTTTATCTTTATGTGTTTGTCTATCAATACACTTCAAATTTAAAATTTTCTCTCCCCCTTCCCTATCCCCTCTCAGGTCGTGAGCATTTGCTTTAATACATCTATATAATATTCTTAACAATATTTTTGTTTTTAAAATAATTAGAATCCATTATCATTTCATTTTCAATACATCTCTCAGATTTCTTTTCTTCTTAATATCTATTTTAGTCATTTCCCCCTCCTATTTTATCACTATTTTAATTCCAGCATCCAAGATGTGGTCATTTCCCAATTTATATATTTCTAATATTGATATATTTTACTTCTCTTATTTCCTACACATTAATCAAAAATCATCTTATAATTTATTTATCCTTTTTTCCATTTCATTACTTTTCCCATACAAAATATATTTCAAAATTACATATTTCAATTTTCACCTTTTCTTATATTATTCCATAACTTCATTTCTACATGTTATTCATACATTTATTTTATCCTTATTACAATGAGCTTTCCATACAAAACATATTTAAAAATTCCATATTTTCAATCTTCATCTTTTCTATCATCAGACTTCTATTCAAAAATGTATTACACATTTCAATCTTTCTATTTTCTTATATTTTTAAATATTGAACTTTTCTTGTGTTATTTTATAACTTCATTTCTACATGTTATTCATACATATATTTTATTATTATTACAGTGAACAAACTATTCATATCCCATTCATTTCTACATGTTTTCTATCATCAAACTTATATTCAAAGATATTACTTTCCTTTTTTTCCTCATATAAAACATATTTAAAATTCAATCTTCATATTTTCTATTATCAAACTTATATTCAAACATATTACTACTAATTATACATACACATTGTTATTTTTATTTTATCCCTTCTCTTTTACCCTGCTCCAATGTTTTAATCCTCTTTTCATTTTCTTTTTTGGTTGCCTCCCCCATATTTCTTTTAACTCTCTCATTTCTATCTGTAACTTCCTTTTTTTGCTAAGTTCTCTGTCTTTCTCTCCTCTCTTTTTCCTTTTTTGTTGCCTAATATTGTTTCCCTTTTTTCTAGTCTCCTCTTTCTTTCCTCTTCTCACTTTCCTTTCCTTGCTTATTTTTCCCTTACCAAAGATTTTCCCCTTCTGCTTTACTACCTTTTTCTCCCTCTGTCTTTCAATAATCCTTTTGTTGTGTTTTCTTTCTTGTTGCTTGTTTCTTGGTTCCTCTGTTTCTTTCACTCTTCCAAAGTTCTCCATATTTCCCTCATTTGTCTGAACGGCATTTGTTATTTTTCCCCATTATATTTTCCAGTTTTAGTTCTATACGATCGATAATTTGAAGTATTTCTTTCATTCCCACATGCTGTTTATCAAAAGTCTTAATATCTGGGGTATGCTTTCCACATCTTTATTTCCAGATGGTGTCATTTTAACAACAGAGTTTAATCCACGTTATATGTCCAACAAAGGGAAAAGTTCCGAGAGTTACGCCCTCTCTTTTCCCTCCAAAATGGCGCTCGAGCTTCAAATCAGAAATTTCTCTTCATTATTCTTGCTCAATTTCATCATTTTAAGTTTATAAATCCAATAAATGTAATAGTCAATTTATAGTATGGCAGAGACAACTTCCAGATCAAATATCAAAGTTTTTCCCTCTTTAAAATAGTGTATCATTCCAAAGCCACATCTTCTTTTAAATTTTCCAAGAAAAACTTTTTTCCCTCCTAGTTAAACGTTTTTCTTCACTATTTTAGCATGCTTAACCCGCCGCTATTCTTCAGCTTCCTCATTCCTCTCCCTTGTATTTTTGGGGATGTTTAAAAAGCAAAACAGTCTTTTTCATCTCGGGTTGCAAATAACTCACTTTTCCTCCTGCTCAGTCTTGTTGATTCTGGCTCTCCTTTGGCTTGTGGCAGCCAAGACTTCCGGTTCCTCCTTCGGCGCAATCGGAAGCTGGGACCGCGACCTCTGCGGCCGGCTCCGAACACTCTGCGCCTAAGGGTCCGAATTCGGACCTAAGGCCCCCCATAGAAGGTGCAAAGTAAAGGGGGACCGCCAGGAGGGTAGAGGGGAGCCGCATCTCCCCTCCCCGAGCTGTCAAGCCCCTGGCTGACGGTGTGGAGCCATGGCAGCAAATATGGCTGCCAAAATTCATGTCTTTATTGCTCCTTGAATGACCAGTTAGTTATACGTGAAAGGGCAACTGTGTACTTCCACCTATCTGATTGCGTTCATTTTACATTACCTGTAAATATATTATATCCTTTTCTAAACCAAAATGGAGCTCATTCCAATAAAGGAGTATATTTGTAGCTCAGGGTTGAAATGCTGGGTCGTTGGTGCTCTCTGAGCTTGCTTCTTTTCTTGCAGATGTTTCATTGCCCTAACTAGGTAACATCATCAGTGTTCACTGATGATGTTACCTAGTTTGGTTCATGAAATGTCTGCAAGAAAACAAGCTAGCTCAGAGAGCACCAAGGAGCTTATTCCTTAATTTGTGTTTATAATGAAAACAACAGAAACAACTGTTGTATTCTTGTAGTCATTATATTTCATGTCTACAATATGAAATTGCATATGATCAGAATTTTAATTTTTAGCAATCAGGAGGAAGAAAACATTCAAGTGAATGTTTAAACATGGACTGACACAGCTGAACACAAAGGAAGATTCCCACAAGACTACAAAGCTCAAAAGTTTTAACACTTGAATTAATGTCTCTCTCCCCCATACCAGAATCCCTGGGACCAGTCCAAGAATATACCCATGCAATTCAATTTAGAACTCTTAGAAGAGAGAAAAAAAACGCTCCCTATTTCTATTTAACATTTGCCCCTCTGACTAAGAATAAGTAACCAATTATAATTAAAGATGATGGGAATTCAAGCTAAGCAAAAACCAGCAGTAGTAATGTGAGCATCTTTTTCACATCACCATTCTCATCATCATCATCATCATTATCACATCACCTTTTTGCTACAGACATGATCAGTTCAAGCTAATTAAGGGGGTGGGAATTCACCATGCAGTTATGCAATGCAGACTTTCATTGCATGTGCAATGTGCAATCAATCATGCCAACCTCCAGCTTCACAGTTTACAGTTACTACTATTATGTCTTCAACATGAAAGTTTCATACATACATACATACATATATTGAGAGAGGGGGGAGGGAAGGAGGGAGGAAGGGAGAGGGAGAGGGAGAGGGAGAAAGAAAGAAAGAAAGAAAGAAAGAAAGAAAGAAAGAAAGAAAGAAAGAAAGAAAGAAAGAAAGAAAGAAAGAGAGAGAGAGAGAGAGAGAGCTCAATTTGTTTCTGCCATTTTTGTTTTTAGCTGCCAGAAAACAAAACACTGAAAACTAAAGTACATTTTTATTTGAATCCACGATATTTAAAAATGTGGGAATGTGGGAAATAGCAATGACTAAAGAACCAAGAAGCAAACAGCCTTGAAGCATTCTTTAAATAAATAGTGTTTTATTCAAATTTGATCTCCCATTTTGGTTCAGTCAGCAAAATAATACCTAATACATTTCTTCCATCTGTACAAATGCCTTTTGGAAAAGAAGTATTGAATAGGGATGTTTAAAAAGCTATATCCCTCCTTAGGGTGACAAAAGTGTATGTATATATTTTCAGACTCAGTGAGTGGGAGGGAGTTTTTGCTTTTACCCAGTTTATTTGGTTATATGATGCTGCATCTCATTTTCAAGTTCATACATTTCATCTTTTGTAAATTCCAGAAAAAATATTCTTGGACCCAGACAGTCTTGAGATAAAAGTTGCTAGTTGCCAGGTATAGTTGATTTTTCTAAATTTATTGTTCCCTTTCTATAGTTCTTTTCAAAAGGGAAAGAAATAAGATTGAAGGTTGTGGAAATCTTTACATAATGCAAGAACTAGCTGGTTTAGTCTGTGATTCTTGATGGAACTCTAATTCACTACCTGTATGAAATGTTTTTCTATAGATGCAGATGTGCCCCCTGTTTGAAAGCTCTTCACACAATTACATAAAGAAAAATCTTGCTTGTCAAAAGGGGGAAAATTTGAGTCCCCTCTAATGTGCCACTGTGCACTTCCAAGGGAGGTGGTATTCAGACATGCACTATATACTGAACATATCCTCTCAGTAGGCTGTGTTTCAAAGCTTTGAACCAACTCTCCTTTTAAAGCTACCTTTAAAAATAATTATTTATACCTCGCCTCTCAAGTCAGCTTACAGCAGCATAAACTCAAAAGTATGAAACCACAAGGCAAGAGCTGATCAACATTTCAACCATTAAGAGCATAATGTTATCAGCAACGTAACAGCCAGAATGACTGCCAAAAGGCAAGTCTTCGCAAACCAGCCATTGGCTATTGAGAAAGGAACAATTCTTCCCAAAGGAATTCCATGGTGGATTGTAGAGGACTGTATCCTATTGTACGGTCAAGCATAAGTTAGCATGAAGCTGAGTTTCTCCAACAAGTCATGTACAGTATGTGTGTGTGTGTGTGTGTATATATATATATATATATATATATATATATATATATATATATATATATATATATATATATATATATATATATATATATATATATATATATATATATATATATATATATATACACACACACACACACACACACACACACACACACACACACACACACACACAGAGAGAGAGAGAGAGAGAGAGAGAGACAGAGACAGAGACAGAGACAGAGATAGAGAGAGAGATAGACTATACATACATACATACGTGTGTGTGTGTGTGTGTGTATGTAACTTTTTTGCTGATAAATGAAAATGAAGGGAGACCATTATAGATCTATTTCAAGCTATTTAGCTCTCATCAGATAGCCATACCCTTACCGGGATTTGAACCTGGGCAGCCTGCCTGTAAGGCAGCAGCTTAACCTCTAGGCCACGGGCTCTCTTCCCTTACCAGCTCTTCACCAGGAAAGGGTTATATATGTTTTTTTTCTGTCGAATCATCCTGGTGTGCCCAAATATGGGAGGAAACATCACAGCTTCCTTTTGCCTTTCCAGGGGCCGAAAGGCAAAAGGAAGCTGTGATGATACACACACATACACACACACACACACACACACACACACACACACACACACACACACACGCACACACACACACACACTGTATATATCAATGGTGGGTTCCACTTACCTTCCCTACAGTTTTGCATCGCGTCGGAAGTGTGCTTTCCCCTATGTCACATTGGGAAATGATTCTCTGTGCATGCTCAGAAGCCTTTGCGCATGTGCAGCGGGTTCCTTTCCAGCCGCTTTCAAGGAGCGGCGACCGGAGAACCGGTTCAGGGGTGTGGCCAGCCGGCCATCGCTGTCAGTTCGGCGAGCGGGGGCAAATTTCTGCTACCGGTTCAGGCGAACCGCTCCAAATCGGCAGCAACCCACCACTGATATATATTCATTATATATATATATATATATATATATATATATATATATATATATATATATATATATATATATATATATATATATATATATATATATATATATATATATATATATATATATATATATATATATATAAAATAGATTAAAAACTAATACAAAAGAAAAAGAAAAAGAGCAAAGACAACTAAAAGAGCAAAAAAAAAAGGGGAGGAAGAGTAAAATTGAAAAGAAAGAATAAAGATGCAAAGACCTGGCTTCCGATCTTCTTTACAGTTTTAAGTACAATTATAAATTTACCTCTTACTCTGTGGTTACAACATAGATATCTTCTTTCTATAATCTAGCCTGTATAATCATCAAAACCATAAATCATAAGTTCTTTTTTTTCTGTGTCAGGCAAAAAAATTCATAAGGTTTTTCTATCCAGCAATAAATATAAAGCTTATCCAACCAGTCCTAATGAGAAGCACTCCCATAATCCACAAAAAAAGCAGCAAGTTCTCTTTTACAGGCAAGTACTTTGTGTGCAATATTTGAAAAAGTACATTTATAAATTAATAGAACCATGCATCAAGATATACTGGAGATCGTCCAGTCCATTCTCCACTTTATGGAGTACAATAAAATAACATACCTCATAGCTGGCGACCTAGTCTCAGTTTTAATATCTGAAGAACAGCAACGAAGTGCCACTTAGCATGTTTCTGGGTGTCAGCCCAACAAGGTAGACCACACTAAGAAACTAAATGCCATATAGGCCAGGACTACTTTTATTGTAACAGCTATAGGAACAGAATAGCAATAGCACTTAGATTTATATACCGCTTCACAGTGCTTTGCAGCCCTCTCTAAACTGTTTACAGGCTCAGCCTATTGCCCCCAATAATCTGGGTCCCAATTTTACAGACCTTGGAAGGAGGGAAGGCTGAGTCAACCTTGAGCCGATGAGGACCGAACTCCTGGCAGTCGGCAGAATCTGCCTGCAATACTGCATTCTAACCACTGCGCCACCAATGGCTCAAAGTTGAATCTTGCAAATCCCCCTTCCTCACTTTCTCTTCATGTGAATTCATTTTGCATAGAAAAGCAGTGAGAAGTTAGGTCTTTGAGTAGATGCTCAGCCCTCCTAGAGGAACAGAAAGGGAGAACAGTGAGAATGTAATGTACGGGAAAAGTTAGTTATGTCGCTGACTGGATGGTTTGTGTACATACTGCTGTTGCCATATAATGACTCACAAGGTTCTCTCTTCTCCAAATGGGAAAATCATAAATATTGAACATCTTTCTTCCACATTTTCTTTCCTTTCCTTCCTTTCTCTGACCTCTCTCTTCCACCCAGGTCTTTGTTTTGAATACAGATTATTCAACTATCTTGTCTTTGGAATCAAAATATTGTCTGGGTTTGTTTGTTTTTCCTTCTAAAAACTGTTGGAATATTCATGACTGGGAGAGCCATGTGATTGAGTCAGCCAATCAGGCTGAAGTGTTATTTGAGCATGTCCAGAAACTTAGCAAGAAGAAGGGCGTGGTTTACTCTGTCCACCATTAAAGATTGCTATGAAAACATCTCAACATGTGATCTGAAACAAAGTGTGGTATTGTTAATGTTTTATTCTACTTATAAAGAAGTTATTTGAATCAGCAAAATGCAGTTATCTTTTGAAGCTTCTGATTTATTGCGTAACTCTGACAGGTTATGGGCCCAGGAATCGCTCAAGAAGTAAAGTTAAAAACTGCATTGTAATTTAAAGCTGATAAGAAGCTGTCTGTGTTGTTAAAGGAACAGGCAGAGAAGAAAAATAAAGCAGGATGGCTGCTGCTATGGAATTTAAAGACAGTCCAATACCTAAATTGGGGAAGAAAAATTATTTAATTTGGGCTGCAAAAATGGAATGTTTTTTGAAAGCAAAAGAATTATGGGACATCGTAGCAGACCCCCCACAAGTGCTTGGAGCAGCAGATCAAAAGGCTCATGACAAAGCTATGGCTTATCTTCTTTTAAGTCTGGGGGATGATCAATTCTTAAATGTAGCTGAATTAAAGTCTGCAAAAGAAATATGGCAGAAATTGAAAGCAGTACATGTCAATGTTTCTGCGTGTAATGTGGTCCAACTTTCAAGAAAGCTTTTCAGAATGAGTTTGCAGACAGGAGATTCTATGGAAGATCATTTAATGAAAATGCAGTTTAATTTTCTAGAATTGGAGCAACGTGGAGTAAAGTTTCCAGAGTCCCAGAAAGTTTTATTAGTGTTAAATAGTTTGGATCAGAGCTGGGAGACTGTGTCAGCTATTTTTGAAAGTAAGCCAGAAGCAGATTTGAATTTGGAGGCTTTGAAATCGTGTTTATTGAATGAATATGAGAAAAGGCTTTTCAGCCATGCTGATGGAAAATTCCATAGGCGGGGGCCCAACAAGGAGTACAGTGGAAACTTACAGCAAGTCTCTAGCAAAATTTTCCACAGGCTGCCTATCTCTAGCAACAGCCGAGGTGTCTGCAGACAAGAGGAGAGCAGAGGCAGGAGAGATCAAGTTACACAGCAACAATTCTGCAAGCAAGTTAAGAAAGCGTGTTTCATTTGTGGAAAGACCAATCATCTGCAGAAAAGCTGTACACAGAAAAGAAATATGCAAGACAAGAGACATTATTTGCAAGGACAGATTGCAGTTGCAAAAGTTTGTTATAATAACAATAGAGACAAATGGTTGATTGACAGTGGGGCTAGTCAAACAATTGTTAATAATTTTGACTTATTTTCCAGATTTTTCCCAGGAAACCATGAAGAAGTGGCCTTAGCCAATGGTCAAAAGGCTAAAATCATTGGAAGAGGCGATGTGCAAATTCCATATTTGGACTCCAGGTTTACTGATGTGTTATGTGTACCTGAAATGGAGCATAATTTGTTAAGTGTGTCTAGACAAGCAAGGTTATGAAACCACATTTGTTAATGGGAAGTGTATCATCCAAAGAAATGGGAATGTTTGTGCACAGGGCATAAAAGAGGATAATCTTTATGTATTGCAGGGAGAAAAGGTTCCACATTGTTCCCAGATATTTAAAAATGTAGCAGAACACAATTCATGTGTTCATCTTCTGCACAGACGACTTGGTCATGCTAATTTTAAGGTTGTTCAACAAATGAAAGAATTTGCAGAAGGATTAGATTTGAAGGGATGTAAGGCATATTTGGATTGTGCAGTATGCAAAGCATCGAAATCCAAAGCATTCCCAGTGAGCAAGTTTAGCACAAGACAAACCACAAGAGCTCTAGAACTGGTGCATGCTGATTTAATTGGGCCTATGCAAGCCAGTTTGGGAGGAGCAAAGTATGCGCTGGTCATTGTGGATGACTACAGCAGTTTTGGGTTTTGCTACTTACTTAAGAGTAAAACAGAGGTGCTAAAGCAATTTAAGCAATGGTTAAGTTTTGTAGAGAGAAGGTACAAACAACAGGTATGTCAGTTGCAAACTGACAGAGGTGCTGAGTTTATGTCAACAAATTTTCAACAATGGTTGAGACAATTGGGAATAAGACACAGGCGCACAAATCCTTACACACCGGGAGAGAACGGAGTGGCTGAAAGGAGGAATGGTGTTTTGCAAACAATGAAAGACTCATTACTGGAGGATTCTGGTATGAGCAGGTCATATTGGGGTGAAGCCATACTGACTGCCAATTATTTAGTAAATAGGCTGTGGAGTTCATCCATCAATAATACTCCATATGCAATGCTATATGGGAGAAAGCCTTCTCTAGCACATTTAAAAATATTTGGAAGTACTGCTTGGGTACATATTCCAAAGGCAATCAGAAGAAAGGGACAACAAAAGGCTAGAAAGCTCAGATTTGTGGGCTATGAGCCAGGCTCAAAAGGGTATCGCTTTAGCGATGGAAGTAAAAGGATAGTGATTTCAAGGTCTGCTAGTTTTGCAGAACAAAATTGGAACAGAATTGATGCAAATTCTGAAAATGTCTCACTTAGTGACGATGATCCACTTAGCGACGGTGATCCACTTAGTGACAATAACTCATTTAATGATGGTGAATCATTTACTGAAGGTGTCTATGTTCAGGGAGGAGAGTCTGAACAAGATATGAAGCCAGAAATGCTTGAAACACAAGTACAGGCAATGCCACGTAGGTCAGAGCGTAGGAACAGAGGGGTTCCGCCAGACAGGTAATCTGCCAGTAAAGTTAAAGTGTGTAATGTGTGGTATGAGCCAAGAAACTATAAGGAAGTATTGGCATTACCAAAAGTTGAACAAGAAAAGTGGAAGGAAGCCATGGATAAAGAGATGAAATCCATGGGCGATCATGAAGTGTTCACATCTGTGACTTTGCCACAGGGTACCAAGGCTGTAGGATGTAAGTGGGTATACAAGAAAAAGGTATTACCCAATAATGAAGTACAGTATAAGGCAAGGTTGGTGGCACAAGGTTTTTCTCAATTAAAGAATGTGCACTATGATGAGGTGTTCGCGCCAACTGTAAAAGCTGAGAGCATAAGACTAGCACTGGCATTAGCATCAGCATACAGGCATAGAATTTGGCATTTTGATATAACCACTGCATTTCTCAATGCTGAATTAGAGGAAGAAATTTATATGGTTCAAGCGCTAGGGTATGAAAATAAAAAACCTAACATGGTGTATAAATTGAACAAGGCCATTTATGGGCTGAAGCAGTCAGCCAGAAATTGGAATATCTGTTTAGATACTGCATTGAAAGGTCTTGGGTTCAAGAGTTGCAAAGCTGATGGTTGCATATACACTGGAAAGTTACAAGGTGGGAATTGTCTACTATTAGCATTTGTGGATGATCTTTGTTTCATTGCAAAGGATGCATCACAAGTTAAAGAATTTGCTAATAAGTTAGAAAAGAAATTTGAATTAAAGAATTTGGGAGAAATAAAGAATTATCTCGGTGTAGAGATACAAAAAAATGAAAAAGGTGGTTATATTCTCAGTCAAAGGAGAAAAATTGAACAATTATTAGAGAAATATAACATGAAAGATTGTAATATTGCTCCTACACCTATGAGCACAGATTTTTACAATAGTTTGGGTGAGGATAAAAGTGAAGCCTGTGATCAGGAGATATATCACTCTGCAATAGGGAGTCTGTTATATCTGTCACAGTGGTCCAGACCAGACATAGCTTGTGCAGTGAGCATCTTAAGTCGCTTTACTGCTACACCTACAAAGTTGCATTGGATGGGTGTGAAAAGAATTCTCAGGTATTTGAAGGGAACTGTGAATTTGGGTCTTCAAATACAGGTCACTGAAGAATTAAAATTGAAATGTTACGTTGATAGTGATTATGCAAATGATGTAAAAACCAGAAAGTCTAATTCTGGAATTGTAATAATGTTTGGAGGGGCTTTAATTGGTTGGAAGTCCAGAAAACAAACAACGGTTGCTATTTCAACTGCAGAAGCAGAGTTTATTGCATTGTCTGAGTTATGTTCTGAAGTAGTTTGGTATGTACAGTTGTTACAAGATTTAAATGTAAATGTAAATGAAGCTGTAACTGTTTATGAAGATAATGCTGCTTGTATAAAAATGGCAACAGGTGACAGAGTGAAGAACAGAAGTAAACATGTGGACATTAAGTATTGTAATGTCAGGGAAGCTGTAAAAGAAAAATTGATAAGTTTACATCATTGTTCTTCAGAGGATAATTTAGCAGACATGATGACCAAACCATTGGGTGGCGTCCATTATAGGAAATGTTTAAATCCAATAGGTCTGGTGTCTCTCCCAGTAATGAAGGGAGGAGTGTTGGAATATTCATGACTGGGAGAGCCATGTGATTGAGTCAGCCAATCAGGCTGAAGTGTTAATTGAGCATGTCCAGAAACTTAGCAAGAAGAAGGGCGTGGTTTAGTCTGTCCACCATTATACTCCAGTATGAAAACATCTCAACATGTGATCTGAAACAAAGTGTGGTATTGTTAATGTTTTATTCTACTTATAAAGAAGTTATTTGAATCAGCAAAATGCAGTTATCTTTTGAAGCTTCTGATTTATTGCGTAACTCTGACAAGATAGATAGATAGATAGATGATGGATGGGATGGATAGAGGTGGCTAGAGAAAGATGGATAGAGATAGAGATAGATAGATAGATAGATAGATAGATAGATAGATAGATAGATAGATAGATAGATAGATAGATAGATAGATGATAGATAGATAGATAGATAGATAGATAGATAGATAGATAGATAGATAGATAGATAGATAGCTGAGATGAGATGAGATGAGATGAGATGAGATGAGATGAGATGGATAGAGATGGATAGAGAAAGATGGATAGAGATAGAGATAGATAGATAGATAGATAGATAGATAGATAGATAGATAGATAGATAGATAGAGATAGAGAGAGAGAGAGAGAGATGAGATGAGATGAGATGAGATGAGATGAGATGAGATGAGATGAGATGGAGAGAGAGAGATGGAGAGAGGGGGTGGATAGATAGATGGTAGATAGATAGATAGATAGATAGATAGATAGATAGATAGATAGATAGATAGATAGATAGATAGATAGATAGATAGATAGATATAGAATATTAAGTTAAAGAGTGGGATGGCCCTCAACACAATTGTTTTATTAGTATCCTAGTTCCAATTATAGTGACTTGAGTGCTATCTGTGAGGAGTTAAAGTCAAGTATTGCAGCCTTCCGTCCTTCCTTTCAGTGACTCTCAACCCAGCATTTTTGGATGGCCCAGCAGTTCCTTTCCCCATGTGTTTACAAAATTAACTATTCCATTTCCAACAAACACTCCTCTATAATGGAAACAAATGACCGTATGGGCTTACACCATCTTTAAAAAAGAAAACAGAACAGCCAACCTCATTGTGCACTTTGGCATCAACATTGATGCCATTGATGGTGCTCGCTGAACATTGATGCAACTCGCTGAGAGGCCTGGATGCCCCCAACCCAACCCAGCAGGCCACTTCCCATCCCTTGTTCAACTTCTGAACTTCTGAGCCCAAGAATCGCTCCATTCCGGATCGCCTGAAGCTCCAGGGTTCTTCCCCACCGACTCAACCCCTTTGGTTTCTCTTGTTCATGACCGCAGGGATCGAATCAAAGACGGATTCTTTCACAGTCATTTGGGGGAAGGCGGAACAAACACCCGGAACTAAACCCCGGAAGGGTCTCAAGACATCGCTGCCCAACTTCATCTTCGTGATCGTCGTCCTCACTCTGCCCCTCCCCTTCAGAAAATAATAGCAAGAAAGAGTTTCTGGTAGCGTTCCCTAAATGCCAAGCCTCGGCCTGTCCATGTTGCTGGCGGTCTCCTTCTGCTAAGCAGTTGCCCCGGAAGCCTGCGGAGAACAAACGAGCAATCTTTATCTTGGCGGCTCCAGGCTTCGCCCCCTCACCTTAGCTGAATTTAGGAATATTCCTCGTCCATAAGATTCCAGAGCGATTCTGCTGCTCCCCACCCCCACCGCGGGCTTCTCCGCTTTCCCTACCTTAGGCTAGAGACAATCTGGGTGTGAGTTCCAGATGTTTTGGACTCCTCCTCCAAGAAGCCCCGTCAGCCTGGGGTTGAGAATTCACCACGCTAAAATTAAGTCCAAATTAGGGTTCCGTTTGCAGGGGTCCTCAAATTTGGCAACTTTAAGACTTGTGGACTTCAACTCCCAAGGCTGGAGAATTCTGAGAGTTGAAGTCCACAAGTCTTAAAGTTGCCAAGTTTGAAGACCTCTGCGTTAAAGAAAGCTCCTACCTAAATGTTGACATCGGAGCGGCGCCTTCGTTTCCGGAGAGAAGCTGGACGCGTCGGGCACCGGGTGGGATTCAATCTTCACACCAACGGACGAGCGTTAAGATCGACAACCCAGGAAGCAGCTTCTCCTTGCCTTTCCCTCCGTTCAGAAGAACCAGAAGTGTGGCTGTTCTCTCTCTCTCTCTCTCTCTCTCTCTCTCTCTCTCTCTCTCTCTCTCTCTCTCTCTCTCTCTCTCTCTCTCTCTCTCACACACACACACACACACACACACACACACACACACACACACACAGACAATTCCGACTTTTTCTCTAGGAGGGTGGCGACCCTCCAAGGCTCTTGCGCTTCAATTTGGGGAACGGGGAAGGAGACGTTGTAAGACTGTATTAAACTGGAAACGTTTCAATAGGGTTGGGGCGATGAGCTCTGGGAAATTATTCTGAAAGGAATACCGTTTCAGCCGTTCCCTTCCGCAAGTCATGACAAATTAGGCTGCGCCAAATCCTAAACTTTCTTCGAACTTTTATTCCCCAAGTTTAGCTTAACTTGGTCAGGCGGGGCAAAAAGGTTTTTGTTATTGTTAGTTGCCCCTCGTGACCCCATGGGCAACGTTCCTCCAGGCCTTCCTGTTCTCTACCATCCTCTGGAGTCCATTTAAGCTCACAACTGCTTCAGTTACTCCATCCAGCCACCCCATTCTCTGTCATCCCCTTCTTCTTTTGCCCTCAGTCTTTCCCAGCATTAGGCTCTTCTCCAGTGAGTCCTTCCTTCTCATTAGGTGGCCAAAGTACTTGAGTTTCATCTTCAAGAGCTGGCCTTCTAAAGAGCAGTCAGGGTTGATCTCCTCTAGGACTGACCGGTTTGATCACCTTGCAGTCCAAGGGACTCGCGGGACTCTTCTCCAACACCATAGTTCAAAGGCCTCAATTCTTTGGTGCTCAGCCTTTCTTATGGTCCAACTTTCACAGCCATTCATTGCAACTGGGAAAACCATAGCCTTGACTATACGCACTTTTATTGGCAGGAGGATGTCTCTGCTTTTTTAATACTGCCTAGATTCAAAAAAGTTTACACATAAGCTAAGGGGTTTCTGTGCGTTTGTGTTTTGTTTCTTTGTTGTGTATGTAACCTGGGACAAATAAACAAGGAATTAGGAAGCATTTCTTTCCACACTTCCAGAAAAGACAGGGGTTGTCTTCAGCCTCTTTGAGAGATTCTTCCCGAACTGCCAGTTTGGCCACAACAAGCCTCCCCCCCCACACCCACCAGCAATGGTTCATCTTCCCAGAGCTCTTGCCTCACAATCAGGAGGTTGTGAGTTCGATCCTAGGTGTAGGGGTGTAGGTGTAGGTGCAGATGTAAGGGTATCCTGCTTGGGCAGGGGGTTGGACTAGATGACCTGCAAGGTCCCTTCCGAGTCTGTTAATCTGTTAAGTGACCTTCCCAGCCAATTCAGCCTAGTTACAGAGCAACGCCAAGTGCCACCTATCTCCTGCCACCAATCCATTCTTCCTGAAATCGCTTCCTGAGAGCGATCAACCAGTGGAACAGCTTGCCTTCCGAGGTTGTGAGAGCTCCAACAATTGAGACTTTCAAGAGCAAATTGGATTGCCATTTGTCGGAAATGGTGTAGGGACTCCTGCTTGGGGTGGGGGGTGGGGTTGGACTAGATGACCTACAAGGTCCCTCCCAACTCTGTTACTCTGAATTGGGTTCCCCACCCCCACCCCCTACCCGGGATTCCGATTCTCCTTCCCTTTCGCTCCTGCTTGAAAGACCTCGAGGTTAAGGAGTGCTCTAAATATAGTGACTACTAGCCGGACTGCGTTTCTCGAGTTTGGACTTTAAATTTACGGCTAAAGAACTAGACAAGAGCGGAAGAGACCCAGCTTTCCCCCCTCCCGCTCCTAACACTTTTCCTTTCTCGCCCCCCCCCTTTTTTTCTTTAGAAATACGGCAAATCTCTCCTTTAAAAAAAAACACGGAGGGAGAGGTCGGGATGGGATGGGGAAACTCAGAGGGAAGCGGGCTGTTTCTTGGACGCTCTGGGTTTGCTATAAACTGGTTTCTCAAGCAACCTTCAACCCAACCCGCATGTCTTTTGTCTCCCCCCCCCCCTGGAAATCCTTTCTCGAAAAGTTCAACAGTTTATCTGCCGCCAAATTATCTCCTATTCTCCTATTCAGGGGTCTCCAACCTTGGCAACTTTAAGACTTGTGGACTTCAACTCCCAGAATTCTCCAGCCAGCATAGCTGGCTGGAGAATTCTGGAAGTTGAAGTCCACAAGTCTTAAAGTTGTCAAGGTTGAAGACCTCTGCGAATAGCCCATCAAGAAAACCCCAGAAGGAACAAACATTTCTAAATTGTCCAACGTTTCCTGACACTCACTGCGGATTCCAGGAAGAGAAAAGGGTGAGCGCCCTTCTATTCGCCTTACTAGGGGCCTAGGGGGAGGGCCTTCTCTGTAGGGGCCCCTGCTCTCTGGAACCAACTTCCCCCAGAAATCCGAATCATCCCCACCTTGCTGGCCTTCCGAAAAGCCATCAAGACATGGCTCTTCCTGCAGGCGGGGTGAGTTGAGATGACTCTATATCTGATGTCTCCCCCATGTATGTATGATGTTTCTATGTTTTTTGTTGGAATATTCATGACTGGGAGAGCCATGTGATTGAGTCAGCCAATTGGGCTGAAGTGTTAATTGAGCATGTCCAGAAACTTAGCAAGAAGAAGGGTGTGGTATAGTCTGTCCACCATTAAAGCTTGCTGTGAAAACATCTCAACATGTGATCTGAAACAAAGTGTGGTATTGTTAATGTTTTATTCTACTTATAAAGAAGTTATTTGAATCAGCAAAATGCAGTTATCTTTTGAAGCTTCTGATTTATTGCGTAACTCTGACAGGTTATGGGCCCAGAAATCGCTCAAGAAGTAAAGTTAAAACTGCATTGTAATTTAAAGCTGATAAGAAGCTGTCTGTGTTGTTAAAGGAACAGGCAGAGAAGAAAAATAAAGCAGGATGGCTGCTGCTATGGAATTTAAAGACAGTCCAATACCCAAATTGGGGAAGAAAAATTATTTAATTTGGGCTGCAAAAATGGAATGTTTTTTGAAAGCAAAAGAATTATGGGACATCGTAGCAGACCCCCCACAAGTGCTTGGAGCAGCAGATCAAAAGGCTCATGACAAAGCTATGGCTTATCTTCTTTTAAGTCTGGGGGATGATCAATTCTTAAATGTAGCTGAATTAAAGTCTGCAAAAGAGATATGGCAGAAATTGAGAGCAGTACATGTCAATGTTTCTGCGTGTAATGTGGTCCAACTTTCAAGAAAGCTTTTCAGAATGAGTTTGCAGACAGGAGATTCTATGGAAGATCATTTAATGAAAATGCAGTCTAATTTTCTAGAATTGGAGCAACGTGGAGTAAAGTTTCCAGAGTCCCAGAAAGTTTTATTAGTGTTAAATAGTTTGGATCAGAGCTGGGAGACTGTGTCAGCTATTTTTGAAAGTAAGCCAGAAGCAGATTTGAATTTGGAGGCTTTGAAATCGTGTTTATTGAATGAATATGAGAAAAGGCTTTTCAGCCATGCTGATGGAAAATTCCACAGGCGGGGGCTCAACAAGGAGTACAGTGGAAACTTACAGCAAGTCTCCAGCAAAATTTTCCACAGGCTGCCTATCTCTAGCAACAGCCGAGGTGTCTGCAGACAAGAGGAAAGCAGAGGCAGGAGAGATCAAGTTACACAGCAACAATTCTTCAAGCAAGTTAAAAAAGCGTGTTTCATTTGTGGAGAGACAAATCATCTGCAGAAAAGCTGTGCACAGAGAAGAAATATGCAAGACAAAAGACATTATTTGCAAGGACAGATTGCAGTTGCAAAAGTTTGTTATAATAACAATAGAGACAAATGGTTGATTGACAGTGGGGCTAGTCAAACAATTGTTAATAATTTTGACTTATTTTCCAGATTTTTCCCAGGAAACCATGAAGAAGTGGCCTTAGCCAATGGTCAAAAGGCTAAAATCATTGGAAGAGGCGATGTGCAAATTCCATATTTGGAATCCAGGTTTACTGATGTGTTATATGTACCTGAAATGGAGCATAATTTGTTAAGTGTGTCTAGTTTAGACAAGCAAGGTTATGAAACCACATTTGTTAATGGGAAGTGTCTCATCCAAAGAAATGGGAATGTTTGTGCACAGGGCATAAAAGAGGATAATCTTTATGTATTGCAGGGAGAAAAGGTCCCACATTGTTCCCAGATATTTAAAAATGTAGCAGAACATAATTCATGTGTTCATCTTCTGCACAGACGACTTGGTCATGCTAATTTTAAGGTTGTTCAACAAATGAAAGAATTTGCAGAAGGATTAGATTTGAAGGGATGTAAGGCATATTTGGATTGTGCAGTATGCAAAGCATCGAAATCCAAAGCATTCCCAGTGAGCAAGTTTAGCACAAGACAAACCACAAGAGCTCTAGAACTGGTGCATGCTGATTTAATTGGGCCCATGCAAGCCAGTTTGGGAGGAGCAAAGTATGCGCTGGTCATTGTGGATGACTACAGCAGGTTTGGGTTTTGCTACTTACTTAAGAGTAAAACAGAGGTGCTACAGCAATTTAAGCAATGGTTAAGTTTTGTAGAGAGAAGGTACAAACAACAGGTATGTCAGTTGCAAACTGACAGAGGTTCTGAGTTTATGTCAACAAATTTTCAACAATGGTTGAGACAATTGGGAATAAGACACAGGCGCACAAATCCTTACACACCGGGGGAGAACGGAGTGGCTGAAAGGAGGAATGGTGTTTTGCAAACAATGAAAGACTCCTTACTGGAGGATTCTGGTATGAGCAGGTCATATTGGGGTGAAGCCATACTGACTGCCAATTATTTAGTAAATAGGTTGTGGAGTTCATCCATCAATAATACTCCATATGCAATGCTATATGGGAGAAAGCCTTCTCTAGCACATTTTAAAATATTTGGAAGTACTGCTTGGGTACATATTCCAAAGGCAATCAGAAGAAAGGGACAACAAAAGGCTAGAAAGCTCAGATTTGTGGGCTATGAGCCAGGCTCAAAAGGGTATCGCTTTAGTGATGGAAGTAAAAGGATAGTGATTTCAAGGTCTGCTAGTTTTGCAGAACAAAATTGGAACAGAATTGATGCAAATTCTGAAAATGTCTCACTTAGTGACGGTGATCCACTTAGCGATGGTGATCCACTTAGTGACAATAACTCATTTAATGATGGTGAATCATTTACTGAAGGTGTCTATGTTCAGGGAGGAGAGTCTGAACAAGATATGAAGCCAGAAAAGCTTGAAACACAAGAACAGGCAATGCCACGTAGGTCTGAGCGTAGGAACAGAGGGGTTCCGCCAGACAGGTATTCTGCCAGTAAAGTTAAAGTGTGTAATGTGTGGTATGAGCCAAGAAACTATAAGGAAGTATTGGCATTACCAAAAGTTGAACAAGAAAAGTGGAAGGAAGCCATGGATAAAGAGATGAAATCCATGGGAGATCATGAAGTGTTCACATCTGTGACTTTGCCACAGGGTACGAAAGCTGTAGGATGTAAGTGGGTATATAAGAAAAAGGTATTACCCAATAATGAAGTACAGTATAAGGCAAGATTGGTGGCACAAGGTTTTTCTCAATTAAAGAATGTGCACTATGATGAGGTGTTCGCGCCAACTGTAAAAGCTGAGAGCATAAGACTAGCACTGGCATTAGCATCAGCATACAGGCATAGAATTTGGCATTTTGATATAACCACTGCATTTCTCAATGCTGAATTGGAGGAAGAAATTTATATGGTTCAAGCGCTAGGGTATGAAAATAAAAAACCTAACATGGTGTATAAATTGAACAAGGCCATTTATGGGCTGAAGCAGTCAGCCAGAAATTGGAATATCTGTTTAGATACTGCATTGAAAGGTCTTGGGTTCAAGAGTTGCAAAGCTGATGGTTGCATATACACTGGAAAGTTATAAGGTGGGAATTGTCTACTATTAGCATTTGTGGATGATCTTTGTTTCATTGCAAAGGATGCATCACAAGTTAAAGAATTTGCTAATAAGTTAGAAAAGAAATTTGAATTAGAGAATTTGGGAGAAATAAAGAATTATCTCGGTGTAGAGATACAAAAAACTGAAAAAGGTTATATTCTCAGTCAAAGGAGAAAAATTGAACAATTATTAGAGAAGTATAACATGAAAGATTGTAATATTGCTCCTACACCTATGAGCACAGATTTTTACAATAGTTTGGGTGAGGATAAAAGTGAAGCCTGTGATCAGGAGATATATCACTCTGCAATAGGGAGTCTGTTATATCTGTCACAGTGGTCCAGACCAGACATAGCTTGTGCAGTGAGCATCTTAAGTCGCTTTACTGCTACACCTACAAAGTTGCATTGGATGGGTGTGAAAAGAATTCTCAGGTATTTGAAGGGAACTGTGAATTTGGGTCTTCAAATAAAGGTCACTGAAGAATTAAAATTGAAATGTTTAAATCCAATAGGTCTGGTGTCTCTCCCAGTAATGAAGGGAGGAGTGTTGGAATATTCATGACTGGGAGAGCCATGTGATTGAGTCAGCCAATTGGGCTGAAGTGTTAATTGAGCATGTCCAGAAACTTAGCAAGAAGAAGGGTGTGGTTTAGTCTGTCCATCATTAAAGCTTGCTGTGAAAACATCTCAACATGTGATCTGAAACAAAGTGTGGTATTGTTAATGTTTTATTCTACTTATAAAGAAGTTATTTGAATCAGCAAAATGCAGTTATCTTTTGAAGCTTCTGATTTATTGCGTAACTCTGACATTTTTAACTGTTTTAAATTGCTTTTTTAACGATTTGTTTGGAGTTTTATAAAATGCTGTACACCCGCCCTGAGTCCCGAGGGAGTAGGGTGGCATAGAAAAACTACCAAATAAATAAATAATAAATAAATAAACACTAAGTTTTATTCTGTATTCTTTATTCTAGTCTCCTTACTCAGCTTTGCTGGCTGAGGAATTCTGGGAGTTGAAGTCTTAAAGTTGCCAAGGTTGGTGGAGACCCCTGTGAAGTTTATTTGAAGTTTCTCATTTCCGAGGTCCCTGCCTCCCCTGGGAGGGCGAGGAAACTCCCTTGTCCTGGGCAGAGGGAGGCTGGCGGTGTCCTTCAGTGCCTCGGACTGGCGGTCTGGAGTTGCTGTTAAGGCGAGCGAGGCGCTTGAAGCCTCTCAACGAGGCACGGTTTAAAGCCAGGTATTCATTAGTTTCTCAAACGGCTCTTTAAATTTGCTAATATTGCATCTCCGCTTCAGAAGCCGGGTTGATTTATATCATCTGCATATGTCGGGATCTCCTTCCTTCCTTCCTTCCGTCAGCCTGTCTCCTCCCCCCCAAAAAAATCGCGTGGGAGGCGATTTGGAAATGGAGAGGAGAAGGCATAAAAATGCCACAGTACTGGGAAACTGAGCAGGCCTACTCGGAAACCCTGAGAAATGTTTCCTTTAAAGCCTCCCACACCCGCTTTCTTCTCACTGTAATTTTGCATCCCTATCGCTCTCTGCCTTTTGGTCCACTGACAAATGGGTCAACAGAGCCTCCAGGGACCCCCCCAGTGCTTTAACATCGTTGTGGGTGATGTTAGAACAGAACAATTTTCAGCCTCGAGGGAAAAATATGAATCTATCCCATCATTTAAAATGGGAATCCAGTTTCACATGGGCATCCCTTTCAGTATCTAACCCAGGGATCCCCAAACTTGGCAACTTTAAGACTTGTGGACTTCAACTCCCAGAATTCTCCAGCCAGCATAGCTGGCTGGAGAATTCTGGAAGTTGAAGTCCACAAGTCTTAAAGTTGCCAAGTTTGAAAACCTCTGATCTAACCTGTCAATTCCATGCCCCCCCCCTGCTGTTCATGCGCACTGGAGACAGGTGGGGGAACAGCAGCTTTCTGGAAGGCCTGAGGCTCCCTCAAATCAGGACAGAGGTTAAGAACAATCTATGAAATGCCACTTCAGAGAACTGATAGGTCAAGTTGGCATAGCCCAAACTGGATTGAAAGACACACTACATGCACACATGCCGTGGCATCTTGGAAGAGCCCATCAAAATGGCTCTTCCTTCTTGTCAATGTGGGAACAGAGTCCCAGAATGGATTTAGGGTACGTTTGCCATGGAAATAATCAGATTGCATAGCTATTGCTAAATGAGCTAGGATGAGAAATATTTCTGCATAGAAACCCACAGGACCTATCAGTCCTGAGCCAAGGGCTCATGATGGCTTGACACTCCTATGACCAGAAAAAAAATACAGGTGCTATCTCAAGTGGAAGAACTTTTAGAGGGTCTTCATGGAACCTGCAGAACCTTTTCTGGTACCTTTATGGACACACACACACACACACACACATACACACACACACACACACAAACAAACAAACAAACAAACACATAAACAAACACACACACACACACACATACTCATATACATAGACACAGACATATACACACACATATACATATACACACACATATACTCATACACATCAGTGTTTCTGTGTGGACTTAACCCCCAGAATCCCTCAGCCAGCATTGAAGTATTGGGAGCTGAAGTTCACACATCTTAAAGTTGCCAAGTTTGAAAAACATTGCTATACAGGCTCAAATCTCTGAACAGGGGAATGGGTGAGCACCTCTGGTTTGTAATCTTTAGTAAAAATGCATTGAATCAGTCCATAGTCCAGTAAAGACATGGAAAAGACAAAGCAATTCTGTAGCTCCCCTTATTCCAAGCCTATACCACTTACTCCAAAGAAAGAAGGAAATGCCCAAAGAGAGACATTCAACCACAAGGACTGGAAACTTTTAAATAAGTTTCCGAATGCTTAATTAGATCAGTTTACTAAAGGGAATGTTTAAATGGGAATTAGCTCATTTTGGTTTGAAAGTAGTGCCAACGTTCACAATTCTAATTGCAACAATTTCATGCATTTGTCTAGAAAGTTAGCTGATAATGCTCCTGGGGGGAAAGTGGGGGAGGGGGGGGTTGTTGAGCTTCTTGCAAAAGAAAAACTGAAGTGAAAGGGTGGAAAAGCTGGGTCTGCAACGTGGGTGACACGAGAAAAGCAATCAGGCCATGGGAATGCAAAAATCAAAGGCAAAACCAGATTGAAATCATCCCGGAAACTTAAAACAAGAGACAAACCAAAGGAGTAGCTGACCAAAATCTAACAACCAAATCCTAACTGCAAACTCGTGAGAACTTAAAATTCGATATCTGCACACCATGCTTGAGGAAGTGAGCATAAAACATTGCCAAATGCACACCCATCAAAGTCACAATCTTTGGAAGAGCTTCCCTGGATTCTAATCTGAGTTCAGTTTGGGAACTCAATTTTCTACAAAATCTTAAGAGTGTGACGCAGATCCCAAGCTCCGGTGCACAAGGAGAGAAGGATAAACCATTCACACCTTGTGGAATAGAATAAAACAGTATATCCCCAAACACAACAGATCACTAGAAAAGTCACCAGTCATAGCTGCAGACAAGAAACCAGTTTCATTGGTATGGTAAGAGCACCCTAACTCTGATATAAACCTTTTGGATTGAGAAAGAAATTGGGGGGGGGACTTGTTTGCTTGTGCCATTTCAAATTCAAGCAAAAATTTCAATTTTAAATCAAAATGTGAAAGAAAGATTGTTGCAGTAATAGGAAACATTTACAAATCATAAAATTGATATCTGGTCGGTTCTAAAGTCCCATTTGAAACAAAAAACAAAACCCCCCAAAATCATAGGTTTGAATGCAGTCAAATTAGGGAATCTGATCTTGGTGGTGTCTTATCTGAAATACAGTGTCAGGGAAGGAAAGAAACAAATGCAAAGAAAGCAGCTTTAAATGGTTTCAGTGTTCATAACTGAATTCAAAATATTGAGTACAATTTCACTCCAGCCAGGATTTTGGAAATTCTCACAGTGACGTTGTGAAGTGTTTTGTGTCTGACAGATTGCTGATGTGTCCAACCCAATTTCCTAATGAACTTATTAATTTAGAAACATCTTTTTTTTTACTGAAAATGAGTCACAATCACAGTCACACGTTATGATGAAGCATTAAATGCCTGCAGATTCGTAAGTTTAACCAGAAATCTAAAACTGTTGCGCTGATTCAGAATGCTTGTTGCCAGTTTATGTCGCAGTTCAGATACAAGAACAGCTGGGGAGTGAAGAACATAGTATATTTAGAAGGCTCTTCATTTTCAGAGAGGAAAGTAAATATATACATAGTGAAAAATAATTGTATTTGTAGCGGTTTTCCATGTGAGTTAAGATTTATGTTCAAGATTTTCAAGCGTGCCCACTAGGCGACGCTGCATGCCTAGGATTTTATTTAAAATATACAAGACGTCTGAAAAGACTTTCTAAAAAGTATCTTTATTGAGCAATTGATTCTTAAAGTAAAAATATTGAATAATAAATCCACATTCTGGACACAGTGCAAACCCGAGTTCACTTGCAAAGCAATATAGAAACTATTTTTTGAAATCATTCATATAATAACAACATAGGTTTGGATGATGCTGTTGTTTTTCGTGTTGCTGACTTTTTATAAAATAATGCTACTTTTCCCAGCCTCTTAAAATTTGTGTTTTAGATACCGTACATTTTAAAAGATACAAATGAGTTATTTCCACTCTTAATGTACATGTGTGTTTGTGAAAAAGAGAGGAATACGTAAATAGCTGCAACTTCTATTACTCAATTTTTTTAAAACTACATTTGGTACATTCTGAATCTAATCCTACTGAGAAAACCACAAAAAAAGTTCAGAAAAGAGATTTAAACACATCTAATAAATGAAGTAGATGAACTACAGCCCATAAACTTGTAATCCCAGGAAGGGTTTAAAAATTGCTAATTAATTTCTTTAAAACTTTGCAGTTTAAGCCAGTTGGACTTTTGTCCTTATGGGCTCTCTGCTTGGCTGGATATGTTATTTTATGGGGTGTGTGAGAGAGAGAGAATGGAAAAACATTAAGGCTGATTAATATGATTCAAATTAAAATAGTTTGATTCTTTAACGCCTTCCAAATGCAGACATCTGGGAGGGTAGCGGTATATATTTTGTGGCAGTTTTACCGAGGTTGCTTTGAAAAGGGGGGAAGTAATTATCTTGATAGCTTAATCAGAGGATCGTCTTATTTTGCTGTAAATGAGCTACGTGAAGATCAGCGGGCCTTACTTCGAAATAAATGCGCTTGAACTAATGCGTGGCATTAGCCAGCTTCAGGAACAAGGGGTATTTTTAGCTCCTGAGACTAACTAACTTTTGAAACCCAAACCTCTACCCCAAAGGACAGGAGGAAATCCACAAACATCCGGAAATGACCTCCCCCCTCCCCTCCCCCCCAATTTCTGCTTTTGCTTTTGTTTGCCATTCTTGTTTGTTTGTTTTTAATTTACAGCCGGGCTCTTTAGGGTCAGTTCTACTCAGGTCATGTTGCCCAAGAGACCATCCCGGAGTCCTTTATGGTTCCCTGATGCTTAATTCCCCCTGTCAGGTTGAAGAGCTTTCTGGATGGAATCCGCCCTGACCTGCAGACCTCAGCAGAAATGATACACTGAAGCAAGCAAGCCTCTCCCACAACACACGCACACTTGCAGTGCTACACACCACCAGGCAGATTCCCAGGTTGTTCTACCCGGGCAAAGAATCTCCCTTCTGCTTCCAACCTTCCAGCCCCTCATTGCTGGCATGCTCGGGATCTTAAATAGGCCCAGAGAGAGAGAGGAATACCGCGATGGGGGCCCAGGGACCGGCTCAAAGCTGCATCCCGGCGGTCTCTTAGCAGGGGAAGAGGAAGGGCTCCGAATTAGGGGAAAGGGTCCACTTGGTCGACTCCTACTGATTCATGGGCACTGCCAAGTTGGCATCTTGGCATTCCCCCGTAAGTTTCTTTCTGAATACACTTGGCCAGAGGTTTCGTTCAGGGCCAGACGCTATTCACGTTTATCCCGAACTTCGCTCTTAATTCTTCAGCTGGTTCTCTGGGACCCCTGAGGTATCCCCGTGAAAGAGCGATGCCTTAGACCAACTTTAAGCCTGGCGGACTTCAACTCCCAGAATCCCCAAAGCTGGCTGGGGAATTCTGGGAGTTGAAGTCCGCCAGGCTTAAAGTTGCCAAGGTTGGAGGCCCTTGCCTCTTAGGCTATCGGGGGGAACGGCTAGCGCGGACATCGCCCAGCCAGCAAAAGCCGCCAAGGAGCCGCCGGTTCAGGATTCCTTGGCGCATCCGAAGCAAGCTAGGTAGCAAGGCCGCTCTTCTTTCCCATAGAAGGGGAAGCTGCTCCGGAGATCAGATCTGGAGGAGAGCGCAGGCCAAGCCGGTCCTTCTTCCCTGCTGCTGCTAGAACGGGAGAAGGCTCGCTCGCTCCATCTGAATGATGAAAGCCCGCAACCCGACTGTCCGAAGAAACAGGCGCTTTTGGGGTGGGGGGCACCGACCTCTTGCCATTCCCAAAGGGTTGAGCTTTCCTGTGTCAGCAGATCCAGCTCCGGCCTTATCCCAGGATAGGAGAAAAGGCAAAGCCGGGCCTCCACAGAGCCAGGCTGACTCAGGGCACTTAAAATGCTTCGGAACGGGTCTCGGAGTAGCTCAACTTACGGGACAGTGAATCCGAATCTGCATTCAGCTAGAGCTGAATCTGTGTTGAAGTCACTTATTATCTCTCCCCCTGTCCGCCCGCCCGCCCGTACGCCCCCCGTCCCTCTGGGTCCTCCTCGTGAGCCCGGGCCAGATCCGCTGAGCCCACGGGGGCCTTTAGGGGAGCAGGAAGACTGAACTTTTCGCCGCGCCCCGCGTGTATACGGGGCTGACTTCTTTCCCGGGGATTTTGGAGGTGGCGACGGTGGAGGCGCGGGGTTGATTCGTCTGACCCGGTCTTTAAATAGTTGGTGGGAGACAGAGAAGAAGCAAATAGATCATGAGGACCACGGGGAAGGGGATCCGAACTCAGGACACCGAATGAGAAGCTCTAGGAAAAAAATAGGAGAACCCCCCCCTCCCATCTCTGTTTCAACACACACACACACAACACACACCAAAACCACTCCCGTCCCAACAAAGCGCAAACCTCTTTTTGGAAAGGCCTCTCGGCAGTCCAGCGGCTCCTGGGAAGTGTGGAATAAACGGAACGCTTATTCTGGCCTAGGTAGAAACCCCCCCCGGAGTCCCCCCCCGGACTCCGTAGCCCAAGAGGAAAGAAGGCCCTTCCTTCCGCAGCGCCAACCCGTAAGGCAGGCAGGTTTCTGCGCCGCCGGTCCAAAAGACGGGGAGGGCTTACCGCCGGGCTCCAGTTCTCCTTCGCCTTGAAAGAGAGCCGGGACGACCTTGGCAGGTGAGATCTGGTGGGAGGCGATGCCGAGACCGTTCGGATGGGCTTCCTTTCGAAGTTAGACCGAGAAGCTCAAAGAGCCCAGCCGGCTTCTCCCTTCGGAGTCGCTATTCCGAAAACTGTTCAGTTTCAAAGGTTGGAGATATTCTCCGGGGGTACCAGAAAGCCACTAAAAGGGTCTGGGACTCACTAGAACGAGGCAAGCGGGCTCAAACCTCCAGACTGGAGATATTCCGATAGTGAGATTTTTGTTTTCTTGGCAGAAATTAAAATCGGAGGTACTCTAGAAGCAAGTTAGCGTGCCTGTACTTCTTCCACTCTCCACCACCACCACCATTTGGGAACCTTTAAAACCAAAATTTGGTTTGGCTGTAAAGTGGTCCCTGAAGCCTTCCCCCCTTCCCAAACCCCTTTCCCACCCCTGTTCCAATCCCATGGCGGAATCTGTTGGCCTACGGCTGCATCTTGTAAAGAGGGCTTAGATCTGTTGGTACGCCAATCTGTCCAAGCTTGTCAAATCCACTGTTTTCGGGAGAATTCTCCTCCTGTACGCACCAAGGATAAAATAAATTATGATCACCGCAGTACTTGTATTCTGTATTTACACTTGGACAGAGATAAAAGTGCTCCGGCAGAAGTGAGTGGATTTCGCACGTTTAGGAGTGGAAGAGAAATGGCGGTCCCTTAGATTCTTTGCTAATGAATCCAAAATAGTTGGATCAACAGAAATCTTCAATTCCAGATTAACGGCGTGGTTAGTATATTCGCCTAGTGTTACAAAATGCTCTTTCCAAGGCCACTCTTCTCTCGTTCTATCCTTTTCTAAGGCTCTAGCCAAAATATTTAGTCGTGTGAAACGAAGGGGAAGGGTGTGTATGTGGGGGGAAGATGGACTGTTTTGCAGTGCAGATTAATCTCTTACAGGAAAACGAAAAGACGCTTAGAATCGTCAAGTAAAAGCAAGTTCAGGTGTAAACCATTTTCTTTTTAACCCATCTCTGAATTAAATATTCCTCTGAAAAAATATTAAACACACACCAATACATCAGGATATAAGGCAGAAGGAGAGGAGAATGCAAGCGATGCGGGCTGACCAAAAAAAACCCTCCAATAAGCTTCTTCATGGAGGCGCATCCCTGAAAGCGTTTCTAATGTACTCTCCCCTTTCGCCTACATGCAGTCCACCAAGAAATATTTGGCTTTAATGTAATTATATATGATATTAATAATTGTATACATTTCAACAGCATTCGCTTATGAATGTGTGTGTGTGTGTGTGTGTGTGTGTGTGTGTGTGTGTGTGTAGCATTTTTTGCTGATAAATGAAAATAAAGGGAGACTATTATAGATCTATTTCGAGCTACTTAGCTCTTGTCAGATAGCCATACCCTTACTGGGATTTGAACCTGGGCTGCCTGCCTAGTAAGGCAGCAGCTTAGCCATTAGGCCACATGCTCTATTCCCTATCAGCTCTTCACCAGGAAAGGGTTATATATGTTTTTCTGTATGTATGTATAATATGTATTATCCTGGTGTACCCAAATATGGGAGAAAGCATCAAGGCTTTCATTTTTGCTTTTTGGCCCCTCTCTGGGACCATCCAGGCAGTTTCTATAGCCGACACACTATCTTCTATATGTGTAGCATTTTTTACTGATTTTATATATATATAAAATATATATAATATGTTATTTTTATATGTCAGCTAAAAGGAAATATAAGTAGTGCACATGGACTATGGATAAAAAAAGTACATTTTGTACCAGACACTCACAAAATGCCCAGTCTGAAGGGAACTCCCAAGCGTTTATATCCTAGTTCTGTCTTTCCCACGAGAGATCGTGGTCATCCTTAGCTTCCCCAGAAACCCTTGTCCTTGTTTTGTTTGATTGAGTTGTTACGAAAAAAAAGGCAGATAAGTATCCAATTATATGAATGTGCCGATCAATTTAAACAATAATAGCTCAGGTTATTTACTTGTAGGTAAAGAACTGGGAAGAAAACAGGACCAAAAACGAAAAAAGAAAAAGA